>JAYKKM010000237.1:2582500-3782500 GCA_035772405.1 Chrysogorgia sp. JL179-B06
AGAATAGTGCTTTTGTAGGTAAATTGTAAGAAAAACTTGATTTTTTAAACTTTCCACTAGGTTGATTTCTAGGGACTTTACCATACCAGGACGAAGGGGTGTAACAACTCGCACTCGTTCAGCTATCTAGGCGTGCACTGTAGTGTGATAAATTTTTCATTTAAACAAGTAACATGGATTCGAATGGCTCAGCCGTGGTGGTTTTTGACTAGGAGTAGCACCTAATATGTTCCTTATATATCATGTGTTATTTAAAGGGATATTGCAATAAAAATTATTTTTGCCTTTCTGATAAACAAACGGTCATACGAGGGTATTAAGTTTTCACTTTACCCATATCGAAAAATTATCCAAGATGGCGGATCATGGTGGAAAACAGGAATGTTTTTTATCGAAATTAGTGAATGTTGTTTTGCACAAGAATCGTTTTGTTTACTTGGATTACCCTGTGAAGGCAATTTGCTAATCAGAAAGGCAAAAATAATTTTTATTGCCATTCCCTTTAAAATTCAGTTGTCCCAACTATAACACACATCATATAAAGTAAATGGTTTGAACCTAGGAGTATTATTAGAGTATCATCGTTTCGAAACGTCAGTCACCAACAACAGTCTTTCTCTACAACACACACATCACATAGTTAACAAGCAGTGAACTTAAACCGCCACCCGCAAAACAAAATAGATTAAAAACGATTTAAAAGTAATTATTACTAATAATATGTCAATTGTTTTGGTTTTGTTGACTATATAGACACATTACCTCAATCAACGGCAACCCTGACTCCTCAGAACAATAGTAGCTACAAACTAACTCTCATTGTTGCTATCACTGTTGTCGTCTCCGTTGTCTTTCTCATCTTCGTCATATGTTCATTGTGGTTGTGCAACAGGCGTCGCAGACGTCGGGGAAAGGCAGACTTAACGTACGAATTCGACGCCAATGCTGAAATTCTTTTGCCTCCTACTTATGGTTCGAGCAACATACCACCAAGTAGGCCAAAACCTCGCGGACGATTACAGTCTAATTTATCACAGGTATGATTTAGAACTGTTCTTTTTTCTTTGTCATGCTAGTCATGTGGTGGTTACAGAGCCCGAGGCAGCTCATGCTACAACAAATATTAATGCCAGTTTGTTACTACTTAAGTTGAAAGTTAATGGTTGACAATTGGCAGTTCTATTTTGTGTTGTATTTTGCTTTGCTGTGATGCAATGTACTACAGCCAGTGTTCAGCAAAGTACTGATGTTTTGTACTTAAGTAAAAGTAAAAAGTAACTCCTCAGTTTATACTTAAGTAAAAGTAAAAGTATGGCCTGAAAATCTTACTTAAGTAATAAGTATAAAAAGTAAAAGTATGGCAAAAAAATATTCCAGAAAAGTAATTCTGAAACAAACTGTATATAACACTAACCAGAATGACAAATGAAAATATGGTATTCTGGTACTGTACTTTAATCTGGGCGGTGTTTGGCGATGCCAACTCAACAGTATCAGCCAATCGCGTGCACATGCAAAACCAACTTCACGTGATTTCTATCTCCAGCGGATGGATAGAGTTTACCGAATATTTCGCGACTCCGCGTTCCGAATTTCTTTTTTTACTTTGCCGATAAAACAAAAAGTAACGAAGTTAAAAAGTAATTATTTAACAAAAAAATTACTTCGTTACAAGTAAAAAGTATTTGTTGAAAAATATACTTCGCTACAAGTAAATACTGATTTTTTTAACTAAAGGAAAATAACGAAATAAATTTACTTCGTTGCTGGCGAACACTGAATACAGGATAATTTATGATGTGCACTGTTGTGTTGTATGTGCTGTGGTACCCTGTATATTGTGTTGAAACACTAGAATTTGTGTTCTTTACGTCATTTTAAAATTACAATTTAGACTAGCGAAATCGCTGTTCCATATGATGAAGAATGGGAAATCAACCGGGAAAATATTCGTCTTCTTGAGGTCATTGGCGAAGGTGCCTTTGGAAAAGTTTTAAAAGCAGAAGGGCACGATGTAGTGCGCTTAAATTCTGTAAGAACTATTCTGGCAGTAAAGACATTAAAAGGTTAGATGCGCTATATACATTGTATTAATCTTTAGTTTAATTAAAATTATTTTGACACGGTAACCTTTCAGCGCGAGCTGATTTTCAAAGGGCCGTGTATACAGTACATAGCTAGATATAAATATAATACATAAATACTTTTTTTTTTAAATATAATACATACAAGAAATCAACATAACTACAGTTTTTACAGAATATTACAAATTTAAATAATAAAATTAATTTAATCGCTCAAATGCTTCTTAAAAGATGATACTGATGTGTCATTTGATCAGTCAGTTCACTCGGAAATTCGTTCCATGATTTAGCAGCTCTGTAGGAGAAGCTTCTTTTTAGGAAATTTCTTTTAGGTTTACCCAAAGAGAGTTTAACATTATTACTTCGTAAGTTGTAATTCTCATTTTCACATTTAGTGAATAATTCAACGAGATATTTTGGTAACTTTCTGGTTAAAGCTTTAAATGTCATGATAGTTTCACGATTTTTTAAATACTTCTCGACTATGGCTACAACAACCACCATTCCAAACAGTCGAACAATAGGTGAAATGGGGCATTATTAAGGCATTATACAATTTTATAAGAATATTTTGAGGAACAAATAATTTTGCCCTTCTGAGAAGTGCGATGTTTTTTGAGATTTCCTTACATTGCCGTCCCATTTCAACTGTTCATCAATTATTAGACCAAGGGATTTTTTGTTTGGAACACGTTTAATATTTTTATTCCCTGTTGATGTTATACCTTCTCTCTCCATCTCCCTCCTGTTTAATCAGTACTTTTATTTCCACACAGATGATGCAACTGACGTTGAATTTGCCGATCTCGTATCAGAGTTGGAGGTTATGAAGAAAATTGGTTCACATAAAAATATCATCAATCTTGTCGGATGTTGTACAAGGAATAATGGTAAGCATATCTTGTAAGTCGTCAGCTGGATCCATTCTTGTAGCTTTGAGATACGTTTAGGGACTGGTCATAAATTATCATGGGGGAGGGGGGTGGAGGTTCGAAGTAAAACGTTAAAACATGTGACATCCCGTGATGATGACCATGAAATAGCGTGACCCTCCCCTTGGTTGGCAATAGCCAAAAATATCATGACGACCCCTCTCGCACAAAATAGCTTCTTCTAAAATAAATGTTCATACTGAAGCATATCTGAGCAACATTGACACTGGCACAGTATATTGTTTAATATTTTTAACAAAATACAAATACTTAAATTCAAGCTGACTCTGAACTAGAACTGGACTCTCCAATTTCATCCAACACAATGTCATTGTCTTGATCACTTTCGCCTATGCTACATGTTTCATCCTCTTCTTCCTCCTCGTCATCGTTGTCTTGTTCTTCATCAAAGGAGTGAGCTTAAATTGATGTGACCCTCCCTTTTGAGGGGCTGAAAAAGTTATGACCCTCCCATTTATTTATGACCAGTCCCTTACATGCATGGTAAGTAAGGAGAAATAAGAATTAGAGCAAGGATTATGAGCCCACAAATCTTTCCGCTGATAGTTTCTCGCGATTAATCACAGTGTAAACCACTGACCTCTATATATAACTGGATTGCGGGGACCTATAACCGTAGTAGCTAACCCTAACCTAATAAAAAGTAAACAAACTGTAGAAGATATTTTTTATGACCAGTTGCTTTTGTTACTTGAAGGTTGTTTATTCTTGAAACTTTTTACAGAAAAGGGAATGCTGAATAAATATTAGATCAGTGTTCACTGGGTTTTTTTAAGGTAAGCCGGCCAAAGAGTGCAGACTAAAGCATCACCCACTAAACACTAAAACACGAATTATATTAGGAATTGCAAATTTCAAACTCGTTTATTTTGTATTGATACTATCAAGTGTCATCTGGTCAAAAAATGTTACTTTATAACCACCTTTTATGCTTTTAGCATAAAACGAGAAAAACATAAATATTTGTATTTAATTTTTCAGAGTTAAAACATTTACCGCCTAACAATTCGCCAACAGCACTGTTGTAAATATAGGTCAGTGGTCGCTACCATGAGAAAAAGGGCTCCAGCTTGACGCCATCCTTTTTATGACACTTTTTGTGGAGACCCCGCAGTCCAGTTATTATATAGAAGTCAGTATTTGTAACACTCACTATCGAATCAAAAACAAGAATTGCGCACCTTAACTCTTTTCTGTCCAGCTGAAAAACATCCAAAATTGAACTACCTCTTTATTATCTTTGGATAATAACCATAACTGTTGCGAAAGCTATACATTTTCTGAAAGCCCAATAAAGCGGCTTTTACTATAGTGCTTTTAAATTTCCGGAACAAGACACATTATGTTAATATAAATTATACGTTGAAAAACTTTCATTTTTCTAGAAAAGGCCATCTTGCACGCCCGCGTAGCATCATGAAAATGCCACCAATCTCAGAGTTTTTTATGAAATCAAATCAAACTTGGCGTGTGAGTGGATCTCATGTGCCTGGCGCTTGTCAAATTTCAATTTTTAATCTTGCGTTACCGTGTGCCGTGTTTTTCGATTCACGACTTCGGGGGTCTTCTATGACCCCTTTTGACTGGGCCAGACAGGAAAGATTTAAAGGCTCGTTTACACACATGATTTTTGTTGCGATTTTTCTCTTTTTAACACATGCAATCCAATGGATTGTCTTACGAATGTATTGAACCATGCATTTGTGCAGATTTATCGACATTCAATAAGTCAGTTCGTAATGTCGACTGCGCATCAAAATGACGCGTTCTGCGTCGGGATAAAACTTATTTCAATTCATAACATCAGGCTGGGGAATTCAGTATAACGAATTTGCAAGTGCAAATAGAAATGCAAATGTTTATTGTGGTTTTAGCCTGATGCTATGAATTGAAATAAGATTTATCCCGACGTAGAACACGTCATTTTGATACGCAGTCGACATTACGAACTGGCTTATACTTTGTGAGTCATCCACTATATCGCATATTTCTGTGTCAGAAAAATCGCAGCAAAAATCGCCTGCGTAAACGGGCCTCGACGTACAGGTTTTCAACGTCACTTCACTTCACCGGTCTTTCATTTCAGGACCACTGTTCATGGTCGTCGAATTTGCACCATACGGCAGTTTACGAGACTTTCTTCGCGAGCGACGTCCGAACCGTGAAGGAGCGTGCAATCCACAATACGATGGCGTTGAAGAAGTGTTAACATTGAGAGATTTCATATCGTTTAACTATCAAGTAGCGCGCGGAATGGAATATCTAGCGTCCATGAAGGTGAGCGATTGTTCCAACCTGGGTACGAGCTTGACATTGTTCGTACTTTGAAACTCGAATAGCAAAAGTGGACAGGCGCTGACGGATAGGTAGTAGTAAGTCTAACGGATAGGTTGAATGACAGAAAATGAGATGAGATTGGATTGGGAAAAGTATGTATTCCTAAGGTTGCCAGGAATTTTAATTCTGAATTTTTAAGAATCGCTAGCTGATGAACGAAGGGATAGCTGGCGGATGGATCGGTAGGTGGTCGGTTGCAACGGACGGACGGGTGGGTGGTTTGGTGGATGGACGGACGGACGGACGGACGGACGGACGGACGGACGGACGGACGGACGGACGGATGGACGGACGGACGGACGGACCGACCGACCGACCGACCGACCGACAAAAGAGCCACGTATATTTAAAGTGCCTATACAATGAAAAATTCAATTGTAAAATAACTCTTATTTGAAAGAACTCTTGAAGCTATAAAGACTAACCATTTACAACTTTTTCATATCTCACTTCACCCTTGAGATATCAGGGCCAGCGGAAGAGGAGGCTGGGGGGGGGGGGTCTTTTAATCATGCAAAAAATTTGCGTGTTTAAAAATTTTAAGTCGCATCATTTAGATCAGGAAAATACCAAACCGAGAGTTTTTCGTCCTTCCGAATTGTTCGCATATTCATCAAATGGAGAAGCTATATAACCAGGCAATTTTAGGATTGGTAACCAGCCTCTCCCCCCAATACAGATTTGCTTCCGCCGTGCCTGGATATTAAGATTTGTTTTAAATATGTAAATTATCATACTTATGACATCACAAATTCACAATGCATAATGACTTATTGAAAAATTCTGCATATCTTTATCCATTATCACATGGAATCGTTTGATGATTTGCATATTTGATGTCATTGGACTCATCCACACACATGCAGCTGCATTTCAAGTGATTTCATTACATAATCTCAAGGATATATAAGCGTTTTCAATAAGTTATTATGCAGTGTGGTGTCATAAGTATGATAATTTACATATTAAACAAATCTTAATATCTCAAGAGTGAAGTGAGATATGAAAAAGTTATAAATGTTAGTCTTTATAGCTTCAAGAGTACTTTATTTCACAACTGAATTTTTCATTGGATGAGCACTTTAAAGTGCAAATGAATAGAAAATTAAGTTTATCTTATTTGAAAAAAAATCTTAAAACAATGAGGAATAATAACTTACAGCTCTTCCATATTTCACTGAGTTCTTGAGATATTTAGACTTATGTGATATTTAAATGAGCTGATCTATGACGTAGCAAGTTGTACACAACATTAGAAAATCATGTATATCTTTCCAATATTATTGAAAGAAATCACTCAAAACTTTGTAATTGCTACAGCTCATGAAACAAAACATTAAAGACAAGCTTCAAGTGATTTCCAATGTTGTGTACAACTTGCTACGTCATAGATTATCTCATTTGAATATCACCTTAGTCTAAATATCTCAAGAAGTAAGTTAAATATGGAAGAGCTGTAAATTGTTATTCCTCATTGTTTTAAAAGTTCTTTCAAATAAGACAAACTAAATTTTCGATTCATTGGAACTTTAAGAAATAGAGTCAAGAGGTAATAATCAAACAGATCATTATTTAAAATGAAATCATTATTTCTAGTGCATCCATCGTGATCTCGCTGCGAGAAATGTCCTAGTTTGTGACGAGAGAGTTTTGAAGATTGCTGACTTTGGTTTGGCGCGGGACATTCACAAGATCGACTATTACAGGAAAACCACAGATGTATGTTATGTAGAGAGTTATGGTTTATTAATTATTTATCATTCTAAAATTGATCTAATGCATGCACAGAAGAACTGCACCAGGGAATACGAGTCAACGTCAGCACGCTTAAGCAGAAGCTACAAGCGTTTTGAGGCTTTAAGCGTAATACAATCAACATGATCGTTCCATTTAAGGTCTTGCCTGATGGTTACTCCAAGTAATTTAGCTGACTATGTACAACTTCAAACACTCGTCCGTCAACTGTCAAACGGTCGGGTGTATGTGTCTGCTTACTAAAGTCCACGCGAAGCTCTTTACATTTAACGGGGTTCAACTGAAACTGATTTTCCCTTGACCAATTGGTTATTTGGTCAATTAATCTCTGTAATTCACATGTCCCCAACTTTGTTATGGTTTCTGAGACTGTCGTGTCTTCAGCAAACTTTCATAAATTAGAGGATACACCAGTTATAGACAAATCGTTGATCATCGCCAGAAAAAGCCAGGGCCTTATCTTGGTGCCGTGCGGAATTCCGGCAGGAACTGTTGTGAAGTTAGAGTAGCAATCAGAGTTCAGCTTAACACGTTGTGATCTACCGCGTAGAAAATCGACGATCCAATTTAACATAGTGGGTCTAACCCCAAGAGTCCAAGACTAAAAAGTTTGGCAATCAAAAGACCGTGGTCTAATGTAGAGTTATTACTAATTGCCTTAACCTCACTTCCACCCAAAAAACAAAACCAGAAATTAATACCCTGCATTCTCATGTATAGGCGACAAGAACTTTCATTTAAGCAAAAAACCCTAACCTCAAAAACTTTTATTGTCTTATTTGGAAGAACTTTTAAAATGATAAAGTAACTTCTTTTGAAGATTTTCGTTTCTTCGCTTTCTTTTTGAGATATATCAGTTTGTTTGATGTGCAAATGTCCGGAATTTACGTCACACATGCATAATGAATTATCGGAGAATGTTATATATCTTTGCGTTCATCAAATAAAAACACTAAAGTGTGAATAACACGCGTGCGTGTTTCTCCCACAACACCAAACTTCTCGATTTTAAAGGATTTCGTTCGAGAATGAAAGAGATGCACACATTTCTCCAATAAGTCGTTATGCATGTATGACGTAAATTCCGGACATTTGCATATCGAACAAACTGATATATCTCAGAAAGAAAGCAAAGAAACGAAAATCTTCAAAAGAAGTTACTTTATCATTTTAAAAGTTCTTCCAAATAAGACAATAAAAATGGGCACTTTAACCTTAAGGGTGTTTGGACGTATTTAGATTTGCAGACCTTATATCCGTTGCTAAGGAAGCTTAGAATTAACAAAATTTGCCATAGAATTTCACAGATTTAAGAATCCATCAAGACAGTTTGTAGGTATATGTGGACAAAACTCGTCATATGATGACGTCATCGTGAAATGAAAATTCCTATAATCTTCGAAGGTTTTTAAGTAAAATTAATTTTTCACATGCGATTACAATCTGGATTGCAATATGGATTTTAAGGATTTTTAAAAGTAGCCCGAATATCGAATTGTTAAGGAAAATAAACACAATAAAATATTGATAACTTCATTTTTATTTTATTTATCAACAAATCCATACGTACTTTGTTGTAGGAAGTAATTTAGATTTACATGACACTGAGAAATGTGGCATAATGTCAAAAATGACGAAAATTATAGAGTTTTGTCGATGACGTCATCTGACGTCATAAAATTACGTCACCAGACGAAAGACGTTTGCCTACATATTGCACGCATAACATATCTTAGTTATACCTTGAATTTATTGTCCACTCACGAAGTATATTGGGCGCTAAATAACCTGTCCTTAGCAACCAGTTGTCTACCAACGAAATACGTCCGACTCCCTTAATAACTTTGCTCCTTCTTCCATTTTTCAAGGGTCGTTTGCCTGTGAAATGGATGGCTCTTGAAGCGTTATTTGACCGCGTCTATACGACTCAAAGTGACGTGTGAGTTATACTTGTCTTTAGAACATAGATTTAAGATAACACCGCTTCTGATTGGCTAGCGCCGTGCCTGCTCCATGTCTGATTGGCTGACGTGCCTGCTCCATGTCGCAAAGGAGCACAGGAATTTGAGGCGACCAATCAAAAACGTACAAAATTTTCGGATTCCGTAAGGAGAAAGTCAAAAAGTATCTCGCCTTATTCTCCCAACTTCCCGCGCCAAACCATAAACTATTTCAATTGTTATAGTGCCCATAAGACTAAATATGAGGGACATTTTTCTGTCGTTTTTTTATAACAGAATATCATTTTAGCTTAATAAGTGTTCTCATTTGTAAAATAATTTAACAATGAATATTTTATCACAGTAATATAAGCTCCAAACTCACCTAAACTTTGTCCGCCATTGCTGAAAACATGTTCCTAATGAGTAACGAGCCCGCGATTTCAAAAGGATCTATGACGTCAAAAACTCAACAGAGTAACAAATTTGGTGCTGTACTACTTATTTCAGTTTTTCGTAATTACTTAGTTATAAGACTATTTGCAAGGTATCTAACCACCATTTATATTGATATCATAATGAGCCATGTGGTTTTTAGCCTGTGTACAGACGCTCGCGGGCGTAAAAAGGCAGCGCCAAGTAGCGTCTGTGAATCAGCGCCAAATTATGTGTTCTGTAATTTATGCCGATTGTTCGCAATGCTTATTATAGCAACTAACGAGTATTCACTAAAAGTTTTAGAACTCATATGAAGAGGAAACTTAGTTCTAATAGACAAATAGGACAAACTGAAAAGCTAAAACGAAATAGCATAACGAGAATCGGCACTCGACTGCTGCCTGTAAATATCGTATGATTAACAATTCGATTCCCGCATCTCTTCGACTGTTTGATCATCCTCGAAACATAATTATCCCGACTATAAACAGTCAGCCTTTTTAAGTATTAACAAACTCTTTAATAGTCTCGTTTATAAATAATTCGTTGAGGCGGCTGACAAACTGTCTTCGTGGTAAACAACAAACATTGAAAACGGAAGCAGTTCTTAACCAATTGAATATCGCGTATTAACTAAATTTTCTAGGCGACCAATCATGGTCTACTATTTAAATTCCTCGTAGTCCTAACCCAACTCTAACCCTAACCCACCCTAACGCGCTGGTTCATAGTCTGTGTTTTTCAAATTTCACAGACTAACGTAGGCTATGTGGTTTTTAGCTTTGAGTCTTTGACGTCACTTCCGGAACATGCTTGGTTAATGGCTGGCGTATAATAGAATAGTAAATCAACTTTAGCAGGGAAAAAGGCATGAAGGTGAAATTTTCGAACGACAAGATATATTACATTTCTTCTTGGTAGAACCCAAAGATTACGAATATGTAAAATCCCCAAACTCCGGATAGGCACTTTAAATTAATCACATTATATGAGTCCCTCAAATGTTTTAATAGTTTTTCATCAATTAATTGATATTGCAGATGGGCGTTTGGTGTTCTCACATGGGAGATATTTACTTTTGGTAAGTTCTTAGTTATCCTAATTTTTCTCATTTTAAAGCGCACATAACGTCAAAAAATGTTATTGTTTTATTTGGAAGAACTTTTAAAATAATAAAGTCACTTCTAGCTTTTGAAGATTTTCGTTTCGTTGCTTTGTTTTTGAAATATTTCAGTTTGTTTGATAGGCAAATGTCTGGAATTTCGTCATGAAAACACTAAATAAAGTGTGAATAACATGTGCACGTGTTTCACCCACAGCACCAAACTTCTTAATTTTAAAGGATTTCTTTTGAGAATGAAAGTGATACACAAGCTTCTTCGTTCAGTCATTATACATGTGTGACGAAATTCCAGACATTTGCATATCAAACAAACTGAAATATTTCAAAAACAAAGCGAAGAAGCAAAAATCTTCAAAAGAAGTTAGTTTGTCATTTTAAAAGTTCTTCCAAATAAGGGCAATACATTTTTTGACGTTATAGGCACTTTAATCAGTTTGCTGAGTTCGGTTTGTAGATTGATGAGTATTTTATTTTATTTTTCACCGACGTCTTTAGGAGGTACACCATACCCTAGTGTGCCGCTCGAGAAACTGTTTGAATTACTGAAATCAGGTTACCGAATGGAACAACCAGTGAACTGTCCGCCAGAGTTGTAAGTAAAACTGTAATAAAACACGTCTTTAAACTGAACATATACTTTACCTCATTTTACCCTTCCCTTCCCCCTCCCGCCATGTCTTGCCTTATGTATTCATTTCACTCGCCAGTATATTGTTTCCATGTTTACAAATTGCTTTAGATATGATTTGATGCTACGATGCTGGCTAGAAGATCCAAATAGTCGGCCAAACTTCACTGAAGTAGTTAAGGAACTTAACAAGGAATTGGAAAGTATGACGAATGAGGTATGAACAAGTCTTAATTTTGTATTTTCGGGCTCGTATTGTCATACAGCAACTTCTCGTTCTCCCACACTTCTACTCGTGTTTCTATACCTGTATGGGAACCAGACGTGGAAATAGTGGTGGATCCTGGGATCCTCGTTCCAAGAAAAGATTTGGGTTGTAAGGTTAATTTTGGGCTAGCAAGACCAAAATTGAGAATATGAGAATCACTTTGACATGAGGAGTGCTGAGGATTAATGCTACTAACTAAGAATTTGAAATTGTAGTCAATGGACCTAACCTTGGCCAACTGTGATGTAACTACTGGATAATCAGAGGGGGGTGGTAGCTGGCACTTTTACAGAAACTCTGTGATTGAGATTCCGAATGAAATTCTGAAGTCATGGACAGACTGCTCCAAAAACAACCTCCCCTTCATGACCTGGGCTGAAAATTGTACCTTGTTATCCTGCATGTAATGGGAATGTTGTTTAAATTAATTGGTTTTAAGCATAACTGTTCCAACTCCCAAGGTTAGGTTAGTGGCATTAATCTGTAGCTAGTGTACATACAGAACTGACTAAAGATTATTCAATTCAATGGATTTTACTAGGCATTGTTTTATGCTTTTAATCCTGCTAAATGCAGCGCGATCGCCGTGTTTTCGAATAAATTATTTGGTCGTTAGCGTAGGATCAAAGGGTTGGAACTATTTCTAATCGTGATGCTCTTCAAGCAACACTACCGTTACAAAGTACATAATAAGCAAATGTAAAACAACTACCTACCAAAGATCGTACTTGATAAGAGCCACCAGAATATGGAACACTTTAGCGGACAAACTAAACCTATGTATGGAAACGCTTAATTTATTCAGATCAACCATGCCAGATACTACTTTAAATCCCTGGCAAACACCTATAATTGTGATAATCCTATATCCTTTAAAACTATCTGCTTGAAGTGTAATTCGTCTCGTAGCGTTACTCGTACTATCACTTGTTGTTCTTAATATTAGACTAATCAAATACAGAACGGCGCTGGATCCAGGGGCGGCGGTAATGGTGTGTTTCTGCGTTTGGGCTGGGCTTTGATTATCTCGATCCTTAATGATGAAGAGTTATTGATCATAACTAATCTTGGCGGGGTGTAGAAATTGGGTATTGCGGCCCTCCTGAGCTTATTAACAGTAATTATTTATTATTATTATTTGTAAATATACTTTTGCGGTCACCCTGCCATTGTTTTATTACTATATTGTGTAATCTATGTTAGGTTTCTTTTTTGGTGTTTTTTTTGCACAATGGTGAAACTAATAAAATAAATAAAATAAAATTTCCAGGTCTAATGGGAACAGCCGAAATTTTTTTCCCAATTCTTAATTATTCATTCTGCCATTGTAGGAGTATATTGAGTTATTAAGTCCAATGACACCACGTACTCCGTCGGAATCTGATCCACACCGTGGTCTGGATGTTGTACGAAGATCGTACTGTGATTCGAAAGTCTTTGACAGCGAGGAGAATGAACAAGTGGACGAAGAAGACGACGAGGACGACGACGTGCTTGTGAGAAAAGATACAGAAAGCGGAGACGATGACCCGGTGGGACTAAGCGCCGGTGAACTAAGTGACACCTCGGCGGACGTTTTCATCAATTCGTCAGACGGCACGTCAACGTTCAGAGGGAGAGTGGAAAGCCATGTGTAGAAGAGTATTGATATTTCATACAAACGATCTTAGCTATAGCTATGGTGAGAAGGCGATTGTGAGCATGATGTCGGTCCGTTCTCGAAATAACCCGCCAAGGAAAGTGGTGAATTTGTCACCGGCGAATTTGTCACCGGCGACTTGAAAACTGTCCTTGTCGAGGATCTGTTGAAATCAACGTTGAGTTGAAGGATATTCAGTTTATCCTTAACGTTCAGCATGAAGATCACTTCATTCTGCAATCAATGTCAGCGGTTATTGTCTTATAGGACATAAGCAATAAGCGTGATAAATAACAAAAGCTAACCTTTAACGGTTAGTATAAGCTGTTACGATATACCAACCATTATATAGTATACCGATTACCAACCCATACACTAACCTTTACCATAATACACATGGTAGACTTGCTCCAAGTCTGCCTCTTGGTGTTTCGAGACGGGTTTGTTTCGAGACGGGTTTATTTGAGACGGGTTTGTTTCGAGACTAAACCCATCTCGAAACACCAAGAGGCAGACTTGGAGCAAGTCTACACACACGGTAGCTAATACTAACACTAATGTGTAACACTAATTCCCAATAGAATCATCCAAGAGGATACTTGTCACTGCTTCGGTATTTGTAGCTTGTGTAGATGAAATTGAGACGAAGACAGATTAAAAACCGTTTCGGCCTTCTTCAGTTTAAAATTGTTTACAAAAATATAGGACCACGTTGATAATATAAATTATAACTAATATTTTAATTAAAATTTACGCACTCCGCCAAAGGATTTTGGTGCAACATGCTAGAACAAGACAGGAATTCAGGTACAAAGGCAAAATAAACGCAAGAACAAGCCCACGGATAATGAATTACTTTTCGATCTGAATTCACGCCTTTTGTTAAAGTGCCTATACAACCCTTTCGTTTTTTAGTTATCTGTATAGAGGATGAAAAAATAGCTGATATTCAAATGAGATGATCTATGACGTCATAAGATGGTTAATACATTTTAACATATTGAAAATCGTGAATATCTTTATGATTATTAAATGAAATTACTTGAAACTTTGCATGTAGATACATACCACTAAACTGCAGATCATCATTCAAGTATTATGGTTGCCATGGTAACGGATTAGTTTACAGACCTCTTGATTTCGAAAACAAAATTATTTGTTTTCTCTTCAGTGCCGAACCTTATTGGGTTGGTACCTGTTCAGCAAATGTTCACTGCCATAGCCAATTCGAAACTGAGATTTGAAGTTGGTACAAAGTCTACTATGTCAGAAAACAAATAGTTTTGTTTTTGAAATCAAGAGGTCTGTAAACTAATCCGTTACCATGGCAACCATAAGACTTAATGATGATCTGCAGTTTAGTGGTATGTATCTACATGCAAAGTTTCAAGTAATTTCATTTAATAATCATAAAGATATTGACGATTTTCAATATGTTAAAATGTATTAACCATCTTATGACGTCATAGATCATCTCATTTGAATATCACATAAGTCTAAATATCTCAAGAACTAAGTAAAATATGAAAGAACTATAAATTAATATTCTTCATTATTTTAAGAGTTCTTTCAAATAAAATAAACTTAATTTTTGTTGCCAATGTCCTTTAAGTAAGCCAAGGTATCGTTCAAGTAAGGAATACCATGGACAGATATTATTTCTTTCAAATTCGCTTCATTAGAACATCCATATACTGCGCATCTGTCTGGCATGATTGAATAGTTCAACATAAACGATAAATTTTATAGTATAATCTGGGAATCGAGGACTCATCTCTTAAATGACATCACAACCTAGTTTCCAGACTCCAGAATTGGCAATTTTTAATCGGAATTTGCTTACAATTTCTTAATTTGGATGCAAAATATCTTCTAAACGAAAAGTCCAAATAAAAAACTGTAACATAATTTATCAGCTATTTTTTTGATCCTCTATACAGATAACTGTCAGTGTCCTGTAAGCCTGCCGAGTAAGCAGTTTGCGATCAATCATACTGCTGTCATTAATTTTTCTATACAGATAAAAACAACTCTGAAGGTTAGGATCAACATTAGGTTTAGGATTAGGATTAAACTAGTGGGAAGGTGCTTTTGAGTCATCGCTTTTAGCCTTGTCCAGTTAGGTACCTCCGGAGCAACCTCGCGTACCCAGTCTTTGGAGAACAAAATAAATTGCAGAACTAAGGAGTATTAAAAGTGGTAACGCCTTTATTTGATGAGGGTAAACACTTGCTATAGTTAGGCCCAGTTCAAACGCCATATTTTTCATGTGTCGAACTTCATGTAAATTAGCAAAATCCTTTGTTCAACCTCATTTACATTGGGTTCAGCTCATGAGAACTACGGCGTCTGGCCTCTAAAATACTAGTAATAAACTTAACTTGTGGATCGCAAATGCTGTAATTAAGTTTAGTATAACTCTTTATCATTCGTTGCAATAATTCAAAACAAATAATATAAATATTAAATGCAGCACAATGTAGAAAAAAACTACAGAAGCTATTCATCTGTATTATGCATATGCTGGATCAATTCCACCTACTCCTAGCATCTATATTGGTGAGAGTTTAATCAATATTAAAACTGAGGTCCGTGACCTCGGTGTTATTATGGACGAAAATCTCTCCCTGAAGAATCATGTAAATCTATCTGTAAATCAGCTTACATAGCCTTAAGGAACATTGTCAGTTTACGAAAGTACCTTGACCAATCGACTGTGGAGCGGCTGGTTCATGCTTTTGTTACATCCCGTCTGGACAATTGCAATAGCCTCCTTTATGGGCTCCCACAATGTGAGATCAAGAAACTCCAACATGTGCAGAACACTACAGCTATAATTGTAACAAGGTCCAACAGAAGAGAGCATATTACTCCTATTTTAAAAGAGCTCCACTGGCTGCCTATACAGAGTATTAAAGCTTTAAACAATCTGGCTCCATCCTATCTTAAAGACCTTTTGCTACCTTATCAAACTTCGCGGTGCTTAAGATCATCCCCTAGGAACTTTGCTTCAAGAACCCAGGACAAAGACGAAAACGTACAGAGATCGATCATTTAGGAAGGCAGGATCGGCAGTTTGAAACAGCCTACCAAATGAATTAAGATTAGAGACATCTGTTGACACTTTTAAAGTTAAACTTAAGACATTCCTTTTTATCCAAACTTATTGCTAGATTTTACAGTTTGTTAATTTTCACCCCCATGATGATTTTGTCAGTTTTTGAAAATGCTGGCTCACGGTGTCATCCTTGTCTGGTCTTGTGTAAGCTCTCTTTTCTCTAAATGGTGGACTAGTGACTAACAAGCACTTGGTACCTATTTTTAACAATTATCAACACAAAAATATATTGCAGTTCAATAGCGCTCCGTCGAGATGACGTCAGTACCGATGTTTGTCCGCTTTTACCCATAATTCTTGCGGCCATAACAAAAGAAATAGCTCATTTGCAATAATTTGTGAGTCAAATTTGGTTTGTTTGTCCGCTTTTTGAGCTATTAATAGCAGCCAGACTCTACGCTATTAAAAATGGTGCTATAGATTAAACAATAGAATACGTTTGCCCGTGTCTCTATAATGTTATCGAAACCCGAGTGACGTAATAAAAACACGAGAGAAGTGTAGGGAGAAGCACGAGCCACGGAGGCGAGTGCTTTCCAACTTCTCAAGTGTTTTTATTACTTCACAAGGGTTTCGATCACATTATAGAGACCCAAGCAAACGTATTCTATTATTTTTATAAAATAATTTAGAAACAATTTCTTATACTTTGGATAATTATAATATATAATGCTTTTGATTTAATACAAATTCTCATTAGTTACTGACGTCATTCCGGTCTCCGTAGCGTGATCAAGACTGACAAGCTGACCAATCAGTGTGCGTAGAGTAAAATTATTATATAATGAACAATTGAAACTTCATGTACTTTTTGGTTCAATCTTGGTACATACTTGCAAGGTAAATATAGCTGTAATATTAATAATAATTATATTTATATCATGTAGTGTTATCTTTTGCCAGGTAAAACAAAAATGGGGAACACAAAAATTAGGTAAAGAGTCCTGGATACAAATAATTTTGTATATAATTTTTTGCAAATATTTTGAAGCTGACGTTTCGTATAAGGATCCCAAATTCAAGACATAGTCCTAAACTTAATACTAACTCTTATGATAATGCTTTAAATCTACGGATAGTCTGTGATGTCATTTTGGGATTTATATGAAACTTCACCCAAATTTGGGGGTTAGGGAGCATTCATAATTTACCTAGAGGGGGGGGATATGGCAATTTTGAGGGGGGGTCATGATTTTTAAACAATAAATTTTAGGGGGATTTCAAAAATCACCCAAAAAATAAACCAGAGTGCAATGGGGGGGTCATCAAAAAAGTTTCAGATATTCTGTCAATTACCATCATCAAGCCACCTGATGTAAAAATATGGTTGTAGCTAGCCTTAAATTTTTGATCCATTATTAAAAATAGTCCTACACTTCACTCAAGATGAACATGAAGACACATTATTAAAGTTGAAATTGTATATTGTTGTTTTATAGTTAATTTCTGGCCACCTTGAAAAAATGAGAGATGAATATATACCATTATCTTGCATTTCCTTTAAACATGAAACTTAGGCATTTGCAAGATATGCACATAAAATTACCTTTAATAAAACAACAATAAAATTCAGTACAGTCATTTTTGTATAAAGTATGGGAAGATTATTTGTATTGGAAACCATGCGATTATCATTAATGGTACTTTTTAATTTGTTGTGAAGGGTTTCTGTTTGTGAAAATAAAGTTTAGTTATAAATTATGGAAATACTGACATGTAAAAAACTCAGATGCAAAATGACTTATCACTCATTTTAGAGGAAGTCAGATCAACTTTAGAGTACGGGGTCACAAAAATTTACCTTTGCATCGATGGTATCACATTAGGGGGCAGAATAAATTCCCTGGGAATATTAGGGGGGACTTCCAAAAAATGTAGGGGGAAAAATTTAAATCACCATAGCCCCGGCCCAACTAAGTAAATTATGAACACTCCCTTACCGTAATTAAATAGGTTAACCTAGTTTGGTTGTATTTTGTAGGCCAGATGTACTTAGGTAGACCAAAACTGGAGAAATGTCCGAGCAAAGGTCATGGCTTAACTTTAAAGTAACATTGGTTTCTTTGATTGGTTTGCAGATGTGATTTTCACTGTAGCAATAGTGTAGGTTATACTGTAGCTGTTTTATCTCCTTTACCAAAGAGAGCATAAAGATAACAGAGGTACAGTTGAGAGATTCTGGTGCACCAAGAAAATTACTTTGCATGCTGCAAGGTAACTTTTTAACCAATGTTCCACTTGACTTAACCAAATCTTTAACTGGTAAAATCTTTAAAGCTGGTAAAGGGCCGTGATGATTCAAGGCCAGAACATGTGGAATGTCAACTTCTGAGTATCTTATTATGTTCACCAAAGTTGCGATGTTCAGAGCAAAAAGTGCTAAAGATAAAATTGTTCCAAACACACATAAAGGAACACAAACAATGAGTGATGACAATGAGTTGTAGAAAGGTGACAGGCACAATGGGTATTTCCTTTGAAGGGAGTCTTGCTTTTTGAACCAAGCATAGGCCGCTTTGAAAAAGGTGTAGCCTGCCAAGAGAAGGCTGACTGATATACAGACAAACAGACTTATCTTCCAAAAACTGAACAAGACAGAACATCTCACAATGTAATAGTACAGCACAACGCTTTGGATCGTCTCTTCGAAGCAAACCTGAAAGAACAGGCTGACGAAGATGATGAGCTTTCCCAGTTTCGTGGTGTTGTTCTTCTCAATTTGGTGGTCGTGTAAGGTATTGGATAGTCCCACAATCAGAAGGATGTACCCAACAGAGCCAGACAACGCACAAAGAACGCTGACTATTAGACTGAAGATGAATGCCCGGTAGACATTATCGTTTCGCGAGCTGACGTCCAGGGAATCTCCTCGGGAATATTGGTAAACGTTCATGCCATCGCTCACGCAGTCGTAGCATTCATATGCGATCATGAGGATGTAGAAGACATATTGAAAAACTGGTTTGATGCACACAATTACACTGCCAATAGCGCGACCAACACTTTGGAATCTCACATCCATTGATTCCATATAATACAGTATCAGTTATTTTGGACAAAGTCAAGGGAGTTCCGATCTCTACTTCAATGTGACATATCGATCTATATCTCTCTGATTTCCAACCAAAAAGAATGATTTAAATGTAGATCAGGACGTCATGTAAATATTGCACCAAAAAGGTGGTGCGCCAGAGGTAGTCAATTTATCCCGGGCGTTCTGTGACCCCCTCCCGCGATCCATCATGTCAGCGGTTGTATGTTCGTGCCGAAAATAGTTTCAAAATATTTGTAATACACGAGTATTGAATTTTAATTGAATTTTAATAAAATACTTGAATTGCAATAACAATTGAAAAACTCAAGTTTACAAAATATCTAGATATAAAATACATACTTCCAAAAAGTGTAAAAAGGTTTATGTATAAATGAAGTAAATTATTATTGAGATATGGTATATAAAATTAGGGAACGGCATCCCAATTCTTAATTGCATAGCGAAGGAAGCCAGGCGCGGATTTAGAAGTTAGTCGCATAAATTAGACACTTCATGAACAACCCTATTGGTTATGCTTTTCTTAAGAATAATTCAGAACAAAAACCTATCCAATAGGATTGTTATTCACAGGTATTTTGAATTGCAAATTCTAAATCTAATTTATGCGACTAACTTCTAAATCCGCGCCTGGAAGCTGTCTTGTAATCGTTTAGTGCGACATTTCACAAGAGGAAAAGTCCGAGGGTCTTAAGCGATACTTGTGGTTATTACACGAGTTGGTAGAATATCATGTATACGACTATAATTATCTAATATAGATGAGTAAAAACTACGAGTGAGTGACTCATGTCGTTCATTAAGTGTAACTAGACTGAGTTTTATTGGGCGTTCGTTGCTTCGTTGAACGTCTACATATATACAACAGTCAAAGCAAATAAGGAAAAATTGAAGGAGGGAGCTGACAGAAATTTGTTTCTAATATGATGTGGAATTTCGTTGAAATGCTAAAATGAAAGTGATTTTATTTCTAGCCGTAGTTAAAATCTATTGAAACGACGTTCATTTGTGATCTCTATGACATATTTACCAACGACAATGGTTTATAGATTTTATGCTCGCTAGTTTGTTCTACTCCCGGTTTCAAACGATGTTATATAATATTTTGGGAACATACCGCTGACATGATGACTTGGATCGCGGGAGGGGTCACAGAACGCCCGGGATAAATTGACTACCCGCGCCAGAAGGGTTTGACTACATGCGGGTGACATCGATATGTTTGGTCAGCGGTCAACTTCGTTTTCTTTCGTAATTCGTTCGTTCGTGTTTTGAATACGACACATATTAAAATATTTGTAAAATTTTTTAGAAGTGGATTGAAAAACAGGTGGGGTTAGGGTTAGTAAGACACTTAAGGCGGGGGTTAGGATTGGTGTTGTGTTGGGGTTGGGTTCTATTAGGGTTATTGGATTCATGACAGAGGCAGCGGAACCAGGGGCACTGGTGGCAGATGCCCCACTTTTTTTTCAAAATGCCCTTTTTATAAATGCCCTTTTTATAAATGTGGCATGTGGCGGTTAAGGTTTACTGCGGCATATTGCCTATGCTGGGAAGAATTAATGTACCCTTTTCGTAGAAGTATGACATTGCTGTAGAAATGTATACTACAACGTTTTAAATTATACAATTATTTTGAAAATAACCAAGGTGTCTCTTTTTGGTAGTGCCCACTTTTTAGGTGCTTCCGTGGCCTCTGTCTGATTCATGATAATGATAAATCTTTATGCCATTTAAGATTTCATGATCTAAAATGGCATAAGGATGAAATTAATGAATCACCTTGAGATAATGTGCTGGCTACGAATCAGCTACGAACAGATTACGAAGAAACGAAGTTGTCCGCTGACCAAATATATCGATGTCACCCGCAACGAACGCCCGCCAACAGCACTAACCCAGCGGTAACATGTTCGTCTTCGCCAAACGGTCGGAACTCGTACACCTAATTAATAGTTAGACTTGCTTCAAGTCTGCCTCTTTGATTGTTTTGGGTTTGTTTAAAGACGGGTTTGTTTCGAGAAGACGGGTTTGTTTCGAGAGTGGTTTGGTTTCAAAGACGAGTTTGTTTCGAGAAGACGGGTTGTAGTTCTCGAAACAAACCCGTCTTTAAACAAAGTTGTCTAACGTTTCGAGCGAAGCCGAAGGCCCTTCGTCAGAGAGTAAAACGTAAACTGAAATAATAACTGAACTGAGTGATTATTTCACTTTACGTTTCACTCTCTGACACGGAAGGGCCTTCGCTCGAAACGTTTATTAGACATTAGCTGACTTACACGCTATTTCGGCAGTACACCAATCTTTTTACTGAGATATTTGATTTGTATTTCTACACTGCCTAGTAACGCAGCACAACACGTTTTATCACTTATTTAAAAGCTTCTATGACTAGTAAGTGACTTTACGAATATGCAGTGCGCATATAATAGTTTCAGTCGGCAAATATATTTTGTCAGTCGACAAATGTATTTTTTCAGTTCACAAATATATTTTGAAACCTCGCAGCATACGTTGTTGCGATTGATATTTCGAAATCCCGAATAACGTCGTTTGTCTTTTGCAAAGTATCTACATATCCGTTTTGACTATCGATGACAAAATCAAATTTACTGGTCTAGCATGTATTCTTCTGCATGAACGCTCTTCTCCACGTGCGCGTCAGGTAAAGATACTAAATATTTACATATTTTGAAATAATGTGGTAGATTTACGAGCGATTTGCGACTGTTTTACCAACCTCGTTACGAGTTGCTGTTTTACGACGAACATGTCACCGCTGGGTTAGTGGTGTTGGCACTTGGCGGGCTCAACATGGTTCTGCGCCTGAAAAAGGTGATTGGCTAAAAGGGATAACTCAAACGGACCTTTCTGTTTTTGTCTTGTCTTTATCTTTTGTTAGGCCTATTTCCAAATCTAATCCTAACCGATCCAACCTTAAAGGTTAGGATCGGTTAGGTTTGGGATTAGGATGATACAAATTATTGTGGAAAGTCATTTTGAGAATTTGAGTCACCCTCACACGAGCGACATAAGCATCAACCTCGTTACATTAGAATCCACGCACGGCCGCGCGCGCACCCACGCGGGATGTCCGCGGGCTGGCCAACGGGCGCGGGCAATACTAAAGCGCGCGAGGAACGATGGGTAGTATTGCCCGCGCCCGTTGGCCAGCGGAGGAGAGTTTCACAGGCAATTCTGTGGCTTCTTTTCGAGTCAAATAGCTTCCAAGACTGTGCGAGCAATGTTTTGGCTGGGATTGCAGGGAACTTAGGGATTGTGAAGGGATGCATTTCTCTGCCTCGGCCATTGGCCAAAAATGGCCAAAACAGCCTTGGAAGCTATTGACTTGGGAAAAACACTTGGAATAGAAGCCACAGAGTTGCCTGCGGAGGAGGCTAATGGTTTCATTAGAAGTGTGAATTGTTGTCAGCCTGCGAAGCAGGCGTTCTGAGAAAGACTATTGTTTGTGACTGACGTTTCGACGGCCAGCGGCGGTCATCTTCACACTCACACTCAAAAATTACAATTAGAATAATTTGACAAAATCTAGTATAGGTTAAACCATTCGTCATATATATCATAATAAATATTACGTTTATACTTACTTACCCGTATGGATGGTTGGGTAACAGGTGGGCTGCCGACGTGATTTGCAGTTCGGTGCGATAGTGCTTGGAGTTCGATCAGGGTAACTGGTCCTGCTCAACCTGATCGGATCACCAAGCTGAGGTCTCATACATGAGAACTCAGCCTCCAAGCACTTACGGTGTTCCACATCGAGACGTCCATCCTATTGGGTTCGCCGCCGATTGGATCCAGCTGGGTGTCCTATGATCCGGGGCCATTGGGCCCGACCCATTATCTATTGCGTAATTGGGAATTCATCGGACCCGTTATCCATTGCGTAATTGGGTTCATCGGACCCGTGATCCATTGCGTAATTGGGTTCATCGGACCCGTTATATCCATTGCGTAATTGGGTTCATCGGACCCGTTATATCCATTGCGTAATTGGGTTCATCGGACCCGTTATATCCATTGCGTAGTTGGGTTCATCGGACCCGTTATATCCATTGCGTAATTGGGTTCATCGGACCCGTTATATCCATTGCGTAGTTGGGTTCATCGGACCCGTTATATCCATTGCGTAATTGGGTTCATCGGACCCGTTATATCCATTGCGTAGTTGGGTTCATCGGACCCGTTATATCCATTGCGTAATTGGGTTCATCGGACCCGTTATATACATTGCGTAGTTGGGTTCATCGGACCCGTTATATCCATTGCGTAATTGGGTTCATCGGACCCGTTATATCCATTGCGTAGTTGGGTTCATCGGACCCGTTATATCCATTGCGTAATTGGGTTCATCGGACCCGTTATATACATTGCGTAGTTGGGTTCATCGGACCCGTTATATCCATTGCGTAATTGGGTTCATCGGACCCGTTATATCCATTGCGTAGTTGGGTTCATCGGACCCGTTATCCATTGCGTAATTGTGTCATCGGACCCGTTATCCATTGCGTAATTGTGTCATCGGACCCGTTATCCATTGCGTAATTGGGTTCATCGGACCCGTTATCCATTGCGTAATTGTGTCATCGGACCCGTTATCCATTGCGTAATTGTGTCATCGGACCCGTTATCCATTGCGTAATTGGGTTCATCGGACCCGTTATATCCATTGCGTAGTTGGGTTCATCGGACCCGTTATCCATTGCGTAATTGTGTCATCGGACCCGTTATCCATTGCGTAATTGGGTCATTGGACCCGTTATCCATTGCGTAATTGGGTTCATCGGACCCGTTATCCATTGCGTAATTGGGTTCATCGGACCCGTTATCCATTGCGTAATTGGGTTCATCGGACCCCCATTATCGATTGCGTAATTGGGTTCATCGAACCCATTATAACATAACATAACTTTAATATTTATAAAGCGCAAAATACATATAAATATGATCTAATGCGCTGTACATTAATACAATTAAAACTAGAAAAAATTATATAAAAATAAAATACTATGAATTATAAGCTAATCTAAAAAAGTGTGTTTTAAGAGCTGATTTAAAATTATTAAAATTATCCTCAACTCGAAGTTGATTTGGAAGAGAGTTCCACAGAGCTGGGGCAGCCGCAGTGAACGATCTGTCTCCTGTTGTCTTTCGTGTTCTTGTAGTTGGTGGCGCAAGTAGACGTTCATTGTTGCTTCGTAGACTATAATTCGAGTGCACTTTAGGACCAATTAATTCACTAATATAAGGCGGGGCATAACCGTGTAAGGCCTTAAAAGTAATTAAAACTACCTTAAACATAATACGGAACTTAACTGGTAACCAATGTAACTCATACATAATTGGAGTAATGTGACAGAAGCGAGGTGCATTCGAGATCAGCCTAGCAGCCGCATTTTGCACCCGTTGCAGCCTGTTAATCTGAGTGGCTGGCAGGCCATAGAGCAGACTGTTGCAATAATCCAGACGCCCAATGACTAATGCTAAAATTAACGCCTGTGAAGACTGGTATGTAAGGTATTTTCTGATGCGCCTGATATTATGCAAAGTATAGAAGGCCAGGCTACACGATCTAGTAATATGAATATCAAAATTCAATTTCGTATCGAACCAGACTCCAAGATTCCTTGCCTCGTTAACAGTAGCAACAGTGGTGTTACCAATAGACAGACTATCCAGGCTAACCTTACTTAATTGTTGACGAGTTCCTATTATCATGACTTCAGTTTTTCCTTCGTTCAACTGTAGCTTGTCAACCAACATCCATGTCTTTACAGCTCTAATGCATTGTTCCACTGCGTATAATGCTTCTGCTTCGCTTAGAGAGCCATCTGGCTTAAAAGATAAATAGAGTTGTGTATCATCAGCATATGCGTGCGCGCTGGGTAAGTAAGACTTGATAACATCAAAGAGCTTGCTGGCATAGATACTGAAGAGCAGGGGCCCAATACATGATCCCTGGGGAACACCAAAGGATAGATGGAAACTGTCTGACCTTTCCCCATTGATTAAGACACGCTGGGTCCGTCCAGATAGATATGATGAGAACCATTTAAGAGCAGAATCAGTAATGCCAAACGAAGTCTCAAGACGGTGCAACAATATGCCGTGATCAATGGTGTCAAATGCCGCACTTAGATCAAGTAGTACCAGCACCGACACATGCTGCCGATTCATGTTGAGCAGAAGGTCATTAACAACTCTCAGCAACGCTGTCTCAGTACTATGAGATTTCCTGTAAGCTGACTGTAATATAGGAAACAGCTCATTGTCAGTCACATGGGTGTAAACCTGGTCAAAAACAGCTCTTTCAGTAATTTTGGATACAAACTGAAGGTTGCTAATAGGCCGTAAGTTCTTAAAGGCTGGGTCCTGTGCACCTTTTTTCAAACGCGGGTTAACAAGCGCTTCTTTCCATTCAACGGGGAAATGCGCAATTGATAAAGAAGCATTCACTATCTTTGTGATTACAGGGAGCAAAACTTCCAAAGAATCAGAGACCAGAGTGATTGGCAAAGGATCCAGAATGCATGACTTTTTAGCCGACTTCTGAATAAGACTATAGACGTCACGATCATCCAAGTTCTTGAAAGAGCGCAGCATTGGGGTTGTATCCATCACTGGCTTGTCAGCTGGTACAAGATCATAGTCAGACTGACTAACGCAAGTAGAATCAATTACTTCACGAATACGTTCCACTTTCCGAATAAAAAACTTGCCAACATCATTCGCAACCATGGTATTATCCAAGTGATCAGGAAACAAAAGATCATTATTCATGCCAAGCAGCCTTTTCGCAGCATTGAACAATTTTCTTTGATCAACGTTGTTTTCTTCCATAAACTCAGAGTAGAACTCACGCCTCGCCTTATTCATTAAGTAGGTCGTAAGATTTTTCTTTGACTTAAAGTCACAAAAATCATTAGCAGACTTAGTCGTTCTCCATTTGCGCTCCGCTTTCCTGCGCGCCCGCTTGGCGTTATCAATTACTTCATTGTACCAGGGGACAACAGGCCTGGTTATTCTTGTACGTGTTTTTAATGGTGCATGGCTGTCAAGCAGTGCTGTTAAGGTGGTATTATAATCGTGCACACATGCGTTCAAATCATCAGCAGTAGCTATCTGATTGTCGTTACACAGTGAACTGGATCGTAGATCTCGTTTAAAGCAGTCCAAATCAATGGACTTTGTTTTCCTATAGGTGGTAGTTTTCATTGAAAGACTTGATCGGGATAGTACCAGTCGATTGAGTACTATTGCATGGTCAGATATAAGTTGACCAACGAGTGGAACTCCGTCAACAAGTGATTCGGACTTACGCGTAATAGTCAGATCAAGTATGTGACCGTCGCGGTGCGTAGGTTGAGTGACATGCTGTTCAAGTCCAAAAGACTCCAGTAGGGCCAAAAACTTATGAGCATCTACATCACAACGGTCATCCACGTGGATATTGAAGTCACCCGTTATTAATAGTCGCTCTTTGCAAAGTAGCAAAGATTCAAGATATTCCGGTAGTTCCATAAGAAATACGTTTGTAGTAACGGGATGATCCTCAGAGTAAGGCGGTCTATAGATGATGACAACCCGTAAACTAGACGTATTTGACTTAACAATCCACTCAGAGAACTCAAAAGAAGCCCGCACACTTTCACCAGCATCGACCTTATTAATATTCAATGACTCGCGATAGATGAGCCCAGTCCCCCCTCCGCGTCGGCCCAGTCTCGGATGATCCAAAATTCTATAACCATCCGGACAAAGTTCTGCTCTTACACAAGAGTCACGAGCGGTTAACCAATGTTCTGTGATTGCTACTAGGTCGGGCTTTACTTCACAAATATAATCGAAAATTACAGCAGTTTTATTCCGAACAGATCGAGCATTCAAGTTACATAGCACCATTTGTTGTTTACGACAGTGAGTTCTCATTCGATTAGAACATTGCAAAGATATCAAATTACCGCGTGAAGGTGGTCGATCAGCAGAGCGGCACAAGGGAAAACCAAAAGGCCGTAACGTAATCATTGTTGGAATAATGTTGCTAATTTGAATTTTTGAAGAGGTGCTACTTTGAATATGTAAAACCAGAGGTGGTCGGCGATGCGTAATAATGGTTTCAATATTATAGAAATCACAGTTAGTTTGATTTGATAGAAGGCCATAAGAAGGCAACGTCCAAGTATTATTGATATTTTTACTGTGATAAAATCCGGCTCGACATCCTCGATATTTGAATATGCCATACTTCTTAAAAATTGAGATAACATTGCTGGCAGGACTAATGATGTTTGTTCGTAATGCAAATAGTTCGCCTCTGCTATATTTCTCCAAGCCCTTTGAATGCCATATTAGATTCATGCCAGGTCGTTCTTCAGCTACCGGTCCAGGATTTCGTTCGATGTCCATAAAGACAGTGATATCAATAAACACTTCTTCTTCCGCAGCCGCCAAAAGAAGATGACCATGTATTCCCCATGAAACTATAGGTCTGCGTATCCGACTACGCTTCGTAATACGAATCGTCAATGCAGGTCGAAAATAACAGCTTTGAATATACTCCATTTCTGAATGGTGGTCTAACCATTTTCCACTTAGGTCGATGAAGCAGCATTTTAGTTTAATACTAGAACAAAATGTGCCTTGAAATAGGCAACTATTAACAAGAATAAACAATATAAGAACAGGAACTAAAAATCTCGTGGCAGCCAACATGGCGCCTATCTAATCACTTCTTAATATGAAGTTGTTTTTTTTTTCGATTGCGTAATTTGGTTCATCGGACCCGTTATCGATTGCGTAATTGGGTCATCGGACCCGTTATCGATTGCGTAATTTGGTTCATCGGACTGTTATAGACTGCGTAATTGGTTTCATCGGGCCCCTGATCGATTGCGTGCGGTGGGAATGTCCAACATGCGTGCTGGTATGCGAATGTATAGTCTGTATGCGTTGCTTTCCCAACGTCCTAATAACTTGATTATGTGGTCTAGTGCATGGCTTCCCCAATTCTGAAGCTGTGTCCCGTAATTGGGTCATCGGACCCGTTATCGATTGCGTAATTTGGTTCATCGGACCCGTTATCGATTGCGTAATTGGGTCATCGGACCCGTTATCGATTGCGTAATTTGGTTCATCGGACCCGTTATCGATTGCGTAATTGGGTCATCGGACCCGTTATCGATTGCGTAATTTGGTTCATCGGACTGTTATAGACTGCGTAATTGGTTTCATCGGGCCCCTGATCGATTGCGTGCGGTGGGAATGTCCAACATGCGTGCTGGTATGCGAATGTATAGTCTGTATGCGTTGCTTTCCCAACGTCCTAATAACTTGATTATGTGGTCTAGTGCATGGCTTCCCCAATTCTGAAGCTGTGTCCCGAGTAAGTTCCCTGAAGTCCTGCCCGCATTAAGGGTTCTGTAGCCTTTTTGAGAGATTCGCTCTAGTTAGAGTTTGCCATCTCGGTGACTAAACAATGGGCTTGAGCTCGTTTTACACACGATAGTCGCGTAACTTGCGTGTTCAACAATGAGCAGGGGCAGATTAACCTATGGGCAACTGGGGCACGTGCCCGGGCCCCGAGCTGCTGAGGGCCCCGAGCTTCTGAGGGCCCCGAGCTTCTTCTGAGGGCCCCGAGCTTCTTCTGAGGGCCCAGCTCAAATTTGAAACGAAGGGGAAAAAACAGAGCACAAAAGCAAAAATCATTTAAAAAATTAAAAATCTTGAAATATTTTACAGAATCATTATATAGATCAGTAACAGTAACACTCTAATACAGTGTACCTACGGATTTAACGATGAATCTTCGCGAGACTTCGTGCCTCCAAAGCTTAGCGATAGCGTAATTGGCTTTGCGTAATACGAGCTTTGCTTATTATCAGTTGCTGTCAAAAAGCTAGCGCTCCCCTCTTTGTACATCTGGATTCCATAAGATTTACTCTCCCAGGACCATGTGCGTTGCGCCTTCCTGTGGTTTAACTTCGGTTATAGTCATATAAACCCCATTTAAAACTGCCAGAGCTTTGTCAATGTCCGCGCTCGTATTGTTAAAATTAATAATAAATGTGTTGTTCGTTCACTAAGTGAAGTCTAAGGATATTATTCTCTTGCAAACCTTGGTTGTTCTTTTATTAAGTCATTTTTCTTGCCAAGCCACTAACTTAATTAATGAATATGTAAATTTCACAGCCAGAGGTTCTCGCCAGAACCATGTTGAGCCCGCCAAAACCACTAACCCAGCGGTGACATGTTCGTCGTAAAACAGTCGAAAAACGCTCGTAAATCTACCACACATTATTTCAAAATATGTAAATATTTAGTATTTAGTATACGCGCACGTGGAGAAGAGTGTTCATGCAGAAGAATACATGACAAACTCTCGATCCTAGACCAGTAAATTTGATTTTGTCATCGATAGTCAAAACGGATATGTAGATACTTTCCAAAAGGCAAACGACGTTATTCGGGATTTCGAAATATCAATCGCAACAACGTATAGTACTGCGAGGTTTCAAAACATATCTGTCGACTGAAAAAGGCTTACTGTATTTTGCGAAACGAAATGGTTTCGTTCAACGAAACGAAATGGTTTCGTTCAACGAAACGAAATGGTTTCGTTCAACGAAACGAAATGGTTTCGTTCAACGAAACGAACTGTATGATGTATCTTGCGAAGGGTTGGGACAAAAAGCGGATACGGACGGACGGATAAAAGTACAAAACGCGGATACGGATAAACGTACAAAACGCGGATGAACGCAATTTTGTTGATATATATTATGCTTTTCCCGTACTTTTGTAACGAGTTTATTACGCCTTTTCTTTATTCAATATACCATGCAGGTTTCGCCAGTTCACATGGATCAACTACACGCCATTGAGTATTATTATTATTATTATTATTTAATCTTATTTCGATATGGTAGCTCTTCAGGCTATACAAAGTCTGCTTTCCAAGAGGCCGTATAATAATGCTAAAATTATTTACATAAATAGTATGGGAGGCGAGCTACAATCTTAGACCAAAGTGTTGAGACATTTTATAATTTTTATGTTTTTCGCCCCCCTCGCCCCAAATCATTGTTGCAGGACCCAGAAAATTTTGTTTTCAAAGACAGAAATATCTGCGTAAAAACCCAAAACAAGATAAAACAACATTGATTTGGGGAGAGGGGGATACTTGGTATCTGGAAGGAATTTTCCTGTCATTACATGCGAGATATGGCATTGTAACTGTCATTTAGGTAATAAGTTTTGTCTAAGATTGTAGCTCGGTAAGCGAGATCTCACCGCGTAGTTATACTTATATTGTTGTTAAAAATTCCGGTGCGTTTACATGGACAAGCGGGCCAGCCCGGTTAGCGAGATCTCGCTAGTTGAGAGAGGCGAGATCTGGGTAAGCAGAATTTCGTATATAAACACTCGCAGCCGGGCTAGCCAGCTTACCGAGATGAATTTTCAAAGATGCCGACACCGTCTATTGTTTGGCGCTGAGCTGGATGAATTTTTCCCATATAAACGCGAGCCAGAAATCATCTCACTTACCGGGCTCCTCTCATATAAACAGTTTATACATCTATCCCTGAGACAAACGCGTTTCCCTGGGGGTGTAAATTAATTAAATATGTAATATCTTAATTGTATACTATAAGTTGTAAATAATTTTAGCATTATTATACGGCCTCTTGGAAAGCAGACTTTGTATAGCCTGAAGAGCTACCATATCGAAATAAGATTAAATAATAATAATAATAATAATAATAATAATAATACTCAATGGCGTGTAGTTGATCTGTGAACCGGCGAAACCTGCATTTGACGTGTCACTAATCAAAACATGTTTAATGTTTAATGTTTAGTATAATGTCACATATTGTCGTATGAATCATATATTGAATAAAGAAAAGGCGTAATAAACTCGTTAAAAAAGTACGGGAAAAACATAATATATATCAACAAAATTGCGTTCATCTGCGTTTTGTACTTTTATCCGTATCCGCGTTTTGTACTTTTATCCGTATCCGCGTTTTGTACTTTTATCCGTCCGTCCGTATCCGCTTTTTGTCCCAACCCTTCGCAAGATACATCATACAGTTCGTTTCGTTGAACGAAACCATTTCGTTTCGTTGAACGAAACCATTTCGTTTCGTTGAACGAAACCATTTCGTTTCGTTGAACGAAACCATTTCGTTTCGTTGAACGAAACCATTTCGTTTCGTTGAACGAAACCATTTCGTTTCGCAAAATACAGTAAGCCACTGAAAAATATATGTGTGGACTGAAAAAATACATTTGTCGACTTACAAAATATATTTGCCGACTGAAACTATTATATGCGCATTGCATATACATTTATACCGTATATTACGATGGTCCATATAGCATTTCTGCATTTGGCCATAGAACATTCGTAAAGTCACTTTAATGCTTTTAAATAAGTGATAAAACGTGTTGTGCTGCGTAGGCAGTGTAGAAATACAAATCAAAATGTATAAAAAGGTTGGTGTACTGCCGAAATAGCGCCAAGTAGTCTAACGTTTCGAGCGAGGCTCTTCGTCAGAGAATGAAACATAAAGTGAAATATTCACTCAGTTATTATTTCACAGTTTACGTTTCACTCTCTGACGAAGGGCCTTCGCTCGAAACGTTTCATAGACGTGCTCCAAATCTGCCTCTTGATTGTTTCGGGTTGTTTGTTTAAAGACGGGTTTGTTTCGAGAATACAACCCATCTTCTAAATCAATCGCTCGTTGGGGGATAACGGGGGCACGCGAGGATGCGAGGCGGTAAATACCCCGCCCACTTTACCGCCTCGCATCCTCGCATGCCCCCGTTATCCCCCAACAAGCGAAGAAACCTCTGGCACACTGGCACCCACTTAAAGTATCAAATTATATTGTCACAATGTTTCTGCTGTCCATTTCCTAAACTGCATTTGATGTTTAGACAAGGCTAAGAGAAATCTTTGTGTAGTCACAATATAAATGGATTGCGATGAGGAGTTCGAGTTCGAAAATGATCGCTCGCGGCTCCTAGCTACCACAACAACGAAGAATGAACCGGTAATAAAATTACATGAAGACGTGGCAAGATATGTCGTACGAGCGCCTTCGGATAGTGAGGACAGTGATAGAGAAGATCTTGAGACGAGGTACAGTATCTAATTTAACTTTTAATCCTGTTCTACGGTATTGTATTTACAAGTTGTGAGATAAATATTTATCTTTAGATGAAGAGAGGATTTATTAATGATCAAATATATGTTAATTATGAAAATTTTGACTGCCCCAACCGGGAATCGAACCCGAGGTCTCCGAATCAAATGTTCTGACCGTGTCTCAATAGTTGATTCGGAGACCTCGGGTTCGATTCCTGGTTGGGGCAGTCAAATTTTCATATACATATATTTGATCGATAAATATTTATATCGACCTGCGTTTTTTCCCAAGCACGTGAAATGTAATGTAATGAGTTCCAGTAGTTTTATTGCTACATTGCTTTCCGGGTGATTTTAATAATACAAATGATATAATTTTCAAAACAGATGCGACTTGACTGAAAACTCACTGTGTAACCGTGATGTTCTTTCTAGCCATAACAATAAAAGGCGGTAAAAGCGAATGCAAAAAGTGTTTGATCGGTAACCGGTAATTGACTTTCTGTTTGCGCACAAATAAATAACGAAGTGGCTGGCTATTCGTACTGGAGTTGTACGGGGACTTCCATTTGCTATTTGTACTGGAGTTAAAAAGATTTTCCCCAATTTTCTAACAAGTACTTGTTTCAAATGATTTTCATTACTCTATCTTTGTTAAAGTACTATTAGCGATTCCGACAAGCCTTCCCATCGTTCGTAAAACGAATTTCTAGACTCTACTTACTAGAGTTTATCGACACTTGGCAATATTTACGCCTGGAAAATAATACGCGAGCTCGCACGCGGGAACCAGCACGTGGGGCACACTCATGGCATAAACGGCGAACTTCTCACTTCTGACATTTCAACACACAATCCAAGGAAATATATAGAAATCCGAGTTCCAATGAATAAGTTTATTTTATGGATATTTGTTTGCCTTTTGTATGTCATTATTAAATATTAATCAATTTAAATCTTTACAATATAACAATATAACCATTTCCACTCAGCGCCTGGTACCCGTGTGCGAGCTCTTATGTTATTTTCCAGGCGTAAATATGAAAGACATTTGCTAAGTGTCGATAAACTGTAGTAAGTAGAGAGTCTAGAAATTCGTTTTACGAACGATGGGAACGCTTGTCGGAATCGCTAATAGTACTTTAACAAAGGTAGAGTAATGAAAATCATTTCAAACAAGTACTTATTAGAAAATTGGGAAAATATTTTGACTCCAGTACGAATAGCAAATGAAAGTCCCCGTACAACTCCAGTACGAATAGCCACTTCGAATAAATAATATACATAAGTTTTAAAGGGGCATTCTTCGAATAAATAATATACATAAGTTTTAAAGGGGCATTGTCTCGGAAAGCGCACACGCAAAAACTGTTGATGAGATTTGTCAAGTCAGACAATACTTCATCCATAACCCGCACGAGGCTGTTTTTCTACTGGTTCTACTGAAATTCTAATTGACATACGGTGATGATGGAACAGAAATTTATGGATGACTCGTCTTAACAAATTATTCAAAACAACACAACTGAAATCTCGCACGATAACTCGGACATTTCACAACGAACTCCAAACGCTTTCACGTATGAATTGGAGGCGATTTATATATGTATGTGATGTATTTAAAAGATAAAACTCACAAAATGCACGAGTATTGAGCAAACGTCCCTGTAAAGGAAAAGCATGAAAAGAAAGCACGTTTTCAGCGCATTGTATTGTGCTTGGTTGTTTCGCGCACTGCATGTTGGGTCTATCTAAAAGTCCGACCACACTGCAATGCACTAAAGCAATATTTGAAAAAAGCCCAACTACATTATTTAGGTCTGCTGCCTTGCTTGCTCGCTTCAGGCATCGCTGCAGCAGCAACTAGAAATAGTTACACTAAAACTGCCCCCGGATGATTATGCCTATATTGGTATTTACGAGATAAGCTACATTTAAAGGTGATCTACAGTGCAGTCTGCGCATGTGCATGAGTTTGTTTACATTTTATTGGTTTGTTTATGTTGTACCTTGATTGCATTGACGATTGATCAACAATGGCGGAAGAACATAGCGCGACGCTTGACTGTGGAACAAAGTAAAATGGAACAGATTGCAAGCGTCCCAAACGTAGATAACTGTACAACATGCTTATGCGCTGGACTTTATCTAAAAATGCATTGCAGAAATACTTGCACAGCTCTTTTGCAGTCGTGTTTGCCACGGTGACAAAGTGTGGAGATTCATGAACACACAAAGAGTAGAGCGATGAAACAACAGTAAGCAATATTTGAATGACACCCGTGGTCATGAAATTATGTGTGCGTGATTTGCAGGTGACATGTACTTATCTTTTACGTGGAAGGTTCGTTTATTGTTCGCCGAAGATACACGCCAGTGATTTTTCTCAAATATTTTGCCGACTAGACTCTAGGTTGCAGCTAATTTAGATGGGAAACTATATAATTATTATACGCCAAATCAACAAAACTCCGCACAGCAGTTCCTCTGCGTAACATATACAAACTTTCCAGTCACTTGAGTACTTCGATTCCTATACCATCGAATGTAAAAATACAGGACATATTCCTGGCTTGACAAGGGGTTTCTCTTCGGTATATAAATATAAAATATTATGTAAAAATAATTAAAAATGCATATAAACAGAGTTTCCAAGAAGAGAACAAAAATCCTGGACTTTTCAGGATTTCCAAGGGGTGTATTAACCTTGAACACTTGACAAGTACTTGAGTGAATTACATTTCAGACATGAGCCACTGCACCAATTTTATAAATAGTCAAAGGCAAATAAAATAATAGTTTGATATAAATGACATTTCTTCAGGAATTGTACAAGATCTTGTCAGTGACTAGGACTCGTACAAGATCTTGTCAGTGGGAATGAAGGATTAATAAGGGAAATGGAAAGTAATGAAGAGATGAAAGAAGGGAAGAACAAGGAAAATGAGGAAGTGGAAATTTGGGAAGAGTAGGAAATTGAGGGAGAGGCAGAAGTTGAGGAAGAAATTGTGGGCAAGGAGCAAATCGAGGAAATTGTGGGTGAGGTCGGTGAGCACTAGTCCCAGTAGAGAATTGTGAGCAAAGTCGGGCTAATCATGAAGAGGCACTAGTACAGGTTTGTGTTGTTCAGTATTAATAAGAATGTATAATATATTTGTTATCAAAGAAAGTACAAAGTTGGTGTACTGCTCAGATTTTTAACAATATACTAACATTTCTAGCAGAGCCTGAAAGCCTTTCATCAGAGTAAAAGGACTCCATTGAAACTTGGTGGTACATCACCTTTATACTTTCTTTGATATTGTAATCACTGCCCATGCAGCACCACTTTTATATTTTTCCTTATTATTGACAGAGTTGATGTATTAATCTATTACTTCATATTGTAATATAATAAAGTAGATGTATGCTTACAGTATATACAATGATTTAATAATATTATATAAACTAGAAGTTACTATCGCAAGGGAAGTGCTGCCTCAAAAGCCATTGGAAGACTAATTTTTGATAAAATTTCCAAAATGAACCCTGGGATTGATTATATAAATTGTAACAGACATACTGCAGTATGTACACGTTGTTTTCAATTCTTTTAATTATATTTAAATACAGGAGACTTAAATTACAAATAACTATCACTTATTTGAATATAATTGGCAAGGCTTTTGACTGGATACACAGTATACATACATTATGACTATGTAGTTGATAATAAAGTAGATGTATGCTTACAGTATATACAATGATTTAATAATATTATATAAATAATGATATAATTTTTAGGTGCCTAGTGTTAAGTAAGAATTGGCTATGATAATAATTATAATGTATGAATTAACTAACATAACCAAGAAAATCAGATAAGGTGCTCCCTGACAGCTTAAGCAACCCTTCATAATATCACATCATGGCTATTAATTAAATTCAATGGCACCTGTATAGTAAAGTGAGCACTTAGCCATCTCAAGTCTAACCTAAACCAATTTGTTTTGAAACTTATAATAACCTGTACTAATAACAGCATGTATAATAATTATGAATCAACACATTAGTGCTCTGACCACTGAGCTATTTAGACACTGTCAATCAGGACACTACGGATTTGATTGACATCGATTTGGAAAATTGTAGCTTGGATTCATGGTTGGGTAGTAATAATTTTCTGTTAAATTCTTTCGTCATTAAAAAACTTTAATGTAGATACAATTGAGAAGATTAGCTTTGGAATTACTGAGGAGACAACCAGCTGTCTATGCAGACCTAAATAATGGTGAAGTTTGTGGTGTACAGGTTGCAAGTGATGGCGATCCACCCTTCCTTCACCAGAGTGGTGGGAAAGTGAAGAATGCAAAGCAATTCCTACACAAAAAGAAAATAAATGTTGTATACGATTGTTCCACTTCTGCCCATGCATATTTCAACAGTTGGTATTAAGATGGCAATGTTTTAATCATTGCCATGTAATATAGGGAGATCGATGTTCTAGCTTGTACTGAAAAAATAAATGAGCAATTTCGGCATGTAGCATATAGGCAGTATGTTCTATGGCAGCATGGATGGTTAGAACAAGATAATAATAATAATAATAATAATAAAAGACGTATTAGGAGCATTATACAATAGTCTCAATGCTCTTACAACAATATATTCTTAATTTTACTTATAAAACTAATTACAGTTTCATTATAAGATAAAGCCTACTACATATATTACCACTATGAACAAAAAACTATTAATTTAAAAAAAGAAAAGTCGTAAGTGCTGACTTAAAACTACTTAAAATATCAATGCTCAAATATCAAACGACGTGTTTGCGAAAAATAAGGTGGTCGAAGTTGATTCGTTGCGGTACGTAACAAGGTTCTCCTCAGTATGACGAATCCCGCGAAGAACCAACCAAACAAAAAGGATAACGTGGATTGTTCGGAGCAAAATCATGGTGCGTGTTAAGATAATAGGAGAGTTGTCCCTATGGTTGTCCCAAGTTGCTATGTGACCAAAATTTGTACAGTAATCCTTATCCATCTGTAGATCTGCTAATGGTGTCTACTGTACATAGGACATAGGCCAGCAAGATCATAGCAATTGTGTTTATACTGTATTGCCTAATGATTGTTACTAAACTAGTATACAAAAAATGTTAACCCATGGTTGATGGTTAGAGCATATTACCAGTAACCCATTGAGGGGTACTTACAGTGTAGAATTATATTCTGGCAAATACCAGACAATGTTTATTCAGCAGCACTTTCTCACCATAACATTCTCCCTGGTTTTCAAAAAGGAAACACAAAACTTTTTTTTTTAAAGAACAAAGCATACAGTAAAAACCCGCTAACAAGAACCTACCATTATTAAGAACCACAGGCTAAGTATTTGTTTATATAAGAACATATAAGAATATAAGAACCTATCCCAGGCTGATTGGGTAAAATGTAGGTTCTTGTTAGCGGGTTTTTACTGTGTGTTAAACGTATTATACAGTAATTTCGATCGAAATTTCAGTTGGATAAAAAATTTGATGTGATAGTCGAGTCAGAAGCTGCGTAAATTAGCATTTGAAAACGAGTAGATTTGCATTTACAATAGACTTAACAAGGATTCTGACACACACTAGCATATAGCCTTAAAAGAGTATTAAATACTCTTAAGGCTATATGCTATAACTTACGTACCTGTATCGTAAAAATCCACCAAATATTTCGCGAGATCTTTATGCATCAGTCAATTCTAGCATTGCCCATCCCCTCCCACCCCCGGGCATTTGCACTTTCTTTTTCTTTAAGTGTACAATTCCCCCACCCCGGGCAAAAAACATTATGACAAATGCCCGTCCCCGGGGCATACCGATGTGCAGATTCGTAAGAATATCATGACATGAGGAAATGGCAAAATGTTCAGAGATCTTTGTATGCAGATTTAATGTAAAATTTTACATTAATTCTTAATTTACTGATGTTTTAATGAGCCCCGTACAGACACGCAAGTTTTTCTTGACAAGTTTAAGAAGCATGTTTAATCTCAATGTTTTAATAAGGCGAAATAACAGAAATATTATCCGGATAAATAGAGAGCTTAAGATACCCGGTTCGGTGTAAGGGTAATCTACCCGATACAGGAATGTCCTTCAATTTTACTGGAGTTTTGGTCTTTCACATTTACAAATAAAGGCAGTGCTTATTTATCTTGCACATTGGCTTACTACTGTATACATATAGCTTTTTGTATCGTTTGTATCATTAAAATATAAAAGTACGGGTAGACCACGCTCGATCCACCGCGGGAACAATTTTGATAGGGGTATCTAGTACGTATTCCTTATAAGGAAGCGCAAATAGAAGGCATTGACGAGCAAATAGAGTGAATTAACGAGCAAATAGCTGACACGTTCAAACCTCGTACCAGCCTCCTTGTTAATTGGATTGTAACCGACCCCAAAACAACAAAGGTCCTAACCCTTAGGCAAATGTTTTCTTGAGAAATAAACCACCCCCAAAGCTATAGAATATATCAAAGGAAAGTTAAATGATCTATTTACAACATACGTACAGCTTTATCCCGGTAGCTAACTTAGTTCTCTTTAAAAGCGCGGATAATCGAACATGCCAAAATATAATTTTCCTAATACGGATACCATCTTGTAAACAAAAACACGGCTGTCTTCGACGAACGTTTTCTTGAGAAATAATCAACTCCCAAAACTACAATATATATTAAAACAAAGATAAATTATCTGTTTACAATATGCGTACAGCTTATCCTGCTAGCGAACGTAGTTTTCTTAAAAAGAGCGGATAATCGAACATATCGTAACGTGTTAATAATCTCACATCCAGTGGGCTGGTACGAGTGCCTTGTATTTGTTCGTTAATGCCTTCTATTTGCTCGTCAATGCCTTCTATTTGCTCGTCGGTCACTTCCTTATATGGAATACGTACTAGAAGTACATATGACAATTTTACGAGTAGATTTGGTTACGTCAGCAAAAACCGGAAACGAACAAGTTTCATAAACTTATCCATACTCGATCAAGGCTCCGCGAGGTAAGAGCCTGGGTACGAGGTTGCCTTTCCCGTTGAGATAAATGCCCGGCCGCTAGACAATGCCCGTCCCCGGGAAAATTTTATAAGTACCAATGCCCGGCCGCAGGGCACAGAAACGTTGCAAATGCCCGGGGGGGGGGGGGTGTGGGCAATGCTAGAATTGACTGATGCATAATCTCTGGCTAAACAGTATCGTTCAATATTGTTCTCCACCTCTCGAAATTTTCAGAAAGAGAAATCCTAGTAACGTCTCGCTACGTATCATAGTTCCTTTCCCAGTTTGGATGCTTTTGTGTTCACCTAACGTTCACCGGCTTGTGAACTAAAACAGGCGAATATTGACAAAATAGTTTACTGAATATATTATTATTTACAAGTTAATAAATATTTAATTGTCACGGTTATTTCTGATATTAATTATCTGTTGGTTTTTGGTTTTGGAGTAGGATGATATGTAAATGTCGAAAACTGTGGGGACGGGCTATAATGCGTATCATATTGCAACACGCGCTGGACATGCAGTGTAAACCTCATTAAAAGTATGAATAAAACACAGAAACAGATAGTAAAGATGCGTATAATTGTATAGTGCATAGCATAATTACATACGGGATAACCCTGTACGATTTTCGACCATTATATACGGTAAGATTTCAATATGGCGGCCAGGGTGCCAACTCTCGATTTAGCCGCACGTTTCGCGCACATTATCCGCCATTTTAAAAAGCTGAACATCAAAACAAATAATGTTGTTCTGAGCATAGAGATCATAAATAAAACTTTTAGACGGGTAACCAATTGAACGCCGCCAATTTGGATAAATTGGCGGCAAGATAGTACACCCGGATGTAAAAGTGAGGTCAAAGATCGCTCGCTGTTTTTCATGTCTTTTGACAGTGTAGAAAACGAAAACCGTGTTGTTTTTTCGAGGTTTTTTGCAAGTTGTGTTGAAACTGCTCCTGTGCTAATACACCTTTTTTCGGAAATCAAACCAGCTATGATAAATTCATGCTCGTTTGTAGATAAGCCTTTTGAATGGTTTGTTTCCAATTTTTATTGTATAAAACAAATTAATTCCATTTTGGGCTATTTTGCCTCCAACTGAGTCAATGGCGCATTTTCCTCAAAGTGCCCCCTCTAGTTTTATTTATGATCTCTATGGTTCTGAGCCCGCCACTTTCTGCACATGCGCAGACCGCACTGTAGATCACCTTTAAACCAAAAGTGTCGAAAGGATTCACACTCCATCTGACAAGACGCAAATTCCGTAACATCTGGCGCGTAACCAGGTCCAAAGAACAACTTCCTTGCCAATTTACAATGCGCCTCTTCGTAGTCATAAATGTAAAGTTATTTACACAATAATTTAACTTGCATTCTATCATGGCTACTAGTCTAGCTATTACTTTGTAATCTTTAGACATTAAACATTTCTCCAAGACAGTCCATATTTTTACTTAAAACACAACCCTGTATCCGGTTTCTAGGGTTATTACCACATACGTGCGTACGTGCGTATGCTATAAAGTGGAATGTGCGATTCCCCGATTTAGCCGCTGGTTAATATCTGGAGGAAGTGGTTCCCCTTATAAATTGAAAGCTAATTATAGGTAAAGGTTAACAATTTGGTGGTTTTATCCGGAACGTCCACATACATCATCTTGCTAAGCCCCCCTGACTATTAATATCACAACAACAGCATGTTTTAATGTTTACCTGTCATTTCAAACTTCACTTCATCGATGTTCTTCGTTCTTCGATTTACAGTATTTGAGCAACATTTTTCAGTACAATTCAACACATTTAAGCATAAGTTTGATTGATTCAATAAAACATGTAAACATAGATTTGATCATAGTTAATATAACCCGATCGATTTGATCGAGTACACCGTCAGCGTACAGTTATTGTTCCGAAATCGCTCGTCATCTTTTAGTGTACAGTAGCTCTACCGCGATCGGCGTGTGTGATTTTAAGCAGTGTGGGCGTGTTAATGATTAAGATACTTGGCAGCAACATTCCTTATGAATCTTTGAGCGATCACTCGAGCAAATGAGCAATAGCCGAATAAGATGGCGCATGTGGATGAGCCAATGAGATGAGCACACCGCGTGGTTTCGCAAAGCCAATCAGGATGATGCAATAATTGCAATTTGTCGACCCGAAAAATAAAATAAATACAGGAATGCCACCGAAACTTAGACTCGGCTACCGCCACTGGTGCCGCTCGTATTGCGAGTGCGAGGTCTATACGGGAAAGTATATTTTCCTGAACGCTTAGTTTGACTGTAGGAAGAACATAAAGTTAATTCAAATGATCTTCTTGGGTAGAGGAAAGATTTTCGTGACACAACTGACGACTCAGCCCGCGGTTAGTCGAGCTAGCCTGGTTTATAAAACATTAATAAAAGCATTTTGTTGTTATGTTCTTTTCTAGGGAAAAGCTGGAAAAGGGAAAAGCTGTTCTCAGACTCACCAGAGATATAAATGACCAAAATGACAATCCTCACTTTCGCAGCAACAATTCACGTGTTTTCCTTCATATTCCAAAACGCTTCGTTCTCCTCGCTCTCTTAGCTCTTGGTAATTGTAACATGTACTGTGTGCGTATGTGCTTGAACGTGACTATTGTCGCCATGACTACGACGAGACAAAACATCGGTAATACAACAACTCCATCTTCTGAAGTAAGTAATTAATTAGCCAAAAAGTGTTCCCCCATTTTTACTGAAAAGGGTTGATGTACTGTACTGCCGAAATCGCGTGTAAGTAGTCTAACGTTTTGAGCGAAGGCCCTTCGTCAGAGAGTGAAACTCTCGAAGGGCCTTAGCTCGAAACGTTATACTATTTGCACGCTTCTAAACCTTTTTAGATATTTTATTTGTATTTCTACACTGCCTACGCAGCCATAGTCAATCGAGATATGGTCTGGAGACTCAGCTATAAAGTCTTTGTTCTATCTTTTTGTTCGTCTTTATGCAATTTTGTCCACGGTGCACAGTCACTCAACCTATTGTATTTTAGTATAATGAAGCAATCATCCAATATAATCGTTTGGGTTTAATCGCTCAACCGTGTTGTTTAAATATTAATAAACCTAAAACAAAGGATGTGCAGGTGTAAGGTACGATTCAACATCAAAACGTAGCTCATTATAGTCGCTTTGAAGTTTGCCGAGTTTCCAGACCATATCTCGATTGACTATGACGCAGCTAGTCTGAAAAAAGTAGCTTCCTTTCAATTTCCACCAACTATCAAAAACGCTGTTCGTAAGTCACGTTAATAAGGGTGTGATCAACTAATTAACAACTAGATAACACGTGTACGCAACAACCCCTCGCCCTTTGTTTGAGGGTTTAATAGTGTAGTGCTCAGTTATTACTTAAAAATAAGTCAATAATTCATTTGCCAATCTGAACAGATTTTCAAACTGCTTATTTCTGGGTGCAATTTGTTGGTAGTGCACTGAACAGAACATGAGTGAGAGTCTGCCATCACTAACTTGTCTTGGAAACAGGGTTAGAAACCAATTGTGTAACTCTTGATTATTGAAATTAATAATTAATTTTATTAATTATTAATTTCAATAATAATTTTATTAATTATATAATATTAATTTCATTAAAGTTAATTATGTCAGTTATGATTTTCATAATAAATATTCAACATGCATGTTTAACAGTGGCATACTCATAATTTTACTCAAAGTACAGTTGTATTCATGAGACTGCATAACCTATGAATGATTTACAATACTGGCATTGCACATATGTACATACATGTACCCTACTGTAATACTGTATGTACTGTAATATGCATGTTCCTTATTGTCTAATTGTCAGTATAAGCAGATACCAAAAGATTCAATACTTAAATTTATTACAGACCAAAAGTGTTGTCTGACTATATTCATAAGCTTGTTAAACCTTTTATTCTGTTAGAAGACTTCTGTTGCTTTTATTAATATTATATAATTATGCACATACATGTACCGGTATTTCAATGGTATTCAATTACTGGTAACACAATTTCAAAAAGATGAAATGACAAAAGCCCATAATATGTAACAAAGAACAACATTGCTTAATCTAATTATGTCACCAATATACAGTATAACATTAATTCAGGGTGAAAATCGCTTCAGCTGCTGTTGTCAGTGAAGTGATACCACCATGTTTAATCCCTAACATGTTCCCCTGACACAGTGAGTGTTAATCTACGTTTACGGCAAACAGGCAGTCCCCGAAAAACAGGTAAACAAACAGGTAAAACAGATGATAGATAAACCTATTCACACGGGAGGTCAGGGGCTTATCTGTGTCACCTGCCACAAGGGTCTTCAGAAAGGCTGTTATGAAGGGAGTTAAAGGCAGATAATCCTTATCTAACTGTTGTGGTTGTGGAGGCCATCCAAGGTTTGCTTGTTCTTGGGATTTCTTGAGCTCACTTTGGACTGGGACACAGGCTACGTTGATCCTGAATATATACAAATAAACTGAATGTGAGACTGAAAACGCTAGGATTCCCGTGATGAGGGACTAAACGCCGGTCGATATTAGCACCCTCGGGCGAGCGGATTATTGGATGAGGTGAAGCATGATATCGAGAATTATCAAGGTCGAGGTTTGTGTTATCTGCCGAAGCCTGAGGAGGATAACACAAACCGAGGCCTTGATAATTCTCGATATCATGCGAAAACCGAATCCAATAATTGTTTTATTTTGCATAAGAAGTGCTAAAGCAATGCGCCGTCGAATCTTTGCAAAGAACCCGCCATTTTCCCATTTTCTTTCGCCGTAAACAAGCTGGCAACAGCAAGCTAGCAACAAGATATTGGAATAATGATGTCATACAGTAGTTACACTTTTTGAACCATAATATTGGAACATTGACGTCACATGAATTAGGGGTATGCCAACAGCCAATCAATATCGAGATTGTAAGAATTTAGAGAATGCATAATAATTGTAGTTATTTAATTTTTCTGGTGACCGTTGGGACAGGTTCAAAAACAGCTTAATTTTGTGACTGTGTTATGAATTCTTTATATTAACCTTATTTGCTCGGTCTTTACTCAGGCTTTACTGAAATCCTATTAGTAGAAACGTGCGCTAGTAGTGTGATACAAATGATACAGTTTAATTCGTCAACTTCTATTTTCTATAGATACCCGAATTTCAATGGGATAAAGCACTACAAGGTTAAAAGTACTTTAGTTGTCACATATATTCATGATTTTAACAGTGAAATTATTCGGTAATTCGGGTGCCGTATTTCCTTGTTTTCCATCCATTCAATTCCTTAATGTTAATTGCTTTCCTACCATTCTCTTTTCCCCTCCCTCCTTTCTCGCATTCGCTTTCTTTCCCTTCCCTTCCGTTCCATTTCCTTCTCTCCTCTCCCCTCTCGTCTCGTCTTGTCTTCTCTTGTCTTCTCTTTGCCTCGCCTCGCCTTCCATTGCCTCGCCTTCCATTGCCTCGCCTTCCATTTCAATTTGCCTCGCCTTCCATTGTCGCGCCTTCCATTGCCTCGCCTTCCATTGCCTCGCCTTCCATTGCCGCGCCTTCCATTGCCTCGCCTTCCATTGCCTCGCCTTCCATTGCTGCGCCTTCCATTGCCTCGCCTTCCATTGCCTCACCTTCCATTCAATTGCCTCGCCTTCCATTGCCGCGCCTTCCATTGCCGCGCCTTCCATTGCCGCGCCTTCCATTGCCTCGCCTTCCATTGCCGCGCCTTCCATTGCCTCGCCTTCCATTGCCTCGCCTTCCATTGCCTCGCCTTCCATTGCCTCGCCTTCCATTGCCTCGCCTTCCATTGCCTCGCCTTCGATTGCCTCGCCTTCCATTGCCTCCCCTTCCATTGCCTCGCCTTCCATTGCCTCGCCTTCCCTCGCCTTTCCTCGCCTCGCCTTCCATTACCTCGCCTTCCATTGCCTCGCCTTCTATTGCCTCGCCTTCTATTGCCTCGCCTTCTATTGCCTCGCCTTCCATTGCCTCGCCTTCCATTGCCTCGCCTTCCATTGCCTCGCCTCGCCTTCCATTGCCTCGCCTTCCATTGCCTCGCCTTCCATTGCCTCGCGTTCCATTGCCTCGTCTCGCGTTCCATTGCCTCGTCTCGCCTTCCATTGCCTCGCCTCGCCTTCCATTGCCTCGCCTCGCCTTCCATTGCCTCGCCTCACCTTCCATTGCCTCGCCTTCCATTGCCTCGCCTCGCCTTCCATTGCCTTGCGTTCCATTGCCTCGCGTTCCATTGCATCGCGTTCCATTGCCTCGCCTTCCATTGCCTCGACTTCCATTGCCTCGCCTCGCCTTCCATTGCCTCGCCTCGCCTTCCGTCGCCTCGCCTTCCGTCGCCTCGCCTTCCATTGCCTCGCCTTCCATTGCCTCGCCTTCCATTGCCTTGCCTCGCCTTCCATTGCCTTGCCTCGCCTTCCGTTACCTTGTCTTGCCTTCCATTGCCTCATCTCGCCTTCCATTGTCTTGCCTCCCCTTCCATTGTCTTGCCTCGCCTTCCATTACCTCGCCTTCCATTACCTCGCCTTCCATTACCTCGCCTTCCATTGCCTCGCCTTCCATTGCTTCGCCTCGCCTTCCATTGTCTTGCCTCGCCTTCCGTTAGCTCACCTCGCCTTCCATTGCCTCGCCTTCCATTGCTGCGCCTTCCATTGCCTCGCCTTCCATTGCCTCACCTTCCATTCAATTGCCTCGCCTTCCATTGCCGCGCCTTCCATTGCCGCGCCTTCCATTGCCGCGCCTTCCATTGCCTCGCCTTCCATTGCCGCGCCTTCCATTGCCTCGCCTTCCATTGCCTCGCCTTCCATTGCCTCGCCTTCCATTGCCTCGCCTTCCATTGCCTCGCCTTCCATTGCCTCGCCTTCGATTGCCTCGCCTTCCATTGCCTCCCCTTCCATTGCCTCGCCTTCCATTGCCTCGCCTTCCCTCGCCTTTCCTCGCCTCGCCTTCCATTACCTCGCCTTCCATTGCCTCGCCTTCTATTGCCTCGCCTTCTATTGCCTCGCCTTCTATTGCCTCGCCTTCCATTGCCTCGCCTTCCATTGCCTCGCCTTCCATTGCCTCGCCTCGCCTTCCATTGCCTCGCCTTCCATTGCCTCGCCTTCCATTGCCTCGCGTTCCATTGCCTCGTCTCGCGTTCCATTGCCTCGTCTCGCCTTCCATTGCCTCGCCTCGCCTTCCATTGCCTCGCCTCGCCTTCCATTGCCTCGCCTCACCTTCCATTGCCTCGCCTTCCATTGCCTCGCCTCGCCTTCCATTGCCTTGCGTTCCATTGCCTCGCGTTCCATTGCATCGCGTTCCATTGCCTCGCCTTCCATTGCCTCGACTTCCATTGCCTCGCCTCGCCTTCCATTGCCTCGCCTCGCCTTCCGTCGCCTCGCCTTCCGTCGCCTCGCCTTCCATTGCCTCGCCTTCCATTGCCTCGCCTTCCATTGCCTTGCCTCGCCTTCCATTGCCTTGCCTCGCCTTCCGTTACCTTGTCTTGCCTTCCATTGCCTCATCTCGCCTTCCATTGTCTTGCCTCCCCTTCCATTGTCTTGCCTCGCCTTCCATTACCTCGCCTTCCATTACCTCGCCTTCCATTACCTCGCCTTCCATTGCCTCGCCTTCCATTGCTTCGCCTCGCCTTCCATTGTCTTGCCTCGCCTTCCGTTAGCTCACCTCGCCTTCCATTGCCTCGCCTTCCATTGGCTCACCTCGCATTCCATTGCATCGCCTCGCCTTTCATTTCTTCGCCTCGTCTTCCATTTCCTCGCCTCGCCTTCTATTGCCTCGCCTTCGATTACTTCGCGACGCCTTTCATTTCCTCGTCTCGTCTTTCCTCGCCTCGCCTTGCCTTGTGTTGCATTGCATTGCATTTGCATTTGCATTGCATTAAGCCACGGTTACACACGCCGATTTGTGTCGCCGACTTGTATTGCAACGCATTGCGACACAAATCGGACACCCGGTTAAACACGTCGATTTGTGTTGTTTATATTAATTGTATATTAATGCATTGCGGGAAAAACGTCAAATAACAATCAATATGGCGGGATGCTTGAGCAGAAAGCAGCTATTGGCGATATTTTTATTCCTGGAAGCTGAATTGGACACTGATACAGTGAGAAAAAGATTCAACGAAGGAAAGAACGTGGAGAATTTCAGCAACTAATTGCCGAGTTATAGCCCTCGAATATGGCCCTGCTTTTGCAGAATATTTCCGAATGGGGAAATAACAGTTCTGCGCTGATCTGGGTCGATGCTGTGTCGTTTAGGATTGAGAAACGAGATACACGTATGAGAGATACTCCCTGTCGCCGAATTTGTCGTCCTCCATTTTGAAACGTTAATGCTCATTTGGATTCATGGGAAATTGGGAGTTTTTGCACGAAAATGGCCTGGTACCGACAGCGTTGCGACACAAATCGGTGGCTGGCGTGTTACACTTGCAATGCCGTTGCAGCAACGCGTTGAAAGTTTTTGATCCCTCATCAAAAACTTGCAATGTATCGGCAACATGAAAATCGGCGTTGCATGGGTATATGTTACACACGCTGATTTGTTTCGCAATGGCGTTGCGATCGCAATGGCGTTGCGACACAAATCGGCGACACTTATCGGCGTGTGTAACCGTGGCTTTACATTGCATTGCATTGCATTGTATTGCCTTTTCTTGCCATACATTGCCCTTACCTGCATGCATGCCTTTTATTTTCTTACGATGTGTTGCATTGTTTTGCATTGCCTTGCCTTAATGCCTTTGTCTTGTATTGCCTTGCCTTGTTTTGCCTTTCCTTTCCTTGCCTAATTATCTCCTTCCGTGCTATTTTTTTATCAATCAATGTTTTAAAAGTCACCATCCCAAATATATTTCATTGCAGGTACTATATTAGGGTCTTTATATTGGGGATACACAGCCACTCAAATACCTGGTGGACTTTTATCTTACAAGTTTGGTGGAACGTTTTTATTTGGAATGGCCGTGTTTAGTTCATCTGTCCTGACACTGGCAACACCTTTTATAGTCCGTCAAGATGTGAACGCCTTCATTGTTTTACGAGTTATTGAAGGTTTATTTCTGGTAGGTATGACTATGTTATACGTTTAATTGAAAGACTTTTTAAATACAAGACGAGAGTTAAAGTGCCTATCCGGGGTTTTGTGATTTTACATATTTGTGATCTTTGGAATCTCTTGATAAGAATTGTGAAATATCTTGTCTTCTGAAAATTTCATCTTCGTGCCTTTTGCTATATAGCTATTCACAGGAAATGACGTCAAAGCAGGGACACGCAAGACATTGTATATTCAACAGTGAAATACAAAGAAAGTTTGGGAATTGAGCGAATTTTGTCTAAATAGGTGTGTTTAAAATTCAGAGCCAAACTTTCTTTGTATTTCACTGTTGAATATACAATGTCTTGCGTGTCCCTGCTTTGACGTCATTTCCTTTGAATTGTAGTAAATCAACTTTATAGAAGGGGAGAAGACATGCATAAAGATCAAATTTTTGTACGACAAGATATATAACATTTCTTCTTGGTAGAACCCAAAGCTTACGAATATGTAAAATTCCCAAACCCCATATAGGGACTTTTATAGTAGAATAGATAGATATTCTTTAAATCATTCTATCTTGCTTATCTACATTACATTTCTAGCCTTAAATTAACGGCAAAAACCGGCAATCTTGCAATAATACCATGCATGATTAATGATTAATGGTCAATTGCATTGCATGTTAATTATTTCTACTCTAGTATTTAAAGTGCATACTAGAAATACGTGTACGCAACAACCCCTCGCCCGCTTACTGTTTGAGGCTTTAATATTGCCAATCTGAACAGATTTTCAAACTGCTTATTTTTTGGGTGCAATTTGTGGGTAGTGTACTGAACAGAACCCAAGTGGGAAAGTCTGCCAACACTAAATTGTCTCGCAGGCAGGGTTAGAAACCAATTGTGTAACTATTGGTTATTGAAATTAATAATTAATTTTAATAATTATTAATTTAAATAATAATTTTATTTATTATATATTACATAATTAAAGTTAATTATGTCAGTTATGGTTTTAATAATAAATTTCGACATGCATGTTTACAGTAACAGTGGCATACTCATAATTGTACTCAAAGTACAATTGTATTCACAAGACTGCATAACCTTGTACATACATGTACCCTACTGTAATAATGTAATCTGCATGTTCCTTATTGTCTAATTGTTAGTATAAGCAGATGGACCAAATTGATAAGCCTGATAAACCTTTTATTCTTTTAGAAGACTTCTGTTTCTTAACTTTTATTAATATTATATAATTATGCACATACATGTACCAGCTGTATTTCAATGGTATTCAAGTACCGGTAACACAATTTCAAAAAATGAAATGACAAAAGCCCATAATATACAACAAAGAACGATATTGCTTAATCTAATTATTTCAACAATATATATATATTAATTCAGGACGAAATTCCTTTCAGCTGCTTCTTGTCAGTGAGGTGATACCACTTGTTTAATCCCTAACATGTTCCCCTGACACAGTGAGTAACACCTACCCAAAAATATACATTGAAAGCCTAGGACTGGCACTGTCCAGGCCTACTATCCAGGACAAAGGTGAATTTAAACAGACACACTAAGCCATTGGCCAGAAGGGCATACCATAATATCAGATGAGCGCAAATGCTGATTGTTATAGCCAGTATGGTGTATGTTTACACTATTAAAGTCAATAAAATGTAAGCCAATCCCAGGTGGTGGCTGGCCAGGTTGCTCCTATAGACTTGCAATATATGTAAACACAGCTAAAATTTGTAATTTTTTATATCCTTACTACCAGACACCAGTATACTCTATATCAGCTAATTTTTTAGTTTTGCAATGAGTGTTGTCTGACTATATATTGATAAGCTCGATAAACCTTTTATTCTATTAGAAGACTTCTGTTGCTTTTATTAATATATAATCTTATTATATTATATAATTATGCATACATGTACCGGTATTTCAATGGTATTCAAGTACTGGTAACACATTTCAAAAAGATGAAATGACAAAAGTCCATAATATGCAACAAAGAACATTGCTTAATCTAATTATTTTAATTCAAGATGATTTCGTGATGTCTGATTGACAGGCTCACGTTTTTGTTTTGTTTTTAGTCGCCATGACTCCATGCCAAAAGTGAAATGTTCCGACCACAATATCTTTTGAAGTACTAACTCTAAGAACTCATTCTACATATCTAATGAAAGCTTGATTAACAGCCTCTGACATACCTACAAAAATATTTTTGTAACTGATAGCTAACAGCTTGAAAAAAGCGACGACGCTTGGATTGGATTGACAAACTCCGAGTAAATATTTTAGATATTCAGACGACAATATCTTTTGAACTACTAACTCTAGAAAATCATGCTATACATCAAATAAAAGCCTGAATAACATACTCGGACATGTTTGCCAAACTATCTTTGTAACTGACTAACAGGTTTAAAAAACCGAAAACGGGTTTACCTTTAATTTTGACGCCACGTATAAAACTTGATTTACGAACTTGACATCTTCCGACGACGATATATTGCATTTTCACTGCCTTTTCACGATCTTTTTTAACACAAATCTTCATTCACCGTATAACCCGACATGTCTAGTTACCAGGGCCAAATGTTCCGATGCCGCGCATGGCCGTTGATCTTGAATATATATAAAATTAAACTGGATCCGAGATCAGGATCCGGTTGCATCTCGCGTGATAAGGGACTAAACGCCGGTCGATATTAGCATCCTCAGGCCTTCGGCGCCGGCCGGCGCTTTGCACCGGGCGAGGGGATAACGTCTGTGGGAATTTAACATATATGTAATCTATCGATTCTCCTGAGAAAAATTGTAATATATCTTGTCAGCTGAAAATTTCATCTTCATAGAGTTTTTTGCTGTTAAAAGTTGACGGAAATGACGTCATAGCGGGAATCTGTAAAGAGGTTTTCATATAGACAGATGCCCGCTATGACATCATTTCCGTCAACTTTAACAGCAAAAAAGTCTATGAAGATGAAATTTTCAGCTGACAAGATATATTACAATTTATCTCAGGAGAATCCATAGATTACAAATATGTTAAATCCCCCCTGACGTTATATGCACTTTAAGGTTTTTAGATGTTTATTGCTGCGCAGCGATTCATAATTCAAGGCGCAAAAAATCTTGACTCGATTTTCAACCACAATCCTTTGCGTTATCAACCACAATCCTTTGCACAGCCCATATAAAATCCTTTGCACGTGAAAACACTTCTTCGATCGCCGTTGTCAGTCAGTCAGTGCCACAGTTGCAAAGCTTAAACTTTAGATGAGTGAGTTCAATTTCTAACTTGAAATATACGGAAACCATTTTCTTTCATCTATCTAAAACAATCACAACTATATACCAGTTATTTTCGCGTGTGTGGGTTTCAGATTTCTCGTGCTCCGGCTGTATAAATACAGACAAAATTTCTATTAAATCGGGTGAGTCCCATTCCGATCTATGGCTTAATTGCTCAATATATCTATATACAATTACCATAAAATTACAATAATGTATTTCTGTATTCTACCGCACAATTCTACCGCATATATGTTTAGATAAATTCTGCGGAGACGACTATCGTATTCGTCTATCGCCTCGCGTCATCAATCAACAATTCGAAACACGTGCTATCAGAAATTCGAAACCATGTCCATACGCCTGACAACTGCGAGGGGGTCATTATAAACAGATTGAGTCATATCCAATAATTTCAATTAAAGAAATACCTAATGGTTTTCCGTGTTTGGATACTCTGATCCAAACACGCGGGATGTTGCGAGACTTGAGAAAAGCGTAAAAAAACACGAGCCGCTAGGCGAGTGTTTTTAGCTTTTCGAAAGTATTTCTTTTAGGTATTTCTTTTATAAAATAACCACAGAGAAATATCACTAAAAGTTATTAATATATTTAGATCAACATTGCAATTCTCCCAAAAACCGTCAACTACCAATCAGGGGAGTTCTTTCATGTTCTTCTAAGCTAATCGGCCAATCATGGATGGTTTTCTATTATAATTTATGTGCTGACGAGTCGACCACAGCAGACAGCCAGTTTGAAGTGGTGAAACAGCGGGCAGACAGTTTGAAGTGGTAAAAACATCAGGAAAACATGCTTAGAAAGATGAAAAAGATATTTCCAGATGGATTTAATCGCGAAAATATGCCGTTAACTTTATGTTGGATTGCTGCAGATGTAAAGTGATGTTGTGAGTTTGCCTAGCCTTCATATTCTACAACACAGAATCTTTAAATTTTTGTGGTTTTCTGTCACTGTCGAAGTGTTGTTCGGTGATTTTTTGTTGGCTACAAGAACAAAATGAATGGTTTCTTCGCGAATATCCTGCCCGACGAGAGATAAAATGAACATTTTACACCTTTTCCATGTTCTCTTTGTGGACTACTGATATCTATAAGAATGTTTTGTTTTGGGGTTTTATTGAAACTTTCAATAAGGTAAACGTCGCCCTTACAAATTATACGGGAATTCTCGTTCGCTTTTATAGCGTTGCTTTGTCCACTTTAAATACTTATAATTTCGGCCTATTTTTGCAAAATCTTGTGAAAATTAACAGGGAAGATTGCTATATTTTATTTATAGTTATTGTGCATATGTATAGAATGTTAATAAATGTTTAAAAACGATGATGGGTCGGCATGATTTGCTTTTTTTTTGGCATGATTCCCGTGTTTGGATACTCTTATCCAAACACGGGTGTTGACCAATCTGCAGAGTGCTTGTTGTGTACATGTTATTTTATAAATTTTGTTAGCCATTGGCAGTTTACCGTTATCATTCAGTTCTCGATTCTCCACTTTGCCTTAATTAATCCACCCAAAATAACCTCAGGTGTTGCCTTACTCGGGTTCACGTCTCGACATCCAGTTGTTGTCAGCACTCCAAAATTGCACAGAACTCTGCGCAGCACTTACTACCAATTGGTAACCTAGTTATATATTTAATCAAATTAACCCATAACTTAAACGACGTAACCGTCAGAAGTAATAGGCTGTCTCGAGTTCACGATCTCTTCTTCGTTTTAGGGTCTTGTTGCTTCCTCGAGTATGACGATTGTAAGCAAGTGGGCTCCAATTTATGAAAGAAGTATTTTCCAATCCATTACTTATGCAGGTTAGTACAAATTAGAGGACGTGGTGTATAGACAGTAATATTTGGCATTTCAATCGATTGAACTACATGTTCTAAAAGATTTATATGGTGGTGAAAAGAAATTTCGAGTGTTTGAATATATACTAATACATTTTAAGACCAAACCGCGACCCTGCGATGCTACGGAGGCCGTAGATCTTAGGCAATCAAGCAAGGCAAACATGACTTTAACTAAAGCATATTTAAAGCATTATAATAAAAAAAACAAAAACTTTTATTAACCACCTTTGGCATAAGAAATACAGTGGTTTTACACAGTAATAAATAGATAAAATACAAATGAGTAAAGCATTATGGTAAGAACGTGTGAACTATCTACCTTTGTTAAATTGAATGCAAACACGATAAATTTCTTTTGATAAATGCTTTTCAGTAGGTCACCTTCGTGAGTTCCATATTTTTGGTTTCTTTTAGGTGTAATCTTAGGGACTGTGTTTGCCAACTCAATCAGTGGTGTTCTCGCTGGTAGTGCCTGGGGCTGGCCTTCGGTGTTTTATTTTTTTGGTACGTCAATGGAGATTCATATTCGTCGTGCTGGGTTAAGCCGTCGCATGTCGTCAGATCTCGGGTTGTTTCGCCATGCTATCTTCGTCTTTCTTTCCTCTTTTCCTGTAGCTTTCGTACACGTAGCTTTTTTCCCCTGTAAATTTCGCAGCGCTTACTAGAAATACGAATCCGCAATAATCCTTCGCCCGCCTTTTCTATCCTCCCCTACGGGAATTTCCCCATCCATGGTGCCCAGACCTCGCACGCCGTGGCCGTGTATTTGTGTTTTTGCAAAAATTCACAATTTGCAAAAGCCCGTTTCGTCGAAGAAATGTCTGAACGTTATCTCGGCTAATATTTAACCGATTTAAACTCTGAAAACAGATTTGGAATTAGCGAATCAACAAACATACATACGTGTTTACTATATTACGAGAACGTGAGTACCCTTCGTAAAAACGGCATATGTACTTAGAAATTAGTCGGCTATAAGCTGGTCACTTCGTCGTATTTTATTTTGAACGTTTCTAGATCAATATATAACCGTTTTCAATTCTGAAAACAGATTTGGAATTAGCGAGTCAAAATACATACTCGGACAGTCGGACTCGGATTTCTATTTCCTCAAAAAACTGTCTCTTTTTGAAAAAAAAACCTTTGAATCATGTGGGTTCAATTTAAATATTAATTCAAATGCTGAGTATCTAGTTACCATGACCAAATTATCCGATGTCGCGCGGACGGCCGTTCATGCATATATATAACAAATAAACTCGATCCGAGATCAGGATCCCCGCTAGCATCTCGTGATAAGGGACTAAACGCCGGTCGATATTAGCACCCTCGCCCTCGAGGGGATTAACTATTATCCTTAATTTACAAATCGCTCTAAATTCTAAATTAAGGATAATGGTTAATCTAATGTTAGAACCCAACCCCAACACAACAAAGATCCTAATCCTAACTCCCCGCTAATGGGTTTTCTAACCTAACCCCCCGGGAAATTTTCTCCATCCCTAGCCCCTGACGCATCCTCTCCCCTACTTGGCTAGCTAAACAAAGGATCGAAGTTTGTTCGAAAAAGAAAAACCGAAGGCGAATACTTTCCCGTAGACACCGAGCAAACAGGTTAAGAAATTTATTAATAAATGGTATTTATATATATATATATATATATTTCTTGCAGGTTGTACTGGTGTGCTGTGGTACTTTCTCTGGCTTTATTTTATTTACGAAGAGCCTTGTGGTCACCCGAACATCACCAACGCCGAGATAGAACTTATTGGGAAACATTGGCATTCAAAAGGATTGGTATTTTATTGGATACTATTATTTCGTTTCATGCGGTGCAGTGCATGTGTGATGTTGTCTAGAGGTTTGTCGTGAGATTTTGGATGGTGGCGTCACCTGGTCTTGTGTGGAATACGTGAAACAGCTTATCATGTGCTATCTGGCATTTTGGTGATATGTTCTTATAAATAATACTATAACATGAGGGATACTAGTGATTAAATGTCCCCGAAAGTCGATGGAGGATTTGTGGAAATCCGGAGGGTTGTAGGTGCGATCGAGAGACTTTCACATATCCCCCAGAGGCTTGTGGACATTTAATGACTTCCTTCCTTATATGTTATCATGGTATTAGTTTGTAATGGGTAATTTTATAATGATAGGATGTTTGCTCATTCATGTTAATGATGGAAAGTGAGAAATTTTCCTGTTTTGAGGGGAAATTAGTTTTCTAAGCACTTGTAAGATTTTCCTCTACCATCACGAACCACGCTTATACAACCGACTACTGAATACTGATGTATTGTTCAGCATAAGACGCAGTGCTTTTAACAAAAAGGTGTTTCACCTCCAAGCTAGCTGTGTTGTGACCAACACATATCCTTTATAACACACCTTTGTTGTGTTTTGTAACACACCAAATGCGCTATTATACCACACTAGATGTGCTTTTTGGCAGTTCATGCAGAATGTGTGTTTTAAAACACATGTTTTTCCTTTAAGGTGTGTTTGAGCAAAATGTGTATTTTCAAGCACACCTGTTGTGTTTTTTGACACACCAAGGTGTGTTTTTCAGTCCAAGATGTGCTTCTATTAAAAGATATGTTTTGGCTTAAGGTGTGTTTTGCTTGGAGAAGGTGTATTACAGGGCTAAAAGGTGTGTTATATTACACACTGTCAAAATTCCAGTGTTGTTCCAATCTGAAGTCTTACAGACCAAGGTGCGTTTTAAAACACAGCAGGTGTGCTTTCGTCTTTTGTGACACATGATATGTTTTATGACACATTGGGGTGTGTTATTCTACACATAAAGATGTGTTTTGGTTAAAAAGGTGTGTTATAGAAACACATCTTGTGTGTTAAAAAACACAGAAGGTGTCTTTTCAAAGTACACCTTTTTAAAGAGTGTATCAATGTTGATGAGGGAATTTATGGATTAAATCTACCCTAGGTAATCATGGTATTATATATACATGTACGTAACATGTAATAGTATAGTGACGTGTTGCACCGTGATATTACGCGTGTATTCATATATGTATTGTATTCTGGTGTAGTGGTGTGATATATGCTGTATTGTGCCATAATGAGATCAACCTTAGAATATGGAGCTCAAATTTGGCACGGTAACCTGACCCAAGAGCAGTGTAATGACATTGAGTGGATTTAGAAACGCGCCTCAAGAATAATTTATCTGGAATGTGAATATACCCAAGCACTACAGGAAAGCGGTTTGAAAACGCTAAAAGCCGAGCGAGATAAATTAAGAAATGCTGGGATATAAAAGACATGGAAACTATAGATCTATTAACCAAAATATTTATAATTTACATTACGATCATTATTTATAATTGATCATTAAGTTGATCGTCCAGGTTGTTGTAGTCTTGAGAAAGACTTAATATTGTTGGTGACTGACGTTTCTACGGCCTCAGCGGCGGTCATTTTCAGGTTTACCTAAATACGTCTGGTTCATTACGTCATCGTTTGTGTGCGTTACGCCGGGCCTATTGTTCGTTGGTGGGTCTGTTGTTCGTTGGTGCGTGTGAAGAAGTCTTTTGTATGGTGTTGGTAATTGTTGTAATCTGTTAAGTGGTTTATTCCACGTTGGTATACCAACTTTCTAATTCAATCGAGTTGTCAATATCGTGTTTCGTTTGTACGTGGTGTTCAGCAATGCGATTGTCCCCGTTTCTAGAAGCTCGTTTGTGTTCAGCTAATCTGATTTTTAGGTTTCTGCCGGTCTCACCAATAAAATTGTCCTGCCATTGTAAATTGTACCGTCTTTCGTTACTTCATGTCTTTCACGTTGGTCTGTATATGTCGCAAAGTATATTCCATTATTTTTTATGTAAACGATTTATAATTTAGCTAAAAATAGCTAAATTATTGTTATTGATTTAATATGGTAATGCCGTATTACGGTTTTGTTCCTATATTCCACGCACGAAGAAGATAGATTTTTGGCACTTGACCTCTATTAATGTATTTTTTCATTTTGTTCAACTGTGTATACTTTTTGTTTTTTAAAGTTTTCGTTTAAACAAATTCCCTGGAGAAACATTTTAACTTCAATTCCTGTCCTGGCTCTGATCATTAATAATTTTACCGACTGTTGGTGTTTTTACACGTTCATGATGTCATCCCCACTTTATCTTCATGAAGTGTTAAAGTTCGACGTCACTGAAGTATGTATGTTCTGCCATTGGAATTACCGTTGCTATCGCTATTGATGATACTGTTACTATTGTTACTATTATTGTCGCTGTCACTGTTGATGTTACTGTTACTGTTACTGTTACTGTTACTGTTACTGTTGTTACTGTTGTTACTGTTGTTGTTACTGTTGTTACTGCTACTGTTACTGTTACTGTTACTGTTACTGTTGTTACTGTTACTGTTACTGTTGCTGTTGTTGTTACTGCTGTTACTGTTACTGTTACTGTTGTTACTGTAACTGTTACTGTTGTTACTGTTACTGCTGTTGTTGTTACTGTTGTTAATGTTACTGTTGTTACTGTTACTGTTGTTACTGTTACTGTCAATGTTATGTCGCTGTTACTGTTGCTGTTACTGTTACTGTTGTTACTGTCATTGTTACTGTTACTGTTACTGTTGCTTTCGCTGTTGCGTTGCAGTTGATTTCTCTGTGGCTGTTGCTAGTACTTTCACTGTCACTGTTCCTGTCGTGGTTCCTGTTACTTTGTTTTTGTTACTGTTACTGTTATTGTTGGCTGTTGTTGTTTCTGTCACTGTTGTTGTTACTGTCACTGTTGTTGTTACTGTCACTGTTGTTGTTACTGTCACTGTTACGGGTGTTAACTCTGTTGTTGTCGCTGTTGTTATTGTTGATGTTCGTTTTCGAACATCTCTGCCCGATCCACTGCTACTTCCACTAATTTGTCATTCCTTTTTTCAGATTGGCTTTACTAGCTCTTTGCCATATGTTTTCTGTTTCATTATCTCTCCAACTTGGGGGTATACCGTCGACTTCTTACGGAGCAAGAGATATATAACGACCATTTCCGCACGTAGGCTCTCGTCTTTTATAGGTACGACACAAGATTTATCAAAAGTAACTTTCCATAAAATGTCGTCCACAGAATGTAACGAACACTCCCCCCCCAAAGCTAACAATCTCCGTTAGTAGCAGTCGTACTGAATGTACCGCAACTCTGAATTAGTTAGGAGCCTATGGTTTTCTGCATAATGCATAACTATACTGGACTAAAGTGCTCAAGAAAGCCTAGTTTTTCCCCTTGTGACTTATGCTCCTGAAATTTTCCATTACCGGATTAGTGGCATTCTCGTAATTATTTTTGTGTTGTTATTTACCTGCAATTTCTCGCGTTTCCTTCGTTGAAATTTCTTCAAACTTCACAGTCTTGTGGGAATTGCTTCGAGAAACATTTTAGTCAAAAATAGATGTAAGGTTGTTTTGATGGTTTTGTCAATATCACCAAATTTAATGTTTTTTTACCTTTTTTGAAAAAACCGAATTAAAAGGTATAAGCTTCATCTAGAAGTGTTCAACTTTTCAAAACAATTCACCGAAGGAAACGCAAGATATTTGCGTTTATTTTCGGGATTTTTTATGCGTGTGATGCCATAAAATTTCCCATAAATTTCCCGCCAAATTAGTAACCAGCTCTCGCGCGCGGTCATACAACCACAGGCCGAGTCACCTTAAAGTGAACATGGTGTAAAAAATTCATTTGGAATTAAACTCTCTTCTTTAAAAGAACTTATTAAATTTTTTACAAATTTTCTCTATCGTATCCCATCATCCCATCATGATCCATCTTATCCCATGATCCGACCATCTTATCCCATCGTATCCCATTATGATCCATCTTATCCCATTGTATCCCATCATGTTCCTTATCCCATACATACATATTACGACCCCTCTTATCCCATAATCCATCGTGATCCATCCCATCATGATCCATCCCATCATGATCCATCTTATCCCACCATGACTCCCCTCTTATCCCATCATGATCTATCTTATTTTTTAATCTTATTTCATAATCCATCTTATCCATCAAAAAATGTTTTGATGATAACGAACGTAAACAATGTGAGCGCAGGTTTATTTTCAACTTCAACACTCTACACCCACAGAGCCGGGGATTAACCTCAATTTTCAATTCATATGATAATTTTATACATTTCGCTGACCTTTTGAAATTTACATACGTCCCTTTTTATGCTATATATATATATTGAAGTTCTCTTATTTCTCCTTTTCATATTATCTCCAGTTCTTTTGAGAACTTATAGCAGCTTTCATATTTATTCTTATTATCCCATCGTATCCCATCATGATCCATCGTATCCCATCATGATCCATCTTATCCCATCATGATCCATCTTATCCCATCATGATCCATCTTATTCCATCATGACCCATCTTATCCCATCATGATCCATCTTATCCCATCATGACCCATCTTATCCCATCATTATCCGTCTTATCCCATCATGACCTATCATGATCCGTCTTATCCCATCATGATCCATCGTATCCCATCATGATCAATTTTGAGATATGTATGGTAACGAGGTGCTCGTACTAGAATTTATAATAATTCCAATGTTTTGTTAAATAGGAAATGGGGTGAGTTCCCTCTTCGTTATTGCTATTGGTCACGCAACAACGTCGTCGACTGCTTTAATCCTGATCACCATGGCAATCTCCATCACTTCATTCAGCACTTCCGGTGCTTCTGTCAACATTGTGGAAATCGCCCCGAAATATTCCGGTATTTTGATGGGAATCGTCAATTTTGCTTGTAATGTCACTGGTTTTATCTGTCCTCAAGTTGTCGGTGCCTTAACTGCGCATGGGGTATGTACGCTTTTAATATGTTTTGTGTAACGGAAACCAGCTTTCTTATTTTGCCGCATTTTGTACTCTATCTCGATTTTAGTTAGTTGATCGACTACATATATTTTTCGTTATTTGTAAACCTACATGAGATATTTCTCGGGAGCGGAGATAAGGCCCTGGGAACGAGGTTGGAGATATTGCTTGCTCGCCGGAAAATAACTGACATGGCGGTGGGATTTTATCTTATATCATTGCTTAGCTTCAACTTTCAACTTTTGTTTTTTGTTGTCTATACCCTTTAAATAAAGGATTAAAGCCTGTTGCCAAACCATTTTGAAATGAGGGTTAGTATTAGGGTTAGGGTTTTTTTAGGGTTATCTTGTCGCAATTGTGTTTATATTTTTATAGTGATGTCGGAGCATTTAGCGAACCGGGAACATTTGTCCGACATCACTATATAAACATATAAACGCAATTGCGACAAAATAACCCTAAAAAACCTAAATCTTAACCCTAATCCTAAATATCCTTATTCATAACCCTAAATATCCCTAAAATAATAAAATTGTCGGACCTGTATCCACGACATCAAAATGTTTAGCAAATAAAATTAACAAAGGTGTTGGTTCTGTTTCAGGATCCCGTGCATCAGTGGAGATTGGTATTCTATATCACTGGTGGTCTAAACATTTGTGGGATGTTTATATACTGTTTTTTAGCTTCGGCAGAGAAGCAAGCATGGGCGGACCATTAAGTTACCATCAAGTCAACCATGAGTATCCTTTAATAGTATCTACATCGCGTACGCTCATCTCCGAGAAGCATGACTGGACCAGGAAACGCCATTATCCTTTCCTATCTAGCCAATGAAATTGCAGGACACGTGATGTTTGAATTTCATCAACGGTTTATTTATTCGTTAGTGAAAATGTCGACTATATATAATAATAATAATAAAGACGTATTAGGAGCATTATACAGTCAATAATAATGAATTCCACAGTTTTGTTGCGGCAACTGAGAATGTTCTGTCTCCATGAGTCACCTTTTTGGAAGTAATTATTAGTATCTTAAAAATAATCCTTGATCTTACTGACAACCAGTGTAGATTACGAAGCACAGGGGAGATTGTTCTGTTTTTTAAATTTTTGCAACAAGTCTAGCAGCTGTATTTTGAATTTGCTCGGTAACTTGCTCAATTCAGAAATAAATAAATAAATAGATAGATAACTTTAAAAAAATAAATAAATAAATAAATAGATATATAACGTTATTTCAATGTCAAAATACATAGTGTAAATAAATAATATGTAATTTCTTTGGAAATAGACTGTAATTCCAATTTATATATTAATTGTAGTTTGACATACTATGTAAATTGCATGCCTTCTTTGTAAAAAATTTGTAAACTGTTTGTAAATTCACAAGGTTTCTCCTAATGCTTGTTAAACTGTTTGTCAATAGTTTGTATCTAGTTTGTAAATTACTGGGATTTGTTTCTAAAGAGTTTGTAAATTACTGGGAAGTTGTTTGTGAAATACGTGCAACTTATTTCAAGTTTAACGTCCTTGAAAACCCTGCCGGCAGATTACAAACGTATTTGAATTCCTGACATAATCGAAAATTAAACCCGATTTTACATACATATTTTTTTATCCTGGCAACGACAATATTTCAGCAAATTTTTACAAACTATTTACAAATAAGTTGTACGTATGTATTTCACAAACAACTTCCCAGTAATTTACAAACTAGATACAAACTATTGATAAACAGTATTAGGAGAAACCTTGTGAATTTACAAACAGTTTACAAAATTTTTACAAAGAAGACATACAATTTACATAGTATATGTCAAACTACAATTAGAATGTAAATTGGATTTAGTCTTATGGAAGAGGCTTCGTTTTTGCAGTGTAGCCGACCTCAAGTCTACTAATTGGGGACACTATTTGGATGTCAATATCATAAAATTAAGTATCTAATAGAGTATAGATGTGTGAAGTATTGTTTAATAAACGAGCAGCAGTGTTTTAGATCTGATAAAACACGTGCAGCTGCGAGTTTATTAAACGGCTTCAAACACGACCCATTTGATAAGTTCATTGGCGTAGTAATTTTGAAAATCGATGTTGTCTAAGCCGAGAAAATCAAAGATAAAGTTTATATGTAAATCAGGACGAATCTTTATCACATTTAAAGACACGATACGGTAGTGATTTTCTTGTCTTTTCTCATGAATTATTAATGAGTGTTTGAAGTATAATTATAGAATTAAACTCTATTCGTATGCGTCTTTGCGCGTCCCTGGGATAACGTCCTTCCTGTGAATCAAATTTACCGTAACAAATAGCAATCTCGTGCCCAGAGCCTGCGTTTCTTGCGGACTGCGTCATGAAACCTTTCGCCACCATGGGAAGCTGATATTTCATGGGGGTCCCCCGAATTTTTTTAAATTTTGGGTCTCTGAAACGGCATTTCCTGCATTTTGAGGACGCTATTCTCGTATTTACGGTTGCGCCGCCGAGCTGAATTCGATGTCTTCAATTGTGTATATTCCAAATTTATATATTCCAAATTATTTTCTTAAACCGCGCGGGGATACAATTCTTGAACAGCGTTAACAAAAATTGCAAGGTCGGGAATGCAGCCTTTGAAGGGTACATCTCTGACAAAACTCCAGCGATACTTTCAATTTCTTTGCCAGCTAAGGTGCGCTTGGCTAATTTGCATTCCATGGCCAGAGAACTGATCTAAACCATGGAGTTAGCAAGAGCGATCAACTGAAGAAAGTGATTGGATTGTGGGTTGCAAGATTGGATTCTTGTCGTTAAATCGTCGCTGAAGTTCCGACAGCATTGCATCAAGAATCGGAAAGTGAAAATGAAAGGCAGCTAGGCTGGATAAGTTCTTATTTTGGTCTCGAATTATTTAAAATTTATAATAATTATATGATTGATGTCTCTATTGATGGCTGAATATGCCAGAATCAGCCAGACACAATTTGGCAAACGCCTATGGTGGTAGCCGACGCCCAGGCCCGGGTGTTTGTGTTCTAAATTACGGGAAAACCTTCGAGAACTGAAGATCAGAGACAGATAGTTTTCCCCTACAGTAAAACTATATAGCGTGGTCCGTTCAAGATGGCCTCCACGAGCTACTTCCGGCATTTTTTCGCTGCATCCAAGCAATAGTTACTCGATCCAGTCTTTAAATAGACATCAGTGGTATTTTGAGGTCCAGTAATAGTAAATTCATCACTTTCCTCAGGCCATTTTCCTGATGATTGGAAAGCGGCATTGGTAAATCCCCATTGAAAGAGGGCTGGCCTTAACAACTCGTTTAATAATAATGAAACTTTATTAAATGACTTTTTAGATAATATACAACTGTAAATCTCGCTTATTTAAGGTTACTTACAATCGGCTACTTCAATCAACACTAACAATATATAACTAATAGCTATATATAACAACATAAAACAAATATATACAGGCATAGCACAATAATTTTAAAAAGTTAGCAGTTCGGGATTTGTCCATTCCTTGTTTCGGCAACAGAATATGTAATAAGTGGTTCTGATTGCGATAACTAAAATCATTCAGCATTTCTATGAATGAACATTCTGCTGCAGACACCAAGGGAGCTGATCTGAATTGTTCACTTTGACTTTGTTCCCTAACAATTATTCAATTCTGAATTTTTTACGATCGATGTTGTTTTGAAGATTTGACTCATCCAATGTGTCACCAGTTATTATGGATGGACTTTTATAACCAGGAAGATCAACATAAAGACTTGAACCACTTACGGTCTGTAGGGTCGTTGTGAGAAAGTTCAAGATAGAGTCGTGTCTCCGTGTAAATCGTTCTATATCTTGCAAGGTTTTGGCGCGTGGGAAGAGAGTTATTCATACCATGAAGTCTATCCTCTTGTCCAGAGCGAAAGTCCTTAAGAACTTGCTTGGTGGAGTTAGACATCATACTGGATATTTGTGCTGTTACTAGTTGACTTCCAGAGTTCATTGATTGCTTGGTTTGGAGATATTTTAAGAGCTGTACGGAGAACTGTTTGGCATAAGACCAAATTTGTTTCTGGTATTAGAACTCACATATACACACGCATGCACTTTTCATGATTGAATCGGTTTTCTTCGATGTACAGCCCTATGAATACTAATTAGATAAAAAATGAAGGGAAAATCTTTGTCCAAGCTGAGAAAATAGACAACTTTGTTCGAAAACCTCATCAATCATGAAATAAGTCAGTTATTTACCTCGAACGTCGGGATGTACGCGACATACCGCCCTCACACAGTAATTAACTCTTACGGTATTACCTACATACATAACTGGACTGCAGGCTCTTCCAAAAAGTGTCAGTCAAAGGGTTGAAGGATTTTTGGAAAGTTCTTGTACAGTTTGTTTTACAAACACGGGAAAAAGGACTCCAGCTTACGCCTTTTTATGACACTTTTTTGCAAATCTAGCTTGGTAATCAAGAGTACCGCACAGTCCAGTTATAGAGTTCAGTAGTGCCATTGTAATTGCATTACCTGTTATCCTTCGTAACCTAAACCTTGATTTCAAGTTATTCCACTTTGTGTCCACGGGACGTGTCTATTATAATATATTATTTACCAAACAGGTACATTTTTAATATGAATGTTAATACTGCATCTAGGCACAGTGTAGGAACAATAAGCTATTGCTAACAAACTTCTTCTGTAGATTTGTTCATTGTGGCAATCAGGACATTCAACTAAGTTAATGTATTACTTTTTGAAAATAAGATATGTACAAATTAATATTACTAACAAAATATTCTATATACATAGGTTATTAAACGTGATATGTTCAGAAGAATAAGTAATGAATATATAGTTGCACAGACAAGCATGGAGGACTTTTCTATTGTAAAAATTTTGAGTTTTCTATTTGGTTGCACACAAGGCTCGTAAAGGTTGGGATACAGGAGGCGACAAATTGCAGGGAAATGTCACAGGGACAAATCCCATTGTATGCACCATGCAAAATCTTGTCACAGGAACAACATTTTTATTATCAACTCAGCGACAAAATTAAAATAAACCAATCAAAGAACGTTATTTTATTTGTGTCCTCAACAGCGGAAATGTCCCTGCAGCAACACGCCCCTGCAATTTGTCACCTTGTGTCCTAACGTTAAAAAAAAATGGGAAAGTCGCTCACAATGCAACTATATTATTTGCTTAATGGAAATTTAGCTTTAATACAGAAGATACTGGTAGTTAAACAGCTAGTTGCAGTACACATGAATCTACACAAATATCAACTAGTTTCTGTTGGGCCTGCTGGCAGCAAGACTTGCAAAACAGGCATTGGTATAGGCAGCTGCAACATGCTTCAGTTGGTCTTCCTGGCAGTCTTCTAGGATCTTGGTACAACACACAGGACCACCACTATCAAATAATAATAATGCTCTTACAAAACTATCACATTAACATAGTAATAATACAACACATCTGTCTTAAAAAAAAGGAGTATATATAGTTAAATATACTTGTAAAATTCATTAATAATTCATGAAGAAAAATCAAAAGAAATTAATATTTAATCAGCATCTTTAACCCAGGATAAAACATTGATTAATAAAACATCAATGTTTTATCAAAGTTAACTTGCTCAAATTGAGCTTTTTCGGAGTTAAAATAATTTGTTTGTACCGTTTCTAAAACTTCCAAACAAAGTATGTATTATATATTCTACTCATTTTACAAGTTCGTTAAAACATTCGCTCATGTTTAAACTACTACATATAAGTTCCAAGGCCTACTAACACAATACAAATATTTTTTATAATTCAACACAAAGTGAACAGTTTACCTTTTGCAATCATGGCTTTGCATTGAGACTTCAAACTTTCAGACTAATCTGCTTCATAATTTAACCCTATGCCAAGAAGGAATAAGCTGTTAGTAAAATGCATTAAACAAGCAACAGGCTTTTAAAATATTTAATAAGATAAGCAGGTTGAGTGGTGATCAATGCAAGTACTGTAAATACTGTACCATGTACTGGAAGGTAATTTTTAGTTCCTGCAGTCGAGGTTATCGTCATTGGCATCCAGTATGGCATCCTCATGGCCGAGGGGACCAACCACGACTCTGGGGCACTCTTTTATTTTTGAGATTTTGAGAATTGTAGAGATTATGGTATTCCATAACAAAATGTTCCAAAAATCTGCAAATGATAATAGTTAAGCCCTAAAAACTGAAAGTGTTGTTAGGTAGGCAACCTAAATGAAAAGTTAGTACTAAAAATGTTAAAGTGTTGTTAGGTACAGGTAGGTAACCTGGCCGTCCTGCCATCGAGCGCCACTAACCTAAATGAAAAGTTAGTGCTAAAAATTGAAAGTGTTGTTTGGTAGGCAACCTAAATGAAAAGTTAGTGCTAAAAACTGGAAGTGTTGCTAGGTAGGCAGCCGGCAGCATAAATGAAAAGTTAGTGCTAAAAACTGGAAGTGCATTTGTTTGGTAAGCAACCTACATGTAAATGAAAAGTTAGACATGCTGAAAACTGAAAGTGTTAGGTAAGCACAACCTAAATCAACCTAAATGAAAAGTTAGTGCTAAAAATTGAAAGTGCTGTTAGAGCAACCTAAATAAAAAGTTAGTGTTAAAAATTTACATTAATAAATCTACATTGCAGCAAATCTGAAAAGGAACAAGCAATATATACTGTTAACAAAGTTAGTATTCAGCTCAATTTGCTAAAGGTTAGCATTTCAGGAGTATGATAGTACTTCTACTGTATATAGTAATAGAAATACATAGTAATAATAGTGATATAGTAATCTATTATTATATGCACCAAACTGCACCGCTGCAAAATGTAAGACTGAAATTTGTTAAAGCTGAAAACAGTCAACAGAAATTAAGGGATCAAAATGCAGATGGAACAGAGTGCAGCTCAATAGTGCAACTGGAATGAATGGAGCTGTCAATACATGGATAGCACATAAGTACAATCCGAAAGCAACTAAAATCCACATTAAGTGGGGGGCAAGCAGACAAAGTTAGCAAAACCTGAAACATCACAATCTTGTCAATCACAATATTTATAATCACTATATCTACATATAAAAGATCCAGAAGAATTTAGTATAGATTGCAAAAGAATTTGATAGTTAGAAAGTAATAATTTTTGAACAATTTGTAAATAACCTGCAGTGCAGCCAATTGTAGCATGATAAAGCTTTTGAGTTGGCTACTGAAAGGTATGAGATAATATTAATTTTAGATCAGTTCAATAATATAAATTATAGCTAAACTGTTATAAACATCAAAATATTAAAAAATATTTGTTAGTATCAAAGACATGTTGCAATAAGCAAGTGTAACTACCACAAACAAAAGAACAATACACTGTAATCACAAACTGCGTGGCATACAAGATGGGGTGATCCATTTGAGAGACTAAACTGGTGCTATACCAACCTCTTGTAAAATATCCAAAACATCTCATGTAAACAGCATTTCACTCTTTAGCAGACATAGCAAGCTGCCATCACATACCATCACATTGCCTTGCAAACAAAGAACACAATATTTGTTGGCCATTTGCAGAGAACTAATTGACCTCTTATGGATAGTCCATCAAAGGGATGAAAACTAACCTATTTCTATTCCTGTATCAAGGCACACAAAGAAACTAAAGATCTTTCAGTGGTAATAGCCAACCACAAAATCTGGCAAACGATACATTGTAGGCCTCCATTTTGACCCAGAGGCCACAAGATGGTCAATGGTGATTCATGACAAGATAGAAACACCAGTATTCCTCTTATAAGATAATCCTCTATCTTTAATGACAACTACTAAAGACAATCTGGCTCAGTCCTGTGCAATCTTCTCCAGTTGGTTGACATACCAGTAATGGAATTTTACAGCAGAAGCTCCACCCAGGACAAAAAAAGGAATATGTTTTCAAATAATAGAGCCACATTACTTAGATCGGTGTGCCCCCCCCCAAAAAAAAATAATGCCTACTAGTCTTTTCCAATCATCACTGTTCCCCACCTTTTGCTATTCTAAAATTACGGAATTACCCATGTAGTGCACAAGATTGAAATATATGTCCAGCCTTTTAGAAATTAGCCCTGTTTTTTCTCTGTATATACCATGATCAACTGTTATACAATAAAGCCTTTATGTTCTTGAATTTAATAATACACAGCCTCTATTCACAATCTAGAAAATAATCTGCAAAGTCTCTAAGCTATCCAGTTTCTAAGTCGTCAGAGCTAGTACAATAAGATTAATGTACATCCAAGCAAATTTCTACTGAACCAACCTTTGAACTAGAAGTGTACAATGTTAATTCTTTTGCATAATTTTGACATCCACAACATGCCCTTTTGCTCTTTCCTCAATATTATTACACATATTAACTATTTGAGAATTACATGGGTTTAGAAGCATATTAAATACTCAATCATCATCATTGCTCTCGAGGATCATCATCCTGCACGGGTAGGTGGTGCTACTTCAGTGGTATTTTTTCTGTACTAACAAACATCCATCATTTTGTGTAAATTGGTGATTTTCTTGATGCATAACATGAGCACCATATCTGTGTGTTGCATCTTCACAGGTTCTTCTGGGCATCAGCATGCCATCCATTGTTGGAAACCTCTTCTAACAATAAATCTAAGCATATTCATCCATACTGCCTCTAGCTTTCATATATCACTGTTGGCATTTGTGTTTGCATATTGTAGGCATGCTTGAACTGTACACAGGCTTCAAGCATTTGTCTTGTGGTTGTTGTTTCTCTCATGGTCTCTGAAAAAGGTCCTTCATTCCATTTATTGTAAGCAGCTGTAATTTGTGAAGTTACAAGTACTTTGTTGTTGGTATTCGAGAGAACATACATCCTAGAAAAAAGTGCAACGTTTTCAACCTCAATGTTGTTCACCTTAATGATGATGGTGGTATTTTAGCAATCTCCTCTTCTGCATTGAAGCACATGGTCTGTTTTTTCTTTTTAAGCTATTAAAATACTGAAAAATAAATATTCATCTCCTAGAGTTTTGCAGTAGTCCTTGTAATTATCAATTGCATAGCTCAATAGCCACAGATAATCAGTTCCTGATACTAATGATTCTGCATACATTTTGTAATTTTAATGCAGACTTTTCCACCTCATTGCAAGCTAAGTTATTCTGTATCACCATTGTAACACCCTACACAATCTTTGCTGTCCTTTTAGGATTCATATACATAGCCATGTACAGTACATCATAATTTGTACACAACTCTTTCTCAAAATTCTTGGTGATCATTATTTTTCTTTGGTCCAGGTTTGTCATATTTATGCCAATGGGTTCCCATACAGTAGAACAGAAAAGTAACTTTTTCATGTCCATTCTCGCAGTCGACAAGTCCAGAAGCTTAAATCTTGGAAAATGTCCCGTTTATCTCAAGCAGCTGATTGTGTGACAAGAAATTCTTGAAAGTTGATTATTCAGCACCAGATGGAATTTGAAACAATTGCCAACTTGAGAGAGGAGGTGTTTTCTTGGTTATCACAGTAAACAGGCTGTGGTCAGGTCCTTCCACTGAACTATTACACAAACTGAAGGCTTGATTGTGTCACTATCTTTATTAAGGTAAAACTCAGTTAATCATGTAGGTTTCTCTAAATGGAAATTAGTTAAATGTCAGTAAATAGGGGGAATGATTAAATAAACTCAAAGGTGGTACCAGCATGTCTTTTTTTTTATCCAGTAAGATCATCTGCCATTGGCCAGAATGACCATAGTTGTCTGAAATTGTTAGGTGGCACCAGCAGGTCACTTTAGTAAATATAATTATCTGGCATTAGCTGTAATGAAATGCAATGGGATATCTGGCCAGAAAGGAAATTTAATAGTGGCATAAACCATCGTTTTAAATCAATATGGTAAATCTTGGTCAAAACGAAATTCAAATAAACCACAAGTTTTGTTTTTGTCAATTAGTCTGTCTGCCATTAGGCAGAAATGAAATTTAATAGTGGCATATCAACAAGTCTTCCTTTTAGTCAATAAGGCTTGGTCAAAATGAAACTCAAAGGAACCACATTAAGTTCTGTTTTGGTCAATTAATAAGACATCTGCCAGTGGCAAGAGATTAAAATAAAATAGTGACATTAACAATCACTGCTTTATTCAATAAAGCTTGGCCAAAATGAAATTCAAAGGATTCAACCATAGGAAGTTGTTTTGGTCAATAACACCATCTGCCATTGGCAAGAAAGTAAAATTAAGAGTTGCATTAGCAATTCCTTTTAGTCAATAAAGCTTCAATGGTCAAAATGAAATTCAAAGGAACAACCACGCTAAAAGGAAGTTCTGTATTGGTCAATAAGACAAATTATCTGCCATTGGCCATAAATGTAATTAATATAAATGGCGCATCAACAACCCTTCGTTTTAGTCAATAAGTATGTCTGCCATAGGCAAGAAATTAAATTTAATTATGGCAGCATAATCAATTCTTCTGCCATTAGATATGAAATTTGATTATGGATCGAATCATCAATTCTTATGTTTTAATAAACTTTGTCAAAATGAAATTCAAAGGAACCGCAGGAAGTTCTGTTTTGGTCAACAAGTCCACCTCCCATTAGCGAGAAATGAAATTTAATAGTGGCATCATCAATTCTTTGTTTAGTCGTGCAGCTTGGTCAAAACGAAATTCAAAGTAACCACATACTGTAAAGTTCTGTTGTTACTGACATAACCATCTGTCATTGCCAAGATATGAAATAAATATAATTGTGGCAGCATCAATTATTTGTTTCAGTCAAAGCTTCATGGTCAAATAAAATTCAAAGGAACCATGGGACTATTCTGTTTTAGTCAATAGTCAATGAGACCATCTGCCATTTAACAAGAAATGAAATTTAATAGTGGCATCATCAATCCTTTGTCTGGTCATGCAAAGCTTGGTCTTAACGAAATTCGAAAGGAGCCACGCAAAGTTCTCTTTTGGTCAATGAGACCATCTTCCATTGGCAAGAAACGAAATTTAATGGTGGCATCATCAATTCTTTGTCTGGTCATGCAAAGCTTGGTCAAAAAAAAAGTATGTCTGCCATAGGCAAGAAATTAAATTTAATTATGGCAGCATAATCAATTCTTCTGCCATTAGATATGAAATTTGATTATGGAATCATCAATTCTTATGTTTTAATAAACTTGGTCAAAATGAAATTCAAAGGAACCGCAGGAAGTTCTGTTTTGGTCAACAAGTCCACCTCCCATTAGCCAGAAATGAAATTTAATAGTGGCATCATCAATTCTTTGTTTAGTCGTGCAAAGCTTGGTCAAAACGAAATTCAAAGTAACCACATACTGTAAAGTTCTGTTCTTACTGACATAACCATCTCTCATTACCAAGATATGAAATAAATATAATTGTGGCAGCATCATCAATTATTTGTTTCAGTCAAAGCTTCATGCATGGTCAAATAAAATTCAAAGGAACCATGGGACTATTCTGTTTTAGTCAATAGTCAATGAGACCATCTGCCATTTAACAAGAAATGAAATTTAATAGTGGCATCATTAATCCTTTGTCTGGTCATGCAAAGCTTGGTCAAAACGAAATTCGAAAGGAGCCACGCAAAGTTCTCTTTTGGTCAATGAGACCATCTTCCATTGGCAAGAAACGAAATTTAATGGTGACATCATCAATTTTTTGTCTGGTCATGCAAAGCTTGGTCAAAACGAAATTCCAAACGAGCCACGCAAAGTTCTGTTTTGGTCAATGAGACCATCTGCCATTGGCAAGAAACGAAATTTAATGGTGGCATCATCAATTATTTGTCTGGTCATGCAAAGCATGGTCAAAACGAAATTCGAAGGAGCTGGTCAAAACGAAATTCGAAGGAGCCACACAACGTTCTGTTTTGGTCAATGAGACCATCTGCCATTGGCAAGAAATGAAATTTAATAGTGGCATCATCAATCCTTTGTTTAGTCATGCAAAAGCTTGGTCAAAACGAAATTCGAAGGAGCCAACACAACGCTCTGTTTTGGTCAATGAGACCATCTGCAATTGGCAAGAAATGAAATTTAATAGTGGCATCATCAATTCTTTGTTTAGTCATGCAAAAGCTTGGTCAAAACGAATTCGAAGGAGCCACACAAAGTTCTGTTTTGGTCAATGAGACCATCTGCCATTGGCAAGAAATGAAATTTAATAGTGGCATCACCAATCCTTTGTTTAGTCATAGCTTGGTCAAAACGAAATTCAAAGGAACTGCACATAAAGTTCTGTTTTTACTGACGTAAACATCTGCCATTGGATGCAGGATACAAAATATAATTGTGGCAGTATCAATTTTTTTAGTCAAAGCTTCATGGTCAAATAAAATTAAAAGGAACCACAGGAAGTTCTGTTTTGATCAATCAGACCATCTGCCTTGGAAAGTAACGAAATTTAATGGTGGCATCATCAATTCTTTGTCTGGTCATGCAAAGCTTGGTCAAAACGAAATTCGAAAGAAGCCATGCAAATTTCTGTTTTGGTCAATGAGACCATCTGCCATTCGCAAGAAATGAAATTTAATGGTGGCATCGTCAATTCTTTGTCTGGTCATGCAAAGCTTGGTCAAAACGAAATTCGAAGGAGCTGGTCAAAACGAAATTCGAAGGAGCCACACAACGTTCTGTTTTGGTCAATGAGACCATCTGCCATTGGCAAGAACTGAAATTTAATAGTGGCATCATCAATCCTTTGTTTAGTCATGCAAAAGCTTGGTCAAAACGAAATTCGAAGGAGCCAACACAACGCTCTGTTTTGGTCAATGAGACCATCTGCAATTGGCAAGAAATGAAATTTAATAGTGGCATCATCAATCCTTTGTTTAGTCATGCAAAAGCTTGGTCAAAACGAATTCGAAGGAGCCACACAAAGTTCTGTTTTGGTCAATGAGACCATCTGCCATTGGCAAGAAATGAAATTTAATAGTGGCATCACCAATCCTTTGTTTAGTCATAGCTTGGTCAAAACGAAATTCAAAGGAACTGCACATAAAGTTCTGTTTTTACTGACGTAAACATCTGCCATTGGATGCAGGATACAAAATATAATTGTGGCAGTATCAATTTTTTTAGTCAAAGCTTCATGGTCAAATAAAATTAAAAGGAACCACAGGAAGTTCTGTTTTGATCAATCAGACCATCTGCCTTGGAAAGAAATGAAATTTAATAGTGGCATCATCAATTCTTTGTCTGGTCATGCAAGCTTGGTCAAAGCGAAATTCGAAAGGAGCCATGCAAATTTCTGTTTTGGTCAATGAGACCATCTGCCATTCGCAAGAAATGAAATTTAATAGTGGCATCATCAATCCTTTGTTTAGTCATGCAAAAGCTTGGTCAAAACGAAATTCGAAAGGAGCCACACAAAGTTCTGTTTTGGTCAATGAGACCATCTGCCATTCGCAAGAAATGAAATTTAATAGTGGCATCATCAATCCTTTGTTTAGTCATGCAAAAGCTTGGTCAAAACGCAATTCAAAGGAAAATTTATTTTAGTCAAAGCTTCATGGTCAAATAAAATTAAAAGGAACCACAGAAAGTTCTGTTTTGGTAAATAAGACCATCTTGCCATTTGGCCAGAATTATGAAGATTAGTCAAAGATTGGTCAGAATGGGATTCTAGTGAGTGGCAAGTCAAATTGTCAGGCATTTGCCAGAATGAAGGCAACAAATTTCTTTGTTAAACTGAATTATCATTTGCCAGACAAAATTAGATTTTAAGATAAGGTTTGCACTGGCAACTCCTCACTCGAACAATATAAAAGGTTTGTCTTTCTTACACCATTTGTTTTAAAAGAAATGAGCTTTTACCAAGTTATTCACAGTTACTCACAACTCCATATTAACAAACAATGTGGTAAAAGCATGCATCTATCCTAAAACAAACGATGGCAAAAGTGTTTGATTTCAATAATTTTGATCAAACACTTTTGTTTTAAAAATAAGATATTATTGATTAATGGTCATTTCAAGGTTTTGGATTGACATCACTAAGACGTTGTAGGCACTAAGTTGCTTTATTTAACCACACACCTATCTGACCAGAAATCAAAATTATATTTCCATATTTATCACTTATAAATTGACAATCATTATTAAAAACTTGGTCTTTCTTTTGCCATTATTTTCTTTTCCACCAAGCTCCAAGACTTAGTTCTCCAGGACTGGATTCTTCTGTTCACCACCAACCACTTTTTAACAGCAAACATTTAAATTGTTGTAATAAAAATTGTTGTTTTTAAAACGAACAGTTGATTAATGGTCAATTAGTTTAATTTCTTAATATAAGGCACTAAGTTGCTTTATTCACACTAATTTGACCAGAAAATACAACTGTTTACATATTTATTAAAAAAATAATCAAAATATGGTCTTCTTTTTCCTGTATTTTCTTGTCACAATGCTCAATGACTTAGTTTTCACAAATCATTGTAATAAAAACTTGTTTTAAATAATGAATAGTTGATTTAAGGGTCAATTAGTATTACTAATTTATTAGGCACTAAGTTGCTTTATTTAACCACACACTAATTTGACCAGAAAATGCAACTATTTACAGATTTATCATTTGTTAAAAAATAATCAAAATATGGTCTTCTTTATCCTGTATTTTCTTGTCACAATATTCAACCAATTCCACCAACTCAAACACTTAGTTCTCATAAATCATTGTAATAAAAACTTGTTTAAAAATAAATAGTTGATTAATGGCCAATTAGTATTAATTTATTAGGCACTAAGTTGCTTTATTTAACCACATACTAATTTGACCAAAAAATACAACTATTTACAGATTTACATATGTTAAAAATAATCAAAATATGGTCTTTTTCCTGTATTTTCTTGCCACAATATTCAACCAATTCCACCAGCTCAAAGACTTAGTTCTCATCACAACAGTATTCCAGGACCAAATCCTTTTCACCATCCACCATATTTTTACCAAAACAGATTTCTCTTTGATGAATACAGATTGTGTTTGTCTCACAGACTGTATGTTTGTAGGTTATGGAAGGTTGTCTTAAATTTTGTCCTAATGTGATGTATTTTTGTCCTAGTGCGATGTATTTATGTCCTAATGTGATGTATTTATGTCCTAATGTGATGTATTTATGTCCTAATGTGATGTATTTATGTCCTAATCCCCACATTAAATTTACATTAATTTCCTAGGAGTTGAAAGCTGGGGTTACAAAGCCTTAAAAGCCGGAGGTCCGAAGACCGAATAGCCGCAGTGCCAAAGTCCGGAATGCCGAAGTCCGGAAAGCCGCAGTACCGAAGTTAGAGAAGCCGGATTTCCAAAATCATTTGAACCAGTTCTTCTCAAATTAATTGTTAGAGTAGAGCTGGCAACTTGTCATTAACTACATGTATATTAATAATTATGAGATTGTGGCATTATAAAGAATGAGAAAAGCTAAAAAGCTTGGATATGAGTTTCTTAACCAAGCCCAAAGCAGTTCAGCTTTCCTCAACCTTAGACTGTTTCTAGACTGAATACATGCTCTAAATATTAAATCAATACTAATATTTATACATAAGTCATGGGATGCGCACCTGCAATTCCTAAACTGTTGTTCCGCACTATGAAAAAAGAGACGATCTACATCAGTTTTGCCTGTGCCACCACCATCTTACGTACCTTCCACTTGGAGCATCTTCTCTTAGCTTAGGACACATGTGAATGTCCAAGGAAAATCAAACACGGTTGTAAATGGACACGGAAATGGTTGTGGTCATTTATCAGTCGTGTTTAATTTGCCTGAGTATACCTAGCTAGAGTCACATTTATGAGCCTAAGATGACCTCTAATTTGATACATAGTGAGGACACCCAGGATGAAACTAAACAGCAGCAACACAGCAACATGTTTTGGAGTTGTGATATTGTTGGTTTAGTTCCCCCTTTTCCTAACCTTATGGGCAAAAGTGAGATTTAGGAAGCATCAGCTATACACCCATATCCTATGACCCTATCTGATTACTGCCACAATATCTAACCTGACCAATTTAATGAATTTGTCTTTCATCTTGTGTAGATTTTGATAATTCTCTCCATAGTTGCACACACCATACACTCATGTACATAGTACTCCTAATTAAAATAAAAATGCATTATGTAAAGGAAATTTAACAAAAACTTGTCCACCATAATTTGTATTGTTTTTAACCTAAAGGGCTATTCCAATTTTTATCCACACCCCCCGTTGATAGCCTGTGTACAGCCTGAATATACACCTGTAATTCAGTCTGTAAAAACTCGCACCATAGCTTGTCGACCCCCCGAAGAAGTAGATTTTGATTATCCAAATCACAACTCTTGTCTTATTCCAGTTACAATTGGTTCTCTGGGAATTCTTGTGAGATCAAATAAGCAATTATGAATGATACGAGTATTAAACCACTCAAAATCTACTCCTCAGATCTGAGTAGCTCAGTGGGGGGGTCGGCAAGCTATCGTGCACATTTTCAGACTGAATTACAGGTACATTCAGGCTGTACACAGGCTAGCCCTTGGAAATTCCAAGGTTCCTCAACAGGAGGACATTCCAAGGGAAGGGCATTGGGTTTACTGGAAATCTGGAAATTCCAGGGGCCGAATAATAATTGGAAATTTCAGGGTAGGGGCCCAATTAATAACAGTTGGAAATTCCAGGGCAGGGTTGGGGCCAAATAACAGTTGGAAATGCCCAGCAGGGGGGTGCGGATACAAATTGGAATAGTCTAACCAAAAAATTAGTATCCCTGTCAAAGACATCTATTTATTGGAAGTTAGCTGAACCCAGAAAGCTTGAAAAGGTCAAAATTGGGGAACAGTGCCGGACTTCGCATGTGTTCAAGTCATTCGAGTCAATTATTGACGTCCATTTTGCCACGTTGCTTCCCGAAACGCCTATTAAAACATCTGTTCTTGCTTCCTGTTCCTTAGACGTTGCTTCCCGCTTTCTAGTAACTTGACCTACGACCACTACGTGAAACTCCTAAAACATCTGCTCTGAGATGCTGCAGTATCGGAAATTATGTCTCCAAGTTCATACCGTTTCTTGTTCGAAGATGAAGGCAAACTTTGCATTGCGCCCAAGTGACGTTACCCGGCGAGGTCAATTTTCCGTCTTTAATTCAAAATTACAGGCGTGTTCTTTTAACTGGGAAAAATAAACACCGAAACATACAATGCACCAGCGAGAATAACTAAATACTTAATTTTATTTAGACTAGAAGGCTTTGCAAGACCAGGTCGTCGTCGAGACCAAGCCGTCGAAAAGCCGAAAACACATGTGTAATGCCGTCCCCCCAATTCAAAGTTCAAAGACTAATTTCACTGCCTAAAACCTGAACGAAATACTTCACCTTACCTCAACTGACGAAGCGTTTGATTTGCAAAAGAACACAAAGACGGTGTCGTTGTTTTCTGATTTAGACCACCGTTCAATTGAATCGTTCTGACTGAAAATGAAACGACCACAGCCCTTTTCCTCGCAGCGAAGTGGGCAAATTGCCCAAGTGTAATTTGAATATTGCAACAACGCAAATGATTGGTTAAAAACATTGGAAAAACACTCTGATTGGCCAACCCCGAACCGAGGTCGATTTATTGTGATTTGCATTCATCACAGCATCGAATCAGTGTTTACATCAATTCGGATTGCCCCGCCCCCTTCGTTAGCGTCTCGCGCGCGTATGAAAATCGCGAGACGCCCACGAAGGGGCACGCTATACGCTAACGAAGGGGGCGGGGCAAGCCTTCCGAATTGTTGTAAACACTGATTTGATGCCTTTCTGGTCTGGTTGCCTGTAATTTGTCCTGATTGTCGACAAAAAAGAACATTTTAATAGCGATTTAATACAATTATTGTGTGAAAAATACCAAATAAACCCGATTTACTGTTAAACTCGCTTCACTAATAGACGTTTAATACGGCTCCCTGAAGTGTGATGTTGTAGTCCTGAGAAAGACTATTGTTTGTGACTGACGTTTCGACGGCCAGCGGCGGTCATCTTCACACTCACAGTCAAAAATTACAATTTGACAAAATCTAGGTTAAAACTGCCAGAGCTTTGTCCGCGCTCGTATTATTAAAATTAATAATAAATGTGTTGTTCATTCACCAAGTGAAGTCTAAGGATATTATTCTCTTGCAAACCTTGGTTGTTCTTTTATTAAGTCATTTTTCTTGCCAAGCCACTAAACAACTTAATTAATGAATATGTAAATTTCAAAGCGTCAGTCGTCACGTCTTAAGTATCAAATTATATTGTCACAATGTTTCTGGGGAGTCCATTTCCTAAACTGCATCTGATGTTTAGACAAGGCTAAGAGAAATCTTTGTGTAGTAAGTCACAATATAAATGGATTGCGATGAGAAGTTCGAAAATGATCGCTCGCGGGTCCTAGCTACCACAACAACGAAGAATGAACCGGTAATAAAATTACATGAAGACGTGGCAAGATATGTCGTACGAGCGCCTTCGGATAGTGAGGACAGTGATAGAGAAGATCTTGAGACGAGGTACAGTATCTAATTTAACTTTTAATCCTATTCTACGGTATTGCATTTACAAGTTGAGATAAATATTTATCTTTAGATGAAGAGAGGATTTATTAATGATCAAATATATGTATATGAAAATTTGACTGCCCCAACCGGGAATCGAACCCGAGGTCTCCGAATCAAATGTTCTGACCGTGTCTCAATTCGATGCGTTGATTCGGAGACCTCGGGTTCGATTCCCGGTTGGGGCAGTCAAATTTTCATATACATATATTTGATCGATTAATATTTATATCGCCCAGCAAATGCTGTAGCTGTTAAGTAAGGTTACAGAACACCCCGAGGGGCATTTCACTCCAAAAAAGCGTACGGGATTTTCGGATTTCTAAAAATCCGCGGATTTTTTAGCGGATTTTTCCCGGATTTTTTAGCGGATTTTTCAAGAGAAAATCTGTTGGATTTGTTTGGATTTTCCGGATTTTCCGGATTTTTTCTGGATTTTTTCGGATTTTTTTTAATTATAGAGTTATAGAGCTAGGTAACGTTTTGTCTACGACGTCGACGTTATGCCAGGACGTCAGGGTCGAGCAGAGGACTGGGACTAGGACCACAGCTTTCAGAAACTAACGAAGGCTGTGGCATGCAGTCATTTTGTTTAAAATTCAAACAAGTCCATTATTCTTTCAAAAACGACAGTAAAAGACAATGGTGAATAACTTTTGGTTTTGTAATTAATTATATTAATATTATTAACATAATATATTTTATAACATAATTATATTTTACAACATGTTATTTTTAGTGGCAAAGAACCTTTACGAGTAAATTACACCAAGTAATTCATATATTTTTTGTGGATTTGCGGATTTTTGGAGGATTTTGAAGGATTTCTGTGGATGTTTGAAGGATTTCTGTGGTTTTTAAAGGATTTTTCGGATTTTGAAGGATTTCAACGGATTTTGAAAGATTTCAACGGATTTTGAGGATTTCATGGATTTTTCGGATTTTTCCCGGATTTTTCCCGGATTTTTTGACGAAGTGTACGGGATTTTTGGAGTGAAATGCCCCTCGGAACACCCTAGGAAGCCCATTCACAAAATTTGTTAACGCGCGCGCAATTTGTCTCCGATTTATCTCAAATTTGCACCAAATATAGTTAAGTATGCGAAGAACACTATCATACTGTGAAAAAAATAAAAAATACAATATTTTTCCAGATATATTCATCAATTTAAAATCATATGACCTTCGCGCCGCGGTTTAACCTGGTCTTTAGTTTTACCAAAAAGCTGTCAATTTACCATATTTACACTTCTCGATGTTTGTTCTAAAAAAGTGTGTCGGGGATTTTTTATTGCTGGAGGGGTTTAGCAGCTAGGATATTTTATTCCTCGACCTATGTTGTGGAAGAAGTAATTGACGAATAAAGGCCCGTAACTCTGTTAGTTTTTACATAAAAACAAAACGCCGACACACTTTTGTAGCGCAGATGTTTGCTAACATCCTGTGCAAGTTTGGTGGGAATCGGTTAAAACGCGCGATCAGGTTACATCTTTTAGTGCCCCTAGGTGACTCAAAATTGATGTGGTAATAAATAAGCCGTGAAAGTTCGGCGCGGTTTTAACAGCTATTGCAAATTCTCCGCCCCCTCTAATAATTGAATTACTTTCCACCAATAAGAACAACGACGATATTAATTGTTTGTTTTGTGGTGAGTTGCAATTGCAAAACAAAGACTATACTAGTACACTGAAATAGCCCTTGTCTACAAAGTTCGAAGATGCCTGCGGTCTGCGGCAAAAAGAAAGGGCGCAAACAGTACTCGGACGGCTAAAGAAAAAAAGCGCAATGCCAGTGAGTCAGATTTTACACCCGATGGCCCCAGCACCACAGCAATAGATTTCATTTCTATGTTTTTGGTATGTTTACTCCAAGTGTAAACGGGAGAAGAAATATCCATCATGCTAAGACATGTTTTGCTGCTGCGGCTTTGCCTTTTCCTATTGCTTTTGAAAGCAACAACAGAGGATGTATTCACGTCATATTTCTGGCCTGTTCTTTTCGAAATCGGTTCAGGAAAACATGTTTGGTGTGAAATACATGTCTTACTTCAGCAAGAGAAAATCCATTTCGCTCCTAAAACTTGTCTCGAATTCATTTATTTTTAGTGGAAGCTGGCACTCCTTACACACTACAGAGTTGTCTAGCATTTATTACAAACATTCTGGACTAAACAATATAATTGCCAACGGGTGGTTTAGCAGAACTGTCATCCTCATTTTCACTTGAGTTAAAATCCGAATCAAAATCATCAGATTCACATTGTGAAATTATGGAAACTTTCCATACTTGTCTTCAGTTTCTGCTCGCTTCTAGAAGACCAGTCGGAACGTTTATCGATGTTCGCAATCATGTCTGGCCATTGTGTCTCTTGAGTCTTGGTCAAAGTATGAACCCTTGTCGCTGGCAGATAAATGTTCCAAAAAGACGTCTTTGTCAGCTTTCTTGCGTTTGGCCCGTTTTTACAACTACTACAGAATGGATTTTTATTCCGTTTACTGTCAGACATAGAGCCAGAGAGACGAGTTGAAGTTGTGTTTGTTTTTTCCAATTTCTTTCGATGTAATTTGATACAAATTAGCTGTCATTCATCCTGTTAATTAATAGTTGACTTTCCCGCCACGGATAATAACCGTAAACCGTTTTAACACGATAACTCGCTCAATTTTCAATATTTTCAATTCAAATTTTTGTAGCTGATAGATCTAATGGTAACCTTTACAGACATATCAAAACACCATTTTCAAAAAAATTTCCATTCTAGGGTATTCTGTAACCTTAAGTAAACAGGAAACAGGAGTCGTATAACCATTAACTAGAAATAGTTTACACTAAAACTGCCCCCGGATGATTATGCCAATATTGGTATTTACGAGATAAGCTACATTTAAACCAAAAGTGTCGAAAGGATTCACACTCCATCTGACAAGACGCAAATTCCGTAACATCTGGCGCGTAACCAGGTCCAAAGAAGTTAAAGAACAACTTCCTTGCCAATTCATAAATGTAAAGTTATTTACACAATAATTTAATTTGCATTCTATCAATTGGCTACTAGTCTAGCTATTACTTTGTAATCATTAGACATTACTCCGAAGTTGTTACTCGACGAAGACTCGCCCTTGTTATGATTTTCGTGAAAGCTATTTGCTGGGCGATATAAATATTAATTATTCCTGCTTGGTATTTCCAAGTTGGTTTGATGAATTCAATTGATTGTTTTAGAAAGCTTTAAAATAAGGTTAATTTCCAAGGAAAGTGTTTGGGTTAATACCCAGTATTTTTCCACAAAGTGCTTTTCAGTATTTTTCCCCAAAGTGCTTTTCAGTATTTTTCCCCAAAGTGCTTTTCAGTATTTTTTTCGTATTTGCTTCTCTGCTGGAAAATATTTTTCCCAACGCAGTAACTGAGTCTGAGAACAAGAGAAATCTATTCAAAATGAAAATGATCTCATTAATGTGTCTCGGAGAGAAAATGTTTCACCATTTATCACAAAAAACACAATGCTTAATTGCCAATGTACTGCCTACTGGGGCTGAGTTCTGGGAATTTTTCCACCTTTTTCAAAAAAATTTCAAACAAAATATCCAGAGGGAGGTTGTTGGACACAAACCTTAATCGGTAAGCCGAATGATGCAATATCTGCTTTTTTTTATCTGCCAATTAATGTTTACCTCACACCCATGAGGCCACCACACAATGGCAAGCCAATATGAACCTAATCGAATGGATCGAATTAACATGAATATTGAATATATATATACAGTGAATTAAGCCAAACAAACAAACAAAGACAAATTCAATATCAATCTATTTTACCATGTGAAGATCACTGCTTTGGTCAAATACTATTTTGTATCTATATAACATCAAAAACTTTATTTTAAACTTACATTTCATATGTTTTTATCTGCACATTTTAAACTTTTATTTCAACATGTTGCTGAACACTCATAATCATCATCATCGTCGTTGTCATCATCATCTGCTGATTCATCATCATCATGATCATCATCTCCTGATTCATCATCATCATCATCTCCTGATTCATCATCTGCTGATTCATCATCATCGGATTCATCATCATCTCCTGATTCATCATCATCTGATTCATCTGATTCATAATCATCATTATCATCACCATCATTATCATCATCATCACCATCATCATCATCATCACCATCATCATCATCATCATCATCATCACCACCATCATCACCATCATCATCATTATTATCATCATCATTATTGTCATCATTTCATCATCATTATCATCATCATCATCATCATCATCACCATTATCATCATCATCACCATCATCATCATCATCATCACCATCATCATCATCATTATCAATATTATCATCATCATTATTGTCATCATTTCATCATCATTATCATCATCACCACCATAGACTGATAATTGAGGCTTGGAAAAGGTTAATATTTCTTTGTTGAGATCTTGAACGTTGTGATCTTTCAATCATTAAACGGAACAGCTTGGAGATGGGCTTTATGCTGTTTTTGATCCCGGCAACCCCGGGGACAATGCAGAAAATCAAATCCCGGGGTGGGGTATTGTTTTATTATTTTTTGCCCGGGGGTATAGGGCGGGGAAAGTACCCCACCCTTGGAAGTCTGGTAACTAAAGTAAAGTATTCGTATTCAAAATGGTGACGAAAAAAAGTTGCTGAAAATCGACGTACTAGGGCGACTGAAAAAGTGAAATGAACTAGAACTCAAAGAAAGCAGCAACAGAAATGAGCCACTGGTTGTGTTAAATTTACATTTGATGTTAAAATTTGTCTAATTATACATTTGTTTGATGTTAAAACTCATGTGCTTTTGTATTGTTTCATGCTTGGTGGGGGAATTGTTAAATTTCAAAGTCCCGGGGGTGGAGAATTTGCGATGAGCTTTGATAAAAAATACAAATCCACAGTGCTCTCATTATAAGGCGTGCAATCGCACAGGGTATTGCCCGGGGGGATGGTTACAGGAAGAATTGACACGTGACCAGCAACATTATTACCGTTTTCTCCAAGGCAGTGCAAGGTTGAAAAATAAAATTTCCATACTTTTACTTAAAACACAACCCTGTATCCGGTTTCTAGGGTTATTACCACATACGTGCGTATGCTATAAAGTGGAATGTGCGATTCCCCGATTTAGCCGCTAGTTAATATCTGGAGGAAGTGGTTCCCCTTATAAATTGAAAGCTAATTAGGTAAAGGGTAACAATTTGGTGGTTTTATCCGTAATGTCGACATACATCATTTTGCTAAGCCCCCCTGACTATTAATCTATTAATATCACAACAACAGCATGTTTACCTGTCATTTCAAACTTCACTTCATCGATGTTCTTCGTTCTTCGATTTACAGCATTTGAGCAACATTTTTCAGTGCAATTCAACACATTTAAGCAGGGCGTAGGAAGCTTTGTAAACTTGGGGGGGGGGGGGGGGGGGGGCGGCCAAAGCAAAATGTTCGTAATTGTACCTATTAGTGGCGAAATTAGTCCAAAAATGTTGAAATCTAGCGCAAATGGCATTTCCTGCATTCTGAGCGGTGATTTTTCAGCTCAGAAGTTTATAAAATTTCATATTTTAGACTGTTCGGCGTGGCCCCCGAAAATCCTCTATCTCTGTTCAAAAGGCAGTTAAGCGGTATAAAACGTTATTATATATTTTGGATTGAGTCAACAACTGATCATTTTAAAACTAACCTTTGAAATTGAAGACGACGAGGCGGCGTCGGTTTTGAAGTTCAAAAACGTTCTTTTCGACAAAGGGACAGACGGCGGAAACTAGTTGCGTGCCAGAAATAATTTTCTTTAAATTTGAAGCGTTCTTTACTTAAATCTTTCGCAAGGACGACAGATGAGTTCAGGAAGCGCTTTGTTTTGATGAAGCACGTTGTCATGAACCTTTTCAACTTCAACTAATATAACCGCGTTCTTGCAGTATGTGGAGTCCTAAGGCCCTCAAGGAAGGGATTCGCAGATCGAGTCTGTCGATAGAACGAAAAATCGATTCCATCACATGCCAGTTGCTGCACCTGGACAACCTCCCCTCCCACAAAATTTGTGTTATTACCTAAAAAGTTGGTGACACGTGCCAGCCTGTGCCGGGGGGGGGGAGTGGAGATAAGGCCCTGGGAACGAGGTTGCGATCACTCGAGCAAATGAGCAAGCCGAAGAAGATGGCGCATGTGGATGAGCCAATGAGATGAGCACACCGCGTGGTTTCGCAAAGCATATCAGGATGATGCAATAATTGCAATTTGTCGACCCGAAAAATAAAAATAAAATACAGGAATGCCACCGAAACTTAGACTCGGCTACCACCACTGGTGCCGCTCGTATTGCGAGTGCGAGGTCTATACGGGAAAGTATATTTTCCTGAACTGGCTTAGTTTGACTGTAGGAAGAACATAAAGTTAATTCAAATGATCTTCTTGGGTCGAGGAAATATTTTCGTGACACAACTGACAACTCAGCCCGCGGTTAGTCGAGCTAGCCTGGTTTATAAAACATTAAACAGCCACTTAAAAGCATTTTGTTGTTATGTTCTTTTCTAGGGAAAAGCTGAAAAACGGAAAAGCTGTTCTCAGACTCACCAGAGATATAAATGACCAAAATGACAATCCTCACTTGCGCAACAATAAGTCACGTGTTTTCCTTCGTATTCCAAAACGCTTCGTTCTCCTCGCTCTCTTAGCTCTTGGCAATTGTAACATGTACTGTGTGCGTATGTGCTTGAACGTGACTATTGTCGCCATGACTACGACGAGACAAAACATCGGTAATACAACAACTCCATCTTCTGAAGTAAGTAATTAATTAGCCAAAAAGTATTCCGCCATTTTTACTGAAAAAGGTTGATGTACTGCCGAAATCGTGTAAGTAGTCTAAGGTTTTGAGCGAAGGCCCTTCGTCGTCAGAGACGAAGGGCCTTAGCTCGAAACGTTATACTACTTACACGCTATTTCGGCACTAACTAACCTTTTTAGATATTTGATTTGCATTTCTACACTGCCTACGCAGCACAACACGTTTTAATTTACCGATAGTCTGAAAAAAAGTAGCTTCCTTTCAATTTCCATCAACTATCAAAAACGCTGTTCGTAAGTCATAATAGAAATATCGACTGTTACGTTAATAAGGGCATTCGCCGTATTATGTTACTAATTAACAATTATTGGATGAGGTGAAGCATGATATCGAGAATTATCAAGGCCGAGGTTTGTGTTATCTGCCGAAGGCTGAGGTGGATAACACAAACCGGGGTCTTGATAATTCTCGATATCATGCGAAAACCGAATCCAATAATTGTTTTATTATCCATAAGAAGTGCTAAAGCAATGGGCCGTCGAATTTTTGCAAAGAACCCGCCATTTTCCCATTTTCTTTCGCCGTAAACAAGCTGGCAACAGCAAGCTAGCAACAAGATATTGGAATAATGATGTCATAGCTACACTTTTTGAACCATAATATTGGAACATTGACGTCACGTGAAGCTGATGTCACAAATTAGCGGTATGCCAACAGCCAATCAAAATCGAGATTGTAACAATTTAGAGAATGCATAATAATTGTAGTTATTTAATTTTTCTGGTGACCGTTGGGACAGGTTCAAAACAACGACAGCTTAATTTTGGGACTGTGTTATGAATTCCTTATATTAACCTTATTTGCTCGGTCTTTACTAAGGCTTTACTGAAAGCCTATTAGTAGAAACGTGCGCTAGTAGTGTGATACAAATGATACAGTTTAATTCGTCAACTTCTATTTTCTATAGATACCCGAATTTCACTGGGATAAAGCACTACAAGGTTAAAAGTACTTTAGTTGTCACATATATTCATGATTTTAACAGTGACTTTGAAATTATTCGGGCAATGGTGGATCCAGCAAGGTTTTTTTAGGGGGGTGATGGGCGAGCAGCCGAGCACACCGAACCCAGCAGCGTGCTGTTGCGACAGTGCACCTAGTAGTTTCTTGGTTACAATAATACAATTTACAGATATGTTGAATAAATAGAATAAATATCTTTCAATCTTCGTGCCTGATTAAATTTAAAATATATTTGTCCAGTTGTCCCAACATTGTTATGACAGCAAACACGCGTTATTTGTTGCCAAACTCGCTTGAAATGATGTAATCATTGTAATTGTTTAATTTTTGTACCCCTGTTGACGAAGGCCAACAGGGGTGCACACCCCTGTTCACCCCCCCTATAAATCCACCACTGTATTCCGGTACCGTATTTCCTTGTTTTCCAGCCATTCAATTCCTTAATGTTAATTGCTTTCCTACCATTCTCTTTTCTCCTTTCTCGCATTCCCTTTCTTTCCCTTCCGTTCCATTTCCTCTCTTCTCTCCTCTCCCCTCTCTCGTCTTCTCTTGTCTTCTCTTTGCCTCGCCTCGCCTTCCATTGCCTCGCCTTCCATTGCAATTTGCCTCGCCTTCCATTGTAATTTGCCTCGCCTTCCATTGCCTCGCCTTCCATTGCCTCGCCTTCCATTGCCTCGCCTTCCATTTCCTCGCCTTCCATTGCCATGCGTTCCATTGCCTCGCGTTCCATTGCATCGCGTTCCATTGCCTCGCCTTCCATTGCCTCGCCTCGCCTTCGATTGCCTCGCCTCGCCTTCCATTGCCTCGCCTCGTCTTCCATTGCCTCGCCTTCGATTGCCTCGCCTCGCCTTCCATCGCCTCGCCTTCCATCGCCTTCCATTGCCTCGCCTTCCATTGCCTCGCCTCGCCTTCCATTGCCTCGCCTCGTCTTCCAATGCCTCGCCTTCGATTGCCTCACCTCGTCTTCCATTGCCTCGCCTTCCATTGCCTCGCCTTCCATTGCCTCGCCTCGGCATCCATTGCCTCGCCTTCGATTGCCTCGCCTTCGATTGCCTCGGCTTCCATCGCCTCGCCTTCCATTGCCTCGCCTCGCCTTCCATTGCTTCGCCTCGTCTTCCATTGCCTCGCGTTCGATTGCCTCGCCTCGCCTTCCATTGCCTCGCCTCGTCTTCGATTGCCTCTCCTTCCACTGCCTCTCCTTCCACTGCCTCGCCTTCCATTGCCTCGCCTTCCATTGCCTCGCCTCGTCTTCCATTGCCTCGCCTTCGATTGCCTCGCCTCGCCTTCCATCGCCTCGCCTTCCATCGCCTTGCCTTCCATTGCCTCGCCTTCCATTGCCTCGCCTCGCCTTCCATTGCCTCGCCTCGTCTTCCAATGCCTCGCCTTCGATTGCCTCGCCTCGTCTTCCATTGCCTCGCCTTCCATTGCCTCGCCTCGGCATCCATTGCCTCGCCTTCGATTGCCTCGCCTTCGATTGCCTCGCCTTCGATTGCCTCGCCTTCGATTGCCTCGGCTTCCATCGCCTCGCCTTCCATTGCCTCGCCTCGTCTTCCATTGCCTCGCCTCGTCTTCCATTGCCTCGCGTTCGATTGCCTCGCCTCGTCTTCCATTGCCTCGCCTCGCCTTCCATTGCCTCGCCTCGTCTTCGATTGCCTCTCCTTCCACTGCCTCTCCTTCCACTGCCTCGCCTTCCATTGCCTCGCCTTCCATTGCCTCGCCTCGCCTTCCATTGCCTCGCCTTCCATTGCCTCGCCTTCCATTGCCTTGCCTCGCCTTCCATTGCCTCGCCTTCCATTACGTTGTCTTGCCTTCCATTGCCTCGCCTTTCATTGTCTTGCCTCGCCTTCTATTGCCTCGCCTTCGATTACCTCACGTCGCCTTTCATTTCCTCGCCTCGGCTTCCATTGCCTCGCCTCGCCTTACATTGCATTGCATTGCATTACCTCGCCTTCCATTGCCTCATCTCGCCTTTCATTGCCTTGCCTCGCCTTCCATTGCCTTGCCTCGCCTTCCATTGCCTCGCCTTCCATTGCCTCACCTTCCATTGCCTCGCCTTCCATTGCCTCGCCTTCCATTGCCTCGCCTTCCATTGCCTTGCCTCGCCTTCCATTGCCTCGCCTTCCATTGCCTCGCCTTCCATTGCCTCGCCTTCCATTGCCTCGCCTTCCATTGCCTCGCCTTCCATTGCCTTGCCTCGCCTTCCATTGCCTCGCCTTCCATTGCCTTGCCTCGCCTTCCGTTAGCTCACCTCGCCTTCCATTGCATCGCCTCGCCTTCCATTGCCTCGCCTTCCATTGCCTCGCCTTCCATTGCATCGCCTCGCCTTCCATTGCATCGCCTCGCCTTTCATTTTTTCGCCTCGTCTTCCATTGCCTCGCCTTCGATTACCTCGCGTCGCCTTTCATTTCCTCGCCTCGGCTTCCATTGCCTCGTCTCGCCTCGTCTCACCTTGCCTTACATTGCATTGCATTGCATTGCATTGCATTGCATTGCATTGCATTGCATTGCATTGCATTGCATTGCATTGCATTGCATTGCATTGCATTGCATTGCATTGCATTGCATTGCATTGCATTGCATTGCATTGCATTGCATTGCATTGCATTGCATTGCATTGCATTGCATTGCATTGCATTGCATTGCATTGCATTGCATTGCATTGCATTGCATTGCATTGCATTGCATTGCATTGCATTGCATTGCATTGCATTGCATTGCATTGCATTGCATTGCATTGCATTGCATTGCATTTCATTTCATTGCATTGCATTGCATTGCATTGCATTGCATTGCATTGCATTGCATTGCATTGCCTTGTGTTGCATTGCATTGCCTTGTGTTGCCTTGTGTTGCCTTGTGTTGCCTTGTGTTGCATTGCATTGCCTTGCCTTGCCTCGCCTCGCCTCGCCTCGCCTTCCATTGCCTTGCCTTCCATTGCCTCGCCTTCCATTGCCTCGCCTTCCATTGGCTCACCCCGCCTTCCATTGCATCGCCTCGCCTTCCATTGGCTCGCCTCGCCTTCGGCAACATGAAAATCGGCGTTAGTAGTTACTACTGGCGTTGCATGGGTACAGTATGTTACACACGCCGATTTGTTTCGCAATGGCGTTGCGACACAAATCGGCGACACTTATCGGCGTGTGTAACCGTGGCTTTACATTGCTTTACATTGCATTACATTGCCTTTTCGTGCCATGCATTGCCTTTTCTAGCCATACATTGCCCTTACCTGCATGCATGCCTTTTATTTTCTTACGATGTGTTGCATTGTTTTGCATTGCCTTGCCTTAATGCCTTTGTCTTGTATTGCCTTGCCTTGTTTTGCCTTTCTTTCCTTTCCTTTCCTTGCCTAATTATCTCCTTCCCTGCTATTTTTTTATCAATCAATGTTTTAAAAGTCACCATCCCAAATATCTTTCATTGCAGGTACTATATTAGCGTCTTTATATTGGGGATACACAGCCACTCAAATACCTGCTGGACTTTTATCTTACAAGTTTGGTGGAACGTTTTTATTTGGATTGGCCGTGTTTAGTTCATCTGTCCTGACACTGGCAACACCTTTTATAGTCCGTCGAGATGTGAACGCCTTCATTGTTTTACGAGTTATTGAAGGTTTATTTCTGGTAGGTATGACTATGTTATACGTTTAATTGAAAGACTTGAAATACAAGACGAGAGTTAAAGTGCCTATCCGGGTGATTTTACATATTTGTGATCTTTAGAATCTCTTGATAAGAATTGTGAAATATCTTGTCTTCTGAAAATTTCATCTTCATGTCTTTTTCTCCTGCTAAAGTTGATTAACTATTCACAGAAAATGACGTCAAAGCAGCCAAGCAGGGACACGCAAGACATTGTATACTGATTCAACAGTGAAATACAAAGAAAGTTTGGGAATTGAGCGAATTTTGTCTAAATATAGGTGTGTTTAAAGTTCAGAGCCAAGCTTGAATCAGTGTATTTGCGTGTCCGTGCTTTGACGTCATTTCCTGTGAATAATAGTAAATCAACTTTAGAAGGGGAGAAGACATGCATAAAGATCAAATTTTTGAACGACAAGATATATAACATTTCTTTTGTAAAAATAATTAACATTTCAATTTGTAAAATTCCCAAACCCCAGATAGGGATTTTTATAGTAGAATAGAGACTCTTTGCTATAATTTGCCATAATTTGCGTGCATTCCGATTATCTGCATTAACGGCAATATTGCAATAATACCATGCTGATTAATGGTCAATTTCATTGCATGTTAGTTATTTCTACTCTAGTATTTAAGGTTTTTAGATGTTTATTATATATTTAATCAAATTAACCCATAACTTAAACGACGTAACCGTCAGAAGTAATAGGCTGTCTCGAGTTCACGATCTCTTCTTCGTTTTAGGGTCTTGTTGCTTCCTCGGGTATGACGATTGTAAGCAAGTGGGCTCCAATTTATGAAAGAAGTATTTTCCAATCCGTTGGTTTTGCAGGTTAGGGTACAACAATACCCACAGTAGGATTAATTAGATACCGAAGAGAAATAGGTTGAATCCAAATTTCTGGTAGCTAATTTCTGGCGGTAAGATTTTTTGTTGCATTATAAATATTGGGTGACAAATTTTAAAACAAAAGAAATAAAATAAAATAAATCAGTGTTTAATGTATATAGTTATAATAATAGTGATACAATATAAAACATAGAGATTGCTTGTTCAAAGACATTGTGGCAGGTAAAACATCTTGTCAAATAATATTTTAGATAGACATAATATTATTTTAATGTTTATAAACAGTAACACAATGTCACAAACTTGAACTTCCTTAGAATATTGTAATTATCTCATACTATATATGAACCAATTTTATCACCATAAATTTCAGATAAATATCTAAAAGGTTATGATAAGAGCAAAGACGAGACAGTAGGCAAAGGGGCTTATATATACATATATGATATGCATGTACGCAGTATAACATGATAAATGGTTGCATCATCTAGTGAAAATTCAGTATTTGAAAGGTTAAGTAAAACTTTTTTTCAACTTATTTCTCTTCGGTACCAACCCCTGACATAAATAACACTCCCTTTGTACAAATAACTCTCCCTTTGTACAAATAACACTCCCTTTGTACAAATAACACTCCCTTTGTATAAATAACACTCCCTTTGTACAAATTAGACGACGTAGTGTATAGACAGAGTAATATTTGGCGTTTCAATCGAAAATAAATTTCGAGTGTTAGAATATATACATTTGTCATTTTAAGACCAAACCGCGACCCTGCGATACTAGTGCAACAGTGCTATGACCAGTGAGCTACGGAGGCCGTTACCGAGAGCATATATAGTAATATAGACACGAGTTCTTAGGCAACCAAGCAAGACAAACATGACTTTAACTAAAGCATATTTAAAGCATTATGATAAAAAAATTAATAAACTTTTATTAACCACCTTTGGCATAAGAAATACAGTGATTTTACACATTAATAAATAGATAAAATACAAATGAGTAAAACATTATGGTAAGAACGTGTGAACTATCTACCTTTGTTAAATTGAATGCAAACACGACTCGCCTTTTCTATCCCCCCCCCCTACGGGAATTTCCCCATCCATGGTGCCCAGACCTCGCACGCCGTGGCGGCCGTACGTGTATTTGTGTTTTGCAAAAATTCACAATTTCCAAAAGCCCGTTTCGTCGAAGAAATGTTTGAACGTTATCTCGGCCAATATTTAACCGATTTAAACTCTGAAAACAGATTTGGAATTAGCGAGGCAACTGTCAACATACATAACATACGTGTCTACTATATTACGAGAACGTGAGTACCCTTCGTAAAAACGGTTTATGTACTTAGACATTAGTCGACTATAAGCTGGTCACTTCGTCGTATATTATTTTGAACGTTATCTCGATCAATATTTAACCGTTTTCAATTCTGAATACAGATTTGGAATTAGCGAGTCAAAATACATAACATATGTGTCTACTATATTACGAGAACGTGAATACCCTTCGTAAAAACGGTTTATGTACTTAGACATTAGTCGCCTATAAGCCGGTCACTTCGTCGTATATTATTTTGAATATCTCGATCAATATATAACCGTTTTCAATTCTGAAAACAGATTTGGAATTAGCGAGTCAAAATACATACTCGGACTTCTATTTCCTCAAAAAACTGTCTCTTTTTGGAAAAAACCCTTTGAATCATGTGACGGTTCAATTTAAATATTAATTCAAATGATGAGTATCTAGTTACCAGGACCAAATTTTCCGATGTCGCGCGGACGGCCGTTGATGCATATATATACAAATAAACTCGATCCGAGATCAGGAACCCCGCTAGCATCTCGTGATAAGGGACTAAACGCCGGTCGATATTAGCACCCTCGCCCTACTCAGAGCCCTCCCTGCTTCACAGGCTACCAAGGCCTTCGCCCGGCGGGAACGCCATTTCTTTTGATAAATGCTTTTCAGTAAGTCACTTTCGTGAGTTCCATATATTTTTGGTTTCTTTTAGGTCTACTCTTAGGGGCTGTGTTTGCCAACTCAATCAGTGGTGTTCTCGCTGGTAGTGCCTGGGGCTGGCCTTCGGTGTTTTATTTTTTTGGTACGTCAATGGAGATTCATATTCGTCGTGCTGGGTTAAGCCGTCGCATGTCGTCAGAGTCAGGTTGTTTCGCCATGCTATCTTCGTGTTTCTTTCCTCTTTCTCCTCTTTTCCTGTAACTTTCGTACACGTATAGCCGTTCGACAGCGACTTTCGCAGCGCTTTAACCGATTCATATTAAAGACGACTTATTAACCGAGAACAAGTCGAGGTCTGTATGACAATTAAAGTATTTGCCTAAGTGAGGTACAGACCGATCGAACAAAGGATCGCAGTTTGTGCGAAAAAGAAAAATCGAAGGCCAATACTTTCCCGTGTATATATATATATATATATAGAAGTATGTTGATAAAAATTATCAGGTTCAAAGTCATATGCATAGGATAGAGTGCTCAATGCGTAAACGCAGAGCGAAATAACAAACAAAGTGAAAACACTGATTACTTCATTGAAGTTTATTCACAACAAACTTGTTTCGTATGACAATCCGAAGCTTGCCACACTCATCAGGTGAATGATATATAGCTTACAGTGCAGTAGAATATGAGATGCATGCGTCAAATAGGGATAGTGTTACAATTACATAGGGATAGGTGGGAAATTTACATAACGGATGTTTACATAACAGATATTTCTTTCGATGACTACAGGTGGATATCAGTTCGTTTCGTTTGTTAAGAGAGCTTAGTTCGGGATGATATATAATTACAAATTTTTCATGTAGGCATAAATTACATCGTTTTGACTTGTTAGAGTAGGGTTGGCATTGTTTTAGGATTTTCCAGTTAATAGTATAAGGGGTGTTAGTTTCTTTTAGTGTCCAAATGTGTTTACTAAGTTCGGTAGCGTTTTTCTTATGCATAATACGGAATGAAGAGGTATGATTGAGGTATCTAGTTTTGAAAGAGGTCTCTGTCAATCCGACGAAAGTATGGTTTTCGTTGTATGTTAGTAAGTAAGTATGGTTTTCGTTTTCTCCATATAGCTCGAACGTCGCTACCGACATCGGTCACAAGTTTCTGAAGGCAGTCGACGAATGCTTCCCGCGAAACCATCCTCTCCACAAGCTATTTAACCGCAACACCGTGAAGCTGAGTTATAGTTGCATGCCAAACGTCCAGAGCATAATCGCCACGCACAACAAACACATTCTGAAGCAAGAAGAGCAGAAACACAATGAGAGAAACCCAGAATGTAACTGCCGACAAAAGAATAACTGCCCGCTGAACGGAAAGTGCCTTACCAAAGCCGTAGTATACCAAGCCACTGTGACCACCACCGACAACAACGAAAACCATACTTACGTCGGATTGACAGAGACCTCTTTCAAAACTAGATACCTCAATCATACCTCTTCATTCCGTATTATGCATAAGAAAAACGCTACCGAACTTAGTAAACACATTTGGACACTAAAAGAAACTAACACCCCTTATACTATTAACTGGAAAATCCTAAAACAATGCCAACCCTACTCTAACAAGTCAAAACGATGTAATTTATGCCTACATGAAAAATTTGTAATTATATATCATCCCGAACTAAGCTCTCTTAACAAACGAAACGAACTGATATCCACCTGTCGTCATCGAAAGAAATATCTGTTATGTAAACATCCGTTATGTAAATTTCCCACCTAATCCCTATGTAATTGTAACACTATCCCTATTTGACGCATGCATCTCATATTATATTCTACTGCACTGTAAGCTATATATCATTCACCTGATGAGTGTGGCAAGCTTCGGATTGTCATACGAAACAAGTTTGTTGTGAATAAACTTCAATGAAGTAATTAGTGTTTTCACTTTGTTTGTTATATATATATATTTATATATATATATATATATATATATATATATATATATATGATTTAATAATAATTTGAAGCTGATCTAGATAAAAAACTTTACACAGAATTTTCGGCTGCAGGCTGCATATATATATATATATATATATATGTGAGTTGAAGTTTGTTCTCGCTAGTGAAAGTAAACCATACCGGGTGAGGGAAAATTTTCTCAACCATGTTTTTCTTGCAGGTTGTTCTGGTGTGCTGTGGTACGTTCTCTGGCTATATTTTATTTACGAAGAGCCCTGTGGTCACCCGACCATCACCAATGCCGAGATAGAACTTATTGGAAAACATTGGAATTCAAATGGAATGGTATTTTATTGGATAGTACTTTTTCAGCATGTAGATGACTATTTTTATATTGATATTTCGTTTCATGTGGTGTAGTGCATGTGTGATGTGGTCTAGAGGTTTGTCGTTAGATTTTGGATGGTGGTCACCTCGTCTTGTGTGAAATACGTGAAACATCTTATGATGTGCTATCTAGTATTTTGGTGATATGTTCTTATAATTAATACTATAACATGTGGGATACTAGTGATTAAATGTCCCCGAAAGTCGATGGAGGATTTATGGAAGTCCCGAATGCTGTATAGGTGCGAGCAAGCGTGAAAATCCGTGTCTGAAAGTGGGGGGATGACTGCATCGTTTGCGGAAAGTCAGAAGGGGGGATAATCATACATTGGTCAAAAAGTGGGGGGATACATCCCCCTATCCCCCCAGGATTGACGCCCTTAGGTCCGAGAGACTTTCACAAATCCCCCACAGGCTTGTGGGACATTTAATGACTAATTTCCCGATATGTTATCATGGTATTAGTTTGTAATGGTTAATTTTGTAATGATAGTATGTTTGGATGGAAAATAAATGAAAAATAAGTATTCATCTGTGTACATTTTGTTTTTTAAAGTTTTCGTTCAAACAAATTCCCTGGAGAAACATTTTAACTTCAATTCCAGTCCTGGCTCTTATCATTAATAATTTTACCGACTGTTGGTGTTTCTACACGTTTATGATCTCATCCCCACTTTATCTTCATGAAGTGTTAAAGTTCGACGTCACTGAAGTATGTATGTTCTGCCATTGGGATTACCGTTGCTTTCGCTATTGCTGTTACCGTCACTGTCGCTGTTGCTTTTACTGTTGCTGTTGCTGTTACTTTCGCTGTTACTTTCGCTGTTGTTGCTGTTACTGTTACTGTTACTGTTACTGTTATTTTCGCTGTTACTTTCGCTGTTGTTGTTACTGTTGTTACTGTTACTGTTGCTGCTGTCACTGTTACTATTGCTGTTACTTTCGCTGTTGCTGTTACTTTTGCTGTTACTTTCGCTGTTGCTGTTACTTTCACTGTTGCTGTTATTGTTACTGTTACTTTCGTTACTGTTACTGTTACTGTTACTGTTACTGTTGTTACTGTTACTGTTGCTGTTGTTACTGTTACTGTTGTTACTGTTGTTACTGTTACTGCTGTTACTGTTACTGTTACTGTTACTGTTGTTACTGTTACTGTTGTTACTGTTACTGTTACTGTTGTTACTGTTACTGTTACTGTTACTGTTACTGTTACTGTTACTGTTACTGTTACTGTACGTTACTGTTACTGTTACTGTTACTGTTGTTACTGTTACTGTTGTTACTGTTGTTACTGTTACTGTTGTTACTGTTACTGTTGTTACTGTTACTGTTGTTACTGTTACTGTACGTTACTGTTGTTACTGTTACTGTTACTGTTGTTACTGTTACTGTTGTTACTGTTACTGTTACTGTTGTTACTGTTACTGTTGTTACTGTTACTGTTGTTACTGTTACTGTTACTGTTACTGTTGTTACTGTTACTGTTACTGTTGTTACTGTTACTGTACGTTACTGTTGTTACTGTTACTGTTGTTACTGTTACTGTTGTTACTGTTACTGTTGTTACTGTTACTGTTGTTACTGTTACTGTTGTTACTGTTGTTACTGTTACTGTTGTTACTGTTACTGTACGTTACTGTTGTTACTGTTACTGTTGTTACTGTTACTGTTACTGTTGTTACTGTTACTGTTACTGTTACTGTACGTTACTGTTGTTACTGTTGTTAGTGTTACTGTTGTTACTGTTACTGTTGTTACTGTTACTGTTGTTACTGTTACTGTTGTTACTGTTGTTACTGTTACTGTTGTTACTGTTGTTACTGTTACTGTTACTGTTGTTACTGTTACTGTTGTTACTGTTACTGTTGTTACTGTTGTTACTGTTGTTACTGTTACTGTTACTGTTACTTTTGTTACTGTTACTGTTACTTTTGTTACTGTTACTGTTACTTTTGTTACTGTTGTTACTGTTACTGTTACTGTTGTTACTGTTACTGTTGTTACTGTTACTGTTACTGTTGTTACTGTTACTGTTACTGTTACTTTTGTTACTGTTACTGTTACTTTTGTTACTGTTGTTACTGTTACTTTTGTTACTGTTACTGTTACTTTTGTTACTGTTGTTACTGTTACTGTTGTTACTGTTACTGTTGTTACTGTTACTGTTGTTACTGTTACTGTTGTTACTGTTGTTACTGTTACTGTTGTTACTGTTGTTACTGTTACTGTTGTTACTGTTACTGTTGTTACTGTTGTTACTGTTACTGTTGTTACTGTTGTTACTGTTACTGTTGTTACTGTTGTTACTGTTACTGTTGTTACTGTTGTTACTGTTACTGTTGTTACTTTTGTTACTGTTACTGTTGTTACTGTTACTGTTGTTACTGTTACTGTTGTTACTGTTACTGTTGTTACTGTTACTGTTGTTACTTTTGTTACTGTTACTGTTGTTACTGTTACTGTTGTTACTGTTACTGTTGTTACTGTTACTGTTGTTACTTTTGTTACTGTTACTGTTGTTACTGTTACTGTTGTTACTTTTGTTACTGTTACTGTTGTTACTGTTACTGTTGTTACTGTTGTTACTGTTACTGTTGTTACTGTTGTTACTGTTACTGTTGTTACTGTTGTTACTGTTGTTACTGTTACTGTTGTTACTGTTACTGTTGTTACTGTTGTTACTGTTACTGTTGTTACTGTTACTGTTGTTACTGTTGTTACTGTTACTGTTGTTACTGTTGTTACTGTTACTGTTGTTACTGTTGTTACTGTTACTGTTGTTACTGTTGTTACTGTTACTGTTGTTACTGTTACTGTTGTTACTGTTACTGTTGTTACTGTTACTGTTGTTACTGTTACTGTTGTTACTTTTGTTACTGTTACTGTTGTTACTGTTGTTACTGTTACTGTTGTTACTGTTACTGTTGTTACTGTTACTGTTGTTACTGTTACTGTTGTTACTTTTGTTACTGTTACTGTTGTTACTGTTGTTACTGTTACTGTTGTTACTTTTGTTACTGTTACTGTTGTTACTGTTGTTACTGTTACTGTTGTTACTGTTGTTACTGTTACTGTTGTTACTGTTGTTACTGTTACTGTTGTTACTGTTGTTACTGTTGTTACTGTTACTGTTGTTACTGTTACTGTTGTTACTGTTGTTACTGTTACTGTTGTTACTGTTGTTACTGTTACTGTTGTTACTGTTACTGTTGTTACTGTTACTGTTACTGTTGTTACTGTTACTGTTACTTTTGTTACTGTTACTGTTACTTTTGTTACTGTTGTTACTGTTACTTTTGTTACTGTTACTGTTACTTTTGTTACTGTTGTTACTGTTACTGTTGTTACTGTTACTGTTGTTACTGTTGTTACTGTTACTGTTACTGTTGTTACTGTTACTGTTACTTTTGTTACTGTTACTGTTACTTTTGTTACTGTTACTGTTACTTTTGTTACTGTTACTGTTACTTTTGTTACTGTTACTGTTACTGTTGTTACTGTTACTGTTGTTACTGTTGTTACTGTTGTTACTGTTACTGTTGTTACTGTTACTGTACGTTACTGTTGTTACTGTTACTGTTACTGTTGTTACTGTTACTGTTGTTACTGTTACTGTTACTGTTGTTACTGTTACTGTTGTTACTGTTACTGTTGTTACTGTTGTTACTGTTACTGTTACTGTTACTGTTGTTACTGTTACTATTATTACTGTTACTGTTGTTACTGTTACTGTTACTGTTACTGTTACTGTTACTGTTACTGTTGTTACTGTTACTGTTACTGTTGTTACTGTTACTGTTACTTTTGTTACTGTTACTGTTACTTTTGTTACTGTTACTTTTGTTACTGTTGTTGTTACTGTTGCTATTGTTGTTACTGTTGCTATTGCTGTTACTGTTGCTATTGCTGTTGTTACTGTTACTTTCGCTGTTACTGTTACTTTCGCTGTTACTGTCATTGTTACTGTTGCTGTCTGCTGTTGGTGTTGGCGTTGCTGTTACTGTTGCTGCTGTCGCTGTTACTGTTACTGTTGTTGCTGTTACTGTTACTTTCGCTGTTGCTGTTGCTGTTACTATTACTGTCGTTGTTGCTGTTACTGTTGATGTTACTGTTACTTTCGCTGTTACTGTTACTTTCGCTGTTGTTGCTGCCGTTGCTGTCGCTGTTACTGTTGTTGCTGTTACTGTTGTTGCTGTTACTGTTGTTGCTGTTACTGTTGTTGCAGTTACTGTTGTTACTGTTGTTGCTGTTACTGTTGTTGCTGTTACTGTTACTGTTACTGCTGTTGCTGTTGCCGTTCGTTACCGTTATACTGTTACTGTTACCGTTACTACTGTTACTGTTACTGTTACTGCTGTTACTGTTACTTACTACTATTACTGTTGTTGCTGTTACTGTTGCCGTTCGTTACCGTTACTACTGTTACTGTTACCGTTACTACTGTTACTGTTACTGCTGTTACTGTTACTGTTACGGTTACTCACTACTATTACTGTTGTTGCTGTTACTGTTGTTGTTGTTACTGCTGTTGCTGTTGCTGTTGCTGTTACTGTTACTGCTACTGTTACTGTTAGTGTTAGTGTTACTGTTACTGTTACTGTTACTGTTAGTGTTACTGTTACTGTTAGTGCTACTGTTAGTGCTACTGTTAGTGTTACTGTTGTTACTGTTACTGTTACTGTTACTGTTACTGTGTTACTGTTACTGTTACTGTGTTACTGTTACTGTTACTGTGTTACTGTTACTGTTACTGTTACTGTTACTGTGTTACTGTTACTGTTACTGTTACTGTGTTACTGTTACTGCTGTTACTGTTACTATCGCTGTTGCTGTTACTATTACTGTCACTGTTACGGATGTTGTCTCTGTTGTTGTCACTGTTGTTATTGTTGCTGTTCATCATCATAGTGTTGTGCGTCATAGAACATCTCTGCCTCAGCCAGTGCTACTTCACTGATTTGTCATTGCTTTTTTTCAGATTGGCTTTACTAGCTCTTTGCCATACGTTTTCTGTTTCATTATCGCTCCAACTTGGGGGTTTACCGTCGACTTCTTACGGAGCAAGAGATATATAACGACCATTTTCGCACGTAGGCTCTCGTCTTTTATAGGTACGACACAAGATTTATCAAAAGTAACTTTCCATAAAGTGTCGTCCACAGAATGTAACGAACACTTCCCCCAAACTAACAATCTCCGTTAGTAGCAGTCGCACTGAATGTGCCGCCACTCTGAATTAGTTAGGAGCCTATGGTTTTCTGCATAATGCATCACTATACTGGACTAAAGTGCTCAAGAAAGCCTAGTTTTTCCCCCTGTGACTTGAAATTAACCATTACCGGATTAGTGGCATTCTCATTCTTGTGTTGTTATTTACCTGCCATTTCTCGCGTTTCCTTCGGTGAAATTTCTTCAAACTTCACAGTCTTGTGGGAATTGCTTCGAGAAACATGTTAGTCAAAAATAAATGTAAGGTTGTTTTGATGGTTTTGTCAATATCACCAAATTTAATGTTTTTTTAACCTTTGCAAAAAAAGCAAAATTTGTACGATAGAATTTTTTGAAAAAACCGAATTAAAAGGTATAAGCTTCATCTAGAAGTGTTCAACTTTTCAAAACAATTCACCGAAGGAAACGCAAGATATTTGCGTTTATTTTCGGGATTTTTTATGCGTGTGATGCCATAAAATTTCCCGATCGTCAGTAAATTTCCGTAAATTAGTAACCAGCTCTCGCGTCATACAACCACAGGCCGAGCCACCTTATATGGTGTAAAAAATTCATTTGGAATTAAACTCCTATCCCATTATGATCCATCTTATCCCATTGTATCCCATCATGTTCCGTCTTATCCCATTATGACCCCTCTTATCCCATAATCCATCTTATCCAATCATGATTCATATTATCCCATCGTATCACAATATCCATCATATCCCAACATCCATCGTATCCCATCGTGTGATCCATCATATCCCATCATGATCCATCTTATCCCATCATGACTCCCCTCTTATCCCATAATCCATCTTATCCAATCATGATCTATCTTATTTTTTATTGTTATTTCATAATCCATCTTATCCAATCACGACTCCCCTCTTATCCCATAATCCATCTTATCCAATCAAGATCTATCTTATTTTTTAATGTTATTTCATAATCCATCTTATCCAATCATGACTCCCCTCTTATCCCATAATCCATCTTATCCAATCATGATCTATCTTATTTTTTAATGTTATTTCATAGTCCATCTTATCCAATCATGATCTATATATATTGAAGTTCTCTTATTTCTCCTTTTCATATTATCTCCAGTTCTTTTAAGAACTTATAGCAGCTTTCATATTTATTCTTATTATCCCATCGTATCCCATCATGATCCATCGTATCCATCATGATCCGTCTTATCCCATCATGACCCATCTTATATCCCATCATGACCCATCTTATCCCATCATGATCCGTCTTATCCCATCATGACCCATCTTATCCCATCATGATCCGTCTTATCCCATCACGACCCATCGTATCCCATCATGATCCATCGTATCCCATCATGATCAATTTTGAGATATGTATGGTAACGAGGTGCTCGTACTAGAATTTATAATAATTCCAATGTTTTGTTAAATAGGAAATGGGGTGAGTTCCCTCTTCATTATTTCTATTGGTCACGCAACAAAGTCGTCGACTGCTTTAATCCTGATCACCGTGGCAATCTCCATCACTTCATTCAGCGCTTCCGGTGCTTCTGTCAACATTGTGGAAATCGCCCCGAAATATTCCGGTATTTTGATGGGAATCATCAATTTTGCTTGTAATGTCACTGGTTTTATCTCTCCTCAAGTTGTCGGTGCCTTAACTGCGCATGGGGTATGTACGCTTTTAACATGTTTTGTGTAACGGAAACCATCTCGATTTTAGTTAGTTGATCGACTACATATATTTTTCGTTATTTATAAACCTACATGAGATATTTCTCGGGAACGCACGGGGAGCGAAGATAAGGCCCTGGGAACGAGGTTGGAGATATTGCTTGCTCGCCGGAAAATAACTGACATGGCGGTGGGATTTTATCTCATATCGTTGCTTAGCTTCAACTTTTGTTTTTTGTTGTCTATACCCTTTAAATAAAGGATTAAAGGCTGTTGCCAAACCATTGTGAAATTAGGGTTAGGGGTTTTAGGGTTATCTTGTCGCAATTGCATTTATATTTTTTATATAATAGTGATGTCGGAGCATTTAACTAACAGGGAGCAGTCCATGTCGGACCGGGAACGTTTGTCCGACATCACTATATAAACATATAAATGCAATTGCGACAAAATAACCCTAAAAACCCTAAATCTTAACCCTAATCCTAAATATCCCTATTCATAACCCTAAATATCCCTAAAATAATAAAATTGTCGGACCTGTATATCAACGGCATTATAAAAATGTTTAGCAAATAAAATTAACAAAGGTGTTGGTTCTGTTTCAGGATCCCGTGCATCAGTGGAGATTGGTATTCTATATCACTGGTGGTCTAAACATTTGTGGGATGTTTATATACTGTTTTTTAGCTTCGGCAGAGAAGCAAGCATGGGCGGAACATTAAGTTACCATCAAGTCAACCATGAGTATTCCTTTAATAGTATCTACATCGCGTACGCTCATCTCCGAGAAGCATGACTGGACCAGGAAACGCCATTATCCTTTCCTATCTAGCCAATGAAATTGCAGGACACGTGATGTTTGAATTTCATCAACGGTTTATTTATTCGTTAGTGAAAATGTCGACTATATATAATAATAATAATAATAAAGACGTATTAGGAGCATTATACAGTCAATAATAATGAATTCCACAGTTTTGTTGCGGCAACTGAGAATGTTCTGTCTCCATAAGTCACCTTTTTGGAAGTAATTATTAGTATCTTAAAAATAATCCTTGATCTTACTGACAACCAGTGTAGATTACGAAGCACAGGGGAGATATGTTTTTTTTATTTTTGCAACAAGTCTAGCAGCTGTATTTTGAATTCGCTCGGTAACTTGCTCAATTCAGAAATAAATAAATAGATAGATAGATAACTTTAAAAAAAAAAATAAAAAATAGATAGATAACGTTATTTCAATGTCAAAATACATAGCTAGCCGACCTCAAGTCTATTAATTGGGGACACTATTTGGATGTTAATATCATAAAATTAAGTATCTAATAGAGTATAGATGTGTGAAGTATAATTATAGAATTAAACTCTATTCGTATGCGTCTTTGCGCGTCCCTGGGATGACGTCCTTCCTGTGAATAATTAACCGTAACAAATAGCAATCTCGTGCCCAGAGCCTGCGTTTCTTGCGGACTGCGTCACGAAACCTTTCGCAGGAGAGAAAACAGTCCCACCATGGGAAGCTGATATTTTATGGGGGTCCCGGACTCCCGGGGGCATTCCCCCCGAATTTTTTTAAATTTTGGGTCTCTGAAACGGCATTTCCTGCATTTCCTGCATTTTGAGGACGCTATTCTCGTATTTACGGTTGCGCCGCCGAGCTGAATGCGATGTCTTCAATTGTGTTAAACTTGTACAGATATTCCAAATTATTTTCTTAAACCGCGCGCATACAATTCTTGAACAGCGTTAACAAAAATTGCAAGGTCGGGAATGCAGCCTTTGAAGGGTACATCTCTGACAAAACTCCAGCGATACTTTCAATTTCTTTGCCAGCTAAGGTGCGCTTGGCTAATTTGCATTCCATGGCCAGAGAACTGTGATCTAAACCATGGAGTTAGCAAGAGGGATCAACTGAAGAAAGTGATTGGATTGTGGGTTGCAAGATTGGATTATTTTCATTTGTTCTAGATTCTCGTCGTTAAATCGTCGCTGAAGTTCCGACAGCATTGCATCAAGAATTGGAAAGTGAAAATGAGGGAAAATGAAAGGCAGCTAGGCTGGATAAGTTCTTATTTTGGTCTCGAATTATTTCAAATTTATAATTATATGATTGATGTCTCAGCTGAATATGCCAGAATCAGCCAGACACAATTTGGCAAACGCCTATGGTCGTAGCTGACGCCCAGGCCCCGGGTGTTTGTGTTCTAAATTATGGGAAAACCTTCGAGAACTCCCTACAGTAAAACTATATAGCGTGGTCCGTTCAAGATGGCCACAACTAAATATACAACTGTAAATCTCGCTTATTTAAGGTTACTTACAATCGGCTACTTGAATCAACACTAACAAATATATAACTAATAACTATATATAACAACATAAAACAAATATATATAGGCATAGCACAATAATTTTAAAAAGTTAGCAGTTCGGGATTTGTCCATTCCTTGTTTCGGCAACAGAATATGTAATAAGTGGTTCTGATTGCGATAACTAAAATCATTCAGCATTTCTATGAATGTAGAACATTCTGCTGCAAAGACACCAAGGGAGCTGATCGATAGGTTTACAAATTTAACTGATCTGAATTGTTCACTTTGACTTTGTTCCCTAATCAATTATTCAATTCTGAATTTTTTTACGATCGATGTTGTTTTGAAGATTTGACTCATCCAATGTGTCACCAGTTATTATGGATGGACTTTTATAACCACTTACGGTCTGTAGGGTCGTTGTGAGAAAGTTCAAGATAGAGTAGTGTCTCCGTGTAAATCGTTCTATATCTTGCAAGGTTTTGGCGCGTGGGAAGAGAGTTATTCATACGATGAAGTCTACCTCTTGTCCAGAGCGAAAGTCCTTAAGAACTTGCTTGGTGGAGTTAGACATACTGGATATTTGTTCTGTTACTAGTTGACTTCCAGAGTTCATTGATTGCTTGGTTTGGAGATATTTTAAGAGCTGTACGGAGAACTGTTTGGCATTGTGTGAATTTGACAGATGGAGGACAAATATTAAGACCAAATTTGTTTCTGGTATTAGAACTCACATATACACACGCATGCATACACTTATTTCATGATTGAATCGGTTTTCTTCGATGTACAGCCCTATGAATACTAATTAGATAAAAAATGAAGGGAAAAAAACTAGGAAAATCTTTGTCCAAGCTGAGAAAATAGACAACTTTGTTCGAAAACCTCGTCAATCATGAAATAAGTCAGTTATTTACCTCGAACGTCGGGATGTACGCGACATACCGCCCTCACACAGTAATTAACTCTTACGTATTACCTACATACATAACTGGACTGCAGGCTCTTCCAAAAAGTGTCAGTGCAAGGGTTGAAGGATTTTTGGAAAGTTCTTGTACAGTTTGTTTTACAAACACGGGAAAAAGGACTCCAGCTTACGCCTTTTTATGACACTTTTTTGCAAATCTAGCTTGGTAATCAAGAGTACCGCACAGTCCAGTTATATAGAGTTCAGTAGTGCCATTGTAATTGCATCACCTGTTATCCTTCGCAACCTAAACCTTGATTTCAAGTTATTCCACTTTGTGTCCACGGGACGTGTCTATTATAATATACTATTTACCAAACAGGTACATTTTTAATATGAATGTTAATACTGCATCTAGGCACAGTGTAAGAACAACAAGCTATTGCTAACAAACTTCTTCTGTAGATTTGTTTATTGTGGCAATCAGGACATTCAACTAAGTTAATGTATTACTTTTTGAAAATAAGATATGTACAAATTAGGCAAGTTAATATTACTAACAAAATATTCTATATACATAGGTTGTTAAACGTGATATGTTCAGAAGAATAAGTAATGAATATATAGTTGCACAGACAAGCATGGGACTTTTCTATTGTCAAAATTTTGAGTTTTCTATTTGGTTGCACACAAGGCTCGTAAAGGTTGGGATACAGGCGACAAATTGCAGGGAAATGTCACAGGGACAAATCCCATTGTATGCACCATGCAAAATCTTGTCACAGAAACAACATTTTTATTATCAACTCAGCGACAAAATTAAAATAAACCAATCAAAGAACGTTATTTTATTTGTGTCCTCAACAGCGGAAATGTCCCTGCAGCAACACGCCCCTGCAATTTGTCACCTTGTGTCCTAACGTTAAACAAAAATGGGAAAGTCGCTCACAATGCAACTATATTATTTGCTTAATGGAAATTTAGCTTTAATACAGAAGATACTGGTAGTTAAACAGCTAGTTGCAGTACACATGAATCTACACAAATATCAACTAGTTTCTGTTGGGCCTGGTGGCAGCAAGACTTGCAAAACAGGCATTGGTATAGGCAGCTGCAACATGCTTCTGTTGGTCTTCCTGGCAGTCTTCTAGGATCTTGGTACAACACACAGGACCACCACTATCAAATAATAATAATGCTCTTACAAAACTATCACATTAACATAGTAATAATACAACACATCTGTCTTAAAAAATAGGAGTATATATAGTTAAATATACTTGTAAAATTCATTAATAATTCATGAAGAAAAATCAAAAGAAATTAATATTTAATCAGCATCTTTAACCCAGGATAAAACATTGATTAATAATACAATGTTTTGTCAAAGTTAACTTGCTCAAATTGAGCTTTTTCGGAGTTAAAATAATTTGTTTGTACCGTTTCTAAAACTTCCAAACAAAGTATGTATTATATATTATACTCATTTTACAAGTTCGTTAAAACATTCGCTCATGTTTAAACTACTACATATAAGTTCCAAGGCCTACTAACACAATACAAATATTTTTTCATGTATTACGGATATAAATTCAACACAAAGTGAACAGTTTACCTTTTGCAATCATGGCTTTGCATTGAGACTTCAAACTTTCAGACTAATCTGCTTCATAATTTAACCCTATGCCAAGAAGGAATAACCTGTTAGTAAAATGCATTAAACAAGCAACAGGCTTTAAAATATTTAATAAGATAAGCAGGTTGAGTGGTGATCAATGCATTAGTACTGTAAATACTGTACCATGTACTGGAAGGTAATTTTTAGTTCCTGCAGTCGAGGTTATCGTCATTGGCATCCAGTATGGCATCCGAGGGGACCAACCATGACTCTAGGGCACTCCTTTATATCTGAATTGTAGATATTATGGTATTCCACAACAAAATGTTCCAAAAATCTGCAAATGATAATAGTTAAGCCCTAAAAACTGAAAGTGTTGTTAGGTAGGCAACCTAAATGAAAAGTTAGTACTAAAAAAATTTAAAAGTGTTGTTAGGTAGGCAGCCTAAATGAAAAGTTAGTGCTAAAAATTGAAAAGTGTTGTTAGGTAGGCACCCTAAATGAAAAGTTAGTGCTAAAAATTGAAAGTGTTGTTTGGTAGGCAACCTAAATGAAAAGTTAGTGCTAAAAACTGGAAGTGCATTTGTTTGGTAGGCAACCTACATGTAAATGAAAAGTTAGACATGCTAAAAATTGAAAGTGTTGTTAGGTAGGTAACCTAAATGAAAAGTTAGACATGCTAAAAACTGAAAGTGTTGTTAGGTAAGCACAACCTAAATGAAAAGTTAGTGCTAAAAATTGAAAGTTGTTAGTAAGCAACCTAAATAAAAAGTTAGTGTTCAAAATTTTACATTAATAAATCTACATTCAGCAAATCTGAAAAGGAACAAGCAATATATACTGTAAACAAAGTTAGTATTCAGCTCAATTTGCTAAAGGTTAGCATTTCAGGAGTATGATAGTACTTCTACTGTATATAGTAATAGAAATACATAGTAATAATAGTGATAGTAATCTATTATTATATGCATCAAACTGCACCGCTGCAAAATGTAAGACTGAAATTTGTTAAAGCTGAAAACAGTCAACAGAAATTAAGGATCAAAAAGCAGATGGGACAGAGTGAAGCTCAATAGTGCAACTGGAATGAATGGAGCTGTCAATACATGGATAGCACATAAGTACAATCCGAAAGCAACTAAAATCCACATTAAGTGGGGGGCAAGCAGACAAAGTTAGCAAAACCTGAAACATCACAATCTTGTCAATCACAATATTTATAATCACTATATCTACATAAAAGATCCAGAACAATTTAGTTTAGATTGCAAAATAATTTGATAGTTAGAAAGTAATAATTTTTGAACAATTTATAAATAACCTGCAGTGCAGCCAGTTGTAGCATGATAAAGCATCAAAATATTAAAAAATATTTGTTAGTATCATAGACATGTTGCAATAAGCAAGTGTATATATAACCACCACAAACAAAAGAACAATACACTGTAATCACAAACTGCGTGGCATACAAGATGGGGTGATCCATTTGAGAGACTAAACTGGTGCTATACCAACCTCTTGTAAAATATCCAAAACATCTCATGTAAACAGCATTTCACTCTTTAGCAGACATAGCAAGCTACCCCTGCCATCACATTGCCTTGCAAACAAAGAACACAATTTGTTGGCCATTTGCAGAGAACTAATTGACCTCTTATGGATAGTCCATCAAAGGGATGAAAACTAACCTATTTCTATTCCTGTATCAAGGCACACAAAGAAACTCAAGATCTTTCAGTGGTAATAGCCAACCACAAAATCTGGCAAACGATACATTGTAGGCCTCCATTTTGACCCAGAGGCCACAAGATGGTCAATGGTGATTCATGACAAGATTAAAACACCAGTATTCCTCTTATAAGATAATCCTTTATCTTTAATGACAACTACTAAATACAATCTGGCTCATTCCTGGCTCAAACATCCATCATTTTGTGTAAATTGGTGATTTTCTTGATGCATAACATGAGCACCATATCTGTGTGTTGCATCTTCACAGGTTCTTCTGGGCATCAGCATGCCATCCATTGTTGGAATCCTCTTCTAACAATAAATCTAAGCATATTCATCCATACTGCCTCTAGCTTTCATATATCACTGTTGGCATTTGTGTTTGCATATTGTAGGCATGCTTGAACTGTACACAGGCTTCAAGCATTTGTCTTGTGGTTGTTGTTTCTCTCATGGTCTCTGAAAAAGGTCCTTCATTCCATTTATTGTAAGCAGCTGTAATTTGTGAAGTTACAAGTACTTTGTTGTTGGTATTCGAGAGAACATACATCCTAGAAAAAAGTGCAACGTTTTCAACCTCAATGTTGTTCACCTTAATGATGATGGTGGTATTTTAGCAATCTCCTCTTCTGCATTGAAGCACATGGTCTGTTTTTTCTTTTTAAGCTATTAAAACACTGAAAAATAAATATTCATCTCCTTGAGTTTTTCAGTAGTCCTTGTAATTATCAATTGCATAGCTCAATAGCCACAGATAATCAGTTCCTGATACTAATGATTCTGCATACATTTTGCAATTTTAATGCAGACTTTTCCACCTCATTGCAAGCTAAGTTATTCTGTATCACCATTGTAACACCCTACACAATCTTTGCTGTCCTTTTAGGATTCATATACATAGCCATGTACAGTACATCATAATTTGTACACAACTCTTTCTCAAAATTCTTGGTGATCATATTATTTTTCTTTGGTCCAGGTTTGTCATATTTATGCCAATGGGTTCCCATGCAGTAGAACAGAAAAGTAACTTTTTCATGTCCATTCTCGCAGTCGACAAGTCCAGAAGCTTAAATCTTGGAAAATGTCCCGTTTATCTCAAGCAGCTGATTGTGTGACAAGAAATTCTTGAAAGTTGATTATTCAGCACCAGATGGAATTTGAAACAATTGCCAACTTGGTGTTTTCTTGGTTATCACAGTAAACAGGCTGTGGTCAGGTCCTTCCACTGAACTATTACACAAACTGAAGGCTTGATTGTGTCACCATCTTTATTAAGGTAAAACTCAGTTAATCATGTAGGTTTCTCTAAATGGAAATTAGTTCAATGTCAGTAAATAGGGGGAATGATTAAATAAACTCAAAGGTGGTACCAGCATGTCTTTTTTTATCCAGTAAGATCATCTGCCATTGGCCAGAATGACCATAGTTGTCTGAAATTGTTAGGTGGCACCAGCAGGTCACTTTAGTGAATATAATTATCTGGCATTAGCTGTAATGAAATGGGATATCTGGCCAGAAAGGAAATTTAATAGTGGCATAAACCATCGTTTTAAATCAATATGGTAAATCTTGGTCAAAACGAAATTCAAATAAACCACAAGTTTTGTTTTTGTCAATTAGTCTGTCTGCATTAGGCAGAAATGAAATTTAATAGTGGCATATCAACAAGTCTTCCTTTTAGTCAATAAGGCTTGGTCAAAATGAAACTCAAAGGAACCACACATTAAGTTCTGTTTTGGTCAATTTAATTAGACCATCTGCCAGTGGCAAGAGATTAAATTAAAATAGTGACATTAACAATCGCTGCTTTATTCAATAAAGCTTCGTCAAAATGAAATTCAAAGGAACCACATAAAGTTCTGTTTTGGTCAGTGAGACCATCTGCCATTAGATATGAAATTTGATTATGGAATCATCAATTCTTATGTTTTAATAAACTTGGTCAAAATGAAATTCAAAGGAACCACAGGAAGTTCTGTTTTGGTCAACAAGTCCACCTTTCATTAGCGAGAAATGAAATTTAATAGTGGCATCATCAATTCTTTGTTTAGTCGTGCAAAGCTTGGTCAAAACGAAATTCAAAGTAACCACATACTGTAAAGTTCTGTTCTTACTGACATAACCATCTGTCATTGCCAAGATATGAAATAAATATAATTGTGGCAGCATCATCAATTATTTGTTTCAGTCAAAGCTTCATGGTCAAATAAAATTCAAAGGAACCGCAGGACTATTCTGTTTTAGTCAATAGTCAATGAGACCATCTGCCATTTGCAAGAAATGAAATTTAATAGTGGCATCATCAATCCTTTGTTTAGTCATGCAAAAGCTTGGTCAAAACGAAATTCTAAAGAGCCACGCAAAGTTCTGTTTTGGTCAATGAGACCATCTGCCATTGGCAAGAAACGAAATTTAATGGTGGCATCATCAATTCTTTGTCTGGTCATGCAAAGCTTGGTCAAAACGAAATTCTAAAGAGCCACGCAAAGTTCTGTTTTGGTCAACGAGGCCATCTGCCATTTGCAAGAAATGAAATTTAATAGCCGCATCATCAATCCTTTGTTTAGTCATGCAAAAGCTTGGTCAAAACGAAATTCGAAGGAGCCACACAATGTTCTGTTTTGGTCAATGAGACCATCTGCCATTTAACAAGAAATGAAATTTAATCGTGGCATCATCAATTTTTGGTCTGGTCATGCAAGCTTGGTCAAAACGAAATTTGAAAGGAGCCACGCAAAGTTCTGTTTTGGTCAACGAGGCCATCTGCCATTTGCAAGAAATGAAATTTAATAGCCGCATCATCAATCCTTTGTTTAGTCATGCAAAAGCTTGGTCAAAACGAATTCGAAGGAGCCACACAACATTCTGTTTTGGTCAATGAGACCATCTGCCATTGACAAGAAATGAAATTTAATAGTGGCATCAACAATCCTTTGTTTAGTCATGCAAAAGCTTGGTCAAAACGAAATTTGAAAGGAGCCACGCAAAGTTCTGTTTTGGTCAATGAGACCATCTGCCATTTAACAAGAAATGAAATTTAATAGTGGCATCATCAATTCTTTGTTTAGTCATGCAAAGCTTGGTCAAAACGAAATTCAAAGTAACCACATACTGTAAAGTTCTGTTCTTACTGACATAACCATCTGTCATTGCCAAGATATGAAATAAATATAATTGTGGCAGCATCATCAATTATTTGTTTCAGTGATCAAAGCTTCATGGTCAAATAAAATTCAAAGGAACTACGGGATTATTCTGTTTTAGTCAATAGTCAATGAGACCATCTGCCATTTAACAAGAAATGAAATTTAATCATGGCATCATCAATTCTTTGTCTGGTCATGCAAAGCTTGGTCAAAACGAAATTTGAAAGGAGCCATGCAAAGTTCTGTTTTGGTCAATTAGACCTCTGCCGTACGCAAGAAATGAAATTTAATAGTGGCCATCAATTCTTTGTCTGGTCATGCAAAGCTTGCTCAAAACGAAATTCGAAAGGAGCCACACAACGTTCTGTTTTGGTCAATGAGACCATCTGCCATTGGCAAGAAATGAAATTTAATAGTGGCATCATCAATTCTTTGTTTAGTCATGCAAAAGCTTGGTCAAAACGAAATTCGAAAGGAGCCACACAACGTTCTGTTTTGGTCAATGAGACCATCTGCCATTGGCAAGAAATGAAATTTAATTGTGGCATCATCAATCCTTTGTTTAGTCATGCAAAAGCTTGGTCAAAACGAAATTCTAAGGAGCCAACACAACGCTCTGTTTTGGTCAATGAGACCATCTCCCATTGGCAAGAAACGAAATTTAATGGTGGCATTAATTTTTTGTCTTGGTCAAAACGAAATTCGAAAGGAGCCACGCAAAGTTCTGTTTTGGTCAATGAAACCATCTGCCATTGGCAAGAAATGAAATTTAATAGTGGCATCATCAATTCTTTGTTTAGTCGTGCAGAGCTTGGTCAAAACGAAATTCAAAGTAACCACATACTGTAAAGTTCTGTTCTTACTGACATAACCATCTGTCATTGCCAAGATATGAAATAAATATAATTGTGGCAGCGTCATCAATTATTTGTTTCAGTCAAAGCTTCATGGTCAAATAAAATTCAAAGGAACCATGGGACTATTCTGTTTTAGTCAATAGTCAATGAGACCATCTGCCATTTAACAAGAAATGAAATTTAATAGTGGCATCATCAATTTTTTGTCTGGTCATGCAAAGCTTGGTCAAAACGAAATTCGAAAGGAGCCACGCAAAGTTCTGTTTTGGTCAATGAGACCATCTGCCATTGGCAAGAAACGAAATTTAATGGTCACTGGCATCATCAATTCTTTGTCTGGTCATGCAAACCTTGGTCAAAAAAAAAAGTATGTCTGCCATAGGCAAGAAATTAAATTTAATTATGGAAGCATAATCAATTCTTCTGCCATTAGATATGAAATTTGATTATGGAATCATCAATTCTTATGTTTTAATAAACTTGGTCAAAATGAAATTCAAAGGAACCGCAGGAAGTTCTGTTTTGGTCAACAAGTCCACCTCCCATTAGCCAGAAATGAAATTTAATAGTGGCATCATCAATTCTTTGTTTAGTCGTGCAAAGCTTGGTCAAAACGAAATTCAAAGTAACCACAACTGTAAAGTTCTGTTCTTACTGACATAACCATCTGTCATTGCCAAGATATGAAATAAATATAATTGTGGCAGCATCATCAATTATTTGTTTCAGTCAAAGCTTCATGGTCAAATAAAATTCAAAGGAACCATGGGACTATTCTGTTTTAGTCAATAGTCAATGAGACCATCTGCCATTTAACAAGAAATGAAATTTAACAGTGGCATCATCAATCCCCTTTGTCTGGTCATGCAAAGCTTGGTCAAAACGAAATTCGAAAGGAGCCACGCAAAGTTCTGTTTTGGTCAATGAGACCATCTGCCATTGGCAAGAAACGAAATTTAATGGTGGCATCATCAATTCTTTGTCTGGTCATGCAAAGCTTGGTCAAAATGAAATTCGAAAGGAGCCACGCAAAGTTCTGTTTTGGTCAATGAGACCATCTTCCATTGGCAAGAAACGAAATTTAATGGTGGCATCATCAATTCTTTGTCTGGTCATGCAAAGCTTGGTCAAAATGAAATTCGAAGGAGCTGGTCAAAACGAAATTCGAAGGAGCTGGTCAAAACGAAATTCGAAGGAGCTACACAACGTTCTGTTTTGGTCAATGAGACCATCTGCCATTGGCAAGAAATGAAATTTAATAGTGGCATCATCAATTCTTTGTTTAGTCGTGCAAAGCTTGGTCAACACGAAATTCAAAGTAACCACATACTGTAAAGTTCTGTTCTTACTGACATAACCATCTGTCATTGCCAAGATATGAAATAAATATAATTGTGGCAGCGTCACAATTATTTGTTTCAGTCAAAGCTTCATGGTCAAATAAAATTCAAAGGAACCATGGGACTATTCTGTTTTAGTCAATAGTCAATGAGACCATCTGCCATTGGCAAGAAATGAAATTTAATAGTGGCATCATCAATCCTTTGTTTAGTCATGCAAAAGCTTGGTCAAAACGAATTCGAAGGAGCCACACAAAGTTCTGTTTTGGTCAATGAGACCATCTGCCATTGGCAAGAAATGAAATTTAATAGTGGCATCATCAATCCTTTGTTCAGTCATGCAAAAGCTTAATTGGTCAAAACGAATAGTTCGAAGGAGCCACACAAAGTTCTGTTTTTACTGACATAAACATCTGCCATTGGATGCAGGATACAAAATATAATTGTTGCAGTATCAATTTTTTTAGTCAAAGCTTCATGGTCAAATTAAATGAAAAGGAACCACAGGAAGTTCTGTTTTGGTAAATAAGACCATCTTGCCATTTGGCCAGAATTATGAAGATTAGTCAAAGATTGGTCAGAATGGGATTCTAGTGAGTGGCAAGTCAAATTGTCAGGCATTTGCCAGAATGAAGGCAACACTTTCTTTGTTAAAGGAGTAGTCAAGGTTGATGACAACTTGCACTTATATCAAACTAAATAACATGCTTACCTTTCTCCCAAAGTTTGAAAACCCAAAGTTAAATGGAAGTCGAGATATTTAACAAGAAACATACGAAATTGAGCACATTCTGCAATCGCCATTTTGCACATTGCAGCGAACCCGCGATCATACAGCGGTAATGCTTCGTGACGTCACTGCGCGCTTTGGCATTTGGCGCGAAGTAATCCATATTCAAAACACTGTTTACGTTCGATGCAATTTATATTCATAGTACAGGAACTATGCCTCATTGCATAGTGCCTGGTTGCACAAATGGTTCGAGGAAGACTAAAGGGATACCTGTATCGTATCACCGGTTACCTAAAGACAAACAAATGCGGAAAATATGGCTAAATAGAATACGTCGTGACAACCCTCCGCAAGATAAATCGTGCTATGTTTGTAGCATGCATTTTACGCCGGAATGTTTCGAAGCTTCTTTAATGGCTTCCTTTGGAATGAAGTCGAAAACAAGTCTAAAACTTGAAAGCGTTCCATCGATATTTCCATTTCAAGAGCCAAAAAATGAACGTGTGACATCGCAGTCAAGGCTACAAAAACGAAATAAAGTCGAAACCGAACAGGTTTGTGTTTATATCACTAATAGTATATAATGTTGTGAAATGTACTAGTTAGAGCCATACCTATAATATATTAAAATAGTGGTTGGGCTGTCCCCTAGCAGACCCCCTTCAACACAACTGCTCAGAATAGCCAATTTAGATTAATTTTCTTTGGATTACTAATATAGGAAATAGTCAAATTGCTTCAGTCCAACATGCCCAGTGATGTAAATGTGGTGCCTATAACTGATGATGTTGAGATTACACAAAATAAAGCTACAATGTGTGACCAGATAATTTATAATGATGCTGAAGCTCAGTGTGATAGCATATTAAAAAGAAGTGTAGCAGTACAAACCTTGGCCAAAAGGAAACCAAGAAAACAAAAGCATAAAAGAACAAAACAAAGCCTAAAGAAAAACTGCCAAACACCAATCAGAGTCAAAAGCAAAGAGTTAACAGTGAAACCAACTAAATTATTTGGTAGAGAAGTGAAAGAGCAGCCAAACATTGAGCAGCACAGGCAAGATGGTGATGATATTGATGGGCTTGAAGTAAGTGATGATGGTGATAATGATTATGCTGATGATTTGAGTTTTGAAGAAGATGAAAATGATGTAGATTATGTTTATTCAGAATCAGGTGAGAGTAGTGATGAAGATGGTCAGACACCGGTGAATGAAAGAAAATTTATTGTGTTTGAATCGATGCTGGATCAATTATTTATTTCCTGCAAAGAATGTGGATCTCTGTGCGAAATTCAAAAGACTCACACAGGCAGTATGGTAACAATTAGAACACTATGCTGTAACAATCATACTTTTGAATGGAGATCCCAACCTGAATTGAACAAGAGGCCAGCAGGAAATATCTTAATACCATCTGCAGTTGTATTTACTGGTAGTACATATGAAGCTACTAAGCAACTTTTTCATGCACTCACTATGAACTTTGTAAACAAAGATCAATTTTACAAAGTCCAAGACAAAGTCATATTCCCAACCATCAACAAGACTTATAACACACAGCAAAAGGATGTGATTGAAGAGATCAAAAAACAAGATCACATGATTGATCTTTGCGGGGACGGTCGATCAGATAGCCCTGGCCACAATGCCAAATATGGGACCTATTCACTTATGGATGAAAGTTCAGAAAAAATTGTTGATTTTTCCTTGGTGCATGTTGGAGAAGTATCATCTTCCAATGCGATGGAAAATGAAGGTTGCCAGAGATCCCTAAACAATGTGCTGAGTAAAAAAATAAAAATCAGATCCCTCACAACAGATCGCCATACACAAATAACTTCAGAGCTGCGAAAGAAGTACCCTGCTATCATACACCAGTACGATGTTTGGCACCTTTCTAAATGGGTCACCAAAAAGCTTTCTAAAAAAGCAAAGAAGAAGGGAAATGAAGACCTTACCAAATGGATCCAATCTGTTTCAAACCATTTGTGGTGGAGTGCACAAACCTGCAATGGTGATCCAGAGCTGCTACAAGAGAAGTGGATATCCATTCTCCATCATGTTGTGAACAAACACAAATGGAAAAAAGCTAGCAAATTTCATAAATGTGGTCATGGCAAACTATCAAGATCAAAAGCAAGGAAGACAAAATGGCTCAAACCTGGATCACCTGCTCACATTGCCATGGAAGAAGTGGTAATGAATAAAAAATTACTGAAAGACATAAGTAAACTAACTGAGTTCCACCATACTGGAAGTCTTGAGGTCTACCATTCCTTGCTTCTCAAGTATGCCCCAAAACGCCTGCATTTCTCTTACAAAGGAATGATTGCTAGAACCCAACTGGCGGTTATCGATCACAACTCCAATGTAAAAAGGCAGCATGCACTGGTGAAAAAGGGGAAGAACAAGGGTGAAAAACGCTATAATGTTGTATTTCCCAAGGGAAAGAAGAAGTGGGTTGCAAAACCCATAATGGAAGAGAAATCCTACTCCTTTGTGCAAGAGTTGATGAAAGAGGTTCTTGTGTGTAGGAATAATGGCAAAAAAACCAAGTCAACTAAGCCTGCAACTATTCCCAAAAATATCGCATCATTTCCTCTACCAAGCAAAGATGAGATAATAAGCAAGCACAAATCAAGAATGGCCAAAAAAGTAACATAACAATCAACTTTGGCTCTACTTGCAAAATACAACTACATTATCAGCAACCTCTGGGTTGTAAAGGTACACACAAGCCAATAAAAGATCAAAATATCTTCACGACGTTTTGAGCAAAGGCCCTTCGTCATGAAGAACTAGTAGGAAGACATACATAAACAAGCTGCTTTTATAGTAAAACTACAAAGGCAGTCACGTGAAACAAAATAAGCCAATCAAATTAACATAGTCATAACAAAATCAAAACAATATGTAAAATATAACCTGCGCACAGGCGCAATCCAATTTAAAGACTGAAGCCTATACAAAATGACAAAATCGAAAAAGTTGTTGTAAGTATTTGGAAATAATGGAAATAATACATATTGTATTATGTAAAAACCAGTTGGATTTTATTAAGCATGTAATTGTAGAATAGTGGTAAAATAGAATAGTGGTAAATTAGAAATATGGACAGATCTCCACAGAGAACTCCAGTTGGGATTGTGCTAATTGTTTACGAAAATATTTTATTTATATATTATTTACTACTATTCATCAGCAAATTTAAAACCATCAAATTCAAAATCTTCTTCTAAGCCTGGAGGTGGAAAATGTGCTCTAATACAAGACACAGCACAGGATGGCAAAGGCACTCGTATATCTTTGCCCAGCACCCCCCAACACCATCTAACCATTTGTCTATAGGCAACATGCCTTTTGTTTTTATGCTCAGGCCCTTCATGTGCTCTTGTGCCATATTGTTGACGGTACTGACTCCATGCAGCCTGTAATACCCACTGATTTAGACACACAGCTTGAAACCCTGCATTGTTAGTAATACAGCCTGGAATTGCGAGCTGTTCAACTTGTGCTACCTCCTCATTTTTCCACATAACCTCTGTGATTTCGTGACAGCAAACACTTTCTTCAACTCTATCCATAATTTGGCAATGTGAACACAAACACCTAGAAAACAATCAACATGTGGGGAATTTACATGAATGCAAATGGCAAATGTGATAGGTCTTGAGAATGATATCTTCAGGTTTCTGTAGCTTAAGCTTTATCCCCAGATGAAATATTTTCTGGGGTCAAATTGAACATTTCATGGTAAGATAAAACACTTGAAGGATTCCCTTTATAGTTTAATAGTCTTTGCAACGTATACTTTACCAATGCAATGATTGAATGATACTCAACATTCCATTGAAAACTAAACGTTACAATGCCATATCATTTCAAGAAAAACTTGGTATTAGCATTACTAACCAGTCTTTGTTTTGAAGTCGATTTTCATCGTCGGAATGTTCTGATAATTCTTCAACCTCCATTTCCCCCTCTAGCTCAGTATCAGAAATCGTTTCATCAACTGGTTCGAAAGCATACGGCTGTATTTCTCCGTCGAAATATTCTTCATCGCTATTTTCGGAGTCTGAATTAGTATAACCAGAAGACTGTTCACTTGAAGAATCACCGGAGACGCTCATCAGTTTTTAAATTTTCTTTAAATTTTATACAATACTCTCACCAGATATTTAATTTGTCTTGTAAACAGTGCTTGCAACAATAATGCCAAAGCGCGCAGTGACGTCACGAAGCATTACCGCTGTATGATCGCGGGTTCGCTACAATGTGCAAAATGGCGATTGCAGAATGTGCTCAATTTCGTATGTTTCTTGTTAAATATCTCGACTTCCATTTAACTTTGGGTTTTCAAACTTTGGGAGAAAGGTAAGCATGTTATTTAGTTTGATATAAGTGCAAGTTGTCATCAACCTTGACTACTCCTTTTGTTAAACTGAATTATCATTTGCCAGACAAAATTAGATTTTAAGATAAGGTTTGCACTGGCAACTCCTCACTCGAACAATATAAAAGGTTTGTCTTTCTTACACCATTTGTTTTAAAAGAAATGAGCTTTTACCAAGTTATTCACAGTTACTCACAACTCTATATTAACAAACAATGTGGTAAAAGCATGCATCTATCCTAAAACAAACGATGGCAAAAGTGTTTGATTTCAATAATTTAGATCAAACACATTTGTTTTAAAAATAAGATATTATTGATTAATGGTCATTTCAAGGTTTGGGATTGACATCACTAAGAAGGCACTAAGTTGCTTTATTTAACCACACACCTATCTGACCAGAAATCAAAATTATATTTCCATATTTATCACTTATAAATTGACAATCATTATTAAAAACTTGGTCTTTCTTTTGCCATTATTTTCTTTTCCACCAAGCTCCAAGACTTAGTTCTCCAGGACTGGATTCTTCTGTTCACCACCAACCACTTTTTGACAGCAAACATTCAAATTGTTGTAATAAAAATTGTTGTTTTTAAAACGAACAGTTGATTAATGGTCAATTAGTTTAATTTCTTAATATAAGGCACTAAGTTGCTTTATTCACACTAATTTGACCAGAAAATGCAACTGTTTACATATTTGTTAAAAAATAATCAAAATATGGTCTTCTTTTTCATGTATTTTCTTGTCACAATGCTCAATGACTTAGTTTTCACAAATCATTGTAATAAAAACTTGTTTTAAATAATGAATAGTTGATTAAAGGGTCAATTAGTATTACTAATTTATTAGGCACTAAGTTGCTTTATTTAACCACACACTAATTTGACCAGAAAATGCAACTATTTACAGATTTATCATTTGTTAAAAAATAATCAAAATATGGTCTTCTTTATCCTGTATTTTCTTGTCACAATATTCAACCAATTCCACCAACTCAAACACTTAGTTCTCATAAATCATTGTAATAAAAACTTGTTTAAAAATAAATAGTTGATTAATGGCCAATTAGTATTAATTTATTAGGCACTAAGTTGCTTTATTTAACCACATACTAATTTGACCAAAAAATACAACTATTTACAGATTTACATATGTTAAAAATAATCAAAATATGGTCTTCTTTTTCCTGTATTTTCTTGTCACAATATTCAACCAATTCCACCAGCTCAAAGACTTAGTTCTCATCACAACAGTATTCCAGGACCAAATCCTTTTCACCATCCACCATATTTTTACCAAAACAGATTTCTCTTTGATGAATACAAATTGTGTTTGTCTCACAGACTGTATGTTTGTAGGTTATGGAAGGTTGTCTTAAATTTTGTCCTAATGTGATGTATTTTTGTCCTAGTGCGATGTATTTATGTCCTAATGTGATGTATTTATGTCCTAATGTGATGTATTTATGTCCTAATGTGATGTATTTATGTCCTAATGTGATGTATTTATGTCCTAATCCCCACATTAAATTTACATTAATTTCCTAGGAGTTGAAAGCTGGGGTTACAAAGCCTTAAAAGCCGGAGGTCCGAATACCGAATAGCCGCAGTGCCAAAGTACGGAATGCCGTAGTCCGGAAAGCCGCAGTACCGAAGTTAGAGAAGCCGGATTTCCAAAATAATTTGAACCAGTTCTTCTCAAATTAATTGTTAGAGTAGAACTGGCAACTTGTCATTAACTACATGTATATTAATAATTATGAGATTGTGGCATTATAAAGAATGAGAAAAGCTAAAAAGCTTGGATATGAGTTTCTTAACCAAGCCCAAAGCAGTTCAGCTTTCCTCAACCTTAGACTGTTTCTAAACTGAATACATGCTCTAAATATTAAATCAATACTAATATTTATACATAAGTCATGGGATGCGCACCTGCAATTCCTAAACTGTTGTTCCGCACTATGAAAAAAGAGACGATCTACATCAGTTTTGCCTGTGCCACCACCATCTTACGTACCTTCCACTTGGAGCATCTTCTCTTAGCTTAGGACACATGTGAATGTCCAAGGAAAATCAAACACGGTTGTAAATGGACACGGAAATGGTTGTGGTCATTTATCAGTCGTGTTTAATTTGCCTGAGTATACCTAGCTAGAGTCACATTTATGAGCCTAAGATGACCTCTGATTTGATACATAGTGAGGACACCCAGGATGAAACTAAACAGCAGCAACACAGCAACATGTTTTGGAGTTGTGATATTGTTGGTTTAGTTCCCCCTTTTCCTAACCTTATGGGCAAAAGTGAGATTTAGGAAGCATCAGCTATACACCCATATCCTATGACCCTATCTGATTACTGCCACAATATCTAACCTGACCAATTTAATGAATTTGTCTTTCATCTTGTGTAGATTTTGATAATTCTCTCCATAGTTGCACACACCATACACTCATGTACATAGTACTCCTAATTAAAATAAAAATGCATTATGTAAAGAAAATTTAACAAAAACTTGTCCACCATAATTTGTATTGTTTTTAACCTAATGGGCTATTCCAATTTTTATCCACACCCCCCCGTTGATAGCCTGTGTACAGCCTGAATATACACCTGTAATTCAGTCTGTAAAAACTCGCACCATAGCTTGTCGACCCCCCGAAGAAGTAGATTTTGATTATCCAAATCACAACTCTTGTCTTATTCCAGTTACAATTGGTTCTCTGGGAATTCTTGTGAGATCAAATAATCCAATCAAATAAGCAATTATGAATGATACGAGTATTAAACCACTCAAAATCTACTCCTCAGATCTGAGTAGCTCAGTGGGGGGGTGGGCAGGGTAGGGGCCAAATAACAGTTGGAAATGCCCCAGCAGGGGGATGCGGATACAAATTGGAATAGTCTAACCAAAAAATTAGTATCCCTGTCAAAGACATCTATTTATTGGAAGTTAGCTGAACCCAGAAAGCTTGAAAAGGTCAAAATTGGGAAACAGTGCCGGACTTCGCATGTGTTCAAGTCATTCGAGTCAATTATTGACGTCCATTTTGCCACGTTGCTTCCCGAAACGCCTATTAAAACATCTGTTCTTGCTTCCTGTTCCTTAGACGTTGCTTCCCGCTATCTAGTAACTTGACCTACGACCACTACGTGAAACTCCTAAAACATCTGCTCTGAGATGCTGCAGTATCGGAAATTATGTCTCCAAGTTCATACCGTTTCTTGTTCGAAGATGAAGGCAAACTTTGCATTGCGCCCAAGTGACGTTACCCGGCGAGGTCAATTTTCCGTCTTTAATTCAAAATTACAGGCGTGTTCTTTTAACTGGGAGAAATAAACACCGAAACATACAATGCACCAGCGAGAACAACTAAATACTTAATTTTATTTCAAACTAGAAGGCTTTGCAAGACCAGGTCGTCGTCGAGACCAAGCCGTCGAAAAGCCGAAAACACATGTGTAATGCCGTCCCCCCAATTCAAAGTTCAAAGACTAATTTCACTGCCTAAAACCTGAACGAAATACTTCACCTTACCTCAACTGACGAAGCGTTTGATTTGCAAAAGAACACAAAGACGGTATCGTTGTTTTCTGATTTAGACCACCGTTCAATTGAATCGTTCTGACTGAAAATGAAACGACCACAGCCCTTTTCCTCGCAGCGAAGTGGGCAAATTGCCCAAGTGTAATTTGAATATTGCAACAACGCAAATGATTGGTTAAAAACATTGGAAAAACACTCTGATTGGCCAACCCCGAACCGAGGTCGATTTATTGTGTTTACATCAATTCGGATTGCCCCGCCCCCTTCGTTAGCGTCTCGCGCGCGTATGAAAATCGCGAGACGCCCACGAAGGGGCACGCTATACGCTAACGAAGGGGGCGGGGCAAGCCTTCCGAATTGTTGTAAACACTGATTTGATGCCTTTCTGGTCTGGTTGCCTGTAATTTGTCCTGATTGTCGACAAAAAAGAACATTTTAATAGCGATTTAATACAATTATTGTGTAAAAAATACCAAATAAACCCGATTTACTGTTAAACTCGCTTCACTAATAGACGTTTAATACGGCTCCCTGAAGTGTGATGTTGTAGTCCTGAGAAAGATTATTGTTTGTGACTGACGTTTCGACGGCCAGCGGCGGTCATCTTCACACTCACAGTCAAAAATTACAATTTGACAAAATCTAGGTTAAAACTGCCAGAGCTTTGTCCGCGCTCGTATTATTAAAATTAATAATAAATGTGTTGTTCATTCACCAAGTGAAGTCTAAGGATATTATTCTCTTGCAAACCTTGGTTGTTCTTTTATTAAGTCATTTTTCTGCCAAGCCACTAAACAACTTAATTAATGAATATGTAAATTTCAAAGCGTCAGTCGTCACGTCTTAAGTATCAAATTATATTGTCACACCATTTCCTAAACTGCATCTGATGTTTAGACAAGGCTAAGAGAAATCTTTGTGTAGTAAGTCACAATATAAATGGATTGCGATGAGAAGTTCGAAAATGATCGCTCGCGGGTCCTAGCTACCACAACAACGAAGAATGAACCGGTAATAAAATTACATGAAGACGTGGCAAGATATGTCGTACGAGCGCCTTCGGATAGTGAGGACAGTGATAGAGAAGATCTTGAGACGAGGTACAGTATCTAATTTAACTTTTAATCCTATTCTACGGTATTGCATTTACAAGTTGAGATAAATATTTATCTTTAGATGAAGAGAGGATTTATTAATGATCAAATATATGTATATGAAAATTTGACTGCCCCAACCAGGAATCGAACCCGAGGTCTCCTAATCAAATGTTCGGACCGTGTCTCAATTCGATGCGTTGATTCGGAGACCTCGGGTTCGATTCCCGGTTGGGGCAGTCAAATTTTCATATACATATATTTGATCGATTAATATTTATATCGCCCAGCAAATGCTGTAGCTGTTAAGTAAGGTTACAGAACACCCTATTTCACAAAATTTGTTAACGCGCGCGCAATTTGTCTCCGATTTATCTCAAATTTGCACCAAATATAGTTAAGTATGCGAAGAACACTATCATACTTTAATCTTTAATCTTTAATTAAATTTCTTTATACACGGTAGCCTATTCAGTAAAACTGTTTTTCAAAGGGCCGTGCTATTATAGTTAAAAATAAATACATCATAAACCTAACTATACAAATATATCAATAAACAATACTAAAATAAAAATACAAATGTAAGTCAATATACACAATTATATTACAAGTCGTCAGCTATTCAATTATGAAAGATTCTTAAGTCGTCGTTTGAATGACGAGATAGATAGACTTTGATAATTGTCAGTTACTTCATTGGACAGTTCGTTCCACGAAATTGCAGCCCTATATGAGTAACTTCTTTTAAGGTAATTAGTATTTGGTTTTGCCAAAGTAAGTTTAGTGCCATTACTTCGTAAATTGTAATTTTCATTATCACAAGTATTAAATAAGTCAACAAGATAATTTGGTAATTTCGATGTCAATGCTCTAAATGTCATCAAAGTTTGACGATTTCCTAGAATCTCGTGAATTGACATCCAACCAAGTTTTTCTAAAATTTCAGTGGAACGAACATTGTAAGTATCACCAGTTATAACACGCGCCGCTCTCCTTTGTAGTTTTGAAAGTTTATTAATATGAGTAATACAACCATCGTTCCAGACAGTTGAGCAATATGTGAAGTGAGGCAACACTAAAGCATTATACATATTTATTAGAATTTTTTGGGGAACAAAAGATTTTGCCCTTCGAAGTAAAGCAATGTTTTTCGAAATTTTCTTACATTGTACTTCATTGTGTTTTCCCCACTTCAGCTGTTCATCAAGAGTTACACCAAGTGATTTCTTATGGGGGACTTGTTTGATTTTATCACCCCCTATGCTTATTTCAGGGCTTTCGTTAATTGAGGCCAGATGATATTTGGAGCCAATAATCATAAATTCGGTTTTAGTTTTATTGAGTGTGAGTTTATTTGCCATAAGCCACTGGTGAACATTATCGAGATCATTATTAAGTTTATTTTGTATCTCATAGGAATTATTACCTTTACAAGTGAGATTCGTATATACTGTGAAAAAAATAAAAAATACAATATTTTTTCCAGATATATTCATCAATTTAAAATCATATGACCTTCGCGCCGCGGTTTAACCTGGTCTTTAGTTTTACCAAAAAGCTGTCAATTTACCATATTTACACTTCTCGATGTTTGTTCTAAAAAAGTGTGTCGGGGATTTTTTATTGCTGGAGGGGTTTAGCAGCTAGGATATTTTATTCCTCGACCTATGTTGTGGAAGAAGTAATTGACGAATAAAGGCCCGTAACTCTGTTAGTTTTTACATAAAAAAAAAAACGCCGACACACTTTTGTAGCGCAGATGTTTGCTAACATCCTGTGCAAGTTTGGTGGGAATCGGTTAAAACGCGCGATCAGGTTACATCTTTTAGTGCCCCTAGGTGACTCAAAATTGATGTGGTAATAAATAAGCCGTGAAAGTTCGGCGCGGTTTTAACAGCTATTGCAAATTCTCCGCCCCCTCTAATAATTGAATTACTTTCCACCAATAAGAACAACGACGATATTAATTGTTTGTTTTGTGGTGAGTTGCAATTGCAAAACAAAGACTATACTAGTACACTGAAATAGCCCTTGTCTACAAAGTTCGAAGATGCCTGCGGTCTGCGGCAAAAAGAAAGGGCGCAAACAGTACTCGGACGGCTAAAGAAAAAAAGCGCAATGCCAGTGAGTCAGATTTTACACCTGATGGCCCCAGCACCACAGCAATAGATTTCATTTCTATGTTTTTGGTATGTTTACTCCAAGTGTAAACGGGAGAAGAAATATCCATCATGCTAAGACATTTTTTGCTGCTGCGGCTTTGCCTTTTCCTATTGCTTTTGAAAGCAACAACAGAGGATGTATTCACGTCATATTTCTGGCCTGTTCTTTTCGAAATCGGTTCAGGAAAACATGTTTGGTGTGAAATACATGTCTTACTTCAGCAAGAGAAAATCCATTTCGCTCCTAAAACTTGTCTCGAATTCATTTATTTTTAGTGGAAGCTGGCACTCCTTACACACTACAGAGTTGTCTAGCATTTATTACAAACATTCTGGACTAAACAATATAATTGCCAACGGGTGGTTTAGCAGAACTGTCATCCTCATTTTCACTTGAGTTAAAATCCGAATCAAAATCATCAGATTCACATTGTGAAATTATGGAAACTTTCCATACTTGTCTTCAGTTTCTGCTCGCTTCTAGAAGACCAGTCGGAACGTTTATCGATGTTCGCAATCATGTCTGGCCATTGTGTCTCTTGAGTCTTGGTCAAAGTATGAACCCTTGTCGCTGGCAGATAAATGTTCCAAAAAGACGTCTTTGTCAGCTTTCTTGCGTTTGGCCCGTTTTTACAACTACCACAGAATGGATTTTTATTCCGTTTACTGTCAGACATAGAGCCAGAGAGACGAGTTGAAGTTGTGTTTGTTTTTCCAATTTCTTTCGATGTAATTTGATACAAATTAGCTGTCATTCATCCTGTTAATTAATAGTTGACTTTCCCGCCACGGATAATAACCGTAAACCGTTTTAACACGATAACTCGCTCAATTTTCAATATTTTCAATTCAAATTTTTGTAGCTGATAGATCTAATGGTAACCTTTACAGACATATCAAAACACCATTTTCAAAAAAATTTCCATTCTAGGGTATTCTGTAACCTTAAGTAAACAGGAAACAGGAGTCGTATAACCATTAACTAGAAATAGTTTACACTAAAACTGCCCCCGGATGATTATGCCAATATTGGTATTTACGAGATAAGCTACATTTAAACCAAAAGTGTCGAAAGGATTCACACTCCATCTGACAAGACGCAAATTCCGTAACATCTGGCGCGTAACCAGGTCCAAAGAAGTTAAAGAACAACTTCCTTGCCAATTCATAAATGTAAAGTTATTTACACAATAATTTAATTTGCATTCTATCAATTGGCTACTAGTCTAGCTATTACTTTGTAATCATTAGACATTACTCCGAAGTTGTTACTCGACGAAGACTCGCCCTTGTTATGATTTTCGTGAAAGCTATTTGCTGGGCGATATAAATATTAATTATTCCTGCTTACTGCCTACTGAGTTCTGGGAATTTTTCCACCTTTTTCAAAAAAATTTCAAACAAAATATCCAGGGGGAGGTTGTTGGACACAAACCTTAATCGGTAAGCCGAATGATGCAATATCTTCTTTTTTTTATCTGCCAATTAATGTTTACCTCACACCCATGAGGCCACCACACAAATATGGCAAGCCAATATGAACCTAATCGAATGGATCGAATTAACATGAATATTGAATATATATATACAGTGAATTAAGCCAAACAAACAAACAAAGACAAATTCAATATCAATCTATTTTACCATGTGAAGATCACTGCTTTGGTCAAATACTATTTTGTATCTATATAACATCAAAAACTTTATTTTAAACTTACATTTCATATGTTTTTATCTGCACATTTTAAACTTTTATTTCAACATGTTGCTGAACACTCATAATCATCATCATCGTCGTTGTCATCATCATCTGCTGATTCATGATCATCTGCTGATTCATCATCATGATCATCTGCTGATTCATCATCATCATGATCATCATCTCCTGATTCATCATCATCATCATCTCCTGATTCATCATCTGCTGATTCATCATCATCGGATTCATCATCATCTCCTGATTCATCATCATCATCATCATCTGATTCATAATCATCATTATCATCACCATCATTATCATCATCATCACCATCATCATCATCATCACCATCATCATCATCATCATCACCACCATCATCACCATCATCATCATTATTATCATCATCATTATTGTCATCATTTCATCATCATTATCATCATCATCATCATCTGCATCATCACCATTATCATCATCATCACCATCATCATCATCATCATCACCATCATCATTATCAATATTATCATCATCATTATTGTCATCATTTCATCATCATTATCATCATCACCACCATAGACTGATAATTGAGGCTTGGAAAAGGTTAATATTTCTTTGTTGAGATCTTGAACGTTGTGATCTTTCAATCATTAAACGGAACAGCTTGGAGATGGGCTTTATGCTGTTTTTGATCCCGGCAACCCCGGGGACAATGCAGAAAATCAAATCCCGGGGTGGGGTATTGTTTTATTATTTTTTGCCCGGGGGTATAGGGCGGGGAAAGTACCTCACCCTTGGAAGTCTGGTAACTAAAGTAAAGTATTCGTATTCAAAATGGTGACGAAAAAAAGTTGCTGAAAATCGACGTACTAGGGCGACTGAAAAAGTGAAATGAACTAGAACTCAAAGAAAGCAGCAACAGAAATGAGCCACTGGTTGTGTTAAATTTACATTTGATGTTAAAATTTGTCTAATTATACATTTGTTTGATGTTAAAACTCATGTGCTTTTGTATTGTTTCATGCTTGGTGGGGGAATTGTTAAATTTCAAAGTCCCGGGGGTGGAGAATTTGCGATGAGCTTTGATAAAAAATACAAATCCACAGTGCTCTCATTATAAGGCGTGCAATCGCACAGGGTATTGCCCGGGGATCATGGTTACAGGAAGAATTGACACGTGACCAGCAACATTATTACCGTTTTCTCCAAGGCAGTGCAAGGTTGAAAAATAAAATTTCCATACTTTTACTTAAAACACAACCCTGTATCCGGTTTCTAGGGTTATTACCACATACGTGCGTATGCTATAAAGTGGAATGTGCGATTCCCCGATTTAGCCGCTAGTTAATATCTGGAGGAAGTGGTTCCCCTTATAAATTGAAAGCTAATTAGGTAAAGGGTAACAATTTGGTGGTTTTATCCGGAATAATATCACAACAACAGCATGTTTACCTGTCATTTCAAACTTCACTTCATCGATGTTCTTCGTTCTTCGATTTACATCATTTGAGCAACATTTTTCAGTACAATTCAACACATTTAAGCAGGGCGTAGGAAGCTTTGTAAACTTGGGGGGGGGGGGGGGGGGGGGGGGGGGGGGGGGGGGGGGGGGGGGGGGGGGGGGTGGGGAGTTGTGGGGGGGGGGGGGGGGGGGGGGGGGGGGGGGGGGGGGGGGGGGGGGGGGGGCGGCCAAAGCAAAATGTTCGTAATTGTACCTATTAGTGGCGAAATTAGTCCAAAAATGTTGAAATCTAGCGCAAATGGCATTTCCTGCATTCTGAGCGGTGATTTTTCAGCTCAGAAGTTTATAAAATTTCATATTTTAGACTGTTTCGGCGTGGCCCCCGAAAATCCTCTATCTCTGTTCAAAAGGCAGTTAAGCGGTATAAAACGTTATTATATATTTTGGATTGAGTCAACAACTGATCATTTTAAAACTAACCTTTGAAATTGAAGACGACGAGGCGGCGTCGGTTTTGAAGTTCAAAAACGTTCTTTTCGACAAAGGGACAGACGGCGGAAACTAGTTGCGTGCCAGAAATAATTTTCTTTAAATTTGAAGCGTTCTTTACTTAAATCTTTCGCAAGGACGACAGATGAGTTCAGGAAGCGCTTTGTTTTGATGAAGCACGTTGTCATGAACCTTTTCAACTTCAACTAATATAACCGCGTTCTTGCAGTATGTGGAGTCCTAAGGCCCTCAAGGAAGGGATTCGCAGATCGAGTCTGTCGATAGAACGAAAAATCGATTCCATCACATGCCAGTTGCTGCACCTGGACAACCTCCCCTCCCACAAAATTTTTGTTATTACCTAAAAAGTTGGTGACACGTGCCAGCCTGTGCCGGGGGGGGGAGTGGAGATAAGGCCCTGGGAACGAGGTTGCGATCACTCGAGCAAATGAGCAATAGCCGAAGAAGATGGCGCATGTGGATGAGCCAATGAGATGAGCACACCGCGTGGTTTCGCAAAGCATATCAGGATGATGCAATAATTGCAATTTGTCGACCCGAAAAATAAAAATAAAATACAGGAATGCCACCGAAACTTAGACTCGGCTACCACCACTGGTGCCGCTCGTATTGCGAGTGCGAGGTCTATACGGGAAAGTATATTTTCCTGAACTGGCTTAGTTTGACTGTAGGAAGAACATAAAGTTAATTCAAATGATCTTCTTGGGTCGAGGAAATATTTTCGTGACACAACTGACAACTCAGCCCGCGGTTAGTCGAGCTAGCCTGGTTTATAAAACATTAAACAGCCACTTAAAAGCATTTTGTTGTTATGTTCTTTTCTAGGGAAAAGCTGAAAAACGGAAAAGCTGTTCTCAGACTCACCAGAGATATAAATGACCAAAATGACAATCCTCACTTGCGCAACAATAAGTCACGTGTTTTCCTTCGTATTCCAAAACGCTTCGTTCTCCTCGCTCTCTTAGCTCTTGGCAATTGTAACATGTACTGTGTGCGTATGTGCTTGAACGTGACTATTGTCGCCATGACTACGACGAGACAAAACATCGGTAATACAACAACTCCATCTTCTGAAGTAAGTAATTAATTAGCCAAAAAGTATTCCGCCATTTTTACTGAAAAAGGTTGATGTACTGCCGAAATCGTGTAAGTAGTCTAAGGTTTTGAGCGAAGGCCCTTCGTCGTCAGAGACGAAGGGCCTTAGCTCGAAACGTTATACTACTTACACGCTATTTCGGCACTAACTAACCTTTTTAGATATTTGATTTGCATTTCTACACTGCCTACGCAGCACAACACGTTTTAATTTACCGATAGTCTGAAAAAAAGTAGCTTCCTTTCAATTTCCATCAACTATCAAAAACGCTGTTCGTAAGTCATAATAGAAATATCGACTGTTACGTTAATAAGGGTGTGATCAATAGGTTGCATTCGCCGTATTATGTTACTAATTAACAATTATTGGATGAGGTGAAGCATGATATCGAGAATTATCAAGGCCGAGGTTTGTGTTATCTGCCGAAGGCTGAGGTGGATAACACAAACCGGGGTCTTGATAATTCTCGATATCATGCGAAAACCGAATCCAATAATTGTTTTATTATGCATAAGAAGTGCTAAGGCAATGGGCCGTCGAATTTTTGCAAAGAACCCGCCATTTCCCCATTTTCTTTCGCCGTAAACAAGCTGGCAACAGAAAGCTAGCAACAAGATATTGGAATAATGATGTCATAGCTACACTTTTTGAACCATAATATTGGAACATTGACGTCACGTGAAGCTGATGTCACAAATTAGCGGTATGCCAACAGCCAATCAAAATCGAGATTGTAACAATTTAGAGAATGCATAATAATTGTAGTTATTTAATTTTTCTGGTGACCGTTACAACGACAGCTTAATTTTGGGACTGTGTTATGAATTCCTTATATTAACCTTATTTGCTCGGTCTTTACTAAGGCTTTACTGAAAGCCTATTAGTAGAAACGTGCGCTAGTAGTGTGATACAAATGATACAGTTTAATTCGTCAACTTCTATTTTCTATAGATACCCGAATTTCACTGGGATAAAGCACTACAAGGTTAAAAGTACTTTAGTTGTCACATATATTCATGATTTTAACAGTGACTTTGAAATTATTCGGGCAATGGTGGATCCAGCAAGGTTTTTTTAGGGGGGTGATGGGCGAGCAGCCGAGCACACCGAACCCAGCAGCGTGCTGTTGCGACAGTGCACCTAGTAGTTTCTTGGTTACAATAATACAATTTACAGATATGTTGAATAAATAGAATAAATATGTTTCAATCTTCGTGCCTGATTAAATTTAAAATATATTTGTCCAGTTGTCCCAACATTGTTATGACAGCAAACACGCGTTATTTGTTGCCAAACTCGCTTGAAATGATGTAATCATTGTAATTGTTTAATTTTTGTACCCCTGTTGACGAAGGCCAACAGGGGTGCACACCCCTGTTCACCCCCCCTATAAATCCACCACTGTATTCCGGTACCGTATTTCCTTGTTTTCCAGCCATTCAATTCCTTAATGTTAATTGCTTTCCTACCATTCTCTTTTCTCCTTTCTCGCATTCCCTTTCTTTCCCTTCCGTTCCATTTCCTCTCTTCTCTCCTCTCCCCTCTCTCGTCTTCTCTTGTCTTCTCTTTGCCTCGCCTCGCCTTCCATTGCCTCGCCTTCCATTGCAATTTGCCTCGCCTTCCATTGTAATTTGCCTCGCCTTCCATTGCCTCGCCTTCCATTGCCTCGCCTTCCATTGCCTCGCCTTCCATTTCCTCGCCTTCCATTGCCATGCGTTCCATTGCCTCGCGTTCCATTGCATCGCGTTCCATTGCCTCGCCTTCCATTGCCTCGCCTCGCCTTCGATTGCCTCGCCTCGCCTTCCATTGCCTCGCCTCGCCTTCCATTGCCTCGCCTTCGATTGCCTCACCTCGTCTTCCATTGCCTCGCCTTCCATTGCCTCGCCTTCCATTGCCTCGCCTCGTCTTCTATTGCCTCGCCTTCCACTGCCTCGCCTTCCACGGTCTCGCCTTCCATTGCCTCGCCTTCCATTGCCTCGCCTCGCCTTCCATTGCCTCGCCTCGCCTTCCATTGCCTCGCCTTCCATTGCCTCGCCTCGGCATCCATTGCCTCGCCTTCGATTGCCTCGCCTTCGATTGCCTCGGCTTCCATCGCCTCGCCTTCCATTGCCTCGCCTCGCCTTCCATTGCTTCGCCTCGTCTTCCATTGCCTCGCGTTCGATTGCCTCGCCTCGCCTTCCATTGCCTCGCCTCGTCTTCGATTGCCTCTCCTTCCACTGCCTCTCCTTCCACTGCCTCGCCTTCCATTGCCTCGCCTTCCATTGCCTCGCCTCGTCTTCCATTGCCTCGCCTTCGATTGCCTCGCCTCGCCTTCCATCGCCTCGCCTTCCATCGCCTTGCCTTCCATTGCCTCGCCTTCCATTGCCTCGCCTCGCCTTCCATTGCCTCGCCTCGTCTTCCAATGCCTCGGCTTCGATTGCCTCGCCTCGTCTTCCATTGCCTCGCCTTCCATTGCCTCGCCTCGTCTTCGATTGCCTCGCCTTCCACTGCCTCGCCTTCCACTGTCTCGCATTCCATTGCCTCGCCTTCCATTGCCTCGCCTTCCATTGCCTCGCCTTCCATTTCCTCGCCTCGCCTTCCATTGCCTCGCCTTCCATTTCCTCGCCTCGGCATCCATTGCCTCGCCTTCGATTGCCTCGCCTTCGATTGCCTCGCCTTCGATTGCCTCGCCTTCGATTGCCTCGGCTTCCATCGCCTCGCCTTCCATTGCCTCGCCTCGTCTTCCATTGCCTCGCCTCGTCTTCCATTGCCTCGCGTTCGATTGCCTCGCCTCGTCTTCCATTGCCTCGCCTCGCCTTCCATTGCCTCGCCTCGTCTTCAATTGCCTCTCCTTCCACTGCCTCTCCTTCCACTGCCTCGCCTTCCATTGCCTCGCCTTCCATTGCCTCGCCTCGCCTTCCATTGCCTCGCCTTCCATTGCCTCGCCTTCCATTGCCTTGCCTCGCCTTCCATTGCCTCGCCTTCCATTACGTTGTCTTGCCTTCCATTGCCTCGCCTTTCATTGTCTTGCCTCGCCTTCTATTGCCTCGCCTTCGATTACCTCACGTCGCCTTTCATTTCCTCGCCTCGGCTTCCATTGCCTCGCCTCGCCTTACATTGCATTGCATTGCATTACCTCGCCTTCCATTGCCTCATCTCGCCTTTCATTGCCTTGCCTCGCCTTCCATTGCCTTGCCTCGCCTTCCATTGCCTCGCCTTCCATTGCCTCACCTTCCATTGCCTCGCCTTCCATTGCCTCGCCTTCCATTGCCTCGCCTTCCATTGCCTTGCCTCGCCTTCCATTGCCTCGCCTTCCATTGCCTCGCCTTCCATTGCCTCGCCTTCCATTGCCTCGCCTTCCATTGCCTCGCCTTCCATTGCCTTGCCTCGCCTTCCATTGCCTCGCCTTCCATTGCCTCGCCTTCCATTGCCTTGCCTCGCCTTCCGTTAGCTCACCTCGCCTTCCATTGCATCGCCTCGCCTTCCATCGCCTCGCCTTCCATTGCCTCGCCTTCCATTGCATCGCCTCGCCTTCCATTGCATCGCCTCGCCTTCCATTTTTTCGCCTCGTCTTCCATTGCCTCGCCTTCGATTACCTCGCGTCGCCTTTCATTACCTCGCGTCGCCTTTCATTACCTCGCGTCGCCTTTCATTACCTCGCGTCGCCTTTCATTACCTCGCGTCGCCTTTCATTACCTCGCGTCGCCTTTCATTACCTCGCGTCGCCTTTCATTACCTCGCGTCGCCTTTCATTACCTCGCGTCGCCTTTCATTACCTCGCGTCGCCTTTCATTACCTCGCGTCGCCTTTCATTACCTCGCGTCGCCTTTCATTACCTCGCGTCGCCTTTCATTACCTCGCGTCGCCTTTCATTACCTCGCGTCGCCTTTCATTACCTCGCGTCGCCTTTCATTACCTCGCGTCGCCTTTCATTACCTCGCGTCGCCTTTCATTACCTCGCGTCGCCTTTCATTACCTCGCGTCGCCTTTCATTACCTCGCGTCGCCTTTCATTACCTCGCGTCGCCTTTCATTACCTCGCGTCGCCTTTCATTACCTCGCGTCGCCTTTCATTACCTCGCGTCGCCTTTCATTACCTCGCGTCGCCTTTCATTACCTCGCGTCGCCTTTCATTACCTCGCGTCGCCTTTCATTACCTCGCGTCGCCTTTCATTACCTCGCGTCGCCTTTCATTACCTCGCGTCGCCTTTCATTACCTCGCGTCGCCTTTCATTACCTCGCGTCGCCTTTCATTACCTCGCGTCGCCTTTCATTACCTCGCGTCGCCTTTCATTACCTCGCGTCGCCTTTCATTACCTCGCGTCGCCTTTCATTACCTCGCGTCGCCTTTCATTACCTCGCGTCGCCTTTCATTACCTCGCGTCGCCTTTCATTACCTCGCGTCGCCTTTCATTACCTCGCGTCGCCTTTCATTACCTCGCGTCGCCTTTCATTACCTCGCGTCGCCTTTCATTACCTCGCGTCGCCTTTCATTACCTCGCGTCGCCTTTCATTACCTCGCGTCGCCTTTCATTACCTCGCGTCGCCTTTCATTACCTCGCGTCGCCTTTCATTACCTCGCGTCGCCTTTCATTACCTCGCGTCGCCTTTCATTACCTCGCGTCGCCTTTCATTACCTCGCGTCGCCTTTCATTACCTCGCGTCGCCTTTCATTACCTCGCGTCGCCTTTCATTACCTCGCGTCGCCTTTCATTACCTCGCGTCGCCTTTCATTACCTCGCGTCGCCTTTCATTACCTCGCGTCGCCTTTCATTACCTCGCGTCGCCTTTCATTACCTCGCGTCGCCTTTCATTACCTCGCGTCGCCTTTCATTACCTCGCGTCGCCTTTCATTACCTCGCGTCGCCTTTCATTACCTCGCGTCGCCTTTCATTACCTCGCGTCGCCTTTCATTACCTCGCGTCGCCTTTCATTACCTCGCGTCGCCTTTCATTACCTCGTCTCGCCTCGTCTCGCCTCGTCTCGCCTCGTCTCGCCTCGTCTCGCCTCGTCTCGCCTCGTCTCGCCTCGTCTCGCCTCGTCTCGCCTCGCCTCGTCTCGCCTCGTCTCGCCTCGTCTCGCCTCGTCTCGCCTCGTCTCGTCTCGCCTCGTCTCGCCTCGTCTCGCCTCGTCTCGCCTCGTCTCGCATTGCATTGCATTGCATTGCATTGCATTGCATTGCATTGCATTGCATTGCCTTGTGTTGCATTGCCTTGTGTTGCCTTGTGTTGCCTTGTGTTGCCTTGTGTTGCATTGCCTTGCCTTGTGTTGCATTGCCTTGCCTTGCCTCGCCTCGCCTCGCCTCGCCTTCCATTGCCTTGCCTCGCCTTCCATTGCCTCGCCTTCCATTGCCTCGCCTTCCATTGGCTTACCTCGCCTTCCATTGCATCGCCTCGCCTTCCATTGCATCGCCTCGCCTTCGGCAACATGAAAATCGGCGTTGCATGGGTACAGTATGTTACACACGCCGATTTGTTTCGCAATGGCGTTGTGACACAAATCGGCGACACTTATCGGCGTGTGTAACCGTGGCTTTACATTGCTTTACATTGCATTACATTGCCTTTTCGTGCCATGCATTGCCTTTTCTAGCCATACATTGCCCTTACCTGCATGCATGCCTTTTATTTTCTTACGATGTGTTGCATTGTTTTGCATTGCCTTGCCTTAATGCCTTTGTCTTGTATTGCCTTGCCTTGTTTTGCCTTTCTTTCCTTTCCTTTCCTTGCCTAATTATCTCCTTCCCTGCTATTTTTTTATCAATCAATGTTTTAAAAGTCACCATCCCAAATATCTTTCATTGCAGGTACTATATTAGCGTCTTTATATTGGGGATACACAGCCACTCAAATACCTGCTGGACTTTTATCTTACAAGTTCGGTGGAACGTTTTTATTTGGATTGGCCGTGTTTAGTTCATCTGTCCTGACACTGGCAACACCTTTTATAGTCCGTCGAGATGTGAACGCCTTCATTGTTTTACGAGTTATTGAAGGTTTATTTCTGGTAGGTATGACTATGTTATACGTTTAATTGAAAGACTTGAAATACAAGACGAGAGTTAAAGTGCCTATCCGGGTGATTTTACATATTTGTGATCTTTAGAATCTCTTGATAAGAATTGTGAAATATCAATTGTCTTCTGAAAATTTCATCTTCATGTCTTTTTCTCCTGCTAAAGTTGATTAACTATTCACAGAAAATGACGTCAAAGCAGCCAAGCAGGGACACGCAAGACATTGTATACTGATTCAACAGTGAAATACAAAGAAAGTTTGGGAATTGAGCGAATGTTGTCTAAATATAGGTGTGTTTAAAGTTCAGAGCCAAGCTTGAATCAGTGTATTTGCGTGTCCGTGCTTTGACGTCATTTCCTGTGAATAATAGTAAATCAACTTTAGAAGGGGAGAAGACATGCATAAAGAACGACAAGATATATAACATTTCTTTTGTAAAAATAATTAACATTTCAATTTGTAAAATTCCCAAACCCCAGATAGGGATTTTTATAGTAGAATAGAGACTCTTTGCTATAATTTGCCATCATTTGCGTGCATTCCGATTATCTGCATTAACGGCAATATTGCAATAATACCTAACCATGCTGATTAATGGTCAATTTCATTGCATGTTAGTTATTTCTACTCTAGTATTTAAGGTTTTTAGATGTTTATTATATATTTAATCAAATTAACCCATAACTTAAACGACGTAACCGTCAGAAGTAATAGGCTGTCTCGAGTTCACGATCTCTTCTTCGTTTTAGGGTCTTGTTGCTTCCTCGGGTATGACGATTGTAAGCAAGTGGGCTCCAATTTATGAAAGAAGTATTTTCCAATCCGTTGGTTTTGCAGGTTAGGGTACAACAATACCCACAGTAGGATTAATTAGATACCGAAGAGAAATAGGTTGAAGCCAAATTTCTGGTAGCTAATTTCTGGCGGTAAGATTTTTTGTTGCATTATAAATATTGGGTGACAAATTTTAAAACAAAAGAAATAAAATAAAATAAATCAGTGTTTAATGTATATAGTTATAATAATAGTGATACAATATAAAACATAGAGATTGCTTGTTCAAAGACATTGTGGCAGGTAAAACATCTTGTCAAATAATATTTTAGATAGACATAATATTATTTTAATGTTTATAAACAGTAACACAATGTCACAAACTTGAACTTCCTTAGAATATTGTAATTATCTCATACTATATATGAACCAATTTTATCACCATAAATTTCAGATAAATATCTAAAAGGTTATGATAAGAGCAAAGATGAGACAGTAGGCAAAGGGGCTTATATATACATATATGATATGCATGTACGCAGTATAACATGATAAATGGTTGCATCATCTAGTGAAAATTCAGTATTTGAAAGGTTAAGTAAAACTTTTTTTCAACTTATTTCTCTTCGGTACCAACCCCTGACATAAATAACACTCCCTTTGTACAAATAACTCTCCCTTTGTACAAATAACACTCCCTTTGTACAAATAACACTCCTTTTGTATAAATAACACTCCCTTTGTACAAATTAGACGACGTAGTGTATAGACAGAGTAATATTTGGCGTTTCAATCGAAAATAAATTTCGAGTGTTAGAATATATACATTTGTCATTTTAAGACCAAACCGCGACCCTGCGATGCTAGTGCAACAGTGCTATGACCAGTGAGCTACGGAGGCCGTTACCGAGAGCATATATAGTAATATAGACACGAGTTCTTAGGCAACCAAGCAAGACAAACATGACTTTAAAGTGCCTATATCACTTGTGGGATCTTTACATATTTATAGTAATTGGAACATTCTAAGAAGATTTGTAATATATCTTCTCAGGCGAAAATTTCATCTTCATGGACTTTTTTGCAGTTAAAGTTACCGGATATGACATCAAAGGAGGAATTTTTGAAGCAAGAAACAAAAGAAAACTGATTTGCATTTCCTCCTTTGATGTCATATCCGGTAACTTTAACTGCAAAAAAGTCCATGAAGATGAAATTTTCGCCTGAGAAGATATAGTACAAATCTTATTAGAATGTTCCAATTACTATAAATATGTAAAGATCCCACAAGTGATATAGGCACTTTAACTAAAGCATATTTAAAGCATTATGATAAAAAAATTAATAAACTTTTATTAACCACCTTTGGCATAAGAAATACAGTGATTTTACACAGTAATAAATAGATAAAATACAAATGAGTAAAACATTATGGTAAGAACGTGTGAACTATCTACCTTTGTTAAATTGAATGCAAACACGACTCGCCTTTTCTATCCCCCCCCCCCCCCCTACGGGAATTTCCCCATCCATGGTGCCCAGACCTCGCACGCCGTGGCGGCCGGTAGTGTATTTGTGTTTTGCAAAAATTCACAATTTCCAAAAGCCCGTTTCGTCGAAGAAATGTTTGAACGTTATCTCGGCCAATATTTAACCGATTTAAACTCTGAAAACAGATTTGGAATTAGCGAGGCAACTGTCAACATACATAACATACGTGTCTACTATATTACGAGAACGTGAGTACCCTTCGTAAAAACGGTTTATGTACTTAGACATTAGTCGACTATAAGCTGGTCACTTCGTCGTATATTATTTTGAACGTTATCTCGATCAATATTTAACCGTTTTCAATTCTGAATACAGATTTGGAATTAGCGAGTCAAAATACATAACATATGTGTCTACTATATTACGAGAACGTGAATACCCTTCGTAAAAACGGTTTATGTACTTAGACATTAGTCGCCTATAAGCCGGTCACTTCGTCGTATATTATTTTGAATATCTCGATCAATATATAACCGTTTTCAATTCTGAAAACAGATTTGGAATTAGCGAGTCAAAATACATACTCGGACTTCTATTTCCTCAAAAAACTGTCTCTTTTTGGAAAAAAACCCTTTGAATCATGTGACGGTTCAATTTAAATATTAATTCAAATGATGAGTATCTAGTTACCAGGACCAAATTTTCCGATGTCGCGCGGACGGCCGTTGATGCATATATATACAAATAAACTCGATCCGAGATCAGGAACCCCGCTAGCATCTCGTGATAAGGGACTAAACGCCGGTCGATATTAGCACCCTCGCCCTACTCAGAGCCCTCCCTGCTTCACAGGCTACCAAGGCCTTCGCCCGGCGGGAACGCCATTTCTTTTGATAAATGCTTTTCAGTAAGTCACTTTCGTGAGTTCCATATATTTTTGGTTTCTTTTAGGTCTACTCTTAGGGGCTGTGTTTGCCAACTCAATCAGTGGTGTTCTCGCTGGTAGTGCCTGGGGCTGGCCTTCGGTGTTTTATTTTTTTGGTACGTCAATGGAGATTCATATTCGTCGTGCTGGGTTAAGCCGTCGCATGTCGTCAGAGTCAGGTTGTTTCGCCACGCTATCTTCGTGTTTCTTTCCTCTTTCTCCTCTTTTCCTGTAACTTTCGTACACGTATAGCCGTTCGACAGCGACTTTCGCAGCGCTTTAACCGATTCATATTAAAGACGACTTATTAACCGAGAACAAGTCGAGGTCTGTATGACAATTAAAGTATTTGCCTAAGTGAGGTACAGACCGATCGAACAAAGGATCGCAGTTTGTGCGAAAAAGAAAAATCGAAGGCCAATACTTTCCCGTGTATATATATATATATATAGAAGTATGTTGATAAAAATTATCAGGTTCAAAGTCATATGCATAGGATAGAGTGCTCAATGCGTAAACGCAGAGCGAAATAACAAACAAAGTGAAAACACTGATTACTTCATTGAAGTTTATTCACAACAAACTTGTTTCGTATGACAATCCGAAGCTTGCCACACTCATCAGGTGAATGATATATAGCTTACAGTGCAGTAGAATATAATATGAGATGCATGCGTCAAATAGGGATAGTGTTACAATTACATAGGGATAGGTGGGAAATTTACATAACGGATGTTTACATAACAGATATTTCTTTCGATGACGACAGGTGGATATCAGTTCGTTTCGTTTGTTAAGAGAGCTTAGTTCGGGATGATATATAATTACCATTTTTTCATGTAGGCATAAATTACATCGTTTTGACTTGTTAGAGTAAGGTTGGCATTGTTTTAGGATTTTCCAGTTAATAGTATAAGGGGTGTTAGTTTCTTTTAGTGTCCAAATGTGTTTACTAAGTTCGGTTGCGTTTTTCTTATGCATAATACGGAATGAAGAGGTATGATTGAGGTATCTAGTTTTGAAAGAGGTCTCTGTCAATCCGACGAAAGTATGGTTTTCGTTGTATGTAAGTAAGTAAGTATGGTTTTCGTTTTCTCCATATAGCTCGAACGTCGCTACCGACATCGGTCACAAGTTTCTGAAGGCAGTCGACGAATGCTTCCCGCGAAACCATCCTCTCCACAAGCTATTTAACCGCAACACCGTGAAGCTGAGTTATAGTTGCATGCCAAACGTCCAGAGCATAATCGCCACGCACAACAAACACATTCTGAAGCAAGAAGAGCAGAAACACAATGAGAGAAACCCAGAATGTAACTGCCGACAAAAGAATAACTGCCCGCTGAACGGAAAGTGCCTTACCAAAGCCGTAGTATACCAAGCCACTGTGACCACCACCGACAACAACGAAAACCATACTTACGTCGGATTGACAGAGACCTCTTTCAAAACTAGATACCTCAATCATACCTCTTCATTCCGTATTATGCATAAGAAAAACGCTACCGAACTTAGTAAACACATTTGGACACTAAAAGAAACTAACACCCCTTATACTATTAACTGGAAAATCCTAAAACAATGCCAACCCTACTCTAACAAGTCAAAACGATGTAATTTATGCCTACATGAAAAATTTGTAATTATATATCATCCCGAACTAAGCTCTCTTAACAAACGAAACGAACTGATATCCACCTGTCGTCATCGAAAGAAATATCTGTTATGTAAACATCCGTTATGTAAATTTCCCACCTAATCCCTATGTAATTGTAACACTATCCCTATTTGACGCATGCATCTCATATTATATTCTACTGCACTGTAAGCTATATATCATTCACCTGATGAGTGTGGCAAGCTTCGGATTGTCATACGAAACAAGTTTGTTGTGAATAAACTTCAATGAAGTAATCAGTGTTTTCACTTTGTTTGTTATATATATATATATATATATATATATATATATATATATATATATATATATATATATATATATATATATATATATATATATATATATATATATATATATATATATATATATATATATATATATATATATATATATATATATATATATATATATATATATATATATATATATATATATATATATATATATATATATATATATATATATATATATATATATATATATATATATATATATATATATATATATATGTGAGTTGAAGTTTGTTCTCGCTGGTGAAAGTAAACCATACCGGGTGAGGGAAAAATTTCTCAACCATGTTTTTCTTGCAGGTTGTTCTGGTGTGCTGTGGTACGTTCTCTGGCTATATTTTATTTATGAAGAGCCCTGTGGTCACCCGACCATCACCAATGCCGAGATAGAACTTATTGGAAAACATTGGAATTCAAATGGAATGGTATTTTATTGGATAGTACTGTTTCAGCATGTAGATGACTATTTTTATATTGATATTTCGTTTCATGTGGTGCAGTGCATGTGTGATGTGGTCTAGAGGTTTGTCGTTAGATTTTGGATGGTGGTCACCTCGTCTTGTGTGAAATACGTGAAACATCTTATGATGTGCTATCTAGTATTTTGGTGATATGTTCTTATAATTAATACTATAACATGAGGGATACTAGTGATTAAATGTCCCCGAAAGTCGATGGAGGATTTATGGAAGTCCCGAATGCTGTATAGGTGCGAGCAAGCATGAAAATCCGTGTCTGAAAGTGGGGGGATGACTGCATCGTTTGCGGAAAGTCAGAAGGGGGGATAATCATACATTGGTCAAAAAGTGGGGGGATACATCCCCCTATCCCCCCAGGATTGACGCCCTTGGGTCCGAGAGACTTTCACAAATCCCCCACAGGCTTGTGGGACATTTAATGACTAATTTCCCGATATGTTATCATGGTATTAGTTTGTAATGGTTAATTTTGTAATGATAGTATGTTTGGATGGAAAATAAATGAAAAATAAGTATTCATCTGTGTACATTTTGTTTTTTAAAGTTTTCGTTCAAACAAATTCCCTGGAGAAACATTTTAACTTCAATTCCAGTCCTGGCTCTTATCATTAATAATTTTACCGACTGTTGGTGTTTCTACACGTTTATGATCTCATCCCCACTTTATCTTCATGAAGTGTTAAAGTTCGACGTCACTGAAGTATGTATGTTCTGCCATTGGGATTACCGTTGCTTTCGCTATTGCTGTTACCGTCACTGTCGCTGTTGCTTTTACTGTTGCTGTTGCTGTTGCTGTTGCTGTTACTGTTACTTTCGCTGTTACTTTCGCTGTTGTTGCTGTTACTGTTACTGTTACTGTTACTGTTATTTTCGCTGTTACTTTCGCTGTTGTTGTTACTGTTGTTACTGTTACTGTTACTGTTGTTACTGTTGTTACTGTTACTGTTACTGTTACTGTTATTTTCGCTGTTACTTTCGCTGTTGTTGTTACTGTTGTTACTGTTTGTTACTGTTGCTGTTGCTGCTGTCACTGTTACTATTGCTGTTACTTTCGCTGTTGCTGTTACTTTTGCTGTTGCTGTTACTTTCGCTGTTGCTGTTACTTTCACTGTTGCTGTTATTGTTACTGTTACTTTCGTTACTGTTACTGTTACTGTTACTGTTGTTACTGTTACTGTTACTGTTACTGTTATTTTCGCTGTTACTTTCGCTGTTGTTGTTACTGTTGTTACTGTTACTGTTGCTGTTGCTGCTGTCACTGTTACTATTGCTGTTACTTTCGCTGTTGCTGTTACTTTTGCTGTTGCTGTTACTTTCGCTGTTGCTGTTACTTTCGCTGTTGCTGTTATTGTTACTGTTACTTTCGTTACTGTTACTGTTACTGTTACTGTTGTTACTGTTGTTACTGTTACTGCTGTTACTGTTACTGTTACTGTTACTACTGTTACTGTTGCTGTTGTTACTGTTACTGTTGTTACTGTTGTTACTGTTACTGCTGTTACTGTTACTGTTACTGTTGTTACTGTTACTGTTGTTGCTGTTAGTGTTACTGTTACTGTTGTTACTGTTAGTGTTACTGTTAGTGTTACTGTTGTTGCTATTACTGTTGCTGTTACTTTCGTTACTGTTAGTGTTACTTTCGTTACTGTTACTGTTGATGTTGCTGATGTCACTGTTACTATTGCTGTTACTATTGCTGTTATTGTCGCTGTTGCTTTTGCTGTTGCTGTTACTTTCGCTGTTGTTACTGTTATTGTTACTGTTACTTTCGTTACTGTCACTGTCACTGTTGTTTCTGTTACTGTTACTGCTGTTACTGTTACTGTTACTGTTACTGTTACTGTTGTTACTGTTACTGTTACTGCTGTTACTGTTACTGTTACTATTGCTGTTACTTTCGCTGTTGCTGTTACTTTCGCTGTTGCTGTTATTGTTACTGTTACTTTCGTTACTGTTACTGTTACTGCTGTTACGGTTACTGTTACTGTCACTGTTACTATTGCTGTTACTTTTGCTGTTGCTTTCGCTGTTGCTGTTATTGTTACTGTTACTTTCGTTACTGTTACTGTTACTGTTACTGTTACTGTTACTGTTGTTATTGTTACTGTTACTGTTACTGTTACTGTTACTGTTACTGTTACTGTTGTTACTGTTACTGTTACTGCTGTTACTGTTATTGTTGTTACTGTTACTGTTACTGCTGTTACTGTTACTGTTACTGTTACTGTTGTTACTGTTACTGTTGTTACTGTTGTTACTGTTGTTACTGTTACTGTTACTGTTACTGTTGTTACTGTTACTGTTACTGTTATTGTTGCTGTTACTGTTGTTACTGTTACTGTTACTGTTGTTACTGTTGCTGTTACTGTTACTGTTACTGTTACTGTTACTGCTGTTACTGTTGTTGTTACTGTTAGTACTGTTACTGTTACTGTTGTTACTGTTAGTACTGTTACTGTTACTGTTGTTACTGTTACTGTTACTGTACGTTACTGTTACTGTTACTGTTGTTACTGTTACTGTTACTGTACGTTACTGTTACTGTTACTGTACGTTACTGTTGTTACTGTTACTGTTGTTACTGTTACTTTTGTTACTGTTACTGTTACTTTTGTTACTGTGTACTGTTACTGTTGTTACTGTTGTTGTTACTGTTGTTACTGTTACTTTCGCTGTTACTGTCATTGTTACTGTTGCTGTTGCTGCTGTTTCTGCTGTTGGCGTTGCTGTTACTGTTGCTGCTGTCGCTGTTACTGTTACTGTTGTTGCTGTTACTGTCACTTTCGCTGTTGCTGTTGCTATTACTGTTGTTGTTGCTGTTACTGTTGATGTTACTGTTACTTTCGCTGTTACTGTTACTTTCGCTGTTGTTGCTGCCGTTGCTGTCGCTGTTACTGTTGTTGCTGTTACTGTTGTTGCTGTTACTGTTGTTGCTGTTACTGTTGTTGCAGTTACTGTTGTTGCAGTTACTGTTGTTACTGTTGTTGCTGTTACTGTTGTTGCTGTTACTGTTACTGTTACTTTTGTTACTGTTACTGTTACTGTTACTGTTACTTTTGTTACTGTTACTGTTACTGTTACTTTTGTTACTGTTACTGTTACTGTTACTGTTACTGTTACTGTTACTGTTACTGTTACTGTTACTGTTACTGTTACTTTTGTTACTGTTACTGTTACTGTTACTGTTACTTTTGTTACTGTTACTGTTACTGTTACTGTTACTGTTACTTTTGTTACTGTTACTGTTACTTTTGTTACTGTTACTGTTACTGTTACTGTTACTATTACTGTTACTGTTACTGTTACTGTTACTGTTACTGTTACTGTTACTTTTGTTACTGTTACTGTTACTGTTACTGTTACTTTTGTTACTGTTACTGTTACAGTTACTGTTACTGTTACTGTTACTGTTGTTACTGTTACTGTTACTGTTACTGTTACTTTTGTTACTGTTACTGTTACTGTTACTGTTACTGTTACTGTTACTGTTGTTACTGTTACTGTTACTTTTGTTACTGTTACTGTTACTTTTGTTACTGTTACTGTTACTGTTACTGTTACTGTTACTTTTGTTACTGTTACTGTTACTTTTGTTACTGTTACTGTTACTTTTGTTACTGTTACTGTTACTTTTGTTACTGTTACTGTTACTTTTGTTACTGTTACTGTTACTGTTACTGTTACTGTTACTGTTACTGTTACTGTTACTGTTACTGTTACTGTTGTTACTGTTACTGTTACTGTTGTTACTGTTACTGTTACTGTTACTTTTGTTACTGTTACTGTTACTTTTGTTACTGTTACTTTTGTTACTGTTACTGTTACTGTTACTTTTGTTGCTGTTACTGTTACTTTTGTTACTGTTACTGTTACTGTTACTGTTGTTACTGTTACTGTTACTGTTACTGTTACTGTTACTGTTACTGTTACTGTTGTTACTGTTACTGTTACTGTTACTGTTACTGTTACTGTTACTTTTGTTACTGTTACTGTTACTTTTGTTACTGTTACTTTTGTTACTGTTACTGTTACTGTTACTTTTGTTACTGTTACTGTTACTTTTGTTACTGTTACTTTTGTTACTGTTACTGTTACTGTTACTTTTGTTACTGTTACTGTTACTGTTACTGTTGTTACTGTTACTGTTACTGTTGTTACTGTTACTGTTGTTACTGTTACTGTTACTGTTGTTACTGTTACTGTTACTGTTGTTACTGTTATTGTTACTGTTACTTTTGTTACTGTTACTGTTACTTTTGTTACTGTTACTGTTACTGTTACTGTTGTTACTGTTACTGTTACTGTTGTTACTGTTACTGTTACTGTTGTTACTGTTACTGTTACTTTTGTTACTGTTACTGTTACTTTTGTTGCTGTTACTGTTACTGTTGTTACTGTTACTGTTACTGTTACTGTTACTGTTACTGTTACTGTTACTTTTGTTACTGTTACTGTTACTGTTACTGTTACTGTTACTGTTACTGTTACTTTTGTTACTGTTACTGTTACTTTTGTTGCTGTTACTGTTACTGTTGTTACTGTTACTGTTACTGTTACTGTTACTTTTGTTACTGTTGTTACTGTTACTGTTGTTACTGTTACTGTTGTTACTGTTACTGTTACTGTTACTTTTGTTACTGTTACTGTTACTTTTGTTACTGTTACTGTTACTTTTGTTACTGTTGTTGTTACTGTTACTGTTGCTATTGCTGTTACTGTTGTTACTGTTACTTTCGCTGTTACTGTTGTTACTGTTACTTTCGCTGTTACTGTCATTGTTACTGTTGCTGTTGCTGCTGTTTCTGCTGTTGGTGTTGGCGTTGCTGTTACTGTTGCTGCTGTCGCTGTTACTGTTACTGTTGTTGCTGTTACTTTCGCTGTTGCTGTTACTATTACTGTTGTTGTTGCTGTTACTGTTGATGTTACTGTTACTTTCGCTGTTACTGTTACTTTCGCTGTTGTTGCTGCCGTTGCTGTCGCTGTTACTGTTGTTGCTGTTACTGTTGTTGCTGTTACTGTTGTTGCTGTTACTGTTGTTGCTGTTACTGTTGTTGCAGTTACTGTTGTTACTGTTGTTGCTGTTACTGTTGTTGCTGTTACTGTTACTGTTACTGTTACTGTTACTGTTACTGTTACTGCTGTTGCTGTTACTGTTGCCGTTCGTTACCGTTATACTGTTACTGTTACCGTTACTACTGTTACTGTTACTGTTACTGCTGTTACTGTTACTTACTACTATTACTGTTGTTGCTGTTACTGTTGCCGTTCGTTACCGTTACTACTGTTACTGTTACCGTTACTACTGTTACTGTTACTGTTACTGTTACGGTTACTTACTACTATTACTGTTGTTGCTGTTACTGTTGTTGTTGTTACTGCTGTTGCTGTTGCTGTTGCTGTTACTGTTACTGCTACTGTTACTGTTAGTGCTACTGTTAGTGCTACTGTTACTGTTAGTGCTACTGTTACTGTTACTGTTACTGTTACTGTTACTGTTAGTGCTACTGTTAGTGTTACTGTTGTTACTGTTACTGTTACTGTTACTGTTACTGTTACTGTGTTACTGTTACTGTTACTGTTACTGTTACTGTTACTATGTTACTGTGTTACTGTGTTACTGTTACTGTTACTGTTACTGTTACTGTTACTGTTACTGTTACTGTTACTGTTACTGTTACTGTGTTACTGTTACTGTTACTGTTACTGTGTTACTGTTACTGCTGTTACTGTTACTATCGCTGTTGCTGTTACTATTACTGTCACTGTTACGAATGTTGTCTCTGTTGTTGTCACTGTTGTTATTGTTGCTGTTCATCATCATAGTGTTGTGCGTCATAGAACATCTCTGCCTCAGCCAGTGCTACTTCACTGATTTGTCATTGCTTTTTTTCAGATTGGCTTTACTAGCTCTTTGCCATACGTTTTCTGTTTCATTATCGCTCCAACTTGGGGGTTTACCGTCGACTTCTTACGGAGCAAGAGATATATAACGACCATTTTCGCACGTAGGCTCTCGTCTTTTATAGGTACGACACAAGATTTATCAAAAGTAACTTTCCATAAAGTGTCGTCCACAGAATGTAACGAACACTTCCCCCAAACTAACAATCTCCGTTAGTAGCAGTCGCACTGAATGTGCCGCCACTCTGAATTAGTTAGGAACCTATGGTTTTCTGCATAATGCATCACTATACTGGACTAAAGTGCTCAAGAAAGCCTAGTTTTTCCCCCTGTGACTTGAAATTAACCATTACCGGATTAGTGGCATTCTCATTCTTGTGTTGTTATTTACCTGCCATTTCTCGCGTTTCCTTCGGTGAAATTTCTTCAAACTTCACAGTCTTGTGGGAATTGCTTCGAGAAACATGTTAGTCAAAAATAAATGTAAGGTTGTTTTGATGGTTTTGTCAATATCACCAAATTTAATGTTTTTTTAACCTTTGCAAAAAAAGCAAAATTTGTACGATAGAATTTTTTGAAAAAACCGAATTAAAAGGTATAAGCTTCATCTAGAAGTGTTCAACTTTTCAAAACAATTCACCGAAGGAAACGCAAGATATTTGCGTTTATTTTCGGGATTTTTTATGCGTGTGACGCCATAAAATTTCCCGATCGTCAGTAAATTTCCGTAAATTAGTAACCAGCTCTCGCGTCATACAACCACAGGCCGAGCCACCTTATATGGTGTAAAAAATTCATTTGGAATTAAACTCCTATCCCATTATGATCCATCTTATCCCATTGTATCCCATCATGTTCCGTCTTATCCCATTATGACCCCTCTTATCCCATAATCCATCTTATCCAATCATGATTCATATTATCCCATCGTATCACAATATCCATCATATCCCAACATCCATCGTATCCCATCGTGTGATCCATCATATCCCATCATGATCCATCTTATCCCATCATGACTCCCGTCTTATCCCATAATCCATCTTATCCAATCATGATCTATCTTATTTTTTATTGTTATTTCATAATCCATCTTATCCAATCACGACTCCCCTCTTATCCCATAATCCATCTTATCCAATCAAGATCTATCTTATTTTTTAATGTTATTTCATAATCCATCTTATCCAATCATGACTCCCCTCTTATCCCATAATCCATCTTATCCGATCATGATCTATCTTATTTTTTAATGTTATTTCATAATCCATCTTATCCCATCATGACTCCCCTCTTATCCCATAGTCCATATTATCCAATCATGATCTATCTTATTTTTTATTGTTATTTCATAATCCATCTTATCCAATCATGACTCCCCTCTTATCCCATAGTCCATCTTATCCAATCATGATCTATCTTATTTTTTAATGTTATTTCATAATCCATCTTATCCAATCATGACTCCCCTTTTATCCCATAGTCCATCTTATCCAATCATGATCTATATATATTGAAGTTCTCTTATTTCTCCTTTTCATATTATCTCCAGTTCTTTTAAGAACTTATAGCAGCTTTCATATTTATTCTTATTATCCCATCGTATCCCATCATGATCCATCGTATCCATCATGATCCGTCTTATCCCATCATGACCCATCTTATATCCCATCATGACCCATCTTATCCCATCATGATCCGTCTTATCCCATCATGACCCATCTTATCCCATCATGATCCGTCTTATCCCATCACGACCCATCGTATCCCATCATGATCCATCGTATCCCATCATGATCAATTTTGAGATATGTATGGTAACGAGGTGCTCGTACTAGAATTTATAATAATTCCAATGTTTTGTTAAATAGGAAATGGGGTGAGTTCCCTCTTCATTATTTCTATTGGTCACGCAACAAAGTCGTCGACTGCTTTAATCCTGATCACCGTGGCAATCTCCATCACTTCATTCAGCGCTTCCGGTGCTTCTGTCAACATTGTGGAAATCGCCCCGAAATATTCCGGTATTTTGACGGGAATCATCAATTTTGCTTGTAATGTCACTGGTTTTATCTCTCCTCAAGTTGTCGGTGCCTTAACTGCGCATGGGGTATGTACGCTTTTAACATATTTTGTGTAACGGAAACCATCTCGATTTTAGTTAGTTGATCGACTACATATATTTTTCGTTATTTATAAACCTACATGAGATATTTCTCGGGAACGGACGGGGAGCGAAGATAAGGCCCTGGGAACGAGGTTGGAGATATTGCTTGCTCGCCGGAAAATAACTGACATGGCGGTGGGATTTTATCTCATATCGTTGCTTAGCTTCAACTTTTGTTTTTTGTTGTCTATACCCTTTCAATAAAGGATTAAAGGCTGTTGCCAAACCATTGTGAAATTAGGGTTAGGGGTTTTAGGGTTATCTTGTCGCAATTGCATTTATATTTTTTATATAATAGTGATGTCGGAGCATTTAACTAACAGGGAGCAGTCCATGTCGGACCGGGAACGTTTGTCCGACATCACTATATAAACATATAAATGCAATTGCGACAAAATAACCCTAAAAACCCTAAATCTTAACCCTAATCCTAAATATCCCTATTCATAACCCTAAATATCCCTATTCATAACCCTAAATATCCCTAAAATAATAAAATTGTCGGACCTGTATATCAACGGCATTATAAAAATGTTTAGCAAATAAAATTAACAAAGGTGTTGGTTCTGTTTCAGGATCCCCTGCATCAGTGGAGATTGGTATTCTATATCACTGGTGGTCTAAACATTTGTGGGATGTTTATATACTGTTTTTTTAGCTTCGGCAGAGAAGCAAGCATGGGCGGAACATTAAGTTACCATCAAGTCAACCATGAGTATTCCTTTAATAGTATCTACACCGCGTATCTTCACCTCCAAGAAGCATGACCAGGAAACGCCATTATCCTTTCTTATCTAGCTATGAACTTGCGGACACGTGATGTTTGAATTGCATCAACGGTTTATTTATTCGTTAGTGAAAACGTCGACTATATAATAATAATAATCAAAAACTATTAATTTAAAAAAGAAAAGTCTTAAGTGGTGAACTACTTCAAATAACAATGCATATTTAGTTAGTAAATCAGTAATATAAATAGGTGCCTGGCCATGTAAAGCTTTGAAAGTAATTATCATCAGTATCTTAAAAACAATCCTTGATCTCACTGGCAACCAGTGAAGATTACGAAGCACAATAATGTTATATAATGTTATTTATTTATTTACGTTATATTCGTACGTTATTTTTTGCTAAACTTTCGACGCGTTCACTCAGCTCTTTAACATGGCAAATTAGGCTATTTTTTTCGTTGAATAAAATGAAAGAAGATGGGTTACAGAGGTTTTAGTTAAAGTATCTAATATATCATGTTTGGGTTTTTTATTATATATTTATCATCTTTGGTACTTTCTGATAAAAATTGCTTAATATGATCATCAGCTAAAGTTGCATCTTCACGCCTTTTTCTGTCGATGCAGGGCACACAACGTTACAGGGTAATTCAACAGTAAAATACGCGGAATAGAGAGTTCGCTTTGAGCCTCAAACAGACCTATATTTAGAAACAATTGTTCAAGCCAAAACTCTCTTCGTATTTCACTGTTGAGGATGACGTCCTTCCTGTGAATAATTAACCGTACCAATTTTTGCAGGAGAAAAATACTGATCTTCAGTGCAAAAACGCAAGCTCTGGGGACGAGATTGCACAAGAGACTGGATGGAGCAACCCATTGTTCGAAATGAAGTCAAAACATTTCGCGTGAGGTTCCTGGCTGTGCACAGGCTAATTTCGCGGGAGGTTCCCGGCTATGCACAGGCTAATTTCGCAGGAGGTTCCCGGCTGTGCACAGGCTAATTTCGCGGGAGGTTCCCGGCTGTGCACAGGCTAATTTCACGGGAGGTTCCCGGCTGTGCACAGGCTAATTTCGCAGGAGGTTCCCGGCTGTGCACAGGCTAATTTTGCAGGAGGTTCCCGGCTGTGCACAGGCTAATTTCGCGGGAGGTTCGCGGCTGTGCACAGGCTAATTTCGCGGGAGGTTCCCGGCTGTGCACAGGCTAATTTCACGGGAGGTTCCCGGCTGTGCACAGGCTAATTTCGCAGGAGGTTCCCGGCTGTGCACAGGCTAATTTTGCAGGAGGTTCCCGGCTGTGCACAGGCTAATTTTGCAGGAGGTTCCCGGCTGTGCACAGGCTAATTTCGCAGGAGGTTCCCGGCTGTGCACAGGCTAATTTTGCAGGAGGTTCCCGGCTGTGCCCAGGCTAATTTTGCAGGAGGTTCCCGGCTGTGCACAGGCTAATTTCGCAGAAGGTTCCCGGCTGTGCACAGGCTAATTTCGCAGGAGGTTCCCGGCTGTGCACAGGCTAATTTCGTTCCGGCCATCTTGGAGAGACCATTTGCGTTTTGTAGTTTCTGTCAAGGGAGCTGTAGTTTGTGTGCTTTAGTACACGAAAACCTTCTTAAACTTAAAAAAATCAAAGACAGATATTCTTTGTCGCCTACAGTATATGGCGTGGTCCCAAAAAGTGGTTGGTTTCCAATATGGCGCGGTCGTGAGCGACTTCCCGCTCCAATTTGAATACAATAGACAGTGGCGTAGCTAGGGTTTCAGGGGCCCCGGTTCAAGAGTGAGGGCTTTTATAGTCGCGTGTCCAGAAATTTGGGACATATTCCGTTGGCTCAGATTTTGCCACGCTACTGACAATAGAATCATGCGCTATAGTCTATCCAGTGTGTAAGAAAAAAGCATCAAGATGAAACTTTTGTTGTTGGTATATATATGTTATTGACCGAGCGTGGTCAGACCAATATCCTTCTATCCGAGCTCGGTCAATAAGTTATATGGCTTAACGACTAAAACTAATACTCGAACATGACGTCAACTATAGCCAATAAATTACTCAAATTCGCGGCGCCTTATAAAAGCTTCTCTTAGTTCTCATTGGCTAAACAAGAACAAAACCGGTTTCTATTTATATAAAAATAAAGCGAAATTACGATAAAAGTTTAAGATTCCGTGACCGTGGTGAGATATCGCAAAAAACCACCCGCTCTGCCTCATTGCAGGAATTCCGCGCGCTCACGATTAATAAAAATAAATAATATTAAGCAATTTTTATGAGTGCCAAAGATTATAAACTGCTTGACAAAAGTAATTGTTCTTTGTTTTTGTTCAGGTTTATGAAAATTTGTGCACTTTCATATAGTTAGTTATATCTGTATAATGAGCAATCATCCAATAGCAGCGTTTGAGTTTATTTTCTTATCTATGCTGTTTAATAAACCGGAAACAGAGGATTTAAGTTTACTTGGCTTCCAAACCATGTATATTTTATATTAGCTATGATACAATAGGTGTGCTGTGAGATAAATTAAATATAGTTACCTTAGGCCGGTGCGAAATGAACTAGACTTTATTAAAAGCATTTAACAATTGCGGATTATTCGTAATCTAAGACTGAGGATTACGTGGATCACTGTATATGATCTATATTTTGTGCAATATTCGCCCATCAGCTGGGTATAGCTGTGATTCATTTCGCGGGCGTTGACCAGCGGCTACATTCATCGTAGCAGACGACGCAGCTCCTGTCTATTTTCAATCGTGCATCAAGCTATAGAAAGTAGAGATTTGACGTCTAAAACACAAATGCTGTACTATTGGAATGAAGAAGACAGATGGCTATGGCGGGCCATATGGCCAAAGTATTACTGGTATGTATCGTCTCTACAAGGTCAAAGAAGTGCTGACCTGAACATTTTGGACTGTATTTTATATGTGATATGCAGGCATGGGAGTTGGGACCGATACTTTAAAAGCTCTCAATGGTGTACTAGATGGCCCAGACTACAGTTGGGCATTGGTCCAGAGACATACGCGTGAAACGTGTTACATGATAAATATCAGCACCCCTGATTTTTTAGGCTACAATTAAATACGATGAAAACACAGTGTTGTTGAATTCTCGTTGTAAGCTTGTATCCTGAAAGATTTGATTTAAGTTTATAGTCACCTTGAATGTACGACCGGGAGAGTCATTGTGCACACCAGACATTTTAGGACTTTTGCCACACCTCCAGTTTGGAGTGAAGAGGCTCCGACCTTCACATGTCCGGCACACAGCGGTCTTTAATTTGGCGCACAAAAAACTAAGCAAACCGGAAGTTGTTAACCGGCGCACACCCACCAAACCCATTTGACACAAAGTGACTCGTGACATCTTAAACACCAGAATACCAGCTGATGAAATATTGAGGAAATCAAGTTAAATTAATATCAGTTTATAATAATATCAAGCGATATAGCATTTTATGCCAGTGAAATACTGACATTGAAATACCACGAAAAATCACTGGGGGCTTGGGACGAGGTTTGTCTGTTGCATACTTCCAACCAGTAGCGTAGCAATAGGCGGTTCATTGAACCAGGGCCCCAGAATGTCCAGGGGCCCCAAGCAAGCAAAATCTGAGCCAACAGATTATTCCGCTGACTGTCCCAAATTTCTGGACACACAACTACAAAAGTCCTCACTCTTGAACCGGGCACCGTCCATCTTAGAAATCAGTGTGATCAAACTCAAAATGTATTCAAATCAACGACTCGAAGTTAATGAACTGAGACGACGAGTAGGTAACTCGATGATGTCGGAGGACCAGGTGGGTGTGACGAGGTGCCTTATCTGAATTTACTCCGGTACATTGATTACCTTTAACACTGGTGCAGGTCCCATCACCTATCTTTTTTAACAAAATGTCTCAATAACTAAGTTACTAAAACTTCTTGAATGTGGAAAGACCAATTTTGGTGGCTTGGCGCATGACGGCAATGGTCGACACTACTGTCTGGCACATGTGAATCTTACATTCCAAACTGGCCACACCTATATATGTATTAGCTCTTTGAGAATTGAGAAACATCCCAAGTGTAAGGAAAACCATTTGATATTTGTTTTATAAAATAACCACAGAGAAATATTACTAAGTATGTTATTAATATAACTATATTAATATAATTAGTTTTTGAATTGCAAAGTCATTTTAAATAGTTATTGTGCATGTAGAATGTTAATGAATGTTTAAAAATGAGGATGGCATGATTTGCATTTTATGTGTGACAAGATGTCAAATTTCCATGTTTGGATACTCTGACCCTGCATCTACTGTAGATATTGACCAATCAGAGCACTTGTTATTTTATGAATGTTTTTACTGCTAACATTAAGGGATGTACAATCCAGTTATATAAAGATCAGTATCTTTATCAGACTTCTCAATATGGAAATTGGTATGTGTGTGGTCAAACGCACGCACAAATTGACCTATGTGTGCGATGCAGATTAAAGTGCTTATAATTTACACTTGCATATAGGTTTTTATCAGAGTTATTGTTTTTAAACTATTGTATATCTGAGTTACACTGTTACAACATATCATTCTGTGTTCAAATTATTCAGCAAATTCTCTGGCAACATGCAAATACCAAGACTAAGTAATAGTAAAAGTATCTTCACATTCTAACACGAAAACATACAGATTACAGGTAAGTGGAGATATCTGAATATCCTGGACTACATGGGAAGTACTGTTCTTAATTATTCATTCTCGTCAGTATCCTCGTCAGTAAATTCTACAATTTCGTGTTCATGGTGACACCTGTACAAGGTACAAGGTGACCGTACGCTTAAAACGTGAAAACACATGCGAATATATTAGACGTACCTGATGCTTTGTTACCACATTAGTCCCTTTTATGAACGCCATTGCCAATAATTTGGTATTTCCTCGCAATTTAGGATTGTTTTTTATCCCTTGCTCGTTTCTGGCACAAACCTTACACCAAATGAAGTTTACGTAGTTTCGTCCGTTCTTCTCTTCTAAGCTCAACGGTAAGCTCAACGCCAAGCTCAACTAAGCTCAACGGTACTACCCTTCGCAGCAGACATTTTACTTTTAGACTTGGAAACAAACTGGTAAAAACTCTCAGCACAAACTAAGCGCTTGCTTCGTTAACAACTCTCCGACAATGAGAATGGCTGATCGATCGTAGTCGTGATAGCGCAGATGCAGCCCGCCGCGAAGCCTGTCCAGGAAAGGACATCGGTGATGGTAAACAGACTAAATACAAGGTGGTACTACTAGCGATCATTATTTCAATATATAGACTTGGTCAATGAAAAATAATTATTGTAGGTCCTCTTACAACTTTCCCATGATACTAACATGTAGGTTAGGGGAGGAGGCAAGTTAGGGCATATGTTATAAAAGTTTTTACTACAAACAATAAGGAATGCGCAATCCAGAAAGAATATGTATATAAAGCAGACTTCTCAATATGATCGCAGTGGCACGTACAAACTTGTATTCAGATCGGTTATATTTTTCTTATTAAAACATCTGTAAAAACCTGCAAGATCTTATAGAAACCTTTGCATGGGACAAATTCCCATTACTATACTAAGATAAACGCATCCATATCGAAATCCAAATGTTTGCATGTTCCGCGGAGCTTCGCATGCCTCCGATGACCTAGGGCTAGGCGTGCGATATTTTCGTACTTCAAAAACAGTTAAGAAAGCAGTATAACTGCATTGGTTAAATTTTATTTGTAATGCTTTTTCGATACGTACAAATAACAATAGCGGAAATGATTTTCTATAGTTTTCCCAATAGTTACTCCTACAGTTATTATTGGTAGTGGTACACACAAGTTTAGTTAAATTTTTTCAGTTTAAAAAGTTATCACTTGAATCGTCGCCATTGTCCTCGTCGCTACTTTGGTCGTCGCTGCTGGACTTCGATATCACAAATATCTGCTCTCGCTTTCTTGAAAGGGTAATTTGTCTTGTTTGTAGTCATTTTTTTACTTTGTCTTTTTTCGCCTGCTTGTGCGACAACAACAGTTTACCGAGCGTGTGCGTGTGTGCGTGTGTTCGCTTCACGTTCGCTTACGCGCCGCTTCGCTTGTATTGGAGACTGGGTACTGGTACGTTGGTACGCGTACCATTGTCTACCGCGACGTCTGTCTTGACGGTGAACGCTTGTTCAATGCTCTGATTGTTGAAATGCTTCAGATACGACATGTCAACTGTTGTCTCACGACGATTCGCCAGCTTCCTTTTTAATTAAAACGTACATCAAAACTCACGAAAAAATACGGAATTTATAATGTACTAGACGTGTGATCAAACGCACGCCTCGCGTTCTTCAGACGTGTGCGGAGGCGTGCGCGTGCGATCGCATGCCTCTCCGTGACAGACCTGATGTTCAGGAGTTTGAAGAAGACTTGCCATCATGGTTATTTATAGCATAGATTTAATATAACACTGTTTCTGATTGGATGTAGTGCAGGTTCCATTTCTCGATGGAGCGCTTGAATTTCAAGTTACCAATCAAACATTCCACATTTTCGGCTTGTTTTTAATTCAACAAAATAAAGCTTACACAGCTGGTTTTATCCAATCACTTTTCTTGGTCTGGTTAGCAGACCTATATAAACTCAATCTGGGATTGAGTTTTAATACTCATTCTTGAATTATGAATAAATTATTTGTGCATATAGATTTCTGTGAATTTCAAATCTTCACTCTTTCCAAATATTCATCTGTTGTTATTAATACAGTTTTACATTTCATGCTGAAGTATGAACAGTAATTACCTATTTAAAGTAAGATGTTTTTCCTCATTGAAATCTCTATTTGAATAAAAGTGGAAGATTAGCACTCATCTAGTTCCTACTTCATGTTAGGTCCACACAATATGGTTTTGGTTAGGTGTTGTAATCAATGGTTACTGAAGGATTAGGGTTAGCATCACCATAGTCCATAAACAACTATGAACCAACACATAACGGTACATGTATATCTTATAATCACTTGTATGTATTGTAACATGAAATCGAGTGAATCCTCTTTCCGAGACCCCAGAATTCAAACATTTCCCTTGACTGTCCCTCGATCCGCCTGGTTACAGTATGTCATATTATAACCTTGTTTCTATTGGATTAAGTTTGGATTTCTAGCTCTCAAAAGTGCTCTCAGAATGCAGCAAATCCCATCTCCGAGACCTCGTCTAGCTGGATGCACTTTATATATAAAAAATCAATCTGTCCAAATAAAATGGACCTATAACCTCACTGCTTCGATAAAACCCTGCTAACACTATACTGTATGATATGGTTCATGGCTTGGCTGGCATATGCTCTGTTGAGTTATGGATGCATACGGCATGGGAAGAACTTGGGAGAGTAAGTAATGAATATATAGTTGCAGACAAGCATGGAGGACTTTTCTATTGTAAAAATTTTGAGTTTTCTATTTGGTTGCACACAAGGCTCGTAAAGGTTGGGATACAGGAGGCGACAAATTGCAGGGAAATGTCACAGGAACAAATCCCATTGTATGCACCATGCAAAATCTTGTCACAGGGACAACATTTTTATTATCAACTCAGCGACAAAATTAAAATAAACCAATCAAAGAACGTTATTTTATTTGTGTCCTCAACAGCGGAAATGTCCCTGCAATTTGTCACCTTGTGTCCTAACGTTAAAAAAATAATAATGGGAAAGTCGCTCACAATGCAACTATATTATTTGCTTGATGTAAATTTAGCTTTAATACATTAGATACTGGTAGTTAAACAGCTAGTTGCAGTACACATGAATCTACACAAATATCAACTAGTTTCTGTTGGGCCTGGTGGCAGCAAGACTTGCAAAACAGGCATTGGTATAGGCAGCTGCAACATGCTTCTGTTGGTCTTCCTGGCAGTCTTCTAGGATCTTGGTACAACACACAGGACCACCACTATCAAATAATAATAATGCTCTTACAAAACTATAACATTAACATAGTAATAATACAACACATCTGTCTTAAAAAAAGGAGTATATATAGTTAAATATACTTGTAAAATTCATTAATAATTCATGAAGAAAAATCAAAAGAAATTAATATTTAATCAGCATCTTTAACCCAGGATAAAACATTGATTAATAAAACATCAATGTTTTATCAAAGTTAACTTGCTCAAATTGAGCTTTTTCGGAGTTAAAATAATTTGTTTGTACCGTTTCTAAAACTTCCAAACAAAATGTATTATATATCTACTCATTTTACAAGTTCGTTAAAACATTCGCTCATGTTTAAACTACTACATATAAGTTCCAAGGCCTACTAACACAATACAAATATTTTTTCATGTATTACTGATATAAATTCAACACAAAGTGAACAGTTTACCTTTTGCAATCATGGCTTTGCATTGAGACTTCAAACTTTCAGACTAATCTGCTTTATAATTTAACCCTATGCCAAGAAGGAATAACCTGTTAGTAAAATGCATTAAACAAGCAACAGGCTTTAAAATATTTAATAAGATAAGCAGGTTGAGTGGTGATCAATGCATTAGTACTGTAAATACTGTACCATGTACTGGAAGGTAATTTTTAGTTCCTGCAGTCGAGGTTATCGTCATTGGCATCCAGTATGGCATCCGAGGGGACCAACCATGACTCTAGGGCACTCCTTTATATCTGAATTGTAGATATTATGGTATTCCACAACAAAATGTTCCAAAAATCTGCAAATGATAATAGTTAAGCCCTAAAAACTGAAAGTGTTGTTAGGTAGGCAACCTAAATGAAAAGTTAGTACTAAAAAAATTTAAAAGTGTTGTTAGGTAGGCAGCCTAAATGAAAAGTTAGTGCTAAAAATTGAAAAGTGTTGTTAGGTAGGCAACCTAAATGAAAAGTTAGTGCTAAAAATTGAAAGTGTTGTTTGGTAGGCAACCTAAATGAAAAGTTAGTGCTAAAAACTGGAAGTGCATTTGTTTGGTAGGCAACCTACATGTAAATGAAAAGTTAGACATGCTAAAAATTGAAAGTGTTGTTAGGTAGGTAACCTAAATGAAAAGTTAGACATGCTAAAAACTGAAAGTGTTGTTAGGTAAGCACAACCTAAATGAAAAGTTAGTGCTAAAAATTGAAAGTTGTTAGTAAGCAACCTAAATAAAAAGTTAGTGTTCAAAATTTTACATTAATAAATCTACATTCAGCAAATCTGAAAAGGAACAAGCAATATATACTGTAAACAAAGTTAGTATTCAGCTCAATTTGCTAAAGGTTAGCATTTCAGGAGTATGATAGTACTTCTACTGTATATAGTAATAGAAATACATAGTAATAATAGTGATAGTAATCTATTATTATATGCATCAAACTGCACCGCTGCAAAATGTAAGACTGAAATTTGTTAAAGCTGAAAACAGTCAACAGAAATTAAGGATCAAAAAGCAGATGGGACAGAGTGAAGCTCAATAGTGCAACTGGAATGAATGGAGCTGTCAATACATGGATAGCACATAAGTACAATCCGAAAGCAACTAAAATCCACATTAAGTGGGGGGCAAGCAGACAAAGTTAGCAAAACCTGAAACATCACAATCTTGTCAATCACAATATTTATAATCACTATATCTACATAAAAGATCCAGAACAATTTAGTTTAGATTGCAAAATAATTTGATAGTTAGAAAGTAATAATTTTTGAACAATTTATAAATAACCTGCAGTGCAGCCAATTGTAGCATGATAAAGCATCAAAATATTAAAAAATATTTGTTAGTATCATAGACATGTTGCAATAAGCAAGTGTATATATAACTACCACAAACAAAAGAACAATACACTGTAATCACAAACTGCGTGGCATACAAGATGGGGTGATCCATTTGAGAGACTAAACTGGTGCTATACCAACCTCTTGTAAAATATCCAAAACATCTCATGTAAACAGCATTTCACTCTTTAGCAGACATAGCAAGCTACCCCTGCCATCACATTGCCTTGCAAACAAAGAACACAATTTGTTGGCCATTTGCAGAGAACTAATTGACCTCTTATGGATAGTCCATCAAAGGGATGAAAACTAACCTATTTCTATTCCTGTATCAAGGCACACAAAGAAACTCAAGATCTTTCAGTGGTAATAGCCAACCACAAAATTTGGCAAACGATACATTGTAGGCCTCCATTTTGACCCAGAGGCCACAAGATGGTCAATGGTGATTCATGACAAGATTAAAACACCAGTATTCCTCTTATAAGATAATCCTTTATCTTTAATGACAACTACTAAAGACAATCTGGCTCATTCCTGGCTCAAACATCCATCATTTTGTGTAAATTGGTGATTTTCTTGATGCATAACATGAGCACCATATCTGTGTGTTGCATCTTCACAGGTTCTTCTGGGCATCAGCATGCCATCCATTGTTGGAATCCTCTTCTAACAATAAATCTAAGCATATTCATCCATACTGCCTCTAGCTTTCATATATCACTGTTGGCATTTGTGTTTGCATATTGTAGGCATGCTTGAACTGTACACAGGCTTCAAGCATTTGTCTTGTGGTTGTTGTTTCTCTCATGGTCTCTGAAAAAGATCCTTCATTACATTTATTGTAAGCAGCTGTAATTTGTGAAGTTACAAGTATTTGTTGTTGGTATTCGAGAGAACATACATCCTAGAAAAAAGTGCAACGTTTTCAACCTCAATGTTGTTCACCTTAATGATGATGGTGGTATTTTAGCAATCTCCTCTTCTGCATTGAAGCACATGGTCTGTTTTTTCTTTTTAAGCTATTAAAATACTGAAAAATAAATATTCATCTCCTTGAGTTTTGCAGTAGTCCTTGTAATTATCAATTGCATAGCTCAATAGCCACAGATAATCAGTTCCTGATACTAATGATTCTGCATACATTTTGCAATTTTAATGCAGACTTTTCCACCTCATTGCAAGCTAAGTTATTCTGTATCACCATTGTAACACCCTACACAATCTTTGCTGTCCTTTTAGGATTCATATACATAGCCATGTACAGTACATCATAATTTGTACACAACTCTTTCTCAAAATTCTTGGTGATCATTATTTTTCTTTGGTCCAGGTTTGTCATATTTATGCCAATGGGTTCCCATACAGTAGAACAGAAAAGTAACTTTTTCATGTCCATTCTCGCAGTCGACAAGTCCAGAAGCTTAAATCTTGGAAAATGTCCCGTTTATCTCAAGCAGCTGATTGTGTGACAAGAAATTCTTGAAAGTTGATTATTCAGCACCAGATGGAATTTGAAACAATTGCCAACTTGAGAGGGGAGGTGTTTTCTTGGTTATCACAGTAAACAGGCTGTGGTCAGGTCCTTCCACTGAACTATTACACAAACTGAAGGCTTGATTGTGTCACTATCTTTATTAAGGTAAAACTCAGTTAATCATGTAGGTTTCTCTAAATGGAATTAGTTAAATGTCAGTAAATAGGGGGAATGATTAAATAAACTCAAAGGTGGTACCAGCATGTCTTTTTTTTATCCAGTAAGATCATCTGCCATTGGCCAGAATGACCATAGTTGTCTGAAATTGTTAGGTGGCACCAGCAGGTCACTTTAGTAAATATAATTATCTGGCATTAGCTGTAATGAAATGCAATGGGATATCTGGCCAGAAAGGAAATTTAATAGTGGCATAAACCATCGTTTTAAATCAATATGGTAAATCTTGGTCAAAACGAAATTCAAATAAACCACAAGTTTTGTTTTTGTCAATTAGTCTGTCTGCCATTAGGCAGAAATGAAATTTAATAGTGGCATATCAACAAGTCTTCCTTTTAGTCAATAAGGCTTGGTCAAAATGAAACTCAAAGGAACCACATTAAGTTCTGTTTTGGTCAATTAATAAGACATCTGCCAGTGGCAAGAGATTAAAATAAAATAGTGACATTAACAATCACTGCTTTATTCAATAAAGCTTGGCCAAAATGAAATTCAAAGGATTCAACCATAGGAAGTTGTTTTGGTCAATAACACCATCTGCCATTGGCAAGAAAGTAAAATTAAGAGTTGCATTAGCAATTCCTTTTAGTCAATAAAGCTTCAATGGTCAAAATGAAATTCAAAGGAACAACCACGCTAAAAGGAAGTTCCGTATTGGTCAATAAGACAAATTATCTGCCATTGGCCATAAATGTAATTAATATAAATGGCGCATCAACAACCCTTCGTTTTAGTCAATAAGTATGTCTGCCATAGGCAAGAAATTAAATTTAATTATGGCAGCATAATCAATTCTTCTGCCATTAGATATGAAATTTGATTATGGATCGAATCATCAATTCTTATGTTTTAATTCTTATGTTCTCTTTTGGTCAATGAGACCATCTTCCATTGGCAAGAAACGAAATTTAATGGTGGCATCATCAATTCTTTGTCTGGTCATGCAAAGCTTGGTAAAAAAAAAAGTATGTCTGCCATAGGCAAGAAATTAAATTTAATTATGGCAGCATAATCAATTCTTCTGCCATTAGATATGAAATTTGATTATGGAATCATCAATTCTTATGTTTTAATAAACTTGGTCAAAATGAAATTCAAAGGAACCGCAGGAAGTTCTGTTTTGGTCAACAAGTCCACCTCCCATTAGCCAGAAATGAAATTTAATAGTGGCATCATCAATTCTTTGTTTAGTCGTGCAGCTTGGTCAAAACGAAATTCAAAGTAACCACATACTGTAAAGTTCTGTTGTTACTGAGATAACCATCTGTCATTGCCAAGATATGAAATAAATATAATTGTGGCAGCATCAATTATTTGTTTCAGTCAAAGCTTCATGGTCAAATAAAATTCAAAGGAACCATGGGACTATTCTGTTTTAGTCAATAGTCAATGAGACCATCTGCCATTTAACAAGAAATGAAATTTAATAGTGGCATCATCAATCCTTTGTCTGGTCATGCAAAGCTTGGTCTTAACGAAATTCGAAAGGAGCCACGCAAAGTTCTCTTTTGGTCAATGAGACCATCTTCCATTGGCAAGAAACGAAATTTAATGGTGGCATCATCAATTCTTTGTCTGGTCATGCAAAGCTTGGTCAAAAAAAAAGTATGTCTGCCATAGGCAAGAAATTAAATTTAATTATGGCAGCATAATCAATTCTTCTGCCATTAGATATGAAATTTGATTATGGAATCATCAATTCTTATGTTTTAATAAACTTGGTCAAAATGAAATTCAAAGGAACCGCAGGAAGTTCTGTTTTGGTCAACAAGTCCACCTGGCTCCCATTAGCCAGAAATGAAATTTAATAGTGGCATCATCAATTCTTTGTTTAGTCGTGCAAAGCTTGGTCAAAACGAAATTCAAAGTAACCACATACTGTAAAGTTCTGTTCTTACTGACATAACCATCTGTCATTACCAAGATATGAAATAAATATAATTGTGGCAGCATCATCAATTATTTGTTTCAGTCAAAGCTTCATGGTCAAATAAAATTCAAAGGAACCATGGGACTATTCTGTTTTAGTCAATAGTCAATGAGACCATCTGCCATTTAACAAGAAATGAAATTTAATAGTGGCATCATTAATCCTTTGTCTGGTCATGCAAAGCTTGGTCGAAACGAAATTCGAAAGGAGCCACGCAAAGTTCTCTTTTGGTCAATGAGACCATCTTCCATTGGCAAGAAACGAAATTTAATGGTGACATCATCAATTTTTTGTCTGGTCATGCAAAGCTTGGTCAAAACGAAATTCTAAACGAGCCACGCAAAGTTCTGTTTTGGTCAATGAGACCATCTGCCATTGGCAAGAAACGAAATTTAATGGTGGCATCATCAATTATTTGTCTGGTCATGCAAAGCTTGGTCAAAACGAAATTCGAAGGAGCTGGTCAAAACGAAATTCGAAGGAGCCACACAACGTTCTGTTTTGGTCAATGAGACCATCTGCCATTGGCAAGAAATGAAATTTAATAGTGGCATCATCAATCCTTTGTTTAGTCATGCAAAAGCTTGGTCAAAACGAAATTCGAAGGAGCCAACACAACGCTCTGTTTTGGTCAATGAGACCATCTGCAATTGGCAAGAAATGAAATTTAATAGTGGCATCATCAATTCTTTGTTTAGTCATGCAAAAGCTTGGTCAAAACGAATTCGAAGGAGCCACACAAAGTTCTGTTTTGGTCAATGAGACCATCTGCCATTGGCAAGAAATGAAATTTAATAGTGGCATCACCAATCCTTTGTTTAGTCATAGCTTGGTCAAAACGAAATTCAAAGGAACTGCACATAAAGTTCTGTTTTTACTGACGTAAACATCTGCCATTGGATGCAGGATACAAAATATAATTGTGGCAGTATCAATTTTTTTAGTCAAAGCTTCATGGTCAAATAAAATTAAAAGGAACCACAGGAAGTTCTGTTTTGATCAATCAGACCATCTGCCTTGGAAAGTAACGAAATTTAATGGTGGCATCATCAATTCTTTGTCTGGTCATGCAAAGCTTGGTCAAAACGAAATTCGAAAGAAGCCATGCAAATTTCTGTTTTGGTCAATGAGACCATCTGCCATTCGCAAGAAATGAAATTTAATGGTGGCATCGTCAATTCTTTGTCTGGTCATGCAAAGCTTGGTCAAAACGAAATTCGAAGGAGCTGGTCAAAACGAAATTCGAAGGAGCCACACAACGTTCTGTTTTGGTCAATGAGACCATCTGCCATTGGCAAGAACTGAAATTTAATAGTGGCATCATCAATCCTTTGTTTAGTCATGCAAAAGCTTGGTCAAAACGAAATTCGAAGGAGCCAACACAACGCTCTGTTTTGGTCAATGAGACCATCTCCCATTGGCAAGAAACGAAATTTAATGGTGGCATTAATTTTTTGTCTGGTCATAAAAACTTGGTCAAAACGAAATTCGAAAGGAGCCACGCAAAGTTCTGTTTTGGTCAATGAGACCATCTGCAATTGGCAAGAAATGAAATTTAATAGTGGCATCATCAATCCTTTGTTTAGTCATGCAAAAGCTTGGTCAAAACGAATTCGAAGGAGCCACACAAAGTTCTGTTTTGGTCAATGAGACCATCTGCCATTGGCAAGAAATGAAATTTAATAGTGGCATCACCAATCCTTTGTTTAGTCATAGCTTGGTCAAAACGAAATTCAAAGGAACTGCACATAAAGTTCTGTTTTTACTGACGTAAACATCTGCCATTGGATGCAGGATACAAAATATAATTGTGGCAGTATCAATTTTTTTAGTCAAAGCTTCATGGTCAAATAAAATTAAAAGGAACCACAGGAAGTTCGGTTTTGATCAATCAGACCATCTGCCTTGGAAAGAAATGAAATTTAATAGTGGCATCATCAATTCTTTGTCTGGTCATGCAAGCTTGGTCAAAGCGAAATTCGAAAGGAGCCATGCAAATTTCTGTTTTGGTCAATGAGACCATCTGCCATTCGCAAGAAATGAAATTTAATAGTGGCATCATCAATCCTTTGTTTAGTCATGCAAAAGCTTGGTCAAAACGAAATTCGAAAGGAGCCACACAAAGTTCTGTTTTGATCAATGAGACCATCTGCCATTCGCAAGAAATGAAATTTAATAGTGCCATCATCAATCCTTTGTTTAGTCATGCAAAAGCTTGGTCAAAACGAAATTCAAAGGAAAATTTATTTTAGTCAAAGCTTCATGGTCAAATAAAATTAAAAGGAACCACAGAAAGTTCTGTTTTGGTAAATAAGACCATCTTGCCATTTGGCCAGAATTATGAAGATCAGTCAAAGATTGGTCAGAATGGGATTCTAGTGAGTGGCAAGTCAAATTGTCAGGCATTTGCCAGAATGAAGGCAACAAATTTCTTTGTTAAACTGAATTATCATTTGCCAGACAAAATTAGATTTTAAGATAAGGTTTGCACTGGCAACTCCTCACTCGAACAATATAAAAGGTTTGTCTTTCTTACACCATTTGTTTTAAAAGAAATGAGCTTTTACCAAGTTATTCACAGTTACTCACAACTCTATATTAACAAACAATGTGGTAAAAGCATGCATCTATCCTAAAACAAACGATGGCAAAAGTGTTTGATTTCAATAATTTTGATCAAACACTTTTGTTTTAAAAATAAGATATTATTGATTAATGGTCATTTCAAGGTTTTGGATTGACATCACTAAGACGTTGTAGGCACTAAGTTGCTTTATTTAACCACACACCTATCTGACCAGAAATCAAAATTATATTTCCATATTTATCACTTATAAATTGACAATCATTATTAAAAACTTGGTCTTTCTTTTGCCATTATTTTCTTTTCCACCAAGCTCCAAGACTTAGTTCTCCAGGACTGTATTCTTCTGTTCACCACCAACCACTTTTTGACAGCAAACATTTCAATTGTTGTAATAAAAATTGTTGTTTTTAAAACGAACAGTTGATTAATGGTCAATTAGTTTAATTTCTTAATATAAGGCACTAAGTTGCTTTATTCACACTAATTTGACCAGAAAATACAACTGTTTACATATTTATTAAAAAAATAATCAAAATATGGTCTTCTTTTTCCTGTATTTTCTTGTCACAATGCTCAATGACTTAGTTTTCACAAATCATTGTAATAAAAACTTGTTTTAAATAATGAATAGTTGATTAAAGGGTCAATTAGTATTACTAATTTATTAGGCACTAAGTTGCTTTATTTAACCACACACTAATTTGACCAGAAAATGCAACTATTTACAGATTTATCATTTGTTAAAAAATAATCAAAATATGGTCTTCTTTATCCTGTATTTTCTTGTCACAATATTCAACCAATTCCACCAACTCAAACACTTAGTTCTCATAAATCATTGTAATAAAAACTTGTTTAAAAATAAATAGTTGATTAATGGCCAATTAGTATTAATTTATTAGGCACTAAGTTGCTTTATTTAACCACATACTAATTTGACCAAAAAATACAACTATTTAGATTTACATATGTTAAAAATAATCAAAATATGGTCTTCTTTTTCCTGTATTTTCTTGCCACAATATTCAACCAGTTCCACCAGCTCAAAGACTTAGTTCTCATCACAACAGTATTCCAGGACCAAATCCTTTTCACCATCCACCATATTTTTACCAAAACAGATTTCTCTTTGATGAATACAGATTGTGTTTGTCTCACAGACTGTATGTTTGTAGGTTATGGAAGGTTGTCTTAAATTTTGTCCTAATGTGATGTATTTTTGTCCTAGTGCGATGTATTTATGTCCTAATGTGATGTATTTATGTCCTAATGTGATGTATTTATGTCCTAATGTGATGTATTTATGTCCTAATCCCCACATTAAATTTACATTAATTTCCTAGGAGTTGAAAGCTGGGGTTACAAAGCCTTAAAAGCCGGAGGTCCGAAGACCGAATAGCCGCAGTGCCAAAGTCCGGAATGCCGAAGTCCGGAAAGCCGCAGTACCGAAGTTAGAGAAGCCGGATTTCCAAAATCATTTGAACCAGTTCTTCTCAAATTAATTGTTAGAGTAGAGCTGGCAACTTGTCATTAACTACATGTATATTAATAATTATGAGATTGTGGCATTATAAAGAATGAGAAAAGCTAAAAAGCTTGGATATGAGTTTCTTAACCAAGCCCAAAGCAGTTCAGCTTTCCTCAACCTTAGACTGTTTCTAGACTGAATACATGCTCTAAATATTAAATCAATACTAATATTTATACATAAGTCATGGGATGCGCACCTGCAATTCCTAAACTGTTGTTCCGCACTATGAAAAAAGAGACGATCTACATCAGTTTTGCCTGTGCCACCACCATCTTACGTACCTTCCACTTGGAGCATCTTCTCTTAGCTTAGGACACATGTGAATGTCCAAGGAAAATCAAACACGGTTGTAAATGGACACGGAAATGGTTGTGGTCATTTATCAGTCGTGTTTAATTTGCCTGAGTATACCTAGCTAGAGTCACATTTATGAGCCTAAGATGACCTCTAATTTGATACATAGTGAGGACACCCAGGATGAAACTAAACAGCAGCAACACAGCAACATGTTTTGGAGTTGTGATATTGTTGGTTTAGTTCCCCCTTTTCCTAACCTTATGGGCAAAAGTGAGATTTAGGAAGCATCAGCTATACACCCATATCCTATGACCCTATCTGATTACTGCCACAATATCTAACCTGACCAATTTAATGAATTTGTCTTTCATCTTGTGTAGATTTTGATAATTCTCTCCATAGTTGCACACACCATACACTCATGTACATAGTACTCCTAATTAAAATAAAAATGCATTATGTAAAGAAAATTTAACAAAAACTTGTCCACCATAATTTGTATTGTTTTTAACCTAAAGGGCTATTCCAATTTTTATCCACACCCCCCGTTGATAGCCTGTGTACAGCCTGAATATACACCTGTAATTCAGTCTGTAAAAACTCGCACCATAGCTTGTCGACCCCCCGAAGAAGTAGATTTTGATTATCCAAATCACAACTCTTGTCTTATTCCAGTTACAATTGGTTCTCTGGGAATTCTTGTGAGATCAAATAATCCAATCAAATAAGCAATTATGAATGATACGAGTATTAAACCACTCAAAATCTACTCCTCAGATCTGAGTAGCTCAGTGGGGGGGTGGGCAGGGTAGGGGCCAAATAACAGTTGGAAATGCCCCAGCAGGGGGATGCGGATACAAATTGGAATAGTCTAACCAAAAAATTAGTATCCCTGTCAAAGACATCTATTTATTGGAAGTTAGCTGAACCCAGAAAGCTTGAAAAGGTCAAAATTGGGAAACAGTGCCGGACTTCGCATGTGTTCAAGTCATTCGAGTCAATTATTGACGTCCATTTTGCCACGTTGCTTCCCGAAACGCCTATTAAAACATCTGTTCTTGCTTCCTGTTCCTTAGACGTTGCTTCCCGCTATCTAGTAACTTGACCTACGACCACTACGTGAAACTCCTAAAACATCTGCTCTGAGATGCTGCAGTATCGGAAATTATGTCTCCAAGTTCATACCGTTTCTTGTTCGAAGATGAAGGCAAACTTTGCATTGCGCCCAAGTGACGTTACCCGGCGAGGTCAATTTTCCGTCTTTAATTCAAAATTACAGGCGTGTTCTTTTAACTGGGAAAAATAAACACCGAAACATACAATGCACCAGCGAGAACAACTAAATACTTAATTTTATTTCAAACTAGAAGGCTTTGCAAGACCAGGTCGTCGTCGAGACCAAGCCGTCGAAAAGCCGAAAACACATGTGTAATGCCGTCCCCCCAATTCAAAGTTCAAAGACTAATTTCACTGCCTAAAACCTGAACGAAATACTTCACCTTACCTCAACTGACGAAGCGTTTGATTTGCAAAAGAACACAAAGACGGTATCGTTGTTTTCTGATTTAGACCACCGTTCAATTGAATCGTTCTGACTGAAAATGAAACGACCACAGCCCTTTTCCTCGCAGCGAAGTGGGCAAATTGCCCAAGTGTAATTTGAATATTGCAACAACGCAAATGATTGGTTAAAAACATTGGAAAAAACACTCTGATTGGCCAACCCCGAACCGAGGTCGAGTTATTGTGTTTACATCAATTCGGATTGCCCCGCCCCCTTCGTTAGCGTCTCGCGCGCGTATGAAAATCGCGAGACGCCCACGAAGGGGCACGCTATACGCTAACGAAGGGGGCGGGGCAAGCCTTCCGAATTGTTGTAAACACTGATTTGATGCCTTTCTGGTCTGGTTGCCTGTAATTTGTCCTGATTGTCGACAAAAAAGAACATTTTAATAGCGATTTAATACAATTATTGTGTAATAAATACCAAATAAACCCGATTTACTGTTAAACTCGCTTCACTAATAGACGTTTAATACGGCTCCCTGAAGTGTGATGTTGTAGTCCTGAGAAAGACTATTGTTTGTGACTGACGTTTCGACGGCCAGCGGCGGTCATCTTCACACTCACACTCACAGTCAAAAATTACAATTTGACAAAATCTAGGTTAAAACTGCCAGAGCTTTGTCCGCGCTCGTATTATTAAAATTAATAATAAATGTGTTGTTCATTCACCAAGTGAAGTCTAAGGATATTATTCTCTTGCAAACCTTGGTTGTTCTTTTATTAAGTCATTTTTCTGCCAAGCCACTAAACAACTTAATTAATGAATATGTAAATTTCAAAGCGTCAGTCGTCACGTCTTAAGTATCAAATTATATTGTCACAATGTTTCTGGGGAGTCCATTTCCTAAACTGCATCGGATGTTTAGACAAGGCTAAGAGAAATCTTTGTGTAGTAAGTCACAATATAAATGGATTGCGATGAGAAGTTCGAAAATGATCGCTCGCGGGTCCTAGCTACCACAACAACGAAGAATGAACCGGTAATAAAATTACATGAAGACGTGGCAAGATATGTCGTACGAGCGCCTTCGGATAGTGAGGACAGTGATAGAGAAGATCTTGAGACGAGGTACAGTATCTAATTTAACTTTTAATCCTATTCTACGGTATTGCATTTACAAGTTGAGATAAATATTTATCTTTAGATGAAGAGAGGATTTATTAATGATCAAATATATGTATATGAAAATTTGACTGCCCCAACCAGGAATCGAACCCGAGGTCTCCGAATCAAATGTTCTGACCGTGTCTCAATTCGATGCGTTGATTCGGAGACCTCGGGTTCGATTCCCGGTTGGGGCAGTCAAATTTTCATATACATATATTTGATCGATTAATATTTATATCGCCCAGCAAATGCTGTAGCTGTTAAGTAAGGTTACAGAACACCCTATTTCACAAAATTTGTTAACGCGCGCGCAATTTGTCTCCGATTTATCTCAAATTTGCACCAAATATAGTTAAGTATGCGAAGAACACTATCATACTTTAATCTTTAATCTTTAATTAAATTTCTTTATACACGGTAGCCTATTCAGTAAAACTGTTTTTCAAAGGGCCGTGCTATTATAGTTAAAAATAAATACATCATAAACCTAACTATACAAATATATCAATAAACAATACTAAAATAAAAATACAAATGTAAGTCAATATACACAATTATATTACAAGTCGTCAGCTATTCAATTATGAAAGATTCTTAAGTCGTCGTTTGAATGACGAGATAGATAGACTTTGATAATTGTCAGTTACTTCATTGGACAGTTCGTTCCACGAAATTGCAGCCCTATATGAGTAACTTCTTTTAAGGTAATTAGTATTTGGTTTTGCCAAAGTAAGTTTAGTGCCATTACTTCGTAAATTGTAATTTTCATTATCACAAGTATTAAATAAGTCAACAAGATAATTTGGTAATTTCGATGTCAATGCTCTAAATGTCATCAAAGTTTGACGATTTCCTAGAATCTCGTGAATTGACATCCAACCAAGTTTTTCTAAAATTTCAGTGGAACGAACATTGTAAGTATCACCAGTTATAACACGCGCCGCTCTCCTTTGTAGTTTTGAAAGTTTATTAATATGAGTAATACAACCATCGTTCCAGACAGTTGAGCAATATGTGAAGTGAGGCAACACTAAAGCATTATACATATTTATTAGAATTTTTTGGGGAACAAAAGATTTTGCCCTTCGAAGTAAAGCAATGTTTTTCGAAATTTTCTTACATTGTACTTCATTGTGTTTTCCCCACTTCAGCTGTTCATCAAGAGTTACACCAAGTGATTTCTTATGGGGGACTTGTTTGATTTTATCACCCCCTATGCTTATTTCAGGGCTTTCGTTAATTGAGGCCAGATGATATTTGGAGCCAATAATCATAAATTCGGTTTTAGTTTTATTGAGTGTGAGTTTATTTGCCATAAGCCACTGGTGAACATTATCGAGATCATTATTAAGTTTATTTTGTATCTCATAGGAATTATTACCTTTACAAGTGAGATTCGTATATACTGTGAAAAAAATAAAAAATACAATATTTTTCCAGATATATTCATCAATTTAAAATCATATGACCTTCGCGCCGCGGTTTAACCTGGTCTTTAGTTTTACCAAAAAGCTGTCAATTTACCATATTTACACTTCTCGATGTTTGTTCTAAAAAAGTGTGTCGGGGATTTTTTATTGCTGGAGGGGTTTAGCAGCTAGGATATTTTATTCCTCGACCTATGTTGTGGAAGAAGTAATTGACGAATAAAGGCCCGTAACTCTGTTAGTTTTTACATAAAAAAAAAACGCCGACACACTTTTGTAGCGCAGATGTTTGCTAACATCCTGTGCAAGTTTGGTGGGAATCGGTTAAAACGCGCGATCAGGTTACATCTTTTAGTGCCCCTAGGTGACTCAAAATTGATGTGGTAATAAATAAGCCGTGAAAGTTCGGCGCGGTTTTAACAGCTATTGCAAATTCTCCGCCCCCTCTAATAATTGAATTACTTTCCACCAATAAGAACAACGACGATATTAATTGTTTGTTTTGTGGTGAGTTGCAATTGCAAAACAAAGACTATACTAGTACACTGAAATAGCCCTTGTCTACAAAGTTCGAAGATGCCTGCGGTCTGCGGCAAAAAGAAAGGGCGCAAACAGTACTCGGACGGCTAAAGAAAAAAAGCGCAATGCCAGTGAGTCAGATTTTACACCTGATGGCCCCAGCACCACAGCAATAGATTTCATTTCTATGTTTTTGGTATGTTTACTCCAAGTGTAAACGGGAGAAGAAATATCCATCATGCTAAGACATTTTTTGCTGCTGCGGCTTTGCCTTTTCCTATTGCTTTTGAAAGCAACAACAGAGGATGTATTCACGTCATATTTCTGGCCTGTTCTTTTCGAAATCGGTTCAGGAAAACATGTTTGGTGTGAAATACATGTCTTACTTCAGCAAGAGAAAATCCATTTCGCTCCTAAAACTTGTCTCGAATTCATTTATTTTTAGTGGAAGCTGGCACTCCTTACACACTACAGAGTTGTCTAGCATTTATTACAAACATTCTGGACTAAACAATATAATTGCCAACGGGTGGTTTAGCAGAACTGTCATCCTCATTTTCACTTGAGTTAAAATCCGAATCAAAATCATCAGATTCACATTGTGAAATTATGGAAACTTTCCATACTTGTCTTCAGTTTCTGCTCGCTTCTAGAAGACCAGTCGGAACGTTTATCGATGTTCGCAATCATGTCTGGCCATTGTGTCTCTTGAGTCTTGGTCAAAGTATGAACCCTTGTCGCTGGCAGATAAATGTTCCAAAAAGACGTCTTTGTCAGCTTTCTTGCGTTTGGCCCGTTTTTACAACTACCACAGAATGGATTTTTATTCCGTTTACTGTCAGACATAGAGCCAGAGAGACGAGTTGAAGTTGTGTTTGTTTTTCCAATTTCTTTCGATGTAATTTGATACAAATTAGCTGTCATTCATCCTGTTAATTAATAGTTGACTTTCCCGCCACGGATAATAACCGTAAACCGTTTTAACACGATAACTCGCTCAATTTTCAATATTTTCAATTCAAATTTTTGTAGCTGATAGATCTAATGGTAACCTTTACAGACATATCAAAACACCATTTTCAAAAAAATTTCCATTCTAGGGTATTCTGTAACCTTAAGTAAACAGGAAACAGGAGTCGTATAACCATTAACTAGAAATAGTTTACACTAAAACTGCCCCCGGATGATTATGCCAATATTGGTATTTACGAGATAAGCTACATTTAAACCAAAAGTGTCGAAAGGATTCACACTCCATCTGACAAGACGCAAATTCCGTAACATCTGGCGCGTAACCAGGTCCAAAGAAGTTAAAGAACAACTTCCTTGCCAATTCATAAATGTAAAGTTATTTACACAATAATTTAATTTGCATTCTATCAATTGGCTACTAGTCTAGCTATTACTTTGTAATCATTAGACATTACTCCGAAGTTGTTACTCGACGAAGACTCGCCCTTGTTATGATTTTCGTGAAAGCTATTTGCTGGGCGATATAAATATTAATTATTCCTGCTTACTGCCTACTGGGGCTGAGTTCTGGGAATTTTTCCACCTTTTTCAAAAAAATTTCAAACAAAATATCCAGGGGGAGGTTGTTGGACACAAACCTTAATCGGTAAGCCGAATGATGCAATATCTTCTTTTTTTTATCTGCCAATTAATGTTTACCTCACACCCATGAGGCCACCACACAAATATGGCAAGCCAATATGAACCTAATCGAATGGATCGAATTAACATGAATATTGAATATATATATACAGTGAATTAAGCCAAACAAACAAACAAAGACAAATTCAATATCAATCTATTTTACCATGTGAAGATCACTGCTTTGGTCAAATACTATTTTGTATCTATATAACATCAAAAACTTTATTTTAAACTTACATTTCATATGTTTTTATCTGCACATTTTAAACTTTTATTTCAACATGTTGCTGAACACTCATAATCATCATCATCGTCGTTGTCATCATCATCTGCTGATTCATGATCATCTGCTGATTCATCATCATGATCATCTGCTGATTCATCATCATCATGATCATCATCTCCTGATTCATCATCATCATCATCTCCTGATTCATCATCTGCTGATTCATCATCATCGGATTCATCATCATCTCCTGATTCATCATCATCATCATCATCTGATTCATAATCATCATTATCATCACCATCATTATCATCATCATCACCATCATCATCATCATCACCATCATCATCATCATCATCACCACCATCATCACCATCATCATCATTATTATCATCATCATTATTGTCATCATTTCATCATCATTATCATCATCATCATCATCTGCATCATCACCATTATCATCATCATCACCATCATCATCATCATCATCACCATCATCATTATCAATATTATCATCATCATTATTGTCATCATTTCATCATCATTATCATCATCACCACCATAGACTGATAATTGAGGCTTGGAAAAGGTTAATATTTCTTTGTTGAGATCTTGAACGTTGTGATCTTTCAATCATTAAACGGAACAGCTTGGAGATGGGCTTTATGCTGTTTTTGATCCCGGCAACCCCGGGGACAATGCAGAAAATCAAATCCCGGGGTGGGGTATTGTTTTATTATTTTTTGCCCGGGGGTATAGGGCGGGGAAAGTACCTCACCCTTGGAAGTCTGGTAACTAAAGTAAAGTATTCGTATTCAAAATGGTGACGAAAAAAAGTTGCTGAAAATCGACGTACTAGGGCGACTGAAAAAGTGAAATGAACTAGAACTCAAAGAAAGCAGCAACAGAAATGAGCCACTGGTTGTGTTAAATTTACATTTGATGTTAAAATTTGTCTAATTATACATTTGTTTGATGTTAAAACTCATGTGCTTTTGTATTGTTTCATGCTTGGTGGGGGAATTGTTAAATTTCAAAGTCCCGGGGGTGGAGAATTTGCGATGAGCTTTGATAAAAAATACAAATCCACAGTGCTCTCATTATAAGGCGTGCAATCGCACAGGGTATTGCCCGGGGATCATGGTTACAGGAAGAATTGACACGTGACCAGCAACATTATTACCGTTTTCTCCAAGGCAGTGCAAGGTTGAAAAATAAAATTTCCATACTTTTACTTAAAAACACAACCCTGTATCCGGTTTCTAGGGTTATTACCACATACGTGCGTATGCTATAAAGTGGAATGTGCGATTCCCCGATTTAGCCGCTAGTTAATATCTGGAGGAAGTGGTTCCCCTTATAAATTGAAAGCTAATTAGGTAAAGGGTAACAATTTGGTGGTTTTATCCGGAATAATATCACAACAACAGCATGTTTACCTGTCATTTCAAACTTCACTTCATCGATGTTCTTCGTTCTTCGATTTACATCATTTGAGCAACATTTTTCAGTACAATTCAACACATTTAAGCAGGGCGTAGGAAGCTTTGTAAACTTGGGGGGGGGGGGGGGGGGCGGCCAAAGCAAAATGTTCGTAATTGTACCTATTAGTGGCGAAATTAGTCCAAAAATGTTGAAATCTAGCGCAAATGGCATTTCCTGCATTCTGAGCGGTGATTTTTCAGCTCAGAAGTTTATAAAATTTCATATTTTAGACTGTTTCGGCGTGGCCCCCGAAAATCCTCTATCTCTGTTCAAAAGGCAGTTAAGCGGTATAAAACGTTATTATATATTTTGGATTGAGTCAACAACTGATCATTTTAAAACTAACCTTTGAAATTGAAGACGACGAGGCGGCGTCGGTTTTGAAGTTCAAAAACGTTCTTTTCGACAAAGGGACAGACGGCGGAAACTAGTTGCGTGCCAGAAATAATTTTCTTTAAATTTGAAGCGTTCTTTACTTAAATCTTTCGCAAGGACGACAGATGAGTTCAGGAAGCGCTTTGTTTTGATGAAGCACGTTGTCATGAACCTTTTCAACTTCAACTAATATAACCGCGTTCTTGCAGTATGTGGAGTCCTAAGGCCCTCAAGGAAGGGATTCGCAGATCGAGTCTGTCGATAGAACGAAAAATCGATTCCATCACATGCCAGTTGCTGCACCTGGACAACCTCCCCTCCCACAAAATTTGTGTTATTACCTAAAAAGTTGGTGACACGTGCCAGCCTGTGCCGGGGGGGGGGAGTGGAGATAAGGCCCTGGGAACGAGGTTGCGATCACTCGAGCAAATGAGCAATAGCCGAAGAAGATGGCGCATGTGGATGAGCCAATGAGATGAGCACACCGCGTGGTTTCGCAAAGCATATCAGGATGATGCAATAATTGCAATTTGTCGACCCGAAAAATAAAAATAAAATACAGGAATGCCACCGAAACTTAGACTCGGCTACCACCACTGGTGCCGCTCGTATTGCGAGTGCGAGGTCTATACGGGAAAGTATATTTTCCTGAACTGGCTTAGTTTGACTGTAGGAAGAACATAAAGTTAATTCAAATGATCTTCTTGGGTCGAGGAAATATTTTCGTGACACAACTGACAACTCAGCCCGCGGTTAGTCGAGCTAGCCTGGTTTATAAAACATTAAACAGCCACTTAAAAGCATTTTGTTGTTATGTTCTTTTCTAGGGAAAAGCTGAAAAAAACGGAAAAAGCTGTTCTCAGACTCACCAGAGATATAAATGACCAAAATGACAATCCTCACTTGCGCAACAATAAGTCACGTGTTTTCCTTCGTATTCCAAAACGCTTCGTTCTCCTCGCTCTCTTAGCTCTTGGCAATTGTAACATGTACTGTGTGCGTATGTGCTTGAACGTGACTATTGTCGCCATGACTACGACGAGACAAAACATCGGTAATACAACAACTCCATCTTCTGAAGTAAGTAATTAATTAGCCAAAAAGTATTCCGCCATTTTTACTGAAAAAGGTTGATGTACTGCCGAAATCGTGTAAGTAGTCTAAGGTTTTGAGCGAAGGCCCTTCGTCGTCAGAGACGAAGGGCCTTAGCTCGAAACGTTATACTACTTACACGCTATTTCGGCACTAACTAACCTTTTTAGATATTTGATTTGCATTTCTACACTGCCTACGCAGCACAACACGTTTTAATTTACCGATAGTCTGAAAAAAAAGTAGCTTCCTTTCAATTTCCATCAACTATCAAAAACGCTGTTCGTAAGTCATAATAGAAATATCGACTGTTACGTTAATAAGGGTGTGATCAATAGGTTGCATTCGCCGTATTATGTTACTAATTAACAATTATTGGATGAGGTGAAGCATGATATCGAGAATTATCAAGGCCGAGGTTTGTGTTATCTGCCGAAGGCTGAGGTGGATAACACAAACCGGGGTCTTGATAATTCTCGATATCATGCGAAAACCGAATCCAATAATTGTTTTATTATGCATAAGAAGTGCTAAGGCAATGGGCCGTCGAATTTTTGCAAAGAACCCGCCATTTTCCCCATTTTCTTTCGCCGTAAACAAGCTGGCAACAGAAAGCTAGCAACAAGATATTGGAATAATGATGTCATAGCTACACTTTTTGAACCATAATATTGGAACATTGACGTCACGTGAAGCTGATGTCACAAATTAGCGGTATGCCAACAGCCAATCAAAATCGAGATTGTAACAATTTAGAGAATGCATAATAATTGTAGTTATTTAATTTTTCTGGTGACCGTTACAACGACAGCTTAATTTTGGGACTGTGTTATGAATTCCTTATATTAACCTTATTTGCTCGGTCTTTACTAAGGCTTTACTGAAAGCCTATTAGTAGAAACGTGCGCTAGTAGTGTGATACAAATGATACAGTTTAATTCGTCAACTTCTATTTTCTATAGATACCCGAATTTCACTGGGATAAAGCACTACAAGGTTAAAAGTACTTTAGTTGTCACATATATTCATGATTTTAACAGTGACTTTGAAATTATTCGGGCAATGGTGGATCCAGCAAGGTTTTTTTAGGGGGGTGATGGGCGAGCAGCCGAGCACACCGAACCCAGCAGCGTGCTGTTGCGACAGTGCACCTAGTAGTTTCTTGGTTACAATAATACAATTTACAGATATGTTGAATAAATAGAATAAATATGTTTCAATCTTCGTGCCTGATTAAATTTAAAATATATTTGTCCAGTTGTCCCAACATTGTTATGACAGCAAACACGCGTTATTTGTTGCCAAACTCGCTTGAAATGATGTAATCATTGTAATTGTTTAATTTTTGTACCCCTGTTGACGAAGGCCAACAGGGGTGCACACCCCTGTTCACCCCCCCTATAAATCCACCACTGTATTCCGGTACCGTATTTCCTTGTTTTCCAGCCATTCAATTCCTTAATGTTAATTGCTTTCCTACCATTCTCTTTTCTCCTTTCTCGCATTCCCTTTCTTTCCCTTCCGTTCCATTTCCTCTCTTCTCTCCTCTCCCCTCTCTCGTCTTCTCTTGTCTTCTCTTTGCCTCGCCTCGCCTTCCATTGCCTCGCCTTCCATTGCAATTTGCCTCGCCTTCCATTGTAATTTGCCTCGCCTTCCATTGCCTCGCCTTCCATTGCCTCGCCTTCCATTGCCTCGCCTTCCATTTCCTCGCCTTCCATTGCCATGCGTTCCATTGCCTCGCGTTCCATTGCATCGCGTTCCATTGCCTCGCCTTCCATTGCCTCGCCTCGCCTTCGATTGCCTCGCCTCGCCTTCCATTGCCTCGCCTCGCCTTCCATTGCCTCGCCTTCGATTGCCTCACCTCGTCTTCCATTGCCTCGCCTTCCATTGCCTCGCCTTCCATTGCCTCGCCTCGTCTTCTATTGCCTCGCCTTCCACTGCCTCGCCTCGCCTCGCCTTCCATTGCCTCGCCTTCCATTGCCTCGCCTCGCCCTCCATTGCCTCGCCTCGCCTTCCATTGCCTCGCCTTCCATTGCCTCGCCTCGGCATCCATTGCCTCGCCTTCGATTGCCTCGCCTTCGATTGCCTCGGCTTCCATCGCCTCGCCTTCCATTGCCTCGCCTCGCCTTCCATTGCTTCGCCTCGTCTTCCATTGCCTCGCGTTCGATTGCCTCGCCTCGCCTTCCATTGCCTCGCCTCGTCTTCGATTGCCTCTCCTTCCACTGCCTCTCCTTCCACTGCCTCGCCTTCCATTGCCTCGCCTTCCATTGCCTCGCCTCGTCTTCCATTGCCTCGCCTTCGATTGCCTCGCCTCGCCTTCCATCGCCTCGCCTTCCATCGCCTTGCCTTCCATTGCCTCGCCTTCCATTGCCTCGCCTCGCCTTCCATTGCCTCGCCTCGTCTTCCAATGCCTCGGCTTCGATTGCCTCGCCTCGTCTTCCATTGCCTCGCCTTCCATTGCCTCGCCGTCTTCGATTGCCTCGCCTTCCACTGCCTCGCCTTCCACTGTCTCGCATTCCATTGCCTCGCCTTCCATTGCCTCGCCTTCCATTGCCTCGCCTTCCATTTCCTCGCCTCGCCTTCCATTGCCTCGCCTTCCATTTCCTCGCCTCGGCATCCATTGCCTCGCCTTCGATTGCCTCGCCTTCGATTGCCTCGCCTTCGATTGCCTCGCCTTCGATTGCCTCGGCTTCCATCGCCTCGCCTTCCATTGCCTCGCCTCGTCTTCCATTGCCTCGCCTCGTCTTCCATTGCCTCGCGTTCGATTGCCTCGCCTCGTCTTCCATTGCCTCGCCTCGCCTTCCATTGCCTCGCCTCGTCTTCAATTGCCTCTCCTTCCACTGCCTCTCCTTCCACTGCCTCGCCTTCCATTGCCTCGCCTTCCATTGCCTCGCCTCGCCTTCCATTGCCTCGCCTTCCATTGCCTCGCCTTCCATTGCCTTGCCTCGCCTTCCATTGCCTCGCCTTCCATTACGTTGTCTTGCCTTCCATTGCCTCGCCTTTCATTGTCTTGCCTCGCCTTCTATTGCCTCGCCTTCGATTACCTCACGTCGCCTTTCATTTCCTCGCCTCGGCTTCCATTGCCTCGCCTCGCCTTACATTGCATTGCATTGCATTACCTCGCCTTCCATTGCCTCATCTCGCCTTTCATTGCCTTGCCTCGCCTTCCATTGCCTTGCCTCGCCTTCCATTGCCTCGCCTTCCATTGCCTCACCTTCCATTGCCTCGCCTTCCATTGCCTCGCCTTCCATTGCCTCGCCTTCCATTGCCTTGCCTTCCATTGCCTCGCCTTCCATTGCCTCGCCTTCCATTGCCTCGCCTTCCATTGCCTCGCCTTCCATTGCCTCGCCTTCCATTGCCTTGCCTCGCCTTCCATTGCCTCGCCTTCCATTGCCTCGCCTTCCATTGCCTTGCCTCGCCTTCCGTTAGCTCACCTCGCCTTCCATTGCATCGCCTCGCCTTCCATCGCCTCGCCTTCCATTGCCTCGCCTTCCATTGCATCGCCTCGCCTTCCATTGCATCGCCTCGCCTTCCATTTTTTCGCCTCGTCTTCCATTGCCTCGCCTTCGATTACCTCGCGTCGCCTTTCATTACCTCGCGTCGCCTTTCATTACCTCGCGTCGCCTTTCATTACCTCGCGTCGCCTTTCATTACCTCGCGTCGCCTTTCATTACCTCGCGTCGCCTTTCATTACCTCGCGTCGCCTTTCATTACCTCGCGTCGCCTTTCATTACCTCGCGTCGCCTTTCATTACCTCGCGTCGCCTTTCATTACCTCGCGTCGCCTTTCATTACCTCGCGTCGCCTTTCATTACCTCGCGTCGCCTTTCATTACCTCGCGTCGCCTTTCATTACCTCGCGTCGCCTTTCATTACCTCGCGTCGCCTTTCATTACCTCGCGTCGCCTTTCATTACCTCGCGTCGCCTTTCATTACCTCGCGTCGCCTTTCATTACCTCGCGTCGCCTTTCATTACCTCGCGTCGCCTTTCATTACCTCGCGTCGCCTTTCATTACCTCGCGTCGCCTTTCATTACCTCGCGTCGCCTTTCATTACCTCGCGTCGCCTTTCATTACCTCGCGTCGCCTTTCATTACCTCGCGTCGCCTTTCATTACCTCGCGTCGCCTTTCATTACCTCGCGTCGCCTTTCATTACCTCGCGTCGCCTTTCATTACCTCGCGTCGCCTTTCATTACCTCGCGTCGCCTTTCATTACCTCGCGTCGCCTTTCATTACCTCGCGTCGCCTTTCATTACCTCGCGTCGCCTTTCATTACCTCGCGTCGCCTTTCATTACCTCGCGTCGCCTTTCATTACCTCGCGTCGCCTTTCATTACCTCGCGTCGCCTTTCATTACCTCGCGTCGCCTTTCATTACCTCGCGTCGCCTTTCATTACCTCGCGTCGCCTTTCATTACCTCGCGTCGCCTTTCATTACCTCGCGTCGCCTTTCATTACCTCGCGTCGCCTTTCATTACCTCGCGTCGCCTTTCATTACCTCGCGTCGCCTTTCATTACCTCGCGTCGCCTTTCATTACCTCGCGTCGCCTTTCATTACCTCGCGTCGCCTTTCATTACCTCGCGTCGCCTTTCATTACCTCGCGTCGCCTTTCATTACCTCGCGTCGCCTTTCATTACCTCGCGTCGCCTTTCATTACCTCGCGTCGCCTTTCATTACCTCGCGTCGCCTTTCATTACCTCGCGTCGCCTTTCATTACCTCGCGTCGCCTTTCATTACCTCGCGTCGCCTTTCATTACCTCGCGTCGCCTTTCATTACCTCGCGTCGCCTTTCATTACCTCGCGTCGCCTTTCATTACCTCGCGTCGCCTTTCATTACCTCGCGTCGCCTTTCATTACCTCGCGTCGCCTTTCATTACCTCGCGTCGCCTTTCATTACCTCGCGTCGCCTTTCATTACCTCGCGTCGCCTTTCATTACCTCGCGTCGCCTTTCATTACCTCGCGTCGCCTTTCATTACCTCGCGTCGCCTTTCATTACCTCGCGTCGCCTTTCATTACCTCGCGTCGCCTTTCATTACCTCGCGTCGCCTTTCATTACCTCGCGTCGCCTTTCATTACCTCGCGTCGCCTTTCATTACCTCGCGTCGCCTTTCATTACCTCGCGTCGCCTTTCATTACCTCGTCTCGCCTCGTCTCGCCTCGTCTCGCCTCGTCTCGCCTCGTCTCGCCTCGTCTCGCCTCGTCTCGCCTCGCCTCGTCTCGTCTCGCCTCGTCTCGCCTCGTCTCGCCTCGTCTCGCCTCGTCTCGCCTCGTCTCGCCTCGTCTCGCCTCGTCTCGCATTGCATTGCATTGCATTGCATTGCATTGCATTGCATTGCATTGCATTGCATTGCCTTGTGTTGCATTGCCTTGTGTTGCCTTGTGTTGCCTTGTGTTGCCTTGTGTTGCATTGCCTTGCCTTGTGTTGCATTGCCTTGCCTTGCCTCGCCTCGCCTCGCCTCGCCTTCCATTGCCTTGCCTCGCCTTCCATTGCCTCGCCTTCCATTGCCTCGCCTTCCATTGGCTTACCTCGCCTTCCATTGCATCGCCTCGCCTTCCATTGCATCGCCTCGCCTTCGGCAACATGAAAATCGGCGTTGCATGGGTACAGTATGTTACACACGCCGATTTGTTTCGCAATGGCGTTGTGACACAAATCGGCGACACTTATCGGCGTGTGTAACCGTGGCTTTACATTGCTTTACATTGCATTACATTGCCTTTTCGTGCCATGCATTGCCTTTTCTAGCCATACATTGCCCTTACCTGCATGCATGCCTTTTATTTTCTTACGATGTGTTGCATTGTTTTGCATTGCCTTGCCTTAATGCCTTTGTCTTGTATTGCCTTGCCTTGTTTTGCCTTTCTTTCCTTTCCTTTCCTTGCCTAATTATCTCCTTCCCTGCTATTTTTTTATCAATCAATGTTTTAAAAGTCACCATCCCAAATATCTTTCATTGCAGGTACTATATTAGCGTCTTTATATTGGGGATACACAGCCACTCAAATACCTGCTGGACTTTTATCTTACAAGTTCGGTGGAACGTTTTTATTTGGATTGGCCGTGTTTAGTTCATCTGTCCTGACACTGGCAACACCTTTTATAGTCCGTCGAGATGTGAACGCCTTCATTGTTTTACGAGTTATTGAAGGTTTATTTCTGGTAGGTATGACTATGTTATACGTTTAATTGAAAGACTTGAAATACAAGACGAGAGTTAAAGTGCCTATCCGGGTGATTTTACATATTTGTGATCTTTAGAATCTCTTGATAAGAATTGTGAAATATCAATTGTCTTCTGAAAATTTCATCTTCATGTCTTTTTCTCCTGCTAAAGTTGATTAACTATTCACAGAAAATGACGTCAAAGCAGCCAAGCAGGGACACGCAAGACATTGTATACTGATTCAACAGTGAAATACAAAGAAAGTTTGGGAATTGAGCGAATGTTGTCTAAATATAGGTGTGTTTAAAGTTCAGAGCCAAGCTTGAATCAGTGTATTTGCGTGTCCGTGCTTTGACGTCATTTCCTGTGAATAATAGTAAATCAACTTTAGAAGGGGAGAAGACATGCATAAAGAACGACAAGATATATAACATTTCTTTTGTAAAAATAATTAACATTTCAATTTGTAAAATTCCCAAACCCCAGATAGGGATTTTTATAGTAGAATAGAGGACTCTTTGCTATAATTTGCCATCATTTGCGTGCATTCCGATTATCTGCATTAACGGCAATATTGCAATAATACCTAACCATGCTGATTAATGGTCAATTTCATTGCATGTTAGTTATTTCTACTCTAGTATTTAAGGTTTTTAGATGTTTATTATATATTTAATCAAATTAACCCATAACTTAAACGACGTAACCGTCAGAAGTAATAGGCTGTCTCGAGTTCACGATCTCTTCTTCGTTTTAGGGTCTTGTTGCTTCCTCGGGTATGACGATTGTAAGCAAGTGGGCTCCAATTTATGAAAGAAGTATTTTCCAATCCGTTGGTTTTGCAGGTTAGGGTACAACAATACCCACAGTAGGATTAATTAGATACCGAAGAGAAATAGGTTGAAGCCAAATTTCTGGTAGCTAATTTCTGGCGGTAAGATTTTTTGTTGCATTATAAATATTGGGTGACAAATTTTAAAACAAAAGAAATAAAATAAAATAAATCAGTGTTTAATGTATATAGTTATAATAATAGTGATACAATATAAAACATAGAGATTGCTTGTTCAAAGACATTGTGGCAGGTAAAACATCTTGTCAAATAATATTTTAGATAGACATAATATTATTTTAATGTTTATAAACAGTAACACAATGTCACAAACTTGAACTTCCTTAGAATATTGTAATTATCTCATACTATATATGAACCAATTTTATCACCATAAATTTCAGATAAATATCTAAAAGGTTATGATAAGAGCAAAGATGAGACAGTAGGCAAAGGGGCTTATATATACATATATGATATGCATGTACGCAGTATAACATGATAAATGGTTGCATCATCTAGTGAAAATTCAGTATTTGAAAGGTTAAGTAAAACTTTTTTTCAACTTATTTCTCTTCGGTACCAACCCCTGACATAAATAACACTCCCTTTGTACAAATAACTCTCCCTTTGTACAAATAACACTCCCTTTGTACAAATAACACTCCCTTTGTATAAATAACACTCCCTTTGTACAAATTAGACGACGTAGTGTATAGACAGAGTAATATTTGGCGTTTCAATCGAAAATAAATTTCGAGTGTTAGAATATATACATTTGTCATTTTAAGACCAAACCGCGACCCTGCGATGCTAGTGCAACAGTGCTATGACCAGTGAGCTACGGAGGGCCGTTACCGAGAGCATATATAGTAATATAGACACGAGTTCTTAGGCAACCAAGCAAGACAAACATGACTTTAAAGTGCCTATATCACTTGTGGGATCTTTACATATTTATAGTAATTGGAACATTCTAAGAAGATTTGTAATATATCTTCTCAGGCGAAAATTTCATCTTCATGGACTTTTTTGCAGTTAAAGTTACCGGATATGACATCAAAGGAGGAATTTTTGAAGCAAGAAACAAAAGAAAACTGATTTGCATTTCCTCCTTTGATGTCATATCCGGTAACTTTAACTGCAAAAAAGTCCATGAAGATGAAATTTTCGCCTGAGAAGATATAGTACAAATCTTATTAGAATGTTCCAATTACTATAAATATGTAAAGATCCCACAAGTGATATAGGCACTTTAACTAAAGCATATTTTAAAGCATTATGATAAAAAAATTAATAAACTTTTATTAACCACCTTTGGCATAAGAAATACAGTGATTTTACACAGTAATAAATAGATAAAATACAAATGAGTAAAACATTATGGTAAGAACGTGTGAACTATCTACCTTTGTTAAATTGAATGCAAACACGACTCGCCTTTTCTATCCCCCCCCCCCCCCCCCCCCCCTACGGGAATTTCCCCATCCATGGTGCCCAGACCTCGCACGCCGTGGCGGCCGGTAGTGTATTTGTGTTTTGCAAAAATTCACAATTTCCAAAAGCCCGTTTCGTCGAAGAAATGTTTTGAACGTTATCTCGGCCAATATTTAACCGATTTAAACTCTGAAAACAGATTTGGAATTAGCGAGGCAACTGTCAACATACATAACATACGTGTCTACTATATTACGAGAACGTGAGTACCCTTCGTAAAAAACGGTTTATGTACTTAGACATTAGTCGACTATAAGCTGGTCACTTCGTCGTATATTATTTTGAACGTTATCTCGATCAATATTTAACCGTTTTTCAATTCTGAATACAGATTTGGAATTAGCGAGTCAAAATACATAACATATGTGTCTACTATATTACGAGAACGTGAATACCCTTCGTAAAAACGGTTTATGTACTTAGACATTAGTCGCCTATAAGCCGGTCACTTCGTCGTATATTATTTTGAATATCTCGATCAATATATAACCGTTTTCAATTCTGAAAACAGATTTGGAATTAGCGAGTCAAAATACATACTCGGACTTCTATTTCCTCAAAAAACTGTCTCTTTTTGGAAAAAACCCTTTGAATCATGTGACGGTTCAATTTAAATATTAATTCAAATGATGAGTATCTAGTTACCAGGACCAAATTTTCCGATGTCGCGCGGACGGCCGTTGATGCATATATATACAAATAAACTCGATCCGAGATCAGGAACCCCGCTAGCATCTCGTGATAAGGGACTAAACGCCGGTCGATATTAGCACCCTCGCCCTACTCAGAGCCCTCCCTGCTTCACAGGCTACCAAGGCCTTCGCCCGGCGGGAACGCCATTTCTTTTGATAAATGCTTTTCAGTAAGTCACTTTCGTGAGTTCCATATATTTTTGGTTTCTTTTAGGTCTACTCTTAGGGGCTGTGTTTGCCAACTCAATCAGTGGTGTTCTCGCTGGTAGTGCCTGGGGCTGGCCTTCGGTGTTTTATTTTTTTGGTACGTCAATGGAGATTCATATTCGTCGTGCTGGGTTTAAGCCGTCGCATGTCGTCAGAGTCAGGTTGTTTCGCCACGCTATCTTCGTGTTTTCTTTCCTCTTTCTCCTCTTTTCCTGTAACTTTCGTACACGTATAGCCGTTCGACAGCGACTTTCGCAGCGCTTTAACCGATTCATATTAAAGACGACTTATTAACCGAGAACAAGTCGAGGTCTGTATGACAATTAAAGTATTTGCCTAAGTGAGGTACAGACCGATCGAACAAAGGATCGCAGTTTGTGCGAAAAAGAAAAATCGAAGGCCAATACTTTCCCGTGTATATATATATATATATATAGAAGTATGTTGATAAAAATTATCAGGTTCAAAGTCATATGCATAGGATAGAGTGCTCAATGCGTAAACGCAGAGCGAAATAACAAACAAAGTGAAAACACTGATTACTTCATTGAAGTTTATTCACAACAAACTTGTTTCGTATGACAATCCGAAGCTTGCCACACTCATCAGGTGAATGATATATAGCTTACAGTGCAGTAGAATATAATATGAGATGCATGCGTCAAATAGGGATAGTGTTACAATTACATAGGGATAGGTGGGAAATTTACATAACGGATGTTTACATAACAGATATTTCTTTCGATGACGACAGGTGGATATCAGTTCGTTTCGTTTGTTAAGAGAGCTTAGTTCGGGATGATATATAATTACCATTTTTTCATGTAGGCATAAATTACATCGTTTTGACTTGTTAGAGTAAGGTTGGCATTGTTTTAGGATTTTCCAGTTAATAGTATAAGGGGTGTTAGTTTCTTTTAGTGTCCAAATGTGTTTACTAAGTTCGGTTGCGTTTTTCTTATGCATAATACGGAATGAAGAGGTATGATTGAGGTATCTAGTTTTGAAAGAGGTCTCTGTCAATCCGACGAAAGTATGGTTTTCGTTGTATGTAAGTAAGTAAGTATGGTTTTCGTTTTCTCCATATAGCTCGAACGTCGCTACCGACATCGGTCACAAGTTTCTGAAGGCAGTCGACGAATGCTTCCCGCGAAACCATCCTCTCCACAAGCTATTTAACCGCAACACCGTGAAGCTGAGTTATAGTTGCATGCCAAACGTCCAGAGCATAATCGCCACGCACAACAAACACATTCTGAAGCAAGAAGAGCAGAAACACAATGAGAGAAACCCAGAATGTAACTGCCGACAAAAGAATAACTGCCCGCTGAACGGAAAGTGCCTTACCAAAGCCGTAGTATACCAAGCCACTGTGACCACCACCGACAACAACGAAAAACCATACTTACGTCGGATTGACAGAGACCTCTTTCAAAACTAGATACCTCAATCATACCTCTTCATTCCGTATTATGCATAAGAAAAACGCTACCGAACTTAGTAAACACATTTGGACACTAAAAGAAACTAACACCCCTTATACTATTAACTGGAAAATCCTAAAACAATGCCAACCCTACTCTAACAAGTCAAAACGATGTAATTTATGCCTACATGAAAAATTTTGTAATTATATATCATCCCGAACTAAGCTCTCTTAACAAACGAAACGAACTGATATCCACCTGTCGTCATCGAAAGAAATATCTGTTATGTAAACATCCGTTATGTAAATTTCCCACCTAATCCCTATGTAATTGTAACACTATCCCTATTTGACGCATGCATCTCATATTATATTCTACTGCACTGTAAGCTATATATCATTCACCTGATGAGTGTGGCAAGCTTCGGATTGTCATACGAAACAAGTTTGTTGTGAATAAACTTCAATGAAGTAATCAGTGTTTTCACTTTGTTTGTTATATATATATATATATATATATATATATATATATATATATATATATATATATATATATATATATATATATATATATATATATATATATATATATATATATATATATATATATATATATATATATATATATATATATATATAATATATATATATATATATATATATATATATATATATATATATATATATATATATATATATATATATATATATATATATATATATATATATATATGTGAGTTGAAGTTTGTTCTCGCTAGTGAAAGTAAACCATACCGGGTGAGGGAAAAATTTCTCAACCATGTTTTTCTTGCAGGTTGTTCTGGTGTGCTGTGGTACGTTCTCTGGCTATATTTTATTTATGAAGAGCCCTGTGGTCACCCGACCATCACCAATGCCGAGATAGAACTTATTGGAAAACATTGGAATTCAAATGGAATGGTATTTTATTGGATAGTACTGTTTCAGCATGTAGATGACTATTTTTATATTGATATTTCGTTTCATGTGGTGCAGTGCATGTGTGATGTGGTCTAGAGGTTTGTCGTTAGATTTTGGATGGTGGTCACCTCGTCTTGTGTGAAATACGTGAAACATCTTATGATGTGCTATCTAGTATTTTGGTGATATGTTCTTATAATTAATACTATAACATGAGGGATACTAGTGATTAAATGTCCCCGAAAGTCGATGGAGGATTTATGGAAGTCCCGAATGCTGTATAGGTGCGAGCAAGCATGAAAATCCGTGTCTGAAAGTGGGGGGATGACTGCATCGTTTGCGGAAAGTCAGAAGGGGGGATAATCATACATTGGTCAAAAAGTGGGGGGATACATCCCCCTATCCCCCCAGGATTGACGCCCTTGGGTCCGAGAGACTTTCACAAATCCCCCACAGGCTTGTGGGACATTTAATGACTAATTTCCCGATATGTTATCATGGTATTAGTTTGTAATGGTTAATTTTGTAATGATAGTATGTTTGGATGGAAAATAAATGAAAAAATAAGTATTCATCTGTGTACATTTTGTTTTTTAAAGTTTCGTTCAAACAAATTCCCTGGAGAAACATTTTAACTTCAATTCCAGTCCTGGCTCTTATCATTAATAATTTTACCGACTGTTGGTGTTTCTACACGTTTATGATCTCATCCCCACTTTATCTTCATGAAGTGTTAAAGTTCGACGTCACTGAAGTATGTATGTTCTGCCATTGGGATTACCGTTGCTTTCGCTATTGCTGTTACCGTCACTGTCGCTGTTGCTTTTACTGTTGCTGTTGCTGTTACTTTCGCTGTTACTTTCGCTGTTGTTGCTGTTACTGTTACTGTTACTGTTACTGTTATTTTCGCTGTTACTTTCGCTGTTGTTGTTACTGTTGTTACTGTTACTGTTGCTGCTGTCACTGTTACTATTGCTGTTACTTTCGCTGTTGCTGTTACTTTTGCTGTTACTTTCGCTGTTGCTGTTACTTTCACTGTTGCTGTTATTGTTACTGTTACTTTCGTTACTGTTACTGTTACTGTTACTGTTACTGTTGTTACTGTTACTGTTGCTGTTGTTACTGTTACTGTTGTTACTGTTGTTACTGTTACTGCTGTTACTGTTACTGTTACTGTTACTGTTGTTACTGTTACTGTTGTTACTGTTACTGTTACTGTTGTTACTGTTACTGTTACTGTTACTGTTACTGTTACTGTTACTGTTACTGTTACTGTTACTGTTACTGTTACTGTACGTTACTGTTACTGTTACTGTTACTGTTGTTACTGTTACTGTTGTTACTGTTACTGTTGTTACTGTTACTGTTGTTACTGTTACTGTTGTTACTGTTACTGTACGTTACTGTTGTTACTGTTACTGTTACTGTTGTTACTGTTACTGTTGTTACTGTTACTGTTACTGTTGTTACTGTTACTGTTGTTACTGTTACTGTTGTTACTGTTACTGTTACTGTTACTGTTGTTACTGTTACTGTTACTGTTGTTACTGTTACTGTACGTTACTGTTGTTACTGTTACTGTTGTTACTGTTACTGTTGTTACTGTTACTGTTGTTACTGTTACTGTTGTTACTGTTGTTACTGTTACTGTTGTTACTGTTACTGTACGTTACTGTTGTTACTGTTACTGTTGTTACTGTTGTTACTGTTACTGTTACTGTTGTTACTGTTACTGTTACTGTTACTGTACGTTACTGTTGTTACTGTTGTTACTGTTGTTAGTGTTACTGTTGTTACTGTTACTGTTGTTACTGTTACTGTTGTTACTGTTACTGTTGTTACTGTTGTTACTGTTACTGTTGTTACTGTTGTTACTGTTACTGTTACTGTTGTTACTGTTACTGTTGTTACTGTTACTGTTGTTACTGTTGTTACTGTTACTGTTACTTTTGTTACTGTTACTGTTACTTTTGTTACTGTTACTGTTACTTTTGTTACTGTTGTTACTGTTACTGTTACTGTTGTTACTGTTACTGTTGTTACTGTTACTGTTACTGTTGTTACTGTTACTGTTACTGTTACTTTTGTTACTGTTACTGTTACTTTTGTTACTGTTGTTACTGTTACTTTTGTTACTGTTACTGTTACTTTTGTTACTGTTGTTACTGTTACTGTTGTTACTGTTACTGTTGTTACTGTTACTGTTGTTACTGTTACTGTTGTTACTGTTGTTACTGTTACTGTTGTTACTGTTGTTACTGTTACTGTTGTTACTGTTACTGTTGTTACTGTTGTTACTGTTACTGTTGTTACTGTTGTTACTGTTACTGTTGTTACTGTTGTTACTGTTACTGTTGTTACTGTTGTTACTGTTACTGTTGTTACTTTTGTTACTGTTACTGTTGTTACTGTTACTGTTGTTACTGTTACTGTTGTTACTGTTACTGTTGTTACTGTTACTGTTGTTACTTTTGTTACTGTTACTGTTGTTACTGTTACTGTTGTTACTGTTACTGTTGTTACTGTTACTGTTGTTACTTTTGTTACTGTTACTGTTGTTACTGTTACTGTTGTTACTTTTGTTACTGTTACTGTTGTTACTGTTACTGTTGTTACTGTTGTTACTGTTGTTACTGTTGTTACTGTTACTGTTGTTACTGTTGTTACTGTTGTTACTGTTGTTACTGTTACTGTTGTTACTGTTACTGTTGTTACTGTTGTTACTGTTACTGTTGTTACTGTTACTGTTGTTACTGTTGTTACTGTTACTGTTGTTACTGTTGTTACTGTTACTGTTGTTACTGTTGTTCCTGTTACTGTTGTTACTGTTGTTACTGTTACTGTTGTTACTGTTACTGTTGTTACTGTTACTGTTGTTACTGTTACTGTTGTTACTGTTACTGTTGTTACTTTTGTTACTGTTACTGTTGTTACTGTTGTTACTGTTACTGTTGTTACTGTTACTGTTGTTACTGTTACTGTTGTTACTGTTACTGTTGTTACTTTTGTTACTGTTACTGTTGTTACTGTTGTTACTGTTACTGTTGTTACTTTTGTTACTGTTACTGTTGTTACTGTTGTTACTGTTACTGTTGTTACTGTTGTTACTGTTACTGTTGTTACTGTTGTTACTGTTACTGTTGTTACTGTTGTTATTGTTGTTACTGTTACTGTTGTTACTGTTGTTACTGTTACTGTTGTTACTGTTGTTACTGTTACTGTTGTTACTGTTGTTACTGTTACTGTTGTTACTGTTACTGTTGTTACTGTTACTGTTACTGTTGTTACTGTTACTGTTACTTTTGTTACTGTTACTGTTACTTTTGTTACTGTTGTTACTGTTACTTTTGTTACTGTTACTGTTACTTTTGTTACTGTTGTTACTGTTACTGTTGTTACTGTTACTGTTGTTACTGTTGTTACTGTTACTGTTACTGTTGTTACTGTTACTGTTACTGTTACTTTTGTTACTGTTACTGTTACTTTTGTTACTGTTACTGTTACTTTTGTTACTGTTACTGTTACTTTTGTTACTGTTACTGTTACTGTTGTTACTGTTACTGTTGTTACTGTTGTTACTGTTGTTACTGTTACTGTTGTTACTGTTACTGTACGTTACTGTTGTTACTGTTACTGTTACTGTTGTTACTGTTACTGTTGTTACTGTTACTGTTACTGTTGTTACTGTTACTGTTGTTACTGTTACTGTTGTTACTGTTGTTACTGTTACTGTTACTGTTACTGTTGTTACTGTTACTATTATTACTGTTACTGTTGTTACTGTTACTGTTACTGTTACTGTTACTGTTACTGTTACTGTTACTATTACTGTTGTTACTGTTACTGTTACTGTTGTTACTGTTACTGTTACTTTTGTTACTGTTACTTTTGTTACTGTTACTGTTACTTTTGTTACTGTTACTTTTGTTACTGTTGTTGTTACTGTTGCTATTGTTGTTACTGTTGCTATTGCTGTTACTGTTGCTATTGCTGTTGTTACTGTTACTTTCGCTGTTACTGTTACTTTCGCTGTTACTGTCATTGTTACTGTTGCTGTCTGCTGTTGGTGTTGGCGTTGCTGTTACTGTTGCTGCTGTCGCTGTTTACTGTTACTGTTGTTGCTGTTACTGTTACTTTCGCTGTTGCTGTTGCTGTTACTATTACTGTCGTTGTTGCTGTTACTGTTGATGTTACTGTTACTTTCGCTGTTACTGTTACTTTCGCTGTTGTTGCTGCCGTTGCTGTCGCTGTTACTGTTGTTGCTGTTACTGTTGTTGCTGTTACTGTTGTTGCTGTTACTGTTGTTGCAGTTACTGTTGTTACTGTTGTTGCTGTTACTGTTGTTGCTGTTACTGTTACTGTTACTGCTGTTGCTGTTGCCGTTCGTTACCGTTATACTGTTACTGTTACCGTTACTACTGTTACTGTTACTGTTACTGCTGTTACTGTTACTTACTACTATTACTGTTGTTGCTGTTACTGTTGCCGTTCGTTACCGTTACTACTGTTACTGTTACCGTTACTACTGTTACTGTTACTGCTGTTACTGTTACTGTTACGGTTACTCACTACTATTACTGTTGTTGCTGTTACTGTTGTTGTTGTTACTGCTGTTGCTGTTGCTGTTACTGTTACTGCTACTGTTACTGTTAGTGTTAGTGTTACTGTTACTGTTACTGTTACTGTTAGTGTTACTGTTACTGTTAGTGCTACTGTTAGTGCTACTGTTAGTGTTGTTACTGTTACTGTTACTGTTACTGTTACTGTGTTACTGTTACTGTTACTGTGTTACTGTTACTGTTACTGTTACTGTGTTACTGTTACTGTTACTGTTACTGTTACTGTGTTACTGTTACTGTTACTGTTACTGTGTTACTGTTACTGCTGTTACTGTTACTATCGCTGTTGCTGTTACTATTACTGTCACTGTTACGGATGTTGTCTCTGTTGTTGTCACTGTTGTTATTGTTGCTGTTCATCATCATAGTGTTGTGCGTCATAGAACATCTCTGCCTCAGCCAGTGCTACTTCACTGATTTGTCATTGCTTTTTTTCAGATTGGCTTTACTAGCTCTTTGCCATACGTTTTCTGTTTCGTTATCGCTCCAACTTGGGGGTTTACCGTCGACTTCTTACGGAGCAAGAGATATATAACGACCATTTTCGCACGTAGGCTCTCGTCTTTTATAGGTACGACACAAGATTTATCAAAAGTAACTTTCCATAAAGTGTCGTCCACAGAATGTAACGAACACTTCCCCCAAACTAACAATCTCCGTTAGTAGCAGTCGCACTGAATGTGCCGCCACTCTGAATTAGTTAGGAGCCTATGGTTTTCTGCATAATGCATCACTATTACTGGACTAAAGTGCTCAAGAAAGCCTAGTTTTTCCCCCTGTGACTTGAAATTAACCATTACCGGATTAGTGGCATTCTCATTCTTGTGTTGTTATTTACCTGCCATTTCTCGCGTTTCCTTCGGTGAAATTTCTTCAAAACTTCACAGTCTTGTGGGAATTGCTTCGAGAAACATGTTAGTCAAAAATAAATGTAAGGTTGTTTTGATGGTTTTGTCAATATCACCAAATTTAATGTTTTTTTAACCTTTGCAAAAAAAGCAAAATTTGTACGATAGAATTTTTTGAAAAAACCGAATTAAAAGGTATAAGCTTCATCTAGAAGTGTTCAACTTTTCAAAACAATTCACCGAAGGAAACGCAAGATATTTGCGTTTATTTTCGGGATTTTTTATGCGTGTGATGCCATAAAATTTCCCGATCGTCAGTAAATTTCCGTAAATTAGTAACCAGCTCTCGCGTCATACAACCACAGGCCGAGCCACCTTATATGGTGTAAAAAATTCATTTGGAATTAAACTCCTATCCCATTATGATCCATCTTATCCCATTGTATCCCATCATGTTCCGTCTTATCCCATTATGACCCCTCTTATCCCATAATCCATCTTATCCAATCATGATTCATATTATCCCATCGTATCACAATATCCATCATATCCCAACATCCATCGTATCCCATCGTGTGATCCATCATATCCCATCATGATCCATCTTATCCCATCATGACTCCCCTCTTATCCCATAATCCATCTTATCCAATCATGATCTATCTTATTTTTTATTGTTATTTCATAATCCATCTTATCCAATCACGACTCCCCTCTTATCCCATAATCCATCTTATCCAATCAAGATCTATCTTATTTTTTAATGTTATTTCATAATCCATCTTATCCAATCATGACTCCCCTCTTATCCCATAATCCATCTTATCCAATCATGATCTATCTTATTTTTTAATGTTATTTCATAGTCCATCTTATCCAATCATGATCTATATATATTGAAGTTCTCTTATTTCTCCTTTTCATATTATCTCCAGTTCTTTTAAGAACTTATAGCAGCTTTCATATTTATTCTTATTATCCCATCGTATCCCATCATGATCCATCGTATCCATCATGATCCGTCTTATCCCATCATGACCCATCTTATATCCCATCATGACCCATCTTATCCCATCATGATCCGTCTTATCCCATCATGACCCATCTTATCCCATCATGATCCGTCTTATCCCATCACGACCCATCGTATCCCATCATGATCCATCGTATCCCATCATGATCAATTTTGAGATATGTATGGTAACGAGGTGCTCGTACTAGAATTTATAATAATTCCAATGTTTTGTTAAATAGGAAATGGGGTGAGTTCCCTCTTCATTATTTCTATTGGTCACGCAACAAAGTCGTCGACTGCTTTAATCCTGATCACCGTGGCAATCTCCATCACTTCATTCAGCGCTTCCGGTGCTTCTGTCAACATTGTGGAAATCGCCCCGAAATATTCCGGTATTTTGATGGGAATCATCAATTTTGCTTGTAATGTCACTGGTTTTATCTCTCCTCAAGTTGTCGGTGCCTTAACTGCGCATGGGGTATGTACGCTTTTAACATGTTTTGTGTAACGGAAACCATCTCGATTTTAGTTAGTTGATCGACTACATATATTTTTCGTTATTTATAAACCTACATGAGATATTTCTCGGGAACGCACGGGGAGCGAAGATAAGGCCCTGGGAACGAGGTTGGAGATATTGCTTGCTCGCCGGAAAATAACTGACATGGCGGTGGGATTTTATCTCATATCGTTGCTTAGCTTCAACTTTTGTTTTTTGTTTGTCTATACCCTTTAAATAAAGGATTAAAGGCTGTTGCCAAACCATTGTGAAATTAGGGTTAGGGGTTTTAGGGTTATCTTGTCGCAATTGCATTTATATTTTTTATATAATAGTGATGTCGGAGCATTTAACTAACAGGGAGCAGTCCATGTCGGACCGGGAACGTTTGTCCGACATCACTATATAAACATATAAATGCAATTGCGACAAAATAACCCTAAAAACCCTAAATCTTAACCCTAATCCTAAATATCCCTATTCATAACCCTAAATATCCCTAAAATAATAAAATTGTCGGACCTGTATATCAACGGCATTATAAAAATGTTTAGCAAATAAAATTAACAAAGGTGTTGGTTCTGTTTCAGGATCCCGTGCATCAGTGGAGATTGGTATTCTATATCACTGGTGGTCTAAACATTTGTGGGATGTTTATATACTGTTTTTTAGCTTCGGCAGAGAAGCAAGCATGGGCGGAACATTAAGTTACCATCAAGTCAACCATGAGTATTCCTTTAATAGTATCTACATCGCGTACGCTCATCTCCGAGAAGCATGACTGGACCAGGAAACGCCATTATCCTTTCCTATCTAGCCAATGAAATTGCAGGACACGTGATGTTTGAATTTCATCAACGGTTTATTTATTCGTTAGTGAAAATGTCGACTATATATAATAATAATAATAATAAAGACGTATTAGGAGCATTATACAGTCAATAATAATGAATTCCACAGTTTTGTTGCGGCAACTGAGAATGTTCTGTCTCCATAAGTCACCTTTTTGGAAGTAATTATTAGTATCTTAAAAATAATCCTTGATCTTACTGACAACCAGTGTAGATTACGAAGCACAGGGGAGATATGTTTTTTTAATTTTTGCAACAAGTCTAGCAGCTGTATTTTGAATTCGCTCGGTAACTTGCTCAATTCAGAAATAAATAAATAGATAGATAGATAACTTTAAAAAAAAAAATAAAAAATAGATAGATAACGTTATTTCAATGTCAAAATACATAGCTAGCCGACCTCAAGTCTATTAATTGGGGACACTATTTGGATGTTAATATCATAAAATTAAGTATCTAATAGAGTATAGATGTTGTGAAGTATAATTATAGAATTAAACTCTATTCGTATGCGTCTTTGCGCGTCCCTGGGATGACGTCCTTCCTGTGAATCAAATTAACCGTAACAAATAGCAATCTCGTGCCCAGAGCCTGCGTTTCTTGCGGACTGCGTCACGAAACCTTTCGCAGGAGAGAAAACAGTCCCACCATGGGAAGCTGATATTTTATGGGGGTCCCGGACTCCCGGGGGCATTCCCCCCGAATTTTTTAAATTTTGGGTCTCTGAAACGGCATTTCCTGCATTTCCTGCATTTTGAGGACGCTATTCTCGTATTTACGGTTGCGCCGCCGAGCTGAATGCGATGTCTTCAATTGTGTATAAACTTGTACAGATATTCCAAATTATTTTCTTAAACCGCGCGCATACAATTCTTGAACAGCGTTAACAAAAATTGCAAGGTCGGGAATGCAGCCTTTGAAGGGTACATCTCTGACAAAACTCCAGCGATACTTTCAATTTCTTTGCCAGCTAAGGTTGCGCTTGGCTAATTTGCATTCCATGGCCAGAGAACTGTGATCTAAACCATGGAGTTAGCAAGAGGGATCAACTGAAGAAAGTGATTGGATTGTGGGTTGCAAGATTGGATTATTTTCATTTGTTCTAGATTCTCGTCGTTAAATCGTCGCTGAAGTTCCGACAGCATTGCATCAAGAATCGGAAAGTGAAAATGAGGAAAATGAAAGGCAGCTAGGCTGGATAAGTTCTTATTTTGGTCTCGAATTATTTCAAATTTATAATTATATGATTGATGTCTCAGCTGAATATGCCAGAATCAGCCAGACACAATTTGGCAAACGCCTATGGTCGTAGCTGACGCCCAGGCCCGGGTGTTTGTGTTCTAAATTATGGGAAAACCTTCGAGAACTCCCTACAGTAAAACTATATAGCGTGGTCCGTTCAAGATGGCCACGAACTAAATATACAACTGTAAATCTCGCTTATTTAAGGTTACTTACAATCGGCTACTTGAATCAACACTAACAAATATATAACTAATAACTATATATAACAACATAAAACAAATATATATAGGCATAGCACAATAATTTTAAAAAGTTAGCAGTTCGGGATTTGTCCATTCCTTGTTTCGGCAACAGAATATGTAATAAGTGGTTCTGATTGCGATAACTAAAATCATTCAGCATTTCTATGAATGTAGAACATTCTGCTGCAAAGACACCAAGGGAGCTGATCGATAGGTTTACAAATTTAACTGATCTGAATTGTTCACTTTGACTTTGTTCCCTAATCAATTATTCAATTCTGAATTTTTTTACGATCGATGTTGTTTTGAAGATTTGACTCATCCAATGTGTCACCAGTTATTATGGATGGACTTTTATAACCACTTACGGTCTGTAGGGTCGTTGTGAGAAAGTTCAAGATAGAGTCGTGTCTCCGTGTAAATCGTTCTATATCTTGCAAGGTTTTGGCGCGTGGGAAGAGAGTTATTCATACGATGAAGTCTACCTCTTGTCCAGAGCGAAAGTCCTTAAGAACTTGCTTGGTGGAGTTAGACATACTGGATATTTGTTCTGTTACTAGTTGACTTCCAGAGTTCATTGATTGCTTGGTTTGGAGATATTTTAAGAGCTGTACGGAGAACTGTTTGGCATTGTGTGAATTTGACAGATGGAGGACAAATATTAAGACCAAATTTGTTTCTGGTATTAGAACTCACATATACACACGCATGCATACACTTATTTCATGATTGAATCGGTTTTCTTCGATGTACAGCCCTATGAATACTAATTAGATAAAAAATGAAGGGAAAAAACTAGGAAAATCTTTGTCCAAGCTGAGAAAATAGACAACTTTGTTCGAAAACCTCGTCAATCATGAAATAAGTCAGTTATTTACCTCGAACGTCGGGATGTACGCGACATACCGCCCTCACACAGTAATTAACTCTTACGTATTACCTACATACATAACTGGACTGCAGGCTCTTCCAAAAAGTGTCAGTGCAAGGGTTGAAGGATTTTTGGAAAGTTCTTGTACAGTTTGTTTTACAAACACGGGAAAAAGGACTCCAGCTTACGCCTTTTTATGACACTTTTTTGCAAATCTAGCTTGGTAATCAAGAGTACCGCACAGTCCAGTTATATAGAGTTCAGTAGTGCCATTGTAATTGCATCACCTGTTATCCTTCGCAACCTAAACCTTGATTTCAAGTTATTCCACTTTGTGTCCACGGGACGTGTCTATTATAATATACTATTTACCAAACAGGTACATTTTTAATATGAATGTTAATACTGCATCTAGGCACAGTGTAAGAACAACAAGCTATTGCTAACAAACTTCTTCTGTAGATTTGTTTATTGTGGCAATCAGGACATTCAACTAAGTTAATGTATTACTTTTTGAAAATAAGATATGTACAAATTAGGCAAGTTAATATTACTAACAAAATATTCTATATACATAGGTTGTTAAACGTGATATGTTTCAGAAGAATAAGTAATGAATATATAGTTGCACAGACAAGCATGGGACTTTTCTATTGTCAAAATTTTGAGTTTTCTATTTGGTTGCACACAAGGCTCGTAAAGGTTGGGATACAGGAGGCGACAAATTGCAGGGAAATGTCACAGGGACAAATCCCATTGTATGCACCATGCAAAATCTTGTCACAGAAACAACATTTTTATTATCAACTCAGCGACAAAATTAAAATAAACCAATCAAAGAACGTTATTTTATTTGTGTCCTCAACAGCCGGAAATGTCCCTGCAGCAACACGCCCCTGCAATTTGTCACCTTGTGTCCTAACGTTAAACAAAAATGGGAAAGTCGCTCACAATGCAACTATATTATTTGCTTAATGGAAATTTAGCTTTAATACAGAAGATACTGGTAGTTAAACAGCTAGTTGCAGTACACATGAATCTACACAAATATCAACTAGTTTCTGTTGGGCCTGGTGGCAGCAAGACTTGCAAAACAGGCATTGGTATAGGCAGCTGCAACATGCTTCTGTTGGTCTTCCTGGCAGTCTTCTAGGATCTTGGTACAACACACAGGACCACCACTATCAAATAATAATAATGCTCTTACAAAACTATCACATTAACATAGTAATAATACAACACATCTGTCTTAAAAAATAGGAGTATATATAGTTAAATATACTTGTAAAATTCATTAATAATTCATGAAGAAAAATCAAAAGAAATTAATATTTAATCAGCATCTTTAACCCAGGATAAAACATTGATTAATAATACAATGTTTTGTCAAAGTTAACTTGCTCAAATTGAGCTTTTTCGGAGTTAAAATAATTTGTTTGTACCGTTTCTAAAACTTCCAAACAAAGTATGTATTATATATTATACTCATTTTTACAAGTTCGTTAAAACATTCGCTCATGTTTAAACTACTACATATAAGTTCCAAGGCCTACTAACACAATACAAATATTTTTTCATGTATTACGGATATAAATTCAACACAAAGTGAACAGTTTACCTTTTGCAATCATGGCTTTGCATTGAGACTTCAAACTTTCAGACTAATCTGCTTCATAATTTAACCCTATGCCAAGAAGGAATAACCTGTTAGTAAAATGCATTAAACAAGCAACAGGCTTTAAAATATTTAATAAGATAAGCAGGTTGAGTGGTGATCAATGCATTAGTACTGTAAATACTGTACCATGTACTGGAAGGTAATTTTTAGTTCCTGCAGTCGAGGTTATCGTCATTGGCATCCAGTATGGCATCCGAGGGGACCAACCATGACTCTAGGGCACTCCTTTATATCTGAATTGTAGATATTATGGTATTCCACAACAAAATGTTCCAAAAATCTGCAAATGATAATAGTTAAGCCCTAAAAACTGAAAGTGTTGTTAGGTAGGCAACCTAAATGAAAAGTTAGTACTAAAAAAATTTAAAAGTGTTGTTAGGTAGGCAGCCTAAATGAAAAGTTAGTGCTAAAAATTGAAAAGTGTTGTTAGGTAGGCACCCTAAATGAAAAGTTAGTGCTAAAAATTGAAAGTGTTGTTTGGTAGGCAACCTAAATGAAAAGTTAGTGCTAAAAACTGGAAGTGCATTTGTTTGGTAGGCAACCTACATGTAAATGAAAAGTTAGACATGCTAAAAATTGAAAGTGTTGTTAGGTAGGTAACCTAAATGAAAAGTTAGACATGCTAAAAACTGAAAGTGTTGTTAGGTAAGCACAACCTAAATGAAAAGTTAGTGCTAAAAATTGAAAGTTGTTAGTAAGCAACCTAAATAAAAAGTTAGTGTTCAAAATTTTACATTAATAAATCTACATTGCAGCAAATCTGAAAAGGAACAAGCAATATATACTGTAAACAAAGTTAGTATTCAGCTCAATTTGCTAAAGGTTAGCATTTCAGGAGTATGATAGTACTTCTACTGTATATAGTAATAGAAATACATAGTAATAATAGTGATAGTAATCTATTATTATATGCATCAAACTGCACCGCTGCAAAATGTAAGACTGAAATTTGTTAAAGCTGAAAACAGTCAACAGAAATTAAGGGATCAAAAAGCAGATGGGACAGAGTGGAAGCTCAATAGTGCAACTGGAATGAATGGAGCTGTCAATACATGGATAGCACATAAGTACAATCCGAAAGCAACTAAAATCCACATTAAGTGGGGGGCAAGCAGACAAAGTTAGCAAAACCTGAAACATCACAATCTTGTCAATCACAATATTTATAAATCACTATATCTACATAAAAGATCCAGAACAATTTAGTTTAGATTGCAAAATAATTTGATAGTTAGAAAGTAATAATTTTTGAACAATTTATAAATAACCTGCAGTGCAGCCAGTTGTAGCATGATAAAGCATCAAAATATTAAAAAATATTTGTTAGTATCATAGACATGTTGCAATAAGCAAGTGTATATATAACCACCACAAACAAAAGAACAATACACTGTAATCACAAACTGCGTGGCATACAAGATGGGGTGATCCATTTGAGAGACTAAACTGGTGCTATACCAACCTCTTGTAAAATATCCAAAACATCTCATGTAAACAGCATTTCACTCTTTAGCAGACATAGCAAGCTACCCCTGCCATCACATTGCCTTGCAAACAAAGAACACAATTTGTTGGCCATTTGCAGAGAACTAATTGACCTCTTATGGATAGTCCATCAAAGGGATGAAAACTAACCTATTTCTATTCCTGTATCAAGGCACACAAAGAAACTCAAGATCTTTCAGTGGTAATAGCCAACCACAAAATCTGGCAAACGATACATTGTAGGCCTCCATTTTGACCCAGAGGCCACAAGATGGTCAATGGTGATTCATGACAAGATTAAAACACCAGTATTCCTCTTATAAGATAATCCTTTATCTTTAATGACAACTACTAAAGACAATCTGGCTCATTCCTGGCTCAAACATCCATCATTTTGTGTAAATTGGTGATTTTCTTGATGCATAACATGAGCACCATATCTGTGTGTTGCATCTTCACAGGTTCTTCTGGGCATCAGCATGCCATCCATTGTTGGAATCCTCTTCTAACAATAAATCTAAGCATATTCATCCATACTGCCTCTAGCTTTCATATATCACTGTTGGCATTTGTGTTTGCATATTGTAGGCATGCTTGAACTGTACACAGGCTTCAAGCATTTGTCTTGTGGTTGTTGTTTCTCTCATGGTCTCTGAAAAAGGTCCTTCATTCCATTTATTGTAAGCAGCTGTAATTTGTGAAGTTACAAGTACTTTGTTGTTGGTATTCGAGAGAACATACATCCTAGAAAAAAGTGCAACGTTTTCAACCTCAATGTTGTTCACCTTAATGATGATGGTGGTATTTTAGCAATCTCCTCTTCTGCATTGAAGCACATGGTCTGTTTTTTCTTTTTAAGCTATTAAAACACTGACAAATAAATATTCATCTCCTTGAGTTTTTCAGTAGTCCTTGTAATTATCAATTGCATAGCTCAATAGCCACAGATAATCAGTTCCTGATACTAATGATTCTGCATACATTTTGCAATTTTAATGCAGACTTTTCCACCTCATTGCAAGCTAAGTTATTCTGTATCACCATTGTAACACCCTACACAATCTTTGCTGTCCTTTTAGGATTCATATACATAGCCATGTACAGTACATCATAATTTGTACACAACTCTTTCTCAAAATTCTTGGTGATCATATTATTTTTCTTTGGTCCAGGTTTGTCATATTTATGCCAATGGGTTCCCATGCAGTAGAACAGAAAAGTAACTTTTTCATGTCCATTCTCGCAGTCGACAAGTCCAGAAGCTTAAATCTTGGAAAATGTCCCGTTTATCTCAAGCAGCTGATTGTGTGACAAGAAATTCTTGAAAGTTGATTATTCAGCACCAGATGGAATTTGAAACAATTGCCAACTTGGTGTTTTCTTGGTTATCACAGTAAACAGGCTGTGGTCAGGTCCTTCCACTGAACTATTACACAAACTGAAGGCTTGATTGTGTCACCATCTTTATTAAGGTAAAACTCAGTTAATCATGTAGGTTTCTCTAAATGGAAATTAGTTCAATGTCAGTAAATAGGGGGAATGATTAAATAAACTCAAAGGTGGTACCAGCATGTCTTTTTTTATCCAGTAAGATCATCTGCCATTGGCCAGAATGACCATAGTTGTCTGAAATTGTTAGGTGGCACCAGCAGGTCACTTTAGTGAATATAATTATCTGGCATTAGCTGTAATGAAATGGGATATCTGGCCAGAAAGGAAATTTAATAGTGGCATAAACCATCGTTTTAAATCAATATGGTAAATCTTGGTCAAAACGAAATTCAAATAAACCACAAGTTTTGTTTTTGTCAATTAGTCTGTCTGCCATTAGGCAGAAATGAAATTTAATAGTGGCATATCAACAAGTCTTCCTTTTAGTCAATAAGGCTTGGTCAAAATGAAACTCAAAGGAACCACACATTAAGTTCTGTTTTGGTCAATTTAATTAGACCATCTGCCAGTGGCAAGAGATTAAATTAAAATAGTGACATTAACAATCGCTGCTTTATTCAATAAAGCTTCGTCAAAATGAAATTCAAAGGAACCACATAAAGTTCTGTTTTGGTCAGTGAGACCATCTGCCATTAGATATGAAATTTGATTATGGAATCATCAATTCTTATGTTTTAATAAACTTGGTCAAAATGAAATTCAAAGGAACCACAGGAAGTTCTGTTTTGGTCAACAAGTCCACCTTTCATTAGCGAGAAATGAAATTTAATAGTGGCATCATCAATTCTTTGTTTAGTCGTGCAAAGCTTGGTCAAAACGAAATTCAAAGTAACCACATACTGTAAAGTTCTGTTCTTACTGACATAACCATCTGTCATTGCCAAGATATGAAATAAATATAATTGTGGCAGCATCATCAATTATTTGTTTCAGTCAAAGCTTCATGGTCAAATAAAATTCAAAGGAACCGCAGGACTATTCTGTTTTAGTCAATAGTCAATGAGACCATCTGCCATTTGCAAGAAATGAAATTTAATAGTGGCATCATCAATCCTTTGTTTAGTCATGCAAAAGCTTGGTCAAAACGAAATTCTAAAGAGCCACGCAAAGTTCTGTTTTGGTCAATGAGACCATCTGCCATTGGCAAGAAACGAAATTTAATGGTGGCATCATCAATTCTTTGTCTGGTCATGCAAAGCTTGGTCAAAACGAAATTCTAAAGAGCCACGCAAAGTTCTGTTTTGGTCAACGAGGCCATCTGCCATTTGCAAGAAATGAAATTTAATAGCCGCATCATCAATCCTTTGTTTAGTCATGCAAAAGCTTGGTCAAAACGAAATTCGAAGGAGCCACACAATGTTCTGTTTTGGTCAATGAGACCATCTGCCATTTAACAAGAAATGAAATTTAATCGTGGCATCATCAATTTTTGGTCTGGTCATGCAAGCTTGGTCAAAACGAAATTTGAAAGGAGCCACGCAAAGTTCTGTTTTGGTCAACGAGGCCATCTGCCATTTGCAAGAAATGAAATTTAATAGCCGCATCATCAATCCTTTGTTTAGTCATGCAAAAGCTTGGTCAAAACGAATTCGAAGGAGCCACACAACATTCTGTTTTGGTCAATGAGACCATCTGCCATTGACAAGAAATGAAATTTAATAGTGGCATCAACAATCCTTTGTTTAGTCATGCAAAAGCTTGGTCAAAACGAAATTTGAAAGGAGCCACGCAAAGTTCTGTTTTGGTCAATGAGACCATCTGCCATTTAACAAGAAATGAAATTTAATAGTGGCATCATCAATTCTTTGTTTAGTCATGCAAAGCTTGGTCAAAACGAAATTCAAAGTAACCACATACTGTAAAGTTCTGTTCTTACTGACATAACCATCTGTCATTGCCAAGATATGAAATAAATATAATTGTGGCAGCATCATCAATTATTTGTTTCAGTGATCAAAGCTTCATGGTCAAATAAAATTCAAAGGAACTACGGGATTATTCTGTTTTAGTCAATAGTCAATGAGACCATCTGCCATTTAACAAGAAATGAAATTTAATCATGGCATCATCAATTATTTGTCTGGTCATGCAAAGCTTGGTCAAAACGAAATTTGAAAGGAGCCATGCAAAGTTCTGTTTTGGTCAATTAGACCTCTTCCGTACGCAAGAAATGAAATTTAATAGTGGCCATCAATTCTTTGTCTGGTCATGCAAAGCTTGCTCAAAACGAAATTCGAAAGGAGCCACACAACGTTCTGTTTTGGTCAATGAGACCATCTGCCATTGGCAAGAAATGAAATTTAATAGTGGCATCATCAATTCTTTGTTTAGTCATGCAAAAGCTTGGTCAAAACGAAATTCGAAAGGAGCCACACAACGTTCTGTTTTGGTCAATGAGACCATCTGCCATTGGCAAGAAATGAAATTTAATTGTGGCATCATCAATCCTTTGTTTAGTCATGCAAAAGCTTGGTCAAAACGAAATTCTAAGGAGCCAACACAACGCTCTGTTTTGGTCAATGAGACCATCTCCCATTGGCAAGAAACGAAATTTAATGGTGGCATTAATTTTTTGTCTTGGTCAAAACGAAATTCGAAAGGAGCCACGCAAAGTTCTGTTTTGGTCAATGAAACCATCTGCCATTGGCAAGAAATGAAATTTAATAGTGGCATCATCAATTCTTTGTTTAGTCGTGCAAAGCTTGGTCAAAACGAAATTCAAAGTAACCACATACTGTAAAGTTCTGTTCTTACTGACATAACCATCTGTCATTGCCAAGATATGAAATAAATATAATTGTGGCAGCGTCATCAATTATTTGTTTCAGTCAAAGCTTCATGGTCAAATAAAATTCAAAGGAACCATGGGACTATTCTGTTTTAGTCAATAGTCAATGAGACCATCTGCCATTTAACAAGAAATGAAATTTAATAGTGGCATCATCAATTTTTTGTCTGGTCATGCAAAGCTTGGTCAAAACGAAATTCGAAAGGAGCCACGCAAAGTTCTGTTTTGGTCAATGAGACCATCTGCCATTGGCAAGAAACGAAATTTAATGGTCACTGGCATCATCAATTCTTTGTCTGGTCATGCAAACCTTGGTCAAAAAAAAAAGTATGTCTGCCATAGGCAAGAAATTAAATTTAATTATGTAAGCATAATCAATTCTTCTGCCATTAGATATGAAATTTGATTATGGAATCATCAATTCTTATGTTTTAATAAACTTGGTCAAAATGAAATTCAAAGGAACCGCAGGAAGTTCTGTTTTGGTCAACAAGTCCACCTCCCATTAGCCAGAAATGAAATTTAATAGTGGCATCATCAATTCTTTGTTTAGTCGTGCAAAGCTTGGTCAAAACGAAATTCAAAGTAACCACAACTGTAAAGTTCTGTTCTTACTGACATAACCATCTGTCATTGCCAAGATATGAAATAAATATAATTGTGGCAGCATCATCAATTATTTGTTTCAGTCAAAGCTTCATGGTCAAATAAAATTCAAAGGAACCATGGGACTATTCTGTTTTAGTCAATAGTCAATGAGACCATCTGCCATTTAACAAGAAATGAAATTTAATAGTGGCATCATCAATCCCCTTTGTCTGGTCATGCAAAGCTTGGTCAAAACGAAATTCGAAAGGAGCCACGCAAAGTTCTGTTTTGGTCAATGAGACCATCTGCCATTGGCAAGAAACGAAATTTAATGGTGGCATCATCAATTCTTTGTCTGGTCATGCAAAGCTTGGTCAAAATGAAATTCGAAAGGAGCCACGCAAAGTTCTGTTTTGGTCAATGAGACCATCTTCCATTGGCAAGAAACGAAATTTAATGGTGGCATCATCAATTCTTTGTCTGGTCATGCAAAGCTTGGTCAAAATGAAATTCGAAGGAGCTGGTCAAAACGAAATTCGAAGGAGCTGGTCAAAACGAAATTCGAAGGAGCTACACAACGTTCTGTTTTGGTCAATGAGACCATCTGCCATTGGCAAGAAATGAAATTTAATAGTGGCATCATCAATTCTTTGTTTAGTCGTGCAAAGCTTGGTCAACACGAAATTCAAAGTAACCACATACTGTAAAGTTCTGTTCTTACTGACATAACCATCTGCCATTGCCAAGATATGAAATAAATATAATTGTGGCAGCGTCACAATTATTTGTTTCAGTCAAAGCTTCATGGTCAAATAAAATTCAAAGGAACCATGGGACTATTCTGTTTTAGTCAATAGTCAATGAGACCATCTGCCATTGGCAAGAAATGAAATTTAATAGTGGCATCATCAATCCTTTGTTTAGTCATGCAAAAGCTTGGTCAAAACGAATTCGAAAGGAGCCACACAAAGTTCTGTTTTGGTCAATGAGACCATCTGCCATTGGCAAGAAATGAAATTTAATAGTGGCATCATCAATCCTTTGTTCAGTCATGCAAAAGCTAATTGGTCAAAACGAATAGTTCGAAAGGAGCCACACAAAGTTCTGTTTTTACTGACATAAACATCTGCCATTGGATGCAGGATACAAAATATAATTGTTGCAGTATCAATTTTTTTAGTCAAAGCTTCATGGTCAAATTAAATGAAAAGGAACCACAGGAAGTTCTGTTTTGGTAAATAAGACCATCTTGCCATTTGGCCAGAATTATGAAGATTAGTCAAAGATTGGTCAGAATGGGATTCTAGTGAGTGGCAAGTCAAATTGTCAGGCATTTGCCAGAATGAAGGCAACACTTTCTTTGTTAAACTGAATTATCATTTGCCAGACAAAATTAGATTTTAAGATAAGGTTTGCACTGGCAACTCCTCACTCGAACAATATAAAAGGTTTGTCTTTCTTACACCATTTGTTTTAAAAGAAATGAGCTTTTACCAAGTTATTCACAGTTACTCACAACTCTATATTAACAAACAATGTGGTAAAAGCATGCATCTATCCTAAAACAAACGATGGCAAAAGTGTTTGATTTCAATAATTTAGATCAAACACATTTGTTTTAAAAATAAGATATTATTGATTAATGGTCATTTCAAGGTTTTGGGATTGACATCACTAAGAAGGCACTAAGTTGCTTTATTTAACCACACACCTATCTGACCAGAAATCAAAATTATATTTCCATATTTATCACTTATAAATTGACAATCATTATTAAAAACTTGGTCTTTCTTTTGCCATTATTTTCTTTTCCACCAAGCTCCAAGACTTAGTTCTCCAGGACTGGATTCTTCTGTTCACCACCAACCACTTTTTGACAGCAAACATTCAAATTGTTGTAATAAAAATTGTTGTTTTTAAAACGAACAGTTGATTAATGGTCAATTAGTTTAATTTCTTAATATAAGGCACTAAGTTGCTTTATTCACACTAATTTGACCAGAAAATGCAACTGTTTACATATTTGTTAAAAAAATAATCAAAATATGGTCTTCTTTTTCATGTATTTTCTTGTCACAATGCTCAATGACTTAGTTTTCACAAATCATTGTAATAAAAACTTGTTTTAAATAATGAATAGTTGATTAAAGGGTCAATTAGTATTACTAATTTATTAGGCACTAAGTTGCTTTATTTAACCACACACTAATTTGACCAGAAAATGCAACTATTTACAGATTTATCATTTGTTAAAAAATAATCAAAATATGGTCTTCTTTATCCTGTATTTTCTTGTCACAATATTCAACCAATTCCACCAACTCAAACACTTAGTTCTCATAAATCATTGTAATAAAAACTTGTTTAAAAATAAATAGTTGATTAATGGCCAATTAGTATTAATTTATTAGGCACTAAGTTGCTTTATTTAACCACATACTAATTTGACCAAAAAATACAACTATTTACAGATTTACATATGTTAAAAATAATCAAAATATGGTCTTCTTTTTCCTGTATTTTCTTGTCACAATATTCAACCAATTCCACCAGCTCAAAGACTTAGTTCTCATCACAACAGTATTCCAGGACCAAATCCTTTTCACCATCCACCATATTTTTACCAAAACAGATTTCTCTTTGATGAATACAAATTGTGTTTGTCTCACAGACTGTATGTTTGTAGGTTATGGAAGGTTGTCTTAAATTTTGTCCTAATGTGATGTATTTTTGTCCTAGTGCGATGTATTTATGTCCTAATGTGATGTATTTATGTCCTAATGTGATGTATTTATGTCCTAATGTGATGTATTTATGTCCTAATGTGATGTATTTATGTCCTAATCCCCACATTAAATTTACATTAATTTCCTAGGAGTTGAAAGCTGGGGTTACAAAGCCTTAAAAGCCGGAGGTCCGAATACCGAATAGCCGCAGTGCCAAAGTACGGAATGCCGTAGTCCGGAAAGCCGCAGTACCGAAGTTAGAGAAGCCGGATTTCCAAAATAATTTGAACCAGTTCTTCTCAAATTAATTGTTAGAGTAGAACTGGCAACTTGTCATTAACTACATGTATATTAATAATTATGAGATTGTGGCATTATAAAGAATGAGAAAAGCTAAAAAGCTTGGATATGAGTTTCTTAACCAAGCCCAAAGCAGTTCAGCTTTCCTCAACCTTAGACTGTTTCTAAACTGAATACATGCTCTAAATATTAAATCAATACTAATATTTATACATAAGTCATGGGATGCGCACCTGCAATTCCTAAACTGTTGTTCCGCACTATGAAAAAAGAGACGATCTACATCAGTTTTGCCTGTGCCACCACCATCTTACGTACCTTCCACTTGGAGCATCTTCTCTTAGCTTAGGACACATGTGAATGTCCAAGGAAAATCAAACACGGTTGTAAATGGACACGGAAATGGTTGTGGTCATTTATCAGTCGTGTTTAATTTGCCTGAGTATACCTAGCTAGAGTCACATTTATGAGCCTAAGATGACCTCTGATTTGATACATAGTGAGGACACCCAGGATGAAACTAAACAGCAGCAACACAGCAACATGTTTTGGAGTTGTGATATTGTTGGTTTAGTTCCCCCTTTTCCTAACCTTATGGGCAAAAGTGAGATTTAGGAAGCATCAGCTATACACCCATATCCTATGACCCTATCTGATTACTACCACAATATCTAACCTGACCAATTTAATGAATTTGTCTTTCATCTTGTGTAGATTTTGATAATTCTCTCCATAGTTGCACACACCATACACTCATGTACATAGTACTCCTAATTAAAATAAAAATGCATGTAAAGGAAATTTAACAAAAACTTGTCCACCATAATTTTTATTGTTTTTAACCTCCAATTTTTATCCACACCCCTTTGATAGCCTGTGTACAGCCTGAATATACACCTGTAATTCAGTCTGTAAAAACTCGCACGATAGCTTGTCGACCCCCCGAAGAAGTAGATTTTGATTATCCAAATCACAACTCTTGTCTTATTCCAGTTACAATTGGTTCACTGGGAATTCTTGTGAGATCAAATAATCCAATCAAATAAGCAATTATGAATGATACGAGTATTAAACCACTCAAAATCTACTCCTCAGATCTGAGTAGCTCAGTGGGGGGTCGGCAAGCTTACATTCAGGCTGTACACAGGCTAGCCCTTGGAAATTCCAAGGTTCCTCAACAGGAGGACATTCCAAGGGAGGGCATTGGGTTTACTGGAAATCTGGAAATTCCAGGGGCCGAATAATAATTGGAAATTCCAGGGGCCGAATAATAATTGGAAATTCCAGGGTAGGGGCCCAATTAATAACAGTTGGAGATTCCAGGGCAGGGTAGGGGCCAAATAACAGTTGGAAATGCCCCAGCAGGGGGATGCGGATACAAATTGGAATAGTCTAACCAAAAAATTAGTATCCCTGTCAAAGACATCTATTTATTGGAAGTTAGCTGAACCCAGAAAGCTTGAAAAGGTCAAAATTGGGAAACAGTGCCGGACTTCGCATGTGTTCAAGTCATTCGAGTCAATTATTGACGTCCATTTGGCCACGTTGCTTCCCGAAACGCCTATTAAAACATCTGTTCTTGCTTCCTGTTCCTTAGACGTTGCTTCCCGCTATCTAGTAACTTGACCTACGACCACTACGTGAAACTCGTAAAACATCTGCTCTGAGATACTGCAGTATCGAAAATTATGTCTCCAAGTTCATACCGTTTCTTGTTCGAAGATGAAGGCAAACTTTGCATTGCGCCCAAGTGACGTTACCCGGCGAGGTCAATTTTCCGTCTTTAATTCAAAATTACAGGCGTGTTCTTTTAACTGGGAAAATAAACACCGAAACATACAATGCACCAGCGAGAACAACTAAATACTTAATTTTATTTAGACTAGAAGGCTTTGCAAGACCAGGTCGTCGAGACCAAGCCGTCGAAAAGCCGAAAACACGTGTGTATGACATCCCCCCAATTCAAAGTTCAAAGACTAATTTCACTGCCTAAAACCTCAACGAAATACTTCACCTTACCTCAACTGACGAAGCGTTTGATTTGCAAAAGAACACAAAGACGGTGTCGTTGTTTTCTGATTTAGACCACCGTTCAATTGAATCGTTCTGACTGAAAACGAAACGACCACAGCCCTTTTCCTCGCAGCGAAGTGGGCAAATTGCCCAAGTGTAATTTGAATATTGCAACAACGCAAATGATTGGTTAAAAACATTGGAAAAACACTCTGATTGGCCAACCCCGAACCGAGGTCGATTTATTGTGATTTGCATAATCAGTGTTTACATCAATTCGGATTGCCCCGCCCCTTCGTTAGCGTCTCGCGCGCTGCGCGCGTATGAAAATCGCGAGACGCCCACTGCTCCCGAGAAAGACTATTGTTTGTGACTGACGTTTCGACGGCCAGCGGCGGTCATCTTCACACTCACAGTCAAAAATTACAATTTGACAAAATCTAGGTTAAAACTGCCAGAGCTTTGTCCGCGCTCGTATTATTAAAATTAATAATAAATGTGTTGTTCATTCACCAACTCACCAAGTGAAGTCTAAGGATATTATTCTCTTGCAAACCTTGGTTGTTCTTTTATTAAGTCATTTTTCTTGCCAAGCCACTAAACAACTTAACTAATGAATATGTAAATTTCAAAGCGTCAGTCGTCACGTCTTAAGTATCAAATTATATTGTCACAATGTTTCTGGGGAGTCCATTTCCTAAACTGCATCTGATGTTTAGACAAGGCTAAGAGAAATCTTTGTGTAGTCACAATATAAATGGATTGCGATGAGGAGTTCGAGTTCGAAAATGATCGCTCGCGGCTCCTAGCTACCACAACAACAAAGAATGAACCGGTAATAAAATTACATGAAGACGTGGCAAGATATGTCGTACGAGCGCCTTCGGATAGTGAGGACAGTGATAGAGAAGATCTTGAGACGAGGTACAGTATCTAATTTAACTTTTAATCCTATTCTACGGTATTGCATTTACAAGTTGAGATAAATATTTATCTTTAGATGAAGAGAGGATTTATTAATGATCAAATATATGTATATGAAAATTTGACTGCCCCAACCGGGAATCGAACCCGAGGTCTCCGAATCAAATGTTCTGACCGTGTCTCAATTCGATGCGTTGATTCGGAGACCTCGGGTTCGATTCCCGGTTGGGGCAGTCAAATTTTCATATACATATATTTGATCGATTAATATTTATATCGCCCAGCAAATGCTGTAGCTGTTAAGTAAACAGGAAACACGAGTCGTATAATATAAACCATTAACTAGAAATAGTTTACACTAAAACTGCCCCCGGATGATTATGCCTATATTGGTATTTACGAGATAAGCTACATTTAAACCAAAAGTGTCGAAAGGATTCACACTCCATCTGACAAGACGCAAATTCCGTAACATCTGGCACGTAACCAGGTCCAACTTCCTTGCCAATTTACAATGCGCCTCTTCGTAGACAATAATTTAATTTGCATTCTATCATGGCTACTAGTCTAGCTATTACTTTGTAATCATTAGACATTACTCTGAAGTTGTTACTCGACGAAGACTCGCCAGTCGCCCTTATGATTTCGTGAAAGCTATTTGCTGGGCGATATAAATATTAATTGTTCCTGCTTGGTATTTCCATATTTCTAAGTTGGTTTGATGAAATTCGTTGAATGAATTCAATTGATTGTTTTAGAAAGCTTTAAAATAAGGTTAATTTCCAAGGAAAGACTGAAAACTTGTTTGTTTGGGTTAATACCCAGTATTTTTCCCCAAAGTGCTTTTCAGTATTTTTTTCGCATTTGCTTCTTGATCTGCTGGAAAAGATTTTTCCCAACGCAGCCCAAATCTACTGGTGGATTTTTGGACCAGGGTGTAACTGAGAACAAGAGAAAACTATTCAAAATGAAAATGATCTCATTAATGTGTCTCGGAGAGAAAATGATGTTTGACCACTTATCACAAAAAACACAATGCTTGCCAATGTACTGCCTACTGGGGCTGAGTTCTGGGAATTTTTCCACCTTTTTCAAAAAAATTTCAAACAAAATATCCAGGGGGAGGTTATTGGACACAAACCTTAATCGGTAAGCCGAATGATGCAATATCTTTTTTTTTTGATCTGCCAATTAATGTTTACCTCACATCCATGAGGCCACCACACAATGGCAAGCCAATGTGAACCTAATCGAATGGATCGAATTAACATGAATATTGAATATATATACAGTGAATTAAGCCAAACAAACAAAGACAAATTCAATATCAATCTATTTTACCATGTGAAGATCACTGCTTTGGTCAAATACTATTTTGTATCTATATTTAACATCAAAAACTTTATTTTAAACTTTTACCTGTATGTATACATTTCATATGTTTTTATCTGCACATTTTAAACTTTTATTTCAACATGTTGCTGAACACTCATCATCATCATCATCGTCGTCGTCATCATCATCTGCTGATTTGACATCATCATCTGCTGATTCATCATCATGATCATCTGCTGATTCATCATCATCATGATCATCATCTCCTGATTCATCATCATCATGATCTCCTGATTCATCATCATCATCTCCTGATTCATCATCTGCTGATTCATCATCATCGGATTCATCATCATCGGATTCATCATCATCGGATTCATCATCATCTGATTCATCATCATCTGCTGATTCATCATCATCATCATCCGATTCATAATCATCATTATCATCACCATCATTATCATCATTATCATCATCATTATCATCATCATCACCATCATCATCATCATCATCATCACCATCATCATCATTATCCTCATCATCACCATCATCACCATCATTATCATCATTATTATCATCATCATTATTGTCATCATTTCATCATTTCATCATCATCATCATCATCGTCATCATCATTATCATTATCATCATCACCATCATCATCATCATTATCAATATTATCATCATCATTATTGTCATCATTTCATCATCATTATCATCATCAGATCATCATTATCATCATCACCACCATAGACTGATAATTGAGACTTCGAAAAGGTTCATTTTTCTTTGTCGAGATCTTGAACGTTGTGATCTTTCAATCATTAAACGGATGTTACAGCTCGGAGATGGGCTTTATGCTGTTTTTGATCCCGTTTCTGCGGACGATGATGTCTTCGGAGATGTTCTTGCATACAGGAAGTCCTGCTATAATGCATGGATCAATTCTTCCTGTAACCATCCCCCCCCCCCCCAGCAACCCCGGGGACAATGCAGAAAATCAAATCCCGGGGGTGGGGTATTGTTTTATTATTTTTTGCCCGGGGGTATAGGGTGGGGAAAGGGCCCCCACCCTTGGAAGTCTGGTAACTAAAGTAAAGTATTCGTATTCAAAATGGTGACGAAAAAAAGTTGCTGAAAATCGACGTAGTTAGGGCGACTGAAAAAGTGAAATGAACTACAGCTCACAGAAAGCAGCAACAGAAATGAGCCACTGGTTATGTTAAATTTACATTTGATGTTAAAATTTGTCTAATTATACATTTGTTTGATGTTAAAACTCTTTTTTGGTGTTTTTGTATTGTTTCATGCTTCGTGGGGGAATTGTTAAATTTCAAAGCGATGAGCTTTGATAAAAAATACAAATCCACAGTGCTCTCATTATAAGGCATGCAATCGCACAGGGTATTGCCCGGGGGGATGGTTACAGGAAGAATTGACACATGACCAGCAACATTATTACCGTTTTATCCAAGGCAGTGCAAGGTTGAAAAATAAAATTTCCATACTTTTACTATCCGGTTTCTAGGGTTATTACCACATACGTGCGTATGCTATAAAGTGGAATGTGCGATTCCCCGATTTAGCCGCTAGTTAATATCTGGAGGAAGTGGCTCCCCTTATAAATTGAAAGCTAATTAGGTAAAGGGTAACAATTTGGTGGTTTTATCCGGAACGTCCACATACATCATCTTGCTAAGCCCCCCTGACTATTAATCTATTAATATCACAACAACAGCATGTTTACCTGTCATTTCAAATTTCACTTCATCGATGTTCTTCGTTCCTCGCTTCGTTCTTCGATTTACAGCATTTGAGCAACATTTTTCAGTACAATTCAACACATTTAAGCATAAGTTTGATTCAGGGGCGATAAGGAAGCTTTGTAAACTTGGGGGGGCCGGCCAAAGCAAAATGTTCGTAATTGTACCTATTAGTGGCGAAATTAGTCGCAAATGGGTGCAATGCCGCCCCCAAAAATGTTGAAATCTAGATTCCTGCAAATGGCATTTCCTGCATTCTGAGCGGTGATTTTTCAGCTCAGAAGTTTATAAAATTTCATATTTTAGACTGTTTCGGCGTGGCCCCCGAAAATCCTCTATCTCTGTTCAAAAGGCAGTTAAGCGGTAAACGTTATTTATATATATTTTGGATTGAGTCAACAACTGATAATTTTAAAACTAACCTTTGAAATTGAAGACGACGAGGCGGCGTCGGTTTTGAAGTTCAAAAACGTTCTTTTCGACAAAGGGACAGACGGCGGAAACTAGTTGTGTGCCAGAAATAATTTTCTTTAAATTTGAAGCGTTCTTTACTTAAATCTCTCGCAAGGACGACAGATGAGTTCAGGAAGCGCTTTGTTTTGATGAAGCACGTTGACATGAACCTTTTCAACTTCAACTAATATAACCGCGTTCTTGCAGTATGTGGAGTCCTCAAGGCCCTCAAGGAAGGGATTCGCAGATCGAGTCAGTCGATAATTTTTGTTATCACCTAAAAAGTTGGTGACACGTGCCAGCCTGTGCCGGGGGGGGGAGTGGAGATAAGGCCCTGGGAACGAGGTTGCGAGAAGATGGCGCATGTGGTTTCGCAAAGCATATCAGGATGATGCAATAATTGCAATTTGTCGACCCGAAAAATAAAAATAAAATACAGGAATGCCACCGAAACTTAGACTCGGCTACCACCACTGTGCCGCTCGTATTGCGAGTACGGGAAAGTATATTTTCCTGAACTGGCTTAGTTTGGCTGTAGGAAGAACATAAAGTTAATTCAAATGATCTTCTTGGGTCGAGGAAATATTTTCGTGACACAACTGACGACTCAGCCCGCGGTTAGTCGAGCTAGCCTGGTTTATAAAACATTAAACAGCCACTTAAAAGCATTTTGTTGTTATGTTCTTTTCTAGGGAAAAGCTGGAAAACGGAAAAGCTGTTCTCAGACTCACCAGAGATATAAATGACCAAAATGGCAATCCTCACTTTCGAAGCAATAAGTCACGTGTTTTCCTTCGTATTCCAAAACGCTTCATTCTCCTCGCTCTCTTAGCTCTTGGCAATTGTAACATGTACTGTGTGCGTATGTGCTTGAACGTGACTATTGTCGCCATGACTACGACGAGACAAAACATCGGTAATACAACAACTCCATCTTCTGAAGTAAGTAATTAATTAGCCAAAAAGTGTTCCGCCATTTTTTCTGAAAAAGGTTGATGTACTGCCGAAATCACGTGTAAGTAGTCTAAGGTTTTGAGCGAAGGCCGTCAGATAGTGAAACTCTCGAAGGGCCTTAGCTCGAAACGTTATACTACTTACACGCTATTTCGAAAGTAACTAACCTTTTTAGATATTTGATTTGTATTTCTACCAACTATCAAAAACGCTGTTCATAAGTCATAATAGAAATATCGACTGTTACGTTAATAAGGGTATTCGCCGTATTATGTTACTAATTAACAATTATTGGATGAGGTGAAGCATGATATCCAGAATTATCAAGGCCGAGGTTTGTGCTATCTGCGGAAGACTGAGGAGGATAACACAAACGGAGGCCTTGATAATTCTCGATATCATGCGAAAACCGAATCCAATAATTGTTTTATTATGCATAAAAAGTGCTAAAGTAATGCGTCGTCGAATCTTTGCAAAGAACCCGCCATTTTCCCATTTTCTTTCGCCGTAAACAAGCTGGCAATGTCACGAATTAGCGGTATGCCAACAGCCAATCAAAATCGAGATTGTAAGAATTTAGAGAATGCATAATAATTGTAGTTATTTAATTTTTCTGGTGAAAGTTGGGACAGGTTCAAAAACAACGACAGCTTAATTTTGTGACTGTGTTATGAATTCCTTATATTAACCTTATTTGCTCGGTCTTTACTGAGACTTTACTGAAAGCCTATTAGTAGAAACGTGCGCTAGTAGTGTGATACAAATGATACAGTTTAATTCGTCAACTTCTATTTTCTATAGATACCCGAATTTCACTGGGATAAAGCACTACAAGGTTAAAAGTACTTTAGTTGTCACATATATTCATGATTTTAACAGTGACTTTGAAATTACTCGGGCAGCGGTGGATCCAGCAAGGTTTTTTTAGGGGGTGCTGGGCGAGCAGCCGAGCACACCGAACACACCGAACCCAGCAGCGTGCTGTTGTGACAGTGCACCTAGTAGTTTCTTGGTTACAATAATACAATTTACAGATATGTTGAATAAATAGAATAAATATCTTTCAATCTTCGTGCCTGATTAAATTTAAAATATATTTGTCCAGTTGTCCCAACATTGTTATGACAGCAAACACGCGTTATTTGTTGCCAAACTCGCTTGAAATGATGTAATCATTGTAATTGTTTAATTTTTGCACCCCCCTTGTACCCCTGTTGACGAAGGCCAACAAGGGTGCACACCCCTGTTCACCCCCCTATAAATCCACCACTGTATTCGGGTACCGTATTTCCTTGTTTTCCAGCCATTCAATTCCTTAATGTTAATTGCTTTCCTACCATTCTCTTTTCTCCTTTCTCGCATTCCCTTTCTTTCCCTTCCGTTCCATTTCCTCTCTTCTCTCCTCTCCCCTCTCTCGTCTTCTCTTGTCTTCTCTTTGCCTCGCCTCGCCTTCCATTGCCTCGCCTTCCATTGCAATTTGCCTCGCCTTCCATTGTAATTTGCCTCGCCTTCCATTGCCTCGCCTTCCATTGCCTCGCCTTCCATTGCCACGCGTTCCATTGCCTCGCGTTCCATTGCATCGCGTTCCATTGCCTCGCCTTCCATTGCCTCGCCTCGCCTTCGATTGCAATTTGCCTCGCCTTCCATTGTAATTTGCCTCGCCTTCCATTGCCTCGCCTTCCATTGCCTCGCCTTCCATTGCCACGCGTTCCATTGCCTCGCGTTCCATTGCATCGCGTTCCATTGCCTCGCCTTCCATTGCCTCGCCTCGCCTTCGATTGCCTCGCCTCGCCTTCCATTGCCTCGCCTCGTCTTCCATTGCCTCGCCTTCGATTGCCTCTCCTCGCCTTCCATCGCCTCGCCTTCCATCGCCTTCCATTGCCTCGCCTTCCATTGCCTCGCCTCGCCTTCCATTGCCTCGCCTCGTCTTCCAATGCCTCGCCTTCGATTGCCTCGCCTCGTCTTCCATTGCCTCGCCTTCCATTGCCTCGCCTCGTCTTCTATTGCCTCGCCTTCCACTGCCTCGCCTTCCACTGTCTCGCCTTCCATTGCCTCGCCTCGCCTTCCATCGCCTCGCCTTCCATCGCCTCGCCTTCCATTGCCTCGCCTTCCATTGCCTCGCCTCGCCTTCCATTGCCTCGCCTCGTCTTCCAATGCCTCGCCTTTGATTGCCTCGCCTCGTCTTCCATTGCCTCGCCTTCCATTGCCTCGCCTCGTCTTCGATTGCCTCGCCTTCCACTGCCTCGCCTTCCACTGTCTCGCCTTCCATTGCCTCGCCTTCCATTGCCTCGCCTCGCATTCCATTGCCTCGCCTTCCATTGCCTCGCCTCGGCATCCATTGCCACGCCTTCGATTGCCTCGCCTTCGATTGCCTCGCCTTCGATTGCCTCGGCTTCCATCGCCTCGCCTTCCATTGCCTCGCCTCGTCTTCCATTGCCTCGCGTTCGATTGCCTCGCCTCGTCTTCCATTGCCTCGCCTCGCCTTCCATTGCCTCGCCTTCCATTGCCTCGCCTCGTCTTCGATTGCCTCTCCTTCCACTGCCTCTCCTTCCACTGCCTCGCCTTCCATTGCCTCGCCTTCCATTGCCTCGCCTCGTCTTCCATTGCCTCGCCTTCCATTGCCTCGCCTTCCATTGCCTTGCCTCGCCTTCCATTGCCTCGCCTTCCATTACGTTGTCTTGCCTTCCATTGCCTCGCCTTTCATTGTCTTGCCTCGCCTTCTATTGCCTCGCCTTCGATTACCTCGCGTCGCCTTTCATTTCCTCGCCTCGGCTTCCATTGCCTCGCCTTACATTGCATTGCATTGCATTACCTCGCCTTCCATTGCCTTGCCTCGCCTTCCATTGCCTCGCCTTCCATTGCCTTGCCTCGCCTTCCATTGCCTCGCCTTCCATTGCCCCGCCTTCCATTGCCTCGCCTTCCATTGCCTCGCCTCGCATTCCATTGCCTCGCCTTCCATTGCCTCGCCTCGGCATCCATTGCCTCGCCTTCGATTGCCTCGCCTTCGATTGCCTCGCCTTCGATTGCCTCGCCTTCCATCGCCTCGCCTTCCATTGCCTCGCCTCGTCTTCCATTGCCTCGCCTCGTCTTCCATTGCCTCGCGTTCGATTGCCTCGCCTCGTCTTCCATTGCCTCGCCTCGCCTTCCATTGCCTCGCCTCGTCTTCGATTGCCTCTCCTTCCACTGCCTCTCCTTCCATTGCCTCGCCTCGTCTTCCATTGCCTCGCCTTCCATTACCTCGCCTTCCATTGCCTCGCCTTCCATTGCCTTGCCTCGCCTTCCATTGCCTCGCCTTCCATTACGTTGTCTTGCCTTCCATTGCCTCGCCTTTCATTGTCTTGCCTCGCCTTCTATTGCCTCGCCTTCGATTACCTCGCGTCGCCTTTCATTTCCTCGCCTCGGCTTCCATTGCCTCGCCTCGCCTTACATTGCATTGCATTGCATTACCTCGCCTTCCATTGCCTCGCCTTCCATTGCCTCATCTCGCCTTTCATTGCCTTGCCTTCCATTGCCTTGCCTCGCCTTCCATTGCCTCGCCTTCCATTGCCTCACCTTCCATTGCCTCGCCTTCCATTGCCTCGCCTTCCATTGCCTTGCCTCGCCTTCCATTGCCTCGCCTTCCATTGCCTTGCCTCGCCTTCCATTGCCTCGCCTTCCATTGCCCCGCCTTCCATTGCCTCGCCTTCCATTGCCTCGCCTTCCATTGCCTCGCCTTCCATTGCCTTGCCTCGCCTTCCATTGCCTCGCCTTCCATTGCCTTGCCTCGCTTTCCGTTAGCTCACCTCGCCTTCCATTGCCTAGCCTCGCCTTCCATTGCCTCGCCTTCCATTGCCTCGCCTTCCATTGCATCGCCTCGCCTTCCATTTCATCGCCTCGCCTTTTATTTTTTCGCCTCGTCTTCCATTGCCTCGCCTTCGATTACCTCGCGTCGCCTTTCGTTTCCTCGCCTCGGCTTCCATTGCCTCGTCTCGCCTTGCCTTACATTGCATTGCATTGCATTGCATTGCATTGCGTTGCATTGCATTGCATTGCATTGCATTGCATTGCATTGCATTGCATTGCATTGCATTGCATTGCATTGTGTTGCCTTGTGTTGCCTTGTGTTGCATTGCCTTGCCTTGCCTTGCCTCGCCTCGCCTTCCATTGCCTTGCCTCGCCTTCTATGATTGCCTTGCCTCGCCTTCCATTGCCTCGCCTTCCATTGCCTCGCCTTCCTCACCTCGCCTTCCATTGCATCGCCTCGCCTTCCATTGGCTCGCCTTCGGCAACATGAAAATCGGCGTTGCATGGGTACAGTATGTTACACACGCCGATTTATTTCGCAATGGCGTTGCGACACAAATCGGCGACACTTATCGGCGTGTGTAACCGTGGCTTTACATTGCTTTACATTGCATTACATTGCCTTTTCGTGCCATACATTGCCCTTACCTGCATGCATGCCTTTTATTTTCTTACGATGTGTTGCATTGTTTTGCATTGCCTTGCCTTAATGCCTTTGTCTTGTATTGCCTTGCCTTCTTTTGCCTTGCCTTTCTTTCCTTTCCTTTCCTTGCCTAATTATCTCCTTCCCTGCTATTTTTTTATCAATCAATGTTTTAAAAGTCACCATCCCAAATATCTTTCATTGCAGGTACTATATTAGCGTCTTTATATTGGGGATACACAGCCACTCAAATACCTGCTGGACTTTTATCTTACAAGTTTGGTGGAACGTTTTTATTTGGAATGGCCGTGTTTAGTTCATCTGTCCTGACACTGGCAACACCTTTTATAGTCCGTCGAGATGTGAACGCCTTCATTGTTTTACGAGTTATTGAAGGTTTATTTCTGGTAGGTATGACTATGTTATACGTTTAATTGAAAGACTTGAAATACAAGACGAGAGTTAAAGTGCCTATCCGGGTGATTTTAGATATTTGTGATCTTTAGAATCTCTTGATAAGAATTGTGAAATATCTTGTCTTCTGAAAATTTCATCTTCATGTCTTTTTCTCCTGCTAAAGTTGATTAACTAATCACAGAAAATGACGTCAAAGCAGCCAAGCAGGGACACGCAAGACATTGTATACTGATTCAACAGTGAAATACAAAGAAAGTTTGGGAATTGAGCGAATTTTGTCTAAATATAGGTGTGTTTAAAGTTCAGAGCCAAGCTTTCTTTGTATTTCACTGTTGAATCAGTGTATTTGCGTGTCCCTGCTTTGACGTCATTTCCTGTGAATAATAGTAAATCAACTTTAGAAGGGGAGAAGACATGCATAAAGATCAAATTTTTGAACGACAAGATATATAACATTTCTTTTGCAAAAATAATTAACATTTCAATTTGTAAAATTCCCAAACCCCAGATAGGGATTTTTATAGTAGAATAGAGACTCTTTGCTATAATTTGCCATCATTTGCGTTCATTCCGATTATCTGCATTAACGGCAATATTGCAATAATACCATGCTGATTAATGGTCAATTTCATTGCATGTTAGTTATTTCTACTCTAGTATTTAAGGTTTTTAGATGTTTATTATATATTTAATCAAATTAACCCATAACTTAAACGACGTAACCGTCAGAAGTAATAGGCTGTCTCGAGTTCACGATCTCTTCTTCGTTTTAGGGTCTTGTTGGTTCCTCGGGTATGACGATTGTAAGCAAGTGGGCTCCAATTTATGAAAGAAGTATTTTCCAATCCGTTGGTTTTGCAGGTTAGGGTACAACAATACCCACAGTAGGATTAATTAGATACCGAAGAGAAATAGGTTGAAGCCAAATTTCTGGTAGCTAATTTCTGGCGGTAAGATTTTTTGTTGCATTATAAATATTGGGTGACAAATTTTAAAACAAAAGAAATAAAATAAAAGAAATCAGTGTTATAATAATAGTGATACAATATAAAACATAGAGATTGCTTGTTCAAAGACATTGTGGCAGGTAAAACATCTTGTCAAATAATATTTTAGATAGACATAATATTATTTTAATGTTTATAAACAGTAACACAATGTCACAAACTTGAACTTCCTTAGAATATTGTAATTATCTCATACTATATATGAACCAATTTTATCACCATAAATTTTAGATAAATATCTAAAAGGTTATGATAAGAGCAAAGACGAGACAGTAGGAAAAGGGGCTTATATATACATATATGATATGCATGTACGCAGTATAACATGATAAATGGTTGCATCATCTAGTGAAAATTCAGTATTTGAAAGGTTAAGTAAAACTTTTTTTCAACTTATTTCTCTTCGGTACCAACCCCTGACATAAATAACACTCCCTTTGTACAAATAACTCTCCCTTTGTACAAATAACACTCCCTTTGTACAAATAACACTCCCTTTGTATAAATAACACTCCCTTTGTACAAATTAGACGACGTAGTGTATAGACAGAGTAATATTTGGCGTTTCAATCGAAAATAAATTTCGAGTGTTAGAATATATACATTTGTCATTTTAAGACCAAACCGCGACCCTGCGATACTAGTGCAACAGTGCTATGACCAGTGAGCTACGGAGGCCGTTACCGAGAGCATATATAGTAATATAGACACGAGTTCTTAGGCAACCAAGCAAGACAAACATGACTTTAACTAAAGCATATTTAAAGCATTATGATAAAAAAATAAATAAACTTTTATTAACCACCTTTGGCATAAGAAATACAGTGATTTTACACACTAGTAATAAATAGATAAAATACAAATGAGTAAAACATTATGGTAAGAACGTGTGAACTATCTACCTTTGTTAAATTGAATGCAAACACGACTCGCCTTTTCTATCCCCCCCCCCTACGGGAATTTCCCCATCCATGGTGCCCAGACCTCGCACGCCGTGGCGGCCGTACGTGTATTTGTGTTTTGCAAAAATTCACAATTTCCAAAAGCCCGTTTCGTCGAAGAAATGTTTGAACGTTATCTCGGCCAATATTTAACCGATTTAAACTCTGAAAACAGATTTGGAATTAGCGAGGCAACTGTCAACATACATAACATACGTGTCTACTATATTACGAGAACGTGAGTACCCTTCGTAAAAACGGTTTATGTACTTAGACATTAGTCGACTATAAGCTGGTCACTTCGTCGTATATTATTTTGAACGTTATCTCGATCAATATTTAACCGTTTTCAATTCTGAATACAGATTTGGAATTAGCGAGTCAAAATACATAACATATGTGTCTACTATATTACGAGAACGTGAATACCCTTCGTTAAAACGGTTTATGTACTTAGACATTAGTCGGCTATAAGCCGGTCACTTCGTCGTATATTATTTTGAATATCTCTATCAATATATAACCGTTTTCAATTCTGAAAACAGATTTGGAATTAGCGAGTCAAAATACATACTCGGACTTCTATTTCCTCAAAAAACTGTCTCTTTTTGGAAAAAACCCTTTGAATCATGTGACGGTTCAATTTAAATATTAATTCAAACGATGAGTATCTAGTTACCAGGACCAAATTTTCCGATGTCGCGCGGACGGCCGTTGATGCATATATATACAAATAAACTCGATCCGAGATCAGGACCCCGCTAGCATCTCGTGTAAGGGACTAAACGCCGGTCGATATTAGCACCCTCGCCCTAAGGCCTTCGCCCGGCGGGAACGCCATTTCTTTTGATAAATGCTTTTCAGTAAGTCACTTTCGTGAGTTCCATATATTTTTTGTTTCTTTTAGGTCTACTCTTAGGGACTGTGTTTGCCAACTCAATCAGTGGTGTTCTCGCTGGTAGTGCCTGGGGCTGGCCTTCGGTGTTTTATTTTTTTGGTACGTCAATGGAGATTCATATTCGTCGTGCTGGGTTAAGCCGTCGCATGTCGTCAGAGTCAGGTTGTTTCGCCACGCTATCTTCGTGTTTCTTTCCTCTTTCTCCTCTTTTCCTGTAACTTTCGTACACGTAGCCGTTCGACAGCGACTTTCGCAGCGCTTTAACCGATTCATATTAAAGACTTATTAACCGAGAACAAGTCGAGGTCTGTATGACAATTAAAGTATTTGCCTAAGTGAGGTACAGACCGATCGAACAAAGGATCGCAGTTTGTGCGAAAAAGAAAAATCGAAGGCCAATACTTTCCCGTGTATATATATATATATATATATATATAAACGAAGAATTCAAACGACGCGCTCTCTCCGTGGTACGTCGATCGGGAATCAACATGGTCAAGATTCACTTCATGAACGGCAGGTCGTCGTCCCGGGTGTTTGCTCCGCCAAGGGAGAGAACAAATTGCTCCGATAAATGTGAAACATGTCAATCAGCTAATAAATCTAACCGATGTCTTTCAAAGAATGTGGTATATGAAATTACGTGTTCACACTGCGGAACGATATATATTGGCGAAACCGGTAGAACAATTGGGTCACGAATAAAAGAGCATCTTGCGAGTGACAAACAAACCGTACACAAACACCTGAAATCTCATAATATATCACGCGATCACTCTGCTATTACTTGGAAAATTTTACATAACAACATTAAACAACAAGATGAACGGAGAGTTATAGAAGCATTTGAAATACAAAATCGTTTAGGAAATATTATGAACGGCTGTATCGGGAGAACAATCTGTATCTAATCCGATACCTATTTTTAATCCATATAACATTTGACTTTTATATACTATATTTACGATTTTTTTATATTCTCTTAGCAACCTAATTTTATGATAATATAGCTTTTTATAATAATTATTTTGAATTTTTAACTAGTCTTGCTTGTATATATAGGGCGTCAGTATATATTGCCATTAAGTATTTCCCACTGAAGAAGCCTTGATCGGCGAAACGTCTGGGAGCTAATAAAAACTTTTATGTCTGAAGAAGTTTAATTACTATTTTGTTCACATATCAACCAGACATGGTACCTAAAATCTTTTCATATATATATATATATATATATATATAATATATATATATATATATATATATATATATATATATATATATATATATATATATATATATATATATATATATATATATATATCTATATATATATATCTATATATATATCTATATATATATATCTATATATATATATATATATATATATTATATATATATATATATATATATATATATATATATATATATATATATATATATATATATATATATATATATATATCTATCTATCTATCTATATATATATATATATATATATATATATATATATATATATATATATATATATATATATATATATATATATATATATATATATATATATATATATGATTTAATAATAATTTGAAGCTGATCTAGATAAAAAACTTTACACAGAATTTTCGGCTGCAGGCTGCATATATATATATATGTGAGTTGAAGTTTGTTCTCGCGAGTGAAAGTAAACCATACCGGGTGAGGGAAAAATTTCTCAACCATGTTTTTCTTGCAGGTTGTTCTGGTGTGCTGTGGTACGTTCTCTGGCTATATTTTATTTACGAAGAGCCCTGTGGTCACCCGACCATCACCAATGCCGAGATAGAACTTATTGGAAAACATTGGAATTCAAATGGAATGGTATTTTATTGGATAGTACTTTTTCAGCATGTAGATGACTATTTTTATATTGATATTTCGTTTCATGTGGTGCAGTGCATGTGTGATGTGGTCTAGAGGTTTGTCGTTAGATTTTGGATGGTGGTCACCTCGTGTTGTGTGGAATACGTGAAACATCTTATGATGTGCTATCTAGTATTTTGGTGATATGTTCTTATAATTAATACTATAACATGAGGGATACTAGTGATTAAATGTCCCCGAAAGTCGATGGAGGATTTATGGAAGTCCCGAATGCTGTATAGGTGCGAGAGGCTTGTGGGACATTTAATGACTAATTTCCCAATATGTTATCATGGTATTAGTTTGTAATGGTTAATTTTGTAATGATAGGATGTTTGGATGGAAAATAAATGGAAAATAAGAAATTTTTTTCATCTGCGTACATTTTCTTTTTTAAAGTTTTCGTTCAAACAAATTCCCTGGAGAAGCATTTTAACTTCAATTCCAGTCCTGGCTCTTATCATTAATAATTTTACCGACTGTTGGTGTTTTTACACGTTCATGATCTCATCCCCACTTTATCTTCATGAAGTGTTAAAGTTCGACGTCACTGAAGTATGTATGTTCTGCCATTGGGATTACCGTTGCTTTCGTTATTGCTGTTACCGTCACTGTCGCTGTTGCTTTTACTGTTGCTGTTGCTGTTGCTGTTACTGTTATTGTTACTGTTACTGTTACTGTTACTTTCGCTGTTACTTTCGCTGTTCTTACTGTTGTTGCTGTTACTGTTACTGTTACTGTTATTTTCGCTGTTACTTTCGCTAGCTGTTGTTGTTACTGTTGTTACTGTTACTGTTGATGTTGCTGTTGCTGCTGTCACTGTTACTATTGCTGTTACTTTCGCTGTTGCTGTTACTTTTGATGTTGCTGTTACTTTCGCTGTTGCTGTTATTGTTACTGTTACTTTCGTTACTGTTACTGTTACTGTTGCTGTTACTGTTGCTGTTACTGTTGTTACTGTTGCTGTTGCTATTGTTACTGTTACTGTTGTTACTGTTACTGTTGTTACTGTTACTGTTGTTACTGTTGTTACTGTTACTGCTGTTACTGTTACTGTTACTGTTACTGTTGTTACTGTTACTGTTACTGTTGTTACTGTTACTGTTGTTGCTGTTGCTGTTACTGTTAGTGTTACTGTTGTTGCTATTACTGTTGCTGTTACTTTCGTTACTGTTAGTGTTACTTTCGTTACTGTTACTGTTGCTGTTGCTGATGTCACTGTTACTATTGCTGTTACTATTGCTGTTATTGTCGCTGTTGCTGGTACTTTTGCTGTTGCTGTTACTTTCGCTGTTGTTTCTGTTACTGTTACTGTTACTGTTACTGCTGTTACTGTTACTGTACTGTTACTGTTACTACTGTTACTGTTACTGTTACTATTGCTGTTACTTTTGCTGTTGCTGTTACTTTCGCTGTTGCTGTTATTGTTACTGTTACTTTCGTTACTGTTACTGTTACTGTTACTGTTACTGTTACTGTTACTGTTGTTACTGTTACTGTTGTTACTGTTACTGTTGTTACTGTTACTGTTGTTACTGTTACTGTTGTTACTGTTACTGTTACTGTTACTGTTGTTACTGTTGTTATTGTTGTTACTGTTACTTTCGTTACTGTTACTGTTACTGTTACTGTTGTTACTGTTACTGTTACTGTTGTTATTGTTACTGTTACTGTTACTGCTGTTACTGTTACTGTTACTGTTACTGTTGTTATTGTTGTTACTGTTACTGTTACTGTTACTGTTACTGTTGCTGTTACTGTTACTGTTACTGTTACTGTTACTGTTACTGTTACTGTTACTGTTACTGTTACTGTTACTGTTACTGTTACTGTTAGTGCTACTGTTAGTGTTACTGTTGTTACTGTTACTGTTACTGTTAATGTTACTGTTACTGTTGCTGCCGTTGCTGTTGCTGTTGCTGTTACTTTTACTGTGTTACTGTTACTGCTGTTACTGTTACTATCGCTGTTGCTGTTACTATTACTGTGACTGTTACGGATGTTGTCTCTGTTGTTGTCACTGTTGTTATTGTTGCTGTTCATCGTCATAGTGTTGAGCGTCATAGAACATCTCTGCCTCAGCCAGTGCTACTTCACTGATTTGTCATTGCTTTTTTTCAGATTGGCTTTACTAGCTCTTTGCCATACGTTTTCTGTTTCATTATCTCTCCAACTTGGGGGTTTACCGTCGACTTCTTACGGAGCAAGAGATATATAACGACCATTTTCGCACGTAGGCTCTCGTCTTTTATAGGTACGACACAAGATTTATCAAAAGTAACTTTCCATAAAGTGTCGTCCACAGAATGTAACGAACACTTCCCCCAAAGCTAACAATCTCCGTTAGTAGCAGTCGCACTGAATGTGCCGCCACTCTGAATTAGTTAGGAGCCTATGGTTTTCTGCATAATGCATCACTATACTGGACTAAAGTGCTCAAGAAAGCCTAGTTTTTCCCCCTGTGACTTGAAATTAACCATTACCGGATTAGTGGCATTCTCATTCTTGTGTTGTTATTTACCTGCCATTTCTCGCGTTTCCTTCGGTGAAATTTCTTCAAACTTCACAGTCTTGTGGGAATTGCTTCGAGAAACATGTTAGTCAAAAATAAATGTAAGGTTGTTTTGATGGTTTTGTCAATATCACCAAATTTAATGTTTTTTTAACCTTAAGCAAAATTTGTACGATAGAATTTTTTGAAAAAACCGAATTAAAAGGTATAAGCTTCATCTAGAAGTGTTCAACTTTTCAAAACAATTCACCGAAGGAAACGCAAGATATTTGCGTTTATTTTCGGGATTTTTTATGCGTGTGACGCCATAAAATTTCCCGATCGTCAGTAAATTTCCGTAAATTAGTAACCAGCTCTCGCGTCATACAACCACAGGCCGAGCCACCTTATATGGTGTAAAAAATTCATTTGGAATTAAACTCCTATCCCATTATGATCCATCTTATCCCATTGTATCCCATCATGTTCCGTCTTATCCCATTATGACCCCTCTTATCCCATAATCCATCTTATCCAATCATGATTCATATTATCCCATCGTATCACAATATCCATCATATCCCAACATCCATCGTATCCCATCGTGTGATCCATCATATCCCATCATGATCCATCTTATCCCATCATGACTCCCCTCTTATCCCATAATCCATCTTATCCAATCATGATCTATCTTATTTTTTATTGTTATTTCATAATCCATCTTATCCAATCACGACTCCCCTCTTATCCCATAATCCATCTTATCCAATCAAGATCTATCTTATTTTTTAATGTTATTTCATAATCCATCTTATCCAATCATGACTCCCCTCTTATCCCATAATCCATCTTATCCGATCATGATCTATCTTATTTTTTAATGTTATTTCATAATCCATCTTATCCCATCATGACTCCCCTCTTATCCCATAGTCCATATTATCCAATCATGATCTATCTTATTTTTTATTGTTATTTCATAATCCATCTTATCCAATCATGACTCCCCTCTTATCCCATAGTCCATCTTATCCAATCATGATCTATCTTATTTTTTAATGTTATTTCATAATCCATCTTATCCAATCATGACTCCCCTCTTATCCCATAATCCATCTTATCCAATCATGATCTATCTTATTTTTTAATGTTATTTCATAATCCATCTTATCCAATCATGACTCCCCTCTTATCCCATAGTCCATCTTATCCAATCATGATCTATATATATTGAAGTTCTCTTATTTCTCCTTTTCATATTATCTCCAGTTCTTTTAAGAACTTATAGCAGCTTTCATATTTATTCTTATTATCCCATCGTATCCCATCATGATCCATCGTATCCATCATGATCCGTCTTATCCCATCATGACCCATCTTATATCCCATCATGACCCATCTTATCCCATCATGATCCATCTTATCCAATCACGACTCCCCTCTTATCCCATAATCCATCTTATCCAATCATGATCTATCTTATTTTTTAATGTTATTTCATAATCCATCTTATCCAATCATGACTCCCCTCTTATCCCATAATCCATCTTATCCAATCATGATCTATCTTATTTTTTAATGTTATTTCATAATCCATCTTACCCATCAAAAAATGTTTTGATGATAACGAACGTAAACAATGTGAGCGCAGGTTTATTTTCAACTTCAACACTCTACACCCACAGAGCCGGGGATTAACCTCGACTTTCAATTCATATGATAATTTTATACATTTCGGTGACCTTTTGAAATTTACATACGTCCCTTTTTATGCTATATATATATATATTGAAGTTCTCTTATTTCTCCTTTTCATATTATCTCCAGTTCTTTTGAGAACTTATAGCAGCTTTCATATTTATTCTTATTATCCCATCGTATCCCATCATGATCCATCGTATCCATCATGATCCGTCTTATCCCATCATGATCCATCTTATCCCATCATGATCTATCTTATCCCATCATAATCCGTCTTATCCCATCATGACCCATATTATATCCCATCATGACCCATCTTATCCCATCATGATCCGTCTTATCCCATCATGACCCATCTTATCCCATCATGATCCGTCTTATCCCATCACGACCCATCGTATCCCATCATGATCCATCGTATCCCATCATGATCCATCGTATCCCATCATGATCAATTTTGAGATATGTATGGTAACGAGGTGCTCGTACTAGAATTTATAATAATTCCAATGTTTTGTTAAATAGGAAATGGGGTGAGTTCCCTCTTCATTATTTCTATTGGTCACGCAACAACGTCGTCGACTGCTTTAATCCTGATAACCGTGGCAATCTCCATCACTTCATTCAGCGCTTCCGGTGCTTCTGTCAACATTGTGGAAATCGCCCCGAAATATTCCGGTATTTTGATGGGAATCATCAATTTTGCTTGTAATGTCACTGGTTTTATCTGTCCTCAAGTTGTCGGTGCCTTAACTGCGCATGGGGTATGTACGCTTTTAACATGTTTTGTGTAACGGAAACCATCTCGATTTTAGTTAGTTGATCGACTACATATATTTTTCGTTATTTGTAAACCTACATGAGATATTTCTCGGGAACGGACGGGGAGCGAAGATAAGGCCCTGGGAACGAGGTTGGAGATATTGCTTGCTCGCCGGAAAATAACTGACATGGCGGTGGGATTTTATCTCATATCGTTGCTTAGCTTCAACTTTTGTTTTTTGTTGTCTATACCCTTTAAATAAAGGATTAAAGGCTGTTGCCAAACCATTGTGAAATTAGGGTTAGGGGTTTTAGGGTTATCTTGTCGCAATTGCATTTATATTTTTTGTATAATAGTGATGTCGGAGCATTTAACTAACAGGGAGCAGTCCATGTCGGACCGGGAACGTTTGTCCGACATCACTATATAAACATATAAATGCAATTGCGACAAAATAACCCTAAAAACCCTAAATCTTAACCCTAATCCTAAATATCCCTATTCATAACCCTAAATATCCCTATTCATAACCCTAAATATCCCTAAAATAATAAAATTGTCGGACCTGTATATCAACGGCATTATAAAAATGTTTAGCAAATAAAATTAACAAAGGTGTTGGTTCTGTTTCAGGATCCCCTGCATCAGTGGAGATTGGTATTCTATATCACTGGTGGTCTAAACATTTGTGGGATGTTTATATACTGTTTTTTAGCTTCGGCAGAGAAGCAAGCATGGGCGGAACATTAAGTTACCATCAAGTCAACCATGAGTATTCCTTTAATAGTATCTACACCGCGTATCTTCACCTCCAAGAAGCATGACCAGGAAACGCCATTATCCTTTCTTATCTAGCTATGAACTTGCGGACACGTGATGTTTGAATTGCATCAACGGTTTATTTATTCGTTAGTGAAAACGTCGACTATATAATAATAATAATCAAAAACTATTAATTTAAAAAAGAAAAGTCTTAAGTGCTGAACTACTTCAAATAACAATGCATATTTAGTTAGTAAATCATTAATATAAATAGGTGCCTGGCCATGTAAAGCTTTGAAGGTAATTATCATCAGTATCTTAAAAACAATCCTTGATCTCACTGGCAACCAGTGAAGATTACGAAGCACAATAATGTTATATAATGTTATTTATTTATTTACGTTATATTCGTACGTTATTTTTTGCTAAACTTTCGACGCGTTCACTCAGCTCTTTAACATGGCAAATTAGGCTATTTTTTTCGTTGAATAAAATGAAAGAAGATGGGTTACAGAGGTTTTAGTTAAAGTATCTAATATATCATGTTTGGGTTTTTTATTATATATTTATCATCTTTGGTACTTTCTAATAAAAATTGCTTAATATGATCATCAGCTAAAGTTGCATCTTCACGCCTTTTTCTGTCGACGCAGGGCACACAACGTTACAGGGTAATTCAACAGTAAAATACGCGGAATAGAGAGTTCGCTTTGAGCCTCAAACAGACCTATATTTAGAAACAATTGTTCAAACCAAAACTCTCTTCGTATTTCACTGTTGAGGATGACGTCCTTCCTGTGAATAATTAACCGTTCCAATTTTTGCAGGAGAAAAATACTGATCTTCAGTCCAAAAACGCAAGCTCTGGGGACGAGATTGCACAAGAGACTGGATGGAGCAGCCCATTGTTCGAAATGAAGTCAAAACATTTCGCGTGAGGTTCCTGGCTGTGCACAGGCTAATTTTGCAGGAGGTTCCTGGCTGTGCACAGGCTAATTTCACGGGAGGTTCCCGGCTGTGCACAGGCTAATTTCGCGGGAGGTTCCCGGCTGTGCACAGGCTAATTTCGCAGGAGGTTCCCGGCTGTGCACAAGCTAATTTCACGGAGGTTCCCGGCTGTGCACAGGCTAATTTCGCAGGAGGTTCCCGGCTGTGCACAGGCTAATTTCGCAGGAGGTTCCCGGCTGTGCACAGGCTAATTTCGCAGGAGGTTCCCGGCTGTGCACAAGCTAATTTCGCAGGAGGTTCCCGGCTGTGCACAGGCTAATTTTGCAGGAGGTTCCTGGCTGTGCACAGGCTAATTTCACAGGAGGTTCCCGGCTGTGCACAGGCTAATTTTGCAGGAGACAGGCTAATTTCGCAGGAGGTTCCCAGCTGTGCACAGGCTAATTTCGCAGGAGGTTCCCGGCTGTGCACAGGCTAATTTTGCAGGAGGTTCCCGGCTGTGCACAGGCTAATTTTGCAGGAGGTTCCTGGCTGTGCACAGACTAATTTTGCAGGAGGTTCCCGGCTGTGCACAAGCTAATTTCGCAGGAGGTTCCCGGCTGTGCACAGGCTAATTTCACAGGAGGTTCCCGGCTGTGCACAGACTAATTTTGCAGGAGGTTCCCGGCTGTGCACAGGCTAATTTTGCAGGAGGTTCCCGGCTGTGCACAGGCTAATTTTGCAGGAGACAGGCTAATTTCGCAGGAGGTTCCCAGCTGTGCACAGGCTAATTTTGCAGGAGACAGGCTAATTTTGCAGGAGGTTCCCGGCTGTGCACAGGCTAATTTTGCAGGGGACAGGCTAATTTTGCAGGAGGTTCCTGGCTGTGCACAGGCTAATTTCACAGGAGGTTCCCGGCTGTGCACAGGCTAATTTTGCAGGAGGTTCCCGGCTGTGCACAGGCTAATTTTGCAGGAGACAGGCTAATTTTGCAGGAGGTTCCCAGCTGTGCACAGGCTAATTTTGCAGGAGACAGGCTAATTTTGCAGGAGGTTCCTGGCTGTGCACAAGCTAATTTTGCAGGAGGTTCCTGGCTGTGCACAGGCTAATTTCGCAGGAGGTTCCCGGCTGTGCACAGACTAATTTCGCCGCGGCCATCTTGGAGAGACCATTTGCGTTCTGTAGTTTCTGTCAAGGGAGCTGTAGTTTGTGTGCTTTAGTACACGAAAACCTTCTTAAACTTAAAAAAATCAAAGACAGATATTCTTTGTCGCCTACAGTATATGGCGTGGTCCCAAAAAGTGGTTGGTTTCCAATATGGCGCGGTCGTGAGCGACTTCCCGCTCCAATTTGAATACAATAGACAGTGGCGTAGCTAGGGTTTCAGGGGCCCCGGTTCAGGAGTGAGGGCTTTTGTAGTCGCGTGTCCAGAAATTTGGGACATATTCCGTTGGCTCAGATTTTGCCACGCTACTGACAATAGAATCATGCGCTATAGTCTATCCAGTGTGTATGAAAAAAGCATCAAGATGAAACTTTTGTTGTTGGTATATATATGTTATTGACCGAGCGTGGTAAGACCAATATCCTTCTATCCGAGCTCGGTCAATAAGTTATATGGCTTAACGACTAAAACTAATACTCGAACATGACGTCAACTATAGCCAATAAATTACTCAAATTCGCGGCGCCTTATAAAAGCTTCTCTTAGTTCTCATTGGCTAAACAAGAACAAAACCGGTTTCTATTTATATAAAAATAAAGCGAAATTACGATTCGCAAAAAACCACCCGGCTCTGCCTCAGGTAGCCAATCAGATTGCAGGAATTCCGCGCGCTCACGATTAATAAAAATAAATAATATTAAGCAATTTTTATGAGTGCCAAAGATTATAAACTGCTTGACAAAAGTAATTGTTCTTTGTTTTTGTTCAGGTTTATGAAAATTTGTGCACTTTCATATCCAATAGCAGCGTTTGAGTTTATTTTCTTATCTATGCTGTTTAATAAACCGGAAACAGAGGATTTGTATACCTTCAGTTAGCCTCTTTAAAGTTTACTTGGCTTCCAAACCATGTATATTTTATATTTAACAATTAGACAACGAGCCCGCGTTTTCTATGAGCAGATAGTCAACGAGGCGGAGCCGAGTTGACTATCGCTCATAGAAAACAAGGGCGAGTTGTCTAATTGTTTTAGTATAAATTTACAACTTTCTAACCCAAGAAATAACTTTTATTTCGCATTTTTCATGGTAAAAAAGTAAATATGCTTTCGAAATCACGCGACTTTTACCCCAGAGGTTTATATCAGCGGATAGTAACTCCTGCGATAGCCAATGAAAATTGAAGATTTGTTATATAAACTTGTCAATTTATACTAATAGCTATGATACAATAGGTGTGCTGTGAGATAAATGAAATATAGTTACCTTAGGCCGGTGCGAAATGAACTAGACTTTGTTAAAAGCATTTAACAATTGCGGATTATTCGTAATCTAAGACTGAGGATTACGTGGATCACTGTATATGATCTCTATATTTTGTGCAATATTCGCCCATCAGCTGGGTGCGAACAAGAGCAGTTCAGGGGCTGTGTGCTAGGGTAGCTGTGATTCATTTCGCGGGCGTTGACCAGCGGCTACATTCAACAAGCAACGCCAACGCCATTTCTAGGTCCAATAGAAAGTAGAGATTTGACGTCTAAAACACAAATGCTGTACTATTGGAATGAAGAAGACAGATGACTATGGCGGGCCATATGGCCAAAGTATTACTGGTATGTATCGTCTCTACAAGGTCAAAGAAGTGCTGACCTGAACATTTTGGACTGTATTTTATATGTGATACTATCGAAATCGAGTGGATTAAATTTAATAGAGTGGTTAATTGTCCTTTCGGAAACCAACGTTGGAGGTCAATTTGAATGTACCACGTGATATGAAGTTAATGCATCATGTGATTCAAGATACATTGCACTGCACAGCATGTCCTCACTCTTATAATGACTATAATGATCAATCAACCATTCCTGTTAAAATGATGATAATGATCAAATTAAGAGCGACTTGTTAATTTAATGCTAGAACCCAACCCCAACAAAGACCCTAACCCCTGCCTAATGGATTTTCTAACCCTAACCCCCCGCCTAATGGGTTTTCTAACCCTAACCCCCCTGCCTAACGTTTATACCAGTGAAATACTGACATTGAAATACCACCAAAAATCACTGGGGGCTTGGGATGAGGTTTGTCTGTTGCGTACTTCCACCGTCCATTTTAGAAATCAGTGTGATCAAACTCAAAATGTATTCAAATCAACGACTCAAAGTTAATGAACTGAGACGACGAGTAGGTAACTCGATGATGTCGGAGGGCGAGGTGGGTGTGACGAGGTGCTGCCTGTATCTGAATTTACTCCGGTTCACTGATTGTCAAAAGTAACATCCTACTTATCACCACATTTAACACCGGTGCAGGTCCCATCACCTATCTTTTTTAACAAAATGTCTCAATCACTACGTTACTAAAACTTCTTGAATGCGGAAAGACCAAATTCATTTCTGATCTAATGATATCGCCATGGTAACAGTTTGTATTTTTCAAACATTTTGGTGGCTTGGCGCATGACGGCAATGGTCGACACTACTGTCTGGCACATGTGAATCTTACATTCCAAACTGGCCACACCTATAATTATAAGTATTAGCTCTTTGAGAGTTGAGCAACATCCCAAGTGTAAGGAAAACCATTTGATATTTGTTTTATAAAATAACCACAGAGAAATATTACTAAGTATGTTATTAATATAACTATATTAGTTTTTGAATTGCAAAGTCATTTTAAATAGTTATTGTACATGTAGAATGTTAATGAATGTTTAAGAATGAGGATGGCATGATTTGCATTTTATGTGTACAAGGTCAAGATGTCAAATTTCCATGTTTGGATACTCTGACCCTGCATCTGCTGTAGATATTGACCAATCAGAGCACTTGTTATTTTATGAATATCGGTATGCGTGTGGTCAAACGCACATACAAATTGACCAATGTGTGCGATGCAGATTAAAGTGCTTATAATTTACACTTGCATATAGGTTTTTATCAGAGTTATCGTTTTTAAACTAATTAATGTATAACTGAGTTACACTGTCACAACATATCATTCTGTTCAAATTCAGTAAATTCTCTGGCAACATGCAAATACCAAGACTAAGTAATAGTAAAAGTATCTTCACATTTTAACATAAAAACATTCAGATTACAGATAAGTGGTAACAATTTCAACAAAAGAAGTAGTTTATTAGATATCTGAATATCCTTGGACTGCATGGGAAGTATATACTGTTTTTAATTATTCATTCTCGTCAGCAAATTCTACAATTTTGTGTTCATGGTGGCCGTATACACCTGTACAAGGTACAAGGTGACTGACTGTACGCTTAAAACGTGAAAACACATGCGAATATATTAGACATACCTGATGCTTTGTTACCACATTAGTCCCTTTTATGAACGCCATTGCCGACAATTTTGCTCGATTTCCATATAAATATCCCCAAATTTAAAACATAGTGGCTAACCCAAACCTTACCCTAATCCTAACCCTAACCCTCCACCTAAATAACAGCTGATTTTAATTTCGACTTTTACTACCGATAGTCTATGTGACGTCATTTCGGGATTTTATATGGAAATTCAACCGACAATTTGGTATTTCATCGCAATTTAGGATTGTTTTTTATCCCTTGCTCGTTTCTGGCACAAACCTTACACCAAATTAAGTTTACATAGTTTCGTCCGTTCTTCTCTTCTAAGCTCAACGGTAAGCTCAACGCCAAGCTCAACTAAGCTCAACGGTACTACCCTTCGCAGCAGACATTTTACTTTTAGACTTGGAAACAAACTGGTAAAAACTCTCAGCACAAACTAAGCTCTTGCTTCGTTAGCAACTCTCCGACAATGAGAATGAGTGATCGATCGTAGTCGTGTTAGCGCAGCCCGCCGCAAAGTCTGTCCAAGGAAAGGACATCAGTGATGGTAAACAGACTAAAGACAAGGTGGTACTGTGATAGCGATCATTATTTCAATATATAGACTTGGTCAATGAAAAATAATTATTGTAGGTCCTTTTTACAGATGTTTTAATAATAAAAATATAACCGATCTGAATACAAGTTTGTACGTGCCACTGCGATCTAGTGAACGCTGTTCTATGCGTGCGTGGATGCGTGGATGTGTGCACGCACTATATTGAGAAGTCTGCTTTATATACATATTGTATCTGGATTGCGCATTCCTTATTGTTTGTAGTAAAAACTTTTATAACATATGCCCTAACTTGCCTCCTCCCCTAACCTATACATGTACCTCGACTGGCCCTTGTAGTATCATGCATGGAAAGTTGTAAGAGGACCTGCAAGATCTTATAGAAACCTTTGCATGGGACAAATTCCCATTACTAGACTAAGATAAACGCATCCATATCGAAATCCAAATGTTTGCATGTTCCGCGGAGCTTCGCATGCCTCCGATGACCTAGGCGTGCGATGGAGTGCGATATTTTCGTACTTCAAAAACAGTTAAGAAAGCAGTATTACTGCATTGGTTAATAATTTTATTTGTAATGGTTTTTCGATACGTACAAATAACAATAGCGGAAATGATTTTCTATAGTTTTCCCAATAGTTACTCCTACAGTTATTATTGGTAGTGGTACACACAAGTTTAGTTAAATTTTTTCAGTTTAAAAAGTTATCACTTGAATCGTCGCCATTGTCCTCGTCGCTACTTTGGTCGTCGCTGCTGGACTTCGATATCACAAATATCTGCTGTCGCTTTCTTGAAAGGGTAATTTGTCTTGTTTGTAGTCATTTTTTACTTTGTCTTTTTCGCCTGCTTGTGCGACATCTTCGAAATCTAAACAACAGTTTACCGAGCGTGTGTGTTCGCTTCACGTTCGCTTGCGCGCCGCTTCGCTTGTATCGGAGACTGGGTACTGGTACGTTGTCTTGGCCAATGCTCTGATTGTTGAAATGCTTCAGATACGACGTGTCAACTGTTGTCTCACGACGATTCGCCAGCTTCCTTTTTAATTAAAACGTACATCAAAACTCACGAAAAAATACGTAATATCAATTTATAATGTACTAGACGTGTGATCAAACGCACGCCTCGCGTTCTTCAGACGTGTGCGGAGGCGTGCGCGTGCGATCGATGCTGGATGCACTTTATCTATAAAAAAATCAATCTGTCCAAATAAAATGGACCTATAACCTCACTGCTTCGATAAAACCCTGCTAACACTATACTGTATGATATGGTTCATGGCTTGGCATATGCTCTGTTGAGTTATGGATGCATACGGCATGGGAAGAACTTGGGAGAGTACTCCAAAAGTTAGAGTTACAACTCTTGCTTATCCCCTTTTCTTGTACATACAGCATGAAAGCTCTTAAACTATTTGGTTTATTTTAGATAAAAAAACAGTCAAGCAAGCTACAAAATTTCAAAAGACCAATAAAGTTATGCATGAAAGACAGAAAAGAGTAATACCCAGAATACCAGAGAAGCTTAAAAGGGATTACCTTGGGGTAAGAGGTTTAGCGGTCTCGTATATTAGGGACCTTAAGATCTACGACGGCAACCTAGGACGGCGACGTCGTTCAAACAAAAGAATCTTCATGCAAAACAAAAAGAATGAATAGTTTTTATTCCTAAGAGTAATCTCAACGCCATCCTCGTTCTGTTTACAACGCCTGCACTGAGAGAATGTTCACATCTTTAGGACGACGGTAACTCGCAGAGATGAGAGCTGTTCCTTATAAGCCACTGACTTAAACATAGACACTACAATCGTTTTAGAAATATTGAAGCGTTTAATTAGAGATCATAAAACAAGCTTTGAGTTTCAAATACGCTAGTCAATCGACCTTGGTTTCATTCAAATACTAAAATTTATATTGCTTTCACTGCCGTCGCCGTCCCCTATTAATTAAAGTGCCTTCTAGAAATATCTACTGTATACCCAATAACAAGGCCTTGCCCACCTATATTATCAGACAAATTTTTTATATTAATTATTTCAAAGAATATATTAATGTTTTGCAATCAGAATGGTCCCCAAGTACCGCCCTCCGTTACACCATGGCCCCCGAGAGCCAAGATATAGGCCCAGCGGAAGATGGGGTTATGTTGTTTCACAGGCCCTTAAATCCCTAGAAGCTTCATTCTATGTGTAGGATTTGCATGATGGCTATTGTTTCGGGCCCCTTATTTGGACTGGTACCTGGGGCAGTTGCCCCACCTCTTGGCAAGGCTGCGTTACACACCCTGTATTTGTAGATGACTAATCACAAAAGGCCACCAAAGAAGACATCCATAAAATAGACATCCAAAGTCTCAAAACGGCCAGTGAACTAGAAAAGTCAAGTGCTATTGAATATACTGTTAATAATGATAATAATAAATATCTAATATTGGTTTGGAATTGGAAAACACGTTTACAGTACCATGGTGAATGGCAGGTATTTACTGTATAAGATAACATTAGTTTTCAGGAATCAAAGCTTTTTTAATATTATTACAGTAAAGTATTTTAATTTTTAGGTTCCAAAAAAATACAGGTTGTCAGCTTTTAATCCCTTCATCATATGTCCAATATGCCAGGGATACCTTGTGGATGCTACAACAATCACAGAATGTCTACACTCATGTGAGTAGTCAGTATAATTATACTGTACATGTATACAAATTGTAAGGGAAATGTTTTAATTACGGCAAAACGACAGGCAAATCAACATGCCCATTGGAGTTATGATGTCACCGCTGAACATACTGTACGTAGTGCATGCTCAAAACCATTTTCACTAACAAAAATATCTAGCTGGCATTATTATCAGGAGGCAGGCAAGACAGGATGCTGTAAAGAATGTGTGCTGCTCTCGTGGGGGCTCGCAGCAATTATATTATATACGGTATATACATCTATACTTCATATCTGATTGAATTTTGAATCCACTTACTGTACAGTGTAATATAAACAAAATTCTTAATAGCAACGTCTGGGATCATTTGTGATATAGGGCGAATATGTTTCTATACGGACTGACCAAAAACGATAAATAACTATTATTTATTATTTTTATTACTGTATTTATAAACTATTGCATGCAGTACATGTGACACTGGCTAAATTGAATTTTATATTGCAGCATTCCCTGTCATCGATGGAGACTGCATCTCCACAATAACAAACTGTGATATTCAATGATAATGAGCCATATTTTGATGGCAATGTGTTGATGAAAAAATTTATCTGCCACATTTATCTGCCAGATATGTATATCTGCTAGATTTGGCCGATCAGATATTTGGCCAATATTTTGGCCAATATATTGCAAAATATCGACCCGATCTGATATCTGATCCAATCTAAATATAGTATATGGTCATTCTTAACTGTAGTCTACCTATATTGACAATTTATTATTCTCTTAAGTTTGTCGTGGTTGCATTATCAAACATTTTGAGAAGAGCTTTAACTGTCCACTGTGTAATGAATTGGTTCATAAAACAAACCCATGGTGTAATTTAAGGTAAACTAAAGTGATTTAATTATGAATATATTTAAAGATGAAATGCACTAAAAAATCAATTACTTTTAAATAAAAGGCCTTTAAGTATAATGTTTTACCACCATTTTAGAGTTTGCTCAATGATTAATGTACACATAACGACCCAATTACTCCGCCTGCCCGTAGGGTAGCGCGGGCCACGGAGATTTAAAATGGCCGCGTCTGTTTTCGTCCTCGGTGTCAGAAACTGCCACGTAGACGTGCACAATTTCCTTGTGAATTGTGTACTGTTTTCTTGTGGAAAATTAACATAATAAACTATCACCTGTTGTATTTTTCACGACCTCGCGAGAGCGCGAGACGTGATTTTGAGTTTCCAAATGGCAGTCGTTTATAGTGGCGATGTTCTTTCGTTCCTTGAAATTTTGCGTGATTGGAGTAGTTTTCCTTACAATTTTACATCACAGCGCAATAAATAGCGTGTTTCAGCTGGTAAAATTGGTTCCGAAAGTCCAATATATGTCTGGTATAATGGCTTAATATTTATGACCTAAATATATTGAAGTACATAAACGCATTAAAAGGTTTGAGTTTTATATTATATTATTTTCAAACTTCCTAACAAATTGTAAAATAATTCTGTGTGGTAAAATTTACTGTGCGATGGGTATACCTGTTTTTCATGTTTTTTACTTTGACCACAAACCACAATAAAACACTTTATGGTACACCATGGTATTGCTACTGGAGTAATATCTTGTGTCAGTAATTACATGCTCTCCAAAGACCTTTGTACAACTTTTAACGGGAGAGTCGACCCTCTTGAGCAGTCCCATTAACCCCCATTTATTTTGCCACCTGTTAACTAATATATTGGAGGGTGTAGCTCTATCGGAGAGGGGTTTGCGCAACCTCGTCCCCAGGGCTTCGCTGTGTGGGGGCTTAGGTACGAGGTTTGGGTTTGCGCTGGGTCTTGTTGGTAGAGCAGCCCCCAGGCAAGCCTAAACTTGCCAACTAACTAGTTGCACACTGTTGCCGAGAATTACCCTCTCCTACAAGAATTACTGTCGCGATTGGCATGGCTCCAGTAGGTATGTAAGTTTGAGGGGGGGGGGTCCTCCATGATGGTACGTTATTTCCACTTTATGTGTGACAGTAGTTCTTGTACCCTCTCCTACAAGAACTACTGTCACAGTACATAAAGTGGAAATAACTTACCATCATGGAAGACCAACCCCCCAAACTAACATACCGACCTGGAGCCACACCAGTCGCGAGACAAGGAGTGAGGAAAAAACGAGGTGGATGACCGCGGGACTGACGTTCGCCACACGACAAGCAAATACGAGCAAAATATAGCAGACGGATAAGCCGGAAAACCAGCCAGACATGCTGGAATAACGCAACACAAGACATACAGCAACCCTGGAGTAGCCAGGGACACACATACACAAACTACATGTACGTACGTTATCACCCAGAGTAGCCGGGGAACAGACCAAATGTAGCGAGCAGGCACACACAAGACAAACAGGAGCCCTGGAATATACAGGGATACACATACACATCCGGTACGTACGTTATCACCCGGAGTAGCCGGGGAACAGACCAGATATACTGACGCGAAACACACAAGCGAGCAGGCAGACACAAGACATACAGCAGTAATGGAGTAGCCAGGGGCACACCTACACACCCTACGTACGTTATCACCCGGAGTAGCCGGGGAACAGGCCAGATATACTGACGCGAAATACACAGCGAGCAGCCAGGGTGGGGAAACGCGTGCGACACGCCCGCCAGTGGTAGGTATGCGGAGTGCAATCCCGCTAAGCTGACAGGTCGGAAGCTGAAAGAACGCAAGCAGTCCACCAACGACTGTACGGCAGATGTAACCCCCGAACCGAATTACCGAATGACCCCTCCCAAGACTGCAACAGCAGGTAACGTCTGTACGATAAGCAGTGTTGCACAGTACGGACCTGGATGACCCCCACATGACTGTGTAACAGCAGGGGAGCACATATACAGTCCCCAACGACTGTACGGCAAGGTTGCGTAGTACGGACCCGGATGACCCCCTACATGACTGAGGGACAGCAGGGCAGCACAGATACAGAGCCCCAACGCCTGTACGATAAGCAATGTTGCACAGCACGGGCCCACACAAGCACTAGCGGCTAGCTAGCAGGCAACAGCGCCCGGACCCGTAGAACAGCACCGGCGGAGGACGCACTGCAAACCATGACCACTGCCAGAACTCCGAGCAGCGAGGAAACAGAAACAGGGGAAGGGTGGGAGGGAAGCAACAAGTATGAAAGTACTCAACTAAACCCAAGGCAAGGTCAGACGGGCTACAGGGTAAAGGTACCTGTAACCGGAAATGCCCATCCCCGGAAGTAAGGTACAGAAACAAACACACTTTGCCTGGTGTTAATTATTTTTATTACATAAATCCATTTAACACTCATGCGAATTCTCCGAGGGGAGTGACCCCATAACGACCCTAGCATTCACAGTACGTGCCAATGGCGAATCTCTTGTAATTAACTAATATATTGGAGGGTGTAATTGATATATTGAGAGGGGTTTACACAACCTCGTCCACAGGGGCTTCGCGGTGCGGGGCGGGGCCTGGGTACGAGGTTGGGGTTTGCGCTGGGTCTTGTTGGTAGAGCAGCCACCAGACAAGCCTAAACTCGCCAACTAACTAGTTGCACAGTTGCCGAGAATTACCCTCTCCAACGCCACCCTCCAGCGAAGCTGGAGAAGGGATTCGAGCACGAACCCTGACCAATGGCGTTACGAGCCCCAATGCCAGGATCAAACTAAGCACCGGGCCGAGGACAGCAAAAACGAGGAGGCGTGCGAATGTAGTACTGTAAGCGTCGCTAGACCAACGACCGAGGCTTTTGATCAGGTGATCGGGTATACCAGCTAATGCAGCAGAGGTGGCCGCGCCAATGCAGAAACTGTGGCTAGAATAGTTCCCAGAAACCCCGGTGGAGCGGTTACCAAGGAGGGCGTGAGTGGTGTACCGTCCTGGAAGATGAATAAAGGACCTGGAGATGACCGCCGGAGGGACACATATCGCAGTAGAGCAGCTACCGGACAAATAGACTACCCCGACTGACCCAAATAGATGACACAAATAGATGACACAACCACGACTAAACGTGTCCGTTTTGGAGGTCTTGACGAAGAGTCGATAGTGGAGAGCGACAAATGCCGGGAAGCCACGAAGGGACCGGAACACGTAAACTCACTGACCCGCAAAAAAACCGAAGAACGCTGCAGCAGGCCACCCAGAACATCAGGTGATCGAAGGAAGGCGACGATAACGCGCTGTGCAGGATCTGAAGCACGCGGTTAGTGACCGGCAAACGACGAGCCCCCGGCGACGAGTATGACCAACGAGTAGAAGGCGATGCAAGTTTGATTATCAGTCTGACCTGGGGTGGGACAGCGATAATTGTGCAGAGATATTCCATTATTATAAGAAGCAAAATGTTTACTGTATATGTTTCTCATTTTTAGTTGGAGGAAGTTAATATGCCAGCGCGATTGATCACTGCCTTACAACTGCAGAATACACTGTGTACACTGTACAGTATTACTACATTGCTATTAATAAATTGCTTGATCCCTAGGTCAGACACAGCATTACAAGATATTGTTGGAAAACTTGTTCCAGGTTTTATTGAAGGTATATTAAATATTGATTATTGCATATTATTTATATTCACAAGTTGTTTGTGTCGTTAAACACTGAGTGTTTGCATAAAAGGGGAAGCTCCTCCCTCTCGAAACAATGGAGTCTTTGAAAATCTAAAAAAACAATGGTGTCTCGAAACAATGGAGATTTTGTTGTTTTGATTATACTTCTCATTTCTCTTGTTTCCTGACCAATCACAGTAATTGAATTAATTATGATTGGCACGGTGAGCATCTCACCGCCAATATGTACAAGCGTTTAATTTTAGGACACAAATACAATATGTGAATAGGCCAAATAAAAAGAAATAGTGTGGTTTCGGTAATATATCTTGAAAAAGTTAGGCCGGTCTGTAGGTGCATGTATAGGTCGACATTATTAGTATTTTCAGAAATATTTTGACAGCCATCTTGTTTTTACGTTGTTACAAAATAATGAGCTACAATAATTACTAGCTTGAGTAGAATGGTGACAATTGAAAAGTTGGCAAGTGGCAAGGGAGCTATTTATGTTACCCGTAAGCAGAACATGTTATTTTGAGTTCCCAATCAAAATTAAACTTGCCTCTGGTAATTATAGGAATTAGGCAAGAGTATTGAACTTTGTATTTGCTTGATGCTTTGTCTTTCCAGCCATTCACTGTGATTTCTTGTTTTTTTCTTCATTGAAATGGCTATGCCTCAGGGTAAAAAAAGGTTTAGGATCGATTATATTATCACTTCTTCTTTTCCCTGTCATAATTAAGATGAAGAAAGGCGCAGGAAAGTTTTTTACGTGAGCAGAGGCTTGCCAATCCCCGAAAAAGGTAAGAAAAACCAGATGCTCCCTCCGAGCGCCTATGCAATGAAAAATTCTGTTGTAAAATAACTCTTTTATTTGAAAGAACTCTTGAAACTATAAAGACTAACCATTTACAACTTTTTCATATCTCACTTCACTTTTGAGATATTAAGATTTGTTTAATATGTAAATGATCATACTTATGGCATCAAACTGCATAATAACTTATTGAAAACGCTTATATATCATTGACATTATGTAATGAAATCACTTGAAATGCACCTGCATGTGCGTGGATGTATCCAATGACATCAAATATGCAAATCATCAAACGATTCCTTGTGATAATGGTAAAGATATGCAGAATTTTACAATAAGTCATGCATTCAAAAGTGAAGTGAGATATGAAAAAGTTGTAAATGGTTAGTCTTTATAGTTGCAAGAGTTCTTTCAAACAAAAGAGTTATTTTACAACTGAATAATTCACCCTACTTACGCAATCACCAACGGTGACCGCTTAATACAGGTTTTATAATTCACCTCTCTTGTTTTACAGTTACTAAACCTGATCCTCCAAGTCATGATAGACGTACTACTCCTCCAGCAAAATGTCGAACACAAGGACAAGGTGCTACTCCAACATCCGAGTCCTCTGCAACTATGTACCATGAAGATGATCAGATTACCATGCAGTTAGAAATGAGGAGGTTGGTGATCATAATTAGCTATGACATTACTGGTCCTTGATATTATTCATGGTCCTTGACATGACTGGTAATGATCCTGTTATTATAGGAATTGCTGGTTGTAGTAGATTCACTGTAGCTTAGAAGGTTGACAATTAAAGTGCCCCTAACCCCAAACACATACATGTACTTGGACCACGACCACATAAAGGAGATCTGGGAGAGAGGGGATTGTGACCAAATTCCAGAACGAATCGCAAGTCTATATATCTATCAGTGGCATTTCTTCGCATTTCTTGAGTCACACAACAATTTCTCTCACTAAAATAAGGAAGAAACATTGTAGATAACCTGTAGTTTAGTCACAATAGTTAGTCACTGTAGTTAGTCGACCCATTTTGCTTGAATTCGACGCTTTTATCTCAATTTACCATATCGAGCATTTAAGCAAATCAATTTGGATTTGAGTGGCGTTTTAAAGTATAGTGAGTGCAGAACTTTACTTGAGATTGTCTTTCTTTATCCTTCACTTTTTAGCATGGATCAGTTCACTGAGGATGAAGTTTTGGTATGTTTTTATATTATTGTCTTTTGTTAATTTTAGCGATTAAATAAACTAGCTTATTAACAAACTTGTAAACCGTATTCCAAAATGGCTGCTAATTTAATATTGTGTACGAAATTCAAAATTTTTTTTTTCTGAAACGGGCTATAAGCGCTAATTTAAATGTTTGCTGTTTGCTGATTTAAAGTCTCCGCATTATTGATTTAACTTACAATGCAGCTACCTGTACTTTAGTGAAAGGTAAAAATAACTGGGGGCCACTCAGCTCTTACTCTGCAGTGTATAATATTCAACCTAATATTTTTCTTTCAGCCATTGAAAAGAAAGTTTGTAAGATGTTCAGCCCATGTCACAGTCGGTTTACTTCAAAAATTTATTGCTCGGAAACTGAAGCTGGAAGCTGCGAACCAAGTACGATATAGAACAATATTCCCAAAGTTCTTTCACAATTCGGACATCCCCAAAAAACATTACTTTTGATCTTTTCATAATACAGTACAGCACATAGCACGGTCTTAGCCAGGATATGAAACTTGGCTGTGTTCGTCAGAAAATTTTTGAATTTCGTAAGACCCAGAAACATATTTTTTGCTATTCCTTGGAGGAAATGTCCGAATAGTCAATTGCCGCCATGTTGAAATGGGGGCAAAGAGACTGAGACGAGGCGCGGTTTAGTAGAGTAAATAACAGTCTAAAAGACGCAAAATTGCCATATTTTCATGCTCTTTACACATTTTTACATTTGATTTGGATAGTTTCTGTGGCTTTTACCTTGATACTGTACGATTATTCCTGGTAAGAAATCTTTATACATGTAGATTTCATCTTGTGATTGAAAAGACATATTTTGTACCAGAAATAAGATAATATCAAGCCAAACGTAAAAATTTAATTTGTGAACAGTACGAAAATATGGCGATTTTGCGTCTTTTTAGAATATTATTGTGCTCTGTTAAACCGTGCTCGTCGCAGTTTCTTTGCCCCCATTTCAACATAGCGGAAACAACTTTGAAATCGTATATTGCCAGATAACAATCATATTTAGTAAGTTTGTTTCATTGCTCATTTGCCCTACGTAGTCCATGTATGACAACATTTCCGTCTAGCAGTGGCAGTCGAAGACCTCGGACGTTTGGTGACGGTAGCCTTTCTGGATTCTCATCAGATTCAGAATGGGGAGAATCAGGCTGGAGGTTATGACATCTTCGATATTTATATTCACCTCACAGTCACTGTCGGCGGAGTAGTTTTCCGTTTCGTAAACGGTCGTTGCCAACCGAATCGGTCGTTGAATTCCAGAGAAAAATCTGGGACCGAATTTTTGTCGAAAGTCTATTTCATTAACACTAACCCTCATAAACCTTTTATACTAACCCTAATTTTAATACTAACTCTAAAAGAACGAAGAAGGAAAAAAATTAAAGAAAAATACAATTGAAAATACTGTAGTCGCCGGGCGGGAATCGAACTCTAGATCATCCGCATCCCAACACACTAACTACTATGGTGAAGTCTAAAAGGGATGACTCAAAAGGACCTTCACATTTTCTAGAACTTCTAATTCCTAATCTCAATCCTAATTCTAACCGTAGCTAACCCTAATCTAACGAAAAATAAAGACCAGACAAAAACAGAAAGGTCCTTTTGAGTCATCCCTTTTAGCCATCCCCAATAGAAACTACCACAGTACAAAGGGAACTCTGACAAATCTAAAATCGTACTTAAGACATTATTACTCAGTTCCAGGTTAACACTGTCAGGGTTGGCAACTACCGTTTCACGAAACGGAAAATAGCGACAGCGGAACAAAATAATTCTGAAAGCTTTCTTTGTTGAGTTTTACGATTCATATTCCTCGTGATGATTCGCGATCCACAAGGGTGGTTTGTGTAAATGTGTACTTTTTATTGTTATACGGCCGATCAATATTTTGTACATTGTGTGCAGTGCACTGTTAATCTGACTGATAATGAAATGCAAAGAAGCAAAATCAGTTTTGAACGACGATTGTTTCGCCAATTGAGGCCGACAAGATTACTAGAATAAAGAACCCTTCACATGCTTACTATAGCCGTCATAAAAATAACGAGCAGCCCAAAAGCCGTCTTTATCATGTTGCCGTCCAAAATCTATGAAGACAGCTGACTAGCTAAATCCAAAAGACAGCTGACTAGCTAAGAAAATTAATGGAAAAGATATTTTGCCTCCGTGAGTATTTATACCCTATAAATGTTCACACTCACGACTCGTTCCCAGCAACGTGGCTCAGTTGTCACTAGATTCACGGAGACGTGAGTTCAATTCTCACCGAAGGCCTTCAAGTTGTATTTTTCGCAACTTGTCTCGGTTGAGTCTTATAAACTTTCCACACTCGCAAAATATCCTTCCCATTGATTTCCTTTACAAATTATCGAGTGTAAATGCCAATATTATTCGTAATACTATGACTGGTTAAGACCCTCGCATGGCCACTGCTTGAAAAGTGGCAGCGCAGTCTTCAGCTGTGCCCTTTCTTTGTGTAGAAGGTCAACTGATAAAATCCATTCTTTGTTTATTTCTAGATTGAAATATTATGCAGTGATGTGGAACTTGGGACAGATTTCACGTTACATTATATTAAGGAATGTATTGCATCTGTGGAGGTACTGTACTGTTCTGGTCCCACCTAGGGTATTATTACATAAGGGGTCTGTTTCCTGCTATTTATGCAGGCATGATAGGTGATTTTGCAGAGTTATTTTGCTAGGTTGTATTTTGCATCCAATATATAAAAAACTCGAGAAGTCAAATTTCTCTAAAACTAAAAAGATTAGAAGAAAACTAATACCCATTCTCATCAAAGGAGACAAAGAACTTTCATTTAAGCAACACTGGGGTGGAGTGTCCTTTTAAAAATGTTCTTAATTATTTTACCAAACAAACACAGTGAAACCTGTCAGACTTGAATGTGTATCTGAAATATTCTAAATGTGTGGTAATGTCTAAGGGTATGGACGAGAGGCAACCTACTACCCAGGCTCTTTTCAAAATCAAAATGGAGCCTGGGTACGAGGTTGGACGAGAGGTAGGTTTCAAGATGGCGGTCAATATTTAACAATTATTGGATGAGTTGAAGCATGATATCGAGGTCAATGTTATCTGCCGAAGTCGCAGGCTGAGGCGGATAACATTAACAGAGGTCTCGGTTCAAGAGTGAGGGCTTTTGTAGTTGCGTGTCCAGAAATTTGGGACAGTCAGCGGAATAATCCGTTGGCTCAGATTTTGCTTGCTTGGGGCCCCTGGACATTCGGGGGCCTTGGTTCAATGAACCGCCTGAACCGCCTATTGCTACGCTACTGAGGTCTGGATAATTATTGATATCCTGTGTAAGCCTAATTGTTTTATTGTACAATTATAAATGTAGAAGCCTTTAGGGAGTTTAGGAAGTAAGCCACGCAAAGACAATTACGTCACCTACAGACAATTTTTGATATTTTGTAGGTGGCAAGACATCAAGAATTGTCTGTAGGTTTTTTAGCCAATCACAATCGAGATTGTATGAGTATTGTACAATAATTGTTAATTATTGGTTGAGGTGAAGCCTGATATCGAAAATTATCAAGGCCGAGGTTTGTGTGAAGGCTTGCTTTATTATGCATAAGAAGTTCTAATTAAGCAATTCGTTGAATATTTGCCAAGAACCCGCAATTTTCCCATAGCAACAAGATATTGGAATAATGATGTCATGTCATAGCTACACTTTTTGAACCATAATATTGGAACATTGACGTCACATGAAGTTGATGTCACGAATTAGCTGTATGCCAACAGCCAATCAAAATCGAGATAGAGAATGCATAATAATCGCTTCATGTTTGCACCAATTGGTATCCGTTATAAATGAAGTATTCGTTTTGCTTTTGTGTAAATATAATTATAAAGAAACGTAAAAGTAACACTAATGGTCCCACATGTTTCATTGTTGGGAATGTTTCAATGAAGATACCTAGTTCTCTTATCTTTGTGCTCAAATCAACACAGGAAGTTTTCCCGCGGCGGGTAGCTGTGCCCTTCCCGCCGCGTGACGCGCGTGCATGCGACCCCAGTTTGCGAAATGAAACGAGGTAGCTTCACCCCGCGTGTTTTCCCGCGCGCCTTTAATAAGCCGCGCAAAGCAAAACAAGCGCCTGGGTACGAGGCTGCAAAAAATTCGTAATCGCCCCCAAATGGTGAAGTCTAAAAGAAATGACTCAGAAGGACTCAGAAGGACCTTGCCCTAACATTAAACCTAACCCTAACGAAAAATAACCTAAACATAACCTAACGAAAAATAAAGACCAGACAAAAACAGAAAGGTCCAACCTCGTACCCAGGGCATTTTGCCTCCACGGTGGAAGATCGGCGAAAATGGCCCTGGGATCGACCGGTCACATGACTCCCAGAATGTCTGGGTGTTTTGATATGATAATTTATGATAATTTAGGTCATTTGTCTTTGTTTACTCTGTTGATGTGATAATGATGAGAAATATGCAACGTTCTGCAGACTGGTTCATGTAAAACATTCATCCTAAAAGCAACTAATTCATAATACATCCATGATTATCCAATGAACAAGTATATATCGAATGTGGTTCTTGTCAATTAACCAAAGCCCTTATATTTCTTATTTGTGGTAAAAGGCGAGGAAATTTATTAACATGTGGATTTAGATGAATTAATTGAGTTTTAGAACTGGCCAATAAGATTATGGGGGTACGAAGTTGAGAAAGGTTCTTTTTGAGTCATCCCTTTTAGCCATCCCCCAAAAATACGGACCACATATTAACCAATTATATTGCGTAATAACACCGGAAGTACCCGTAGAATAATGTACTTAGACACATACTGTACATACAAAAATGTTGCATGCAGTACTGACAATTTGTTTTAGAGATTTATTTTCTACTTTGCAACATCACAAGACATTGCCTTATTTCTCATCATGTTTTAGGATAACAACAAACCCTTACTTCTCCATTATGGATTAACCTAACTACAGTGAAATCATTTTTGGACTGGAACACTGCGCAATGTCCTTAACTATCAACATGGGATCCGAGAAATGAAAATCGTAACTTATCATCTTTCTTTTTTATTGTTGGTGTATGTAAATGTTCAGGTATTATACAGTTCTATAAATATACAGTTGCATGTGAAACATGCCTGTACAGCCCTTTCGTTTTTTCGTTATCTGTATAGAGGATGAAAAATAGCTGATAAGTTAATTTACAGTTTTTGATTTGAACTTTTTTAAAGCCGCATAATGGCCTGGAACGAGCTCATGAGTTCACAACTTGAAAAATTCAGGCTGAACTTTTCAAGTTTGTATTTCCATTCATTATGCCAGTGCTCATACGAGCCATTTCTGACCTACTGTATGTGTTCTATAAAGCACTTTTTCGGCAATTATTTTTTATTAAGCTTTCCCAGTCCTATATGATGCCATATTTTAAATAAAACTTGAGACATGTGCATGTCATGACACTGCCCCTTTTGCCTTGGGGAACTTGTAAACACTGTATTAAACACACTGCAAGCTCTCTATGTGATATTCATATTTACTGTCCACGAAGTGGTTTAACACTTCAAAACACTTCAAAAATGTCACAATCAGAGTCATCTTCACAAAATTGACCCACTTCCTTCTTCTCTCCGCCTCAACTCTGGTATTGTTCAAGTAAGGAATACGATGGACAGATATTCTTTGAAATTCGCTTCATTAGAACATCCATATACTGCGCATCTGTTTGTCATGATTGAAATAGTTCAACATAAACGATAAATTTTATAGTATACTCTGGGAATCGAGCTTGTCTGTTTACGAAGCTGGGAAGCTCCTGGACTCCTCTTAAATGACGTCACAACCTAGTTTCCAGACTCCAGAATTTGGCAGAATTGACACTGGTACGCGACTGTCCCTGTCATAGAGCCTCTATGACATAGAACACATTTTACATATATATTTTAATCTAAGAGGGCGGCTCCTCGCATGGGACGTTTAGTCCCGTTCGCGCTTTAGCTTTTGGATCTCTTGTTGTTGTTGTTGTTGTCTTATTCGTGGCAAGTTGTTATCCAATAAAATTATTAAAATATAAAAACAAATCTTACTCTTGTGGTGAATAAAAAATTGGGATATCCAATTGCTAAGGCTCCTACGACCTACAATTTAACGTCGCTATCAGAGAAGACGCGAAAGACTTTTTGATGTTCTTGCGAAGGCAGCAGTTTCGTACAAAATTTGAATGTCCTTGAATTTGAAAACAAAAATTCAAGGCCTTGAAAGTCGTTGAATTTATAAAGAAGTGCTTGAAAGTCATTGAATCCTTCTTACTTTAGTTTTTGTGATATTTAGGTAGTTTGAAATTCATTAAAGTGCCCACCCATAGTTAGTTAGTTAGAGACATAACCCCAAATATGATATTACTGATATATATATTCTACATGAAGTGAAAAGTTGAATGCCAAAATATTTTATGATTTGAACTTTGCGTTGATGTGCTATAAAGGTTTGTTTCAACTGAAATTCTAATGATGTGACGTCATTTACGGCATTTGGCTTTCTTTTCTGCTTTCCGTGTGATAGACTGGTTGAAGATTTGAGTGAAAAAGTTGATAAAATCTTTACTATAATGGTCAAGTAGAGCATCAACGTTTGAGTTAGATTAATTTGCTTTAACAGTAGAATTTTGTATCCGAAATGATGCCGTAAATGACGTCACATCATTAGCATTTCGGACAAACAAACCTTTATAGAACATCAATGCAAAGCTCAAATCATAAAATATTTTGGAATTCAACTATTTACTTCATGTAGAATCTATATTACTAATATCGTATTTGAGGTGATGAGCACTTTAAACTGACAATTAATTTAACAGTTTTTCGTGACTTTTTACTGCTTTCTAAAGCTTTCTTTTCAGCCCATTGGTCCTTGAATTTCCTGATAAATGGCCTTGAAAATTCTTGAAAAGTCCTTGAATTTCACTCTTCCTGACATGTACGAACCCTGTATTAAGACCCTGAGTTGAGGTCCGACCCAGGATCAAACCTGGATCTCTCAGCTCATAGACAAGTTTAGTAACTAGTACACAGCCACTAATTTCATTTTCAAGTAATCCTGTACCAGAACCCGAAGCAAAGAGTAAGATGTCGAACAGAGGAGGAAGAAGGAAAGTTAAACTGGTCCATGAAGATGAAAGTTTCTGCTGACAAGATATATTATGATTTTGCTCAAGAAGACCCAAATATTACGAATATGTAAAATCATCAAACGTGAGATAGGCACTTTATTGTACTTTGTAACTCTCTTCACGTATCCAAATACTCATCCAAATTTTCTCAATCATTCTACAGGTAAATTATTTTATTAAGTATATATGATGCCAGACTAGGTTGCCTTCACACTTTTCTGCATAACAGCACGCCATCTGAAATCGGAAGCATGCTTATGTCCACCCTTGAATCTTTGTGAATTTTTTTATTCAGCTTGTCAATTGCCTTCACATCATCATCCTGTTTATCTGGACTGTAAGTGACCTTACCGTTCTGGAGTACCTGGTTTTAAAAAAAGTACAATGTTACTTGAAAACATGTAATGTTCCAGAAAACTACAAAGATAAATTCATCATTTACAGTAACTTATAAAATATCAATCGAACTAGTATACATCATTCTAACAACACACATATGACATGGCTGTTCGTTTTAAGATGCATAGAGTTCATAGACGACAGGAATCGAACCTTTAACTTTCTGACTGCCGGTGAGACGCTCTAACCCAATGGTTAGATAGTTCAATAACTATCAAAACTCAGATGGAGGTAACAATAATGTACTCTTTCGATTGATTCAGTATAATATGTACTGCCAATGCAGTAGTCACTACCTGAGACTCAGGGGCTGTTTATTGTGAGCCGGTTATGAACACAGACAACCAAAATCATATTTCAAAGTAGAACTGGATTACTTTGGTTGTTGTGAAGAGGATAAAGTGAATTCAAATGTTGTTTTTGGGTCAAAGAAAGATTTTCGTGACACAACTATAAACAGCCCCTCAGATAGAAAAAAATACGAGGATTTGAGCTTGATGAACATTGATTGAAATGTGTATAAAACAGATATACCAACATTATTTTTGCCTTTCTGATAAACAAACGGTCACACGAGGGTAATTTCCACAAATAAAACATCTTGTTTTAATACCTTACCTAATTAACAGACAAGGTAAACATGATGAAACGTTCCTTTCTGGTACCTGAATTTATGTGGTATATTTTTAAAAGTATTGTGGTTCATTTCAGAAAGAAAAACATACACAAAAATCAAGTTTTAGACCTATATACGTGAAATTATGACTGACTAAAGTTTTCACTTTACCCTGCTGGTGACATCGGATCATAGTGGAAAATAGGAATGTCTTTTGTACAAGAGTCGTTTTGTTTAATTGGATTACCCTCGTATGACCGTTTGTTTATCAGAAAGGCAAAACTAATTTTTATTGCCATATCACTTTAAAATATGAACTAGTTCAGTTCTAACTTTCAACTTACATTATCCAAAGCAATAAGTCCCCCAATTCTCAGAAGCTGTAATGATTTCTCATAGTAACCATCATAGCCGATCTTGTCAGCATCAATGAAAATGAAATCAAACGTGCCACCTTCCCCTTCCTTTATTAATTCATCTAAAATATGATTAGGAAGCGTTCATTATTTATGGCAGGGGAATTGTTACCGAACAGAAACAAGTTGGACTGACAGCAACCAAAAAAGGTTTTACCCCCAACCTTTCAAACACTGAATTTTTCTTCTACCCAACCATTATGGTCGCCACCTACCTATACTATCAAGTTTTGTGATTGGTTGATTAAAACAATAATATCATGGCTACCTCGAAATCCTTTGTTTCACGAGGGACGATTAATCTCTAAATAACCTCATCAACCAAAACATTAGATACGATGAGTAACTAATCTTACCTAATGTTTATGCATTAGGTATACGATAAGTAACTAATCATACCTAATGTTTATTGCAAAAGACCTGTTTTATTTTACTCAAATTGCACTACCAGTACCAAACACGCTACTCATCCAGCTTATATATACGCTAAACCACTCTAAAACATTCGTTAAACGAAGACATGAAGTGAACCATTATCGAATTCCCAATAACCATTAATAGCAACTCACCAAGTTTTATTCCATTTGAACTTGTTGAATCGGCTAAAAGCATTCCTATTTCCTATTGTCTCGGTATAGCCATAATATTACAAAGTGATAGCATGGCATTACGGTTGATTAGTGATTAAATGTCCCTCGGGAGGTTTAGTAAACCTCCCTCGGCTTTCGGGTATATTTAATCACTAATCAACCTCAATGCCATGCTATTACTTATAATAAAACAATAGAATCAACTACAAAAACCCAATGTCCTAACCCTAACCACGTTTGTTCCATGTAGCCAATCACAAAACCTGTTCATTTTAGGTACGTATTTACCAAACCATCATGCAACCATATACATGTTGTACTGCATACATGTATATCATCATGAATACGCCCTTTGCCTACTGTCTCGTCCTTGCTCTTATCATAACCTTTAGATATTTATATAGTATTAAATATTGGTTCATATAGTATGATATCATTACAATATTCTAAGGAAGTTAAAGTTTGTGTTACTGTTTATAAACATGAAAATATTACGCAACCTTTTCCCGCCAAAAATGTGGCTTACCCAACCCATTTCTCTTCGGTACCCCAGCCATAAATAATGAACGCTCCCTTATGTTTCATTGAATAATTTAAAAAGCAGATCCTCATTTTGTTCATACATTTAGCTTTAATTTCCTCTTCGCTTTCTCCATACCCTTCATTTACTCTTCCACAGTTCCTTCCAACATCCTTCTGTTCATTTTTCCTTCCGTTTCTCCATTTTAATTTACAAAAGCATTTTTCTACTATACTCCATCAAACACAAGCTATATTTCTATATAGAGAAACAAACCTAATGTCTGCAATGCTGGTTGAATACGGATATCAATCTTGTCCTCAACACCAGCCTACAACAGAAGAAATATCCTGAATTCATATTGTATAATTCTGTTTATATATCATCCAACTATCCTAGCGCAAGAAAGCAAAACTTAAATATAAAAATTGTGTCTGCTTGTTTGTTGTCTTAAAAGAGGATTGAAAATGTAGATAAGATTGTACAGTTACCCCATAGACCTATATGGCTATATGTCAATACAGGTTTGTCAATGCAGGTATTGCGTTGCTAAAATCGGCACACATTATATAATGACATTTGAGCAAGGCACACCAACTTTTATTATATCTTATTATACTTTATTATATCGTATTATATATTATATTTTATTATATCGATTAATATTAGCAGATAAAATATAACATCAACATTATTGTATTCCAAAAGATACCATGAAGACCACAATTAACCTCTGGTTTTCACCAAGTTTGGTTTTCAGAAGTGTACTAATTCTGGCTCTGTATATTACTCAATTGTAATTCCCATTGAGGCCAATGTTCAGTATTTTACAGTAATTCATACAATACAATACAGTAAACCTTTATTTACACTCGAAGAATGAGGCTTAATATGCCTCCAGCCATAAGATAGTAACTCTCGCCGCCTGTTCTGTATTTTCATTTTATTGATATAATAAGATACTGTACTCTAAATATTTACTATTATTAACACATCCAAACCTTGCCGATATATAGTGACTGCCGCATAAGCTGATAAGCAGTACATCATTGAAACCTTCGCTCTCCATCTGAGTCTCGGTGGCTCAATGGTTAGAGCGTCTCACCGGCAATAATAGATGGTGCTATGTAAGTAGTCCTAATCTTCGGATGTGATAGTGTTCGGAACCGATTGATATCAATCGAACACTGGGCGAAGTGGCCTTCCGATTAATTTCTAAGTACATAAACAGGTTTTTACGAAGGGTATAAACGTTCTCGTAATATAATATAATATAATATAATAGACATGTATGTTATGTATTTAGACTCTGTAATTCCTAATCTGTTTTCAGAATTGAAATCGGTTAAAGGTCAACTATACCTTTTGAGGTTATTCTATTTTTCGTTAGAATTCGAAAAGTTCAATTCAAAACCGAAGAAATAATTGAAATTGGTTACTCGGTTCTACTTTTATGATCTGTTAAAGATCGAGTTTTGAGCCCTTTTACTAAACTTAATTGAACAACGACCGCGTCGGAAGAAAGCCTGGTACTACCGGTAAGTGATGTCATAATGATGTCATACGGCGAGAAAATACTGTATATTTTGGTTTTATTTTAGTGAAATTTGGAATACTGTTTACTCTTGGGTGAGTGATAAGTGACAAACCGAATATCAAGCACTGGAATATTATTTTGTTCAATAAACCTATTACCAGTATGACACTATGACGTCATACCGGTAATAGTGCCAATCTTCTCATAACACGGTCGTGCAACAAGAGATTCGAAGAAATACTCCTCAATAAATCCTGCGCTATATCATGAAATTCATTTTTATCTTCACTTTTACAAAGTTAGATGATATCTCTTTCGGAGGAAAATAGAACCTCAAAAGGTATAGTTGACCTTTAAATATTGACCGAGATAACGTTCAAAATCTACGACGAAACTGCCTTTTGCAATGTATAAATACACGGCGTGAGAGGTCTGGGGACCATGCATGGGGAAAATCCCGCAGGGTGGTTAGGAGGAAACTCTAGGGGTGTTATAGGGTTATGATTGAGGTGACCGTGAGGTACTAGGTCTGAGTCGTCTTCTGGACGATCCTTTTTAGTATCCGCGAGAGGTTGGACGAAATGAGAGATTGTTATACGATCGGACATGCCTGTATGATGAAATACATCGTGGAACTGCTAACCCCAAACAACTTAGATCCTAACCCCCCGCCTAATGGTTTTCTAATACTAACCTTAATGCTAATAAAAGTATCGTCCAGAAGACGACTCAGACCTACATGTAACAAAAATCAATTACCAGCAAATTACTCCAAATATTGCCATAGCAGTTATTAACATACACGAAAGACGAAATTCATGTTATTAAAGTGCAAATGAATCGAAAATTAAGTTTGTCTTATTTGAAAAACTCTTAAAACAATGAGGAATAACAATTTACAGCTCTTCCATATTTCACTCAGTTCTTGAGATATTTAGACTTATGTGATATTTAAACGAGCTGATCTATGACGTAGCAAGTTGTACACAATATTAGAAAATCATGTATATCTTTCCAATATTATTAAAAGCTAAGAAATCACTCAAAAACTTTGTAATTGCTACAGCTCATGAATCAAAACATTAAAGGCAAGCTTCAAGTGATTTCGTTCAATAATCTTTAAGATATACAGGATTTTCCAATGTTGTGTATAACTTGCTACGTCATAGATTATCTCATTTGAATATCACCTAAGTCTATAATAAGAAAGTAAGAGTTTCTAATTAAAGTGGCACTACGATGAAAATTCACCCCCGTCTTTTAGATTTTCTTTAGCATAGAATAGTATTTCAGGGTAGAAAGTGATCATCGATGTAAAAAAACAAAACTAAAAAATGGTATTTTGAAGTAAGTATTTTTAGCTCTGAAATCACTATTATTTAGGCCACCATTACTAAAAACGTGTTCCAAGTGAACCCTCAATTTCAAAAGGTAATATTGTTTGTGACGCGAGATTCTCAATGCTACGCCTGAATTTCAGTCGAGGTTACTTGTTTTCTTCGAGAAGTAGATGAAATGTTCAGCCTTTCAGATGAAGAATTTGAAAAAACGACCTTGATTTACTTGAAGAATTAGCCATGTGGAGTCTTCGCGTTGAGAATCTGACGTCACTTCGTTACGCTGGTCGGGAACATGAACGATTAATGGCGGACATAACAACTCCAGATTCGGAGTCAGAAAAATAATACTTGCCATCGTCGAATCGCAAAACGGTTTAAGACCGAGTAATATTTAGAAGCTCTGCTTTATAAATACGTAAAAATATCGATAGGTAAAAATAGATCGTAGTACCACTTTAAAGTTTGAAACTAAGAAGTTGAAATATTAATTACCTCAGCAAAGAAAGGCTTTCCAAAGGCAACGTATTCTGCAGAAATGTCACAACCGATGATTTTACCATCTTTGGGAAGTGCCATTGCCACATTCAGTAAGTTGTATCCAGTAAATACACCTAAATATGCAACCAAATTGTATCATGTACCTAATGAATGACTCAACAACTCAATCTATTATTGCATTTTTTAAAAATAATTTGTAGAAATAATGGTTGTAGTTTAGTTTAGATTATTAGATTCATCACTCTTTTGAGTTAACGGAATACCCCGACAAGCCAAAAGCCCAATTGATAGGGGTTCCGAGGGCCTACGATTTAATGTCGCTATCCGAGAAGACCCGAAAGTCTTACCATTTGCTGGTATCATTGCAAAGGCAGCACCTTCTCAATTATTTTTAAGACTCTGAGTGGCTATGTTTCTCAGCTCATAGACATGTGTGGTAACCACTAGACCACAACAGCTTGTGGTTGTATCTTAATGTGTAAAGTTTGCATTTTGGGATCCACCATTGGTAATAAAATGACTGACTTTGAGAGGCTCGAGTCGAGACTGCTTTTGACATCATAGCCCAACCGCGTTCCCAGGGCCTTTTCCTGGGAACGAGGTTGGTCATGGGAACGAGATTGAGCCTGAACAAATACGTACAAAATTGACGTTTCACACGACTTTAAAAAAATTTGAAAAAAAAATTTTTTTTTAACTCAAAACCGAATTTGAGATGAAATTTTGCATTATTGCTAATTGTTGTAATCAATGACAATAAAAAGAAGGCATCTTTTAATCAAAGAACAACTTTACAGTAAAATATTAAGAACCAGCATTTGCATATTAGATTTGTAGCATGGGATACCGACAAAATCCCGGCGACAAAAACCCCAAATTACCGAATTCAGACAAAAAAAACACATTGCTATTTTTCAATTTTTTTCATATTTTTTTAATTATCAGAACAATCTTTTTAGCACAAGATAATTAGTATAGATTAAAAGTAGAAATACTGTTTAAATAAGTAATAGTAAATATAAGTATTAAGAAAAAAATATTGTTGTGACCGACGCGGCGCAGCATCTGTTCCAAAGTCTTGCGTCCATCTCTGAAGTCTATGCAAAGACTATCTTAGAATTGTGCTTTTGTTACGGACCGCTTTTGTGAGTAAACCAACCAACCATTCTAGTTTTGGCGATCGTCAAGCTCATATCCTCAGAAAAATTATTCTGAGTCCCGTACAGGAATCCAACCTGTAACCTTCTGATTGCCGGTGAGACACTAACCATTGAGCTAACGAGACTCAGATGGAGAGCGAAGGTTACAATGATGTACTGGTTCGATTGATATATGTACTGCCTATGCGGCAGTCACTATATATCGGTAATGCTTGGATGTGTTAATATACACAATGTTGTAGTGAATGTGAGAGAGCTCGGAGCAGTTAGCTCAATGGTTAGAGCGTCTCACCGGCAATTAGAAGGTTACAGGTTCGATTCATGTACGGGACTCAGAATCATTTTTCTGAGCGGGATACGAGCTTGACAATCGTCCACGTATCGTCTGTCTACTCCGAGCTCTCCCACATTCACTACAACATTGTGTATATTAACGCATTCTATACTTTTGTTATGGACCGCTTTTGTGAGTCACCGCTCATTGAAATACTAACGGCGAGGAAATCGTGCTCTTTAAAGAAATCTTTCTTCTTTTTCAGGATTAAAATGGATTTTTTTTGTCTGAATTCGGTAATTTGGAGTTTTTGTCGCCGGGGATGTTGTCGGCGGGGTTTTTCTCATGTGGGTTTTTTGTCATGGATTCTTGTAGCACAGTACATTTCTACTAACATAAATAAAAAGGCGGCAACACAAAATAGTATACTAACAAACCTGTGACCCTCAACACCTACCAATGTACTTGTACAAGCAATAGTACTTTCAGGAGATGACGTCAGTAGCCATGTTTGTCCGCATTTACCCATAATTATTGCGGCCATAACAAAAGAAATAGCTCATCTGCAATCATTTGTGAGTCAAATTTGGTTTATTTGTCCACATTTTGAGCTATTAATAGCAACCAGACACAGTGCTATTAAAATTAAGACTATAAAATATGATTACAAATATGATTAAAAGATACGATTAAAACTTCATCAACATGAGCATTGAAATTCATTTCAGCATCAAACTCTAAACCAAGCACTCGGGTAGACTGCACCTGTTCAAGAATATCTCCGTTTGCTTTAGGAATTCTAAGCTGAAGATCGTTAGTATTAAGCTTCTCTTTCAGTTGCCGGTGACAAGAAGGGATTTGTTCTTTAACCTGGCAACATACAGTACTTTATATGTATTAAAGGGACACTCCGGCCCAAATACAAATGTAGTTCATATGAAAGATCTTACTGACTTTAGATTATTTCCAAAGTTTCAGCATTCCTATCAATTTAGGTAAGAAGATGTGGCTAGTTGAAGTTGGAGAGTTTGTCCAATTTCGACGCCATTTTGTTTCTCAAATATGACGTCACTGAGTGACGTGATCTCGTATTATGCCTAAGAAGCTCCTCTACTTTCCTGCATGATGAACTAAATAGTTTATTTCGACTAATTTTCGTCGAAAGACCATTCACAATAACTATCACTTATATGTGATCGCCATCAAAACAACTCCACTGACGATAAAGAATCACTCAATGACGTCATATTTTCAAAACCAATATGGCGTCAAAATCCACAAATTTTCAACTTCAACTAGCAATATCTTCTCAACTAAATTGATAGGAATGCTGAAACTTTGGAAATAAACTAAAGTCAGTAAGATCTTTCATATGAACTACATTTGTATTTGGGCCGGAGTGTCCCTTTAAAGCATACAATCTAGTGACATATCACACTGTACCTATCTCAATCGCTTTCTTTGCATTCATTAACTTCAGCAATAATGTAAAAAGCTGGGCCTCTTCGGGTGCACATAGCATGACATGTCGCTCCATTTCTTCTTGTGTTTTCTGAAAAAAAAAGAATATATATAAAGTGGGAAAGAGATTTTGAGTGAGAAATTTATATCTTTTAGCTTTTATTTTTAGAAAATATTTTCTGTTTCCATCGAGCTATAGAAACAGGAGTGGAGGTTTGGGAGAAATTTGAGAATCATGGGATATCACAGTAGGAACACAAGTGGGTGGACCGGCCGGGGACCGGCCTTACTGTACATAGGACTACGCACCAACTATACAACCTTGTGAAATGTGAAGTATGCAAGTAACGTCTCACAATACAGCCATTTAAGGCCCATGGTCCCGATAATGTGCCTAGCAGAACTGGTTACCACCATTTCTAATACATCTCTGATTTCTGGAGTTGTACCGGTAATCTTGAAAGACTCCAACATTACTCCGATCCCGAAGATGCAACAACCTACATGTGAAGGTCTGAACCCATTTCAATGATACATTGTTTATAATGTTTACTATTTATATAGCGCAAATTAGCATGTGTATATGATCAAATGCGCTTTACAACATCGACAATTTATTCTATTATATTCAGTACCTAGTATCCAGTATACTCCAATCAATTAACCTTAGCTATTAATTTTTACAGTTTTTATCATCATTAGTTTTCCTAACTATTATCCTAACCCGCCCTGTCAACTTCCCTGTGGGAGGAACCCGGAGAAAACCCACGACTTTCGGCAGAGTGTTGACCAACTCTTTCCACGTGCGATCAAATGTTCGAACACAGGATTCGAACTCTTGACCTCAGAGGTGGGAGGCAGTGGCCCTGACCACTAGACCACCGAAGCCCCCTAATATAGTAGTGTCTTGGATGATCTTTGTCGTAAGACAAAATTTATCCAAGCCAGTTTGGATGTTTCAAATGGACCTCGACCACCTTTTGCCTTCTAGAGATGGCAAAAAATATTTGACCGCATCGGATACAATGTGCTCGTTGGAAAATTGATTGGCGGTTAGATGGTCCCTGTTACCATGGTTAATCAGCTTCCTCTCAAATCGTTAAGTGCGTTAAGCTTGGTGAGGTGACCTCAGACTGGCTTCCTGTTCATGCAGGTATCCCTCAGGGTACTAAATTGGGCCCAATTTTGTTTTCGCTTATGATCAACGACCTCACAATCCCTTCCTCTGAGAATGCAACGTGAAAATACGTGGATGACGTCTCAATATCTGAGGGGTTAGCAAGAAACAGTGACTCAACCATACAATACAGTCTTGATGCGGTCAGCAAATGGTCGTTCAGTAATTGGATGAAGCTTAACGAAAAAGCGTAATGAGTTACGGATTTGTTATTTTGGAGAGACACCTCCGCTGCCACCTTTACAAGTAGATGGGCAAGTGCTGGAACCTGTTACTTCACACAAAGTGCTTGGCTTACTCATTCAAAGCAATCTCAAATGGAACGAACACATTAGCGCAACAGTTTCGATGGCATCTATAAACGCCTTACGCCTGCACATTTTACGTGTACTGTATGGGGGAGGGACGTTGCCCTTTAGAATACTGCTGTCTAAATTAGTTAGTCTTAACCGTGGTTCGTCATATTGGTCATTATATATTTGTATTATTATTTATGACTATGACTACATAGTTTCATTCGTAGGTTTTATACATTTAACATGTAGGAGTTTTTATTTAAGATTTCTGTATTCTAGTTACTATATTCCTAATGTAAAGCACATTGTAATTGATTTTTAATGCGATAATAGTGCTTATTATATATATATATATATCCCGGTTTGGTCTTAAAATGTATATATTCCAACACTCGAAATTTTCCTTCACCATAAATCCTTTCAACATGTAGTTTGATCGAGTGAAATGCCAAATATTACCTGTATATATTATATATATATATATATATATATATATATATATATATATATATATATATATATATATATATATATATATATATATATATATATATATATATATATATATATATATATATATATATATATATTTATGAATTGAAGAGAATGACAAAGAGCAAGAAAACTTCTCACCAGTCCAAATGAATTTTTAAAATATTTCAAACATTCGTTCTTCTTCAGTTAAAATATAAAAATGATATATGGCACAAAGTGCCCTATACATGTATATACATAATATATAATAAAAATTTACATAAATTTACTTTAAAATGATCCTAGTAATAATTAACATGACATGTATTTAATGCGTTTCTTTGAACGGTATTCGCATCTTTTGTTTAGCCCTAATGGCTTTAAAGTACGCAATTGTGCTGTCCAATAAGCCTCAGTCTGGCTAATAGAAGTTCTTCAACATTGTCTTTATTTAAAATAGCTTCAATTACTATAAACTCAAAATCCCCTAAGACATGAGGAGTTTTATTAAAATGTTTGGAACCTCACAGGTATTTTTACCGGTAACCATTGCCGATTTATGATTGCGAAATCGAACTTTAAACTGGTTATTAGTGGATCCCACATACTGCAATTTGCATTTCTTACAAGAAACTAAATTTTTCACCCCAGAGGAAGTACAAGTCTACTCAGTATGTCTGTTGAAAATCAGTCAATGTATGGTTGCTATTCCTGTTCTTCATTTTATACTAATTTATAGTGGTAGTACTCAGATAGTTCTTATCTGAACCGATTTACCTACTGGATATATAACTGATAATGAAATCTTGCATTATTGCCTGTACATACCAAAACTGCCTTAAATTTGCGGTTCGTAAAACGCTCGGCTGTTACGACACTTTACGCCTGCTTACGAGGCGGTATACCAAAGGAATGTTAGTGTTGTTAGAAGCACCAAAGTACATCTTCCTAAGTTAAATTTGAGGAAATTTGGTGGAGACGTTACAAGATGGACCACATTTTGGGACTGTTATGCGTCAGCCATACATGATAACAGTAATCTCACTACGATTTACAAGTTTAACTTACTTAAAATCACTTCTGGAACATTCAGCAGCTGAAGCTGTGGCAGGTTTAAATATGACAAATGCCAACTACATGTATGATGAAGCAGTTAAAATTCTCGAAGAGAGATTTGGAAACCAGCAAGTTATCATCAATGGTCATATGGAAGCCTTGTGGAACTTAACAAGTGTCAGCAGTGAAGTCATGTGAGGGGCCTTAGGTACCTTGGTGTGGAATCAAGCTCATATGGAAACCTGATGATCTCAATATGAACAAACTTCCACAACAAAATTCGAATAATAATCACCAAAGCCTTAGGAAATCAATGGTCACTTGTTAGACACCTTGAAGAAAGAGCTAGAAGCTAGAGAAAGAGCAAACTTGTTGAGCTCGAAGCCACCAGAAGACCACCGAAGTAATGAAAGAACACCACCACGATACAAGGGATTCAGTACAGCTGCATCATTATTCTCAGATGGAAACACACCTGTACTGTACTTGCACCTACTGCAAACACTCCCATCCTTCTGCCAACTGCAATGTGGTAACCAACACTGCAGCGAGAAAGGAAATCCTAAGAAAAGAGGGTAGATGTTACATCTGCCTTCGCAATAATCATATTAGCCGAGAATGCACCTCAAACATGAAGTGCTACCACTGTGGGAAACGATATCACGCCAGCATTTGTAGTTCCAAAGATCCACCACACGTTGGCGGGAAGAATGGTGAAACAATGAAACCCAGAGAACCAGACAAGACAAGCAGCAACCAAGAATCTCCAAACCATAAAAAAGCCCTCGCATGACAATGTATATCAATGCTGAAACATCTATTCTTCTCCAAAACAGCCCCGAAGCCGACGTGTACAGTGCAAGTACTCCACAGAAAACCATCAGAGTAAGAGTAATCCTGGACAGTGGCAGCCAACGATCCTACATAACGTCAAGATTAAAGGACAAGTTGAATCTTCCCCACACACATCAGAGCCATTAATGATCAATACCTTTAATTCTGACAATGAAACAACCCATGTCTGTGATGTTATACAGCTATGTCTTGGTAGTGAAGGCAATACACCCATCAATCTGAATGCTTATTGTGTTCCCACCATCTACTCACCACTAGCTAAACCACCAAAAAACACAGGTTGCCCAAAGCAAGTACAGCCACCTACATGTACACGTAGCTTCCCTCAAATTAGCCGATGAATCCAGTGGAGAAAGGGATGCACCTGTCGACATACTTGTTTGATCAGATCAATACTGGAACCTGGTCACTAGCGAAGTAGTCAAAGGAGAATCCGGGCCAACAGCAATGAATACCAAATAAGTGCAAGATAGTGCACCTTTCCAACTTCACTTGCAAAGGCTGGGTCAACTTGCTCTACAATTCCTTTCGTCAGTTGGTCTTTAATGACATTATCATATTCTATCAAGATTTCTGGTGTCTACTTCAGGCGGCTGTAAAGCTGGGAATGGAAACGATACAGGCTGGACTTGTAGTTGTCAGGCAACAATGGGTGTGATGGTTTCCACGACAGGTGAACTTGGTATCTCCCGTTCTTGTGCGAAATCGTCTCAGCGAAGTTTCCGTACACCAATGGTTCCTCTGGTTGGATTCCAAGAGATTCCAACTCCCAGAACCTGTTAATCTCATCGTCCAACATCCGGTTGTGTTCTTTTGGCTCTGTCGCACACTTCAAGACGTGGGTACATGCCAAGTTAATCGAGGAATTACCTTCCTCTGGACCACTTTCGACTGGACCGGAAAGGACCCTGTCAAAGAACATATTTGACATACTGTTACGATTTCGAAGCTTCGAGATAGCTGTCATAAGTGACATCGAGAAGGCCTTCCTGATGGTGTCGATTGCAGAAGAAGATAGAAATGCTCTACGGTTTCTTTTGGTGAATGACATTGTAAGTGGCCTCTAGCATACATGATCCTGTCAGCTTCCTGTCACCTATCACCATTCAGCTCAAGATCCTATTTCAAGGTCTCCACGAAACCAAGATCGAGTGCGACGAACCATTGGCATTGGATAAAGTCTCAAAGTCTGCCTGGTGGAAATTGATGGAGGAGCTTGGAAAACTCCAGCCAGTGACATTTCCAAGACATTATTTGGCCAATATCAGGGAAGAAGTAACCTCGCGCTGTTGCATGGATTCTGCGACGCCTCGAATGGTGCCTACATGTACATAAGGTTCGTCTGCACGTCCAAGAACAGAGTGTCACCTCTCGAAAAACAGTCAACTCCTCTAACTGGCAAGGCTTATCGCTAGCGTCGAAAGAGTACTGAAGTCTGTGATGACACTCGAAACCTCTACATGCTGGACTGATTCCAAGGTCTCGCTTTATTGGATAACGCAGCTTGACAAAAAATGGAAACAATTCGTCGATAACAGAGTCAACGAAATTCGAAAGTTTGCCCAAGTCACCCTTGGAGGCATTGTCCAGGAAACCAGAATCCAGCAGACGTACCATCGAGAGGAATCGCGCCCTCAAATCTTATCAACTGTGAGCTGTGGAATCGCGGACCAGAGTGGTTATCCAACGAAAACAATCTGCAAGAACACCAAGAGCATTCCAGTGAGGACATTCCAACAGAGTGAACAAAGGAAATGAAGATCGCTGATCAAAAGAGATTGGAAAACACGACTCAGAACACTCAATTCTGGTAGTCGAGAATGAATGCAATATAGCCAAGATCAACCTGCGAGAATTTCAGTTCGTTCCAAAGGCTTGTGAGAGTTACAGCACTGGTTCTGAAATTTGTCAAGATTCTAAGAAAAACATACCTGAAGTAGGAGCGAACGACATTAAAGAAGCAGAGTTGTTCTGGCTGAAGGAAGTACAGACATCATTGAAGAGAAATCCAAAATACGGATGCTGGCGTCAAGAGTTTGGATTATTCACCGGCAATCAAGGTCTGGCAAGATGTGGTGGACGTGTATCCAACGCTGAAATCAAGTACGAGACGAAGCATCCTATACTTCTCGAAGGAAGTCACCGTGCGACAACACTCATTGTAGAAGAATGTCACCAAACAACACAACGGCGTAAAGGAAACCCTTACGGAACTTAGATCAAGATACTGGTTGGTCAAAGGGAGACAATTCGTCAGAAAGGTGATTCATCAATGCGTTACCTGTCGTCGTATGGAGGGAAAGGCGTACGATCTACCAGATCCACCACCGTTGCCCAAAGAAGTTGACAGCGCTATTCAATCTCCTCGGTGCGAATAATTACCTCTCGTCAAAGAAGATTCACTGGTGGGGAGGATATTTTGAACGGTTGATAAAATCGGTAAAGCGATGCTTAAAGAAGGTCCTAAAGAACGAGTATCTCTGAGAACTTAGAGAGTCACATCGTTTGAAATCCAGAAAAACTGGTTCAAGGACAGTGTCAGTAGGCGACATAGTTGTTATTCATGACGACACTGCCAGAACAACTTGGAGACTTGAAGAACTCTTTGAAGGGGAAGACAATCAATTGAGAGGAGCAAAGGTTAGAGTCAGCAACAAGGGAATGCAACCTAGCATATTGAGGAGGCCAGTGCAGAAGTTAATACCTTTAGAAATCAACGATTCGAGAGACGGTGAACAAATTAAGGAGAACGCGACCAGAACCCACAGAAAGATGACGAAACTCAAGACGTGGTTAATAACGGGTCCAGAGAGAGCCGCCATTGCTGCAGACGAACGAAGACAGCAGTGGATACAAGAACTTAGTTGAACTATCTTGAACTATATACTGCATAATACAGCACAAGCCGAATTGGCATCTAAAAGACAGATATCTGTACGGGCATAAGGTACTATAAGAGTCAAGTCATCAATATTACGCAGACAACGACCCGTACTTCTCCAAGAAATGAAACCACGTGGCATGTCTATTAAGCCGTGAATCATTTTAAAAAGGAAGACAAGATCTGTGATTTCCCTACGCATGCACAGAGGAAGAAGCTGAAGTTGTTCAAGCCTGGTCTTGTAATCTATTTCATGACCTAAAATAAGACGAGAGGCGCGGCGCTGCACCAGCTGCTCAATTTTGTTCATATTTTTATACGTTTCTTGTATATGGAGACCATACTGGACTAGCATATTCAAGTGTTGACCTCACCCACGTGGAATAGAGTAAACGCTTTACGGTGTGATCATCGATGTCTCTCGAAGTCCGATACAATAGACCAAGCATCCTTTGGGCCTTAGCAACTGCATGATCAGTATGGGTGTTCCAGTTGAGAGTGGTAGTAAGCCACACTCCAAGATGTTTCTCACTCTGAACAACAGACAGCTGTTTAGAACCCAAATAGTACTGACGATCATAAATTGTAGGAGTTCTAACAACTCTCAGCACCTTACACTTATCGACATTAAACTCCAGGTGATATAGACCAATTGTACAGAGCATTAAGATCTTCCTGGAGTTTATCTTGGTCAGTATTGCTGAAAATAACTTGAAAACACTTCGAGTCATCAGCGAATAAGGGCAAGTGCGATCCCTGAGTGATTGCGTCAGCCATATCGTTGATGTATATAAGGAACAGAAGCGGTCCGAGGACCGAACCTTGAGGAACACCAGTTGTTACAGGCAGCCATTCAGAAGAAAATCCACCAAGAACAACATGGTAGCGCGATCTGAGAAAGGTATAGCTACTGAACCAAGAAAGCAATGGGTCCCGAATACCCATAACGTTGAGCTTATAAAGAAGTTTAGAATGGGGAACACGATCAAAGGCCTTAGAGAAGTCAAGATATACTAGGTCAACTTGTTGTTTGTTATCCATTATGCTTGAGCGAGTAAGTGAACAACTTGAGTAAGTTGTGTAACACTAGAACGTCTAGGGGAAAAGCCGTGTTGCCAATTAGTGAGATTGTGCGATTTCACCAAAAACACCCTTTCCAACAATTTGGACAGCTGATCCAACAAGGAAATACCTCTATAGTTGGCTACTACAGCTTTTCTACTTGCTTTATGTATTGGCACTAAGTTGGCATCTTTCCACTGAGTCGGAAATTCACCCATACTAGGGGATTTATTGAATAATCTAGTCAAAGGAGTAGCGATAGTATCGGCACACTCCTTTAAAAGCCTCGAAGGAATGCCACAGCTAGCCTATATAATGAATATCTAAAGACTGAAGTGCCTTGAGGATATCCTCATGCTGCAGTACTATATTTGAGAGACAAGGTGAAAGACAGAATGAAGATAAGAATTAAATAAATCGGCCTTAGATCGAGAATCAGTAGCAGTTACATCACCATAGGATACGACATTACGAATTCTGCTAGACTTATTTATGGCTTTATAGTAAGACCAAAATATACAGTATATATATACAGTTTTGACTATAGACGTATATTGTGTATATAAGAGACTAGTGTACAGTATACATGTATGTATACACTATATACACACAGAATAGAGGTTGATAAAAAGTGAGAATATACAGTATTATATAGTACAGAGAGAGTAGACATGTATATAGTAAGTTGGTTAAGTATATGTATACACAATATACACTGTTTATTGGCATGTGTATATTGTTCGGCTTAGTGGGCCGGCTGGCTGATTGCCAACTAATGCATGAGTAAATTCCAAACTTGACTATCCCCCCGGAGACCCCAGGGCATTTGCTTTTTGCAGTATTCCCAGGGGTCTGGAATTTTCCTGCTAAGCAGTGCACCGGGGCCGGACATTATACGAGTGCTCCAAAACCCCCGGGATTTGACCCAAGCTAAGACTGCAAATGACTATATGGGTGTAAATATTTCCTCGTGAATATGGATGAGTTTGAGGGGAAATTAAGACATGGAATTGCGCTTGAACTTGTTTGCAATCAAGTTACAAACAAGTTACTCGATCGACAGATTTCAGAAATTAAAGAAAAGACACGCTGAACACCTACTTCGAAGACATGAACATACATCAGGCCCTATTAAACAACCGTAACTACCGAAAAGCCTCATTTTCATAAAATTGTCACCATATTTGCAATCGGCCTACTACAGTAGGTAATTCCTTTTATTTCTTTTTGTTTATATATTATGTTAATGATTTGCATTGTTTGATTTTTACATACATTTTTGATGTTGAAGTCTGATGTGTTCTCCCCGGGGGTGGGGAATTTGTCACTTATTTACTCCCGGGGGAGGGGAAATGGCCCATCACCAGTTTCACCAGTTTTACCCTGGTGAAGGCTATTTCAGATACGGTAGAGCACCTGCAAACCCAACCCCAACACAAAAAAATCCTAACCCTAACCCCCTGCCTAATGAGTTTTCTAACTCTAACCCTAACCCCCACCTAAAAAATCTTAAAAAAATCAAATACCTGGGTCCTTTCCCAGGGGGGATGGTCAAGATTGGAATTGACTCATGCATAATTTCTAAGTAAATAAACCATTTAAATTTTACGATTTTTGCACGTTTTCGTAATATAATAGACACGTATGTTATGTATTTAGACACAGTAATTCCAAATCTGTTTTCAGAATTGAAATCGAGTAAATATTGGCCGAGATAATGTTCAAAATCTACATACGAGGAAGGTAAAGGTAGGAAATGCGAGCGAGGGGATTATTGTGGATTCGTATTTCTAGTATGTTAATATGTGTGTACTTGTTTGTGAATAAATGTTAAAGTGCTACCCAAAATGGGTTTTTGGTGATTCGGATAGAGCATAAAAAGTTAGTTAATAAGTTCTGGATTAGTTTTTGCGTTAAACTTTTAGTTTCGGAGATATAACGGCTCAAACATGCAAATTGTGCCATTTTTTTGAAAAAAGTAGCGCCACTGCAAAATAACACACAGGGACCTGGATCCGAGGAACCCATCTTCAACAACAACTAGGCTGTTGTATAGGAGAAGACAGCTATCTTAAGAGTTTTTATTGAAAAATGCCCAAACGATGTGTCTTTACGATGTTACCTTGTCTACTCGAATTGTAATATATTTTTATAAGTATTGAAACATAACACGTTCCTCGGATCCAGTCTCCCGGCCTGCGCTACTTTTTTTCAGAAATTGTGACTTTGAGCCCTTATATCTTCGAAACTAAAAGTTTAACGCAAAAACTAATCTAGAACTTATAAACTAAATTTTTATGCTCTATCCGAATCACCAAAAACCCATTTTGGGTTTATAAGCACTTTAAAGAAAAATCCCAATGAATTTGAGCCTAAATAACCTACAAGGCTACAGCGACTGATGTATTGTCAAGATTAGCACAGTGCCCATTTAAACAGCTACTTGGTGGCAGAGAACACATTTCCAACAAACTCTTGTCTATTATATACTTATTATTCGCTTCAAACTGCTGTTTATATGAGCCGCGATAGTCTGGCTAACCGGGCTGAGTCGTGTCACGAAAATCTTTCCTCGACCCAAGAACCTAATCCAGCACTGCTTGGGTGTATGCGGATAAACCCGGCCGCTAATGTACCGATCAATTCGAAACATCACCATGCCCCCCCCCCCCCCGGGCATACCCCGGAAATTCGACTCTAAGCTGTGTTCGGGGAGTAGGGAATTTGACGTTCGAGGCCTTTTGCTGGGTGGGGAATTTGACAGGAGGGTAGGGACTTTGAACCGGAAGTCTAGAATTCTCACGTTTTCGTGTGGAATTCCTGCTCGCAGTCAATCTTATTCCCAGAGCCTTCGTAGGCTCGCGGTTTAACTAAAGCTTTGTCACGGCCACCATTTTCTTTACAATGGCGGCGGAATCAGTTGAACGATTGTTATTGTTATATTTTAAAGGGAAAGATTCCGCTTTCGTCAAGGACTGGTTTGTCAAAAATGGAATGGAATGTAATTTTTGTACTTCCAGTTTCATAATTTGGCCATGGGGTCGGGCATTTGCCCATTTAATTTCTCCCAGTTGGAGGGGAATTTGAACGACCAAATTTTCAAAAGTTCAAATTCCCGGGGGGGATGGTGAAGTTTCGAATTGATCGGTACATAACCGGGCTAGCCCGGCTCATACCGGTATATATAAACAGCCCTGTCTAGCTGGAATTTGCGGAATTTTACACTGAATATAAACTATTGGTACACTATAAACTATTGGTAGGGCTAGATTATAGAATACCCGTCCACTTTTGAAACTCTTAGTTGTTATCATGATACGATGATACGAAGTCAGAATTACGTAATTGTTCTGACTTCGTATCATCGTATCATCGTATCACGAAAAAATATATCTTACACTACGCAACATATCGCTATTGAATGAAACAATATTATATGTTGTTGCCTCAGTAGTATAGAGAGTGGCGGTACGAGCTCAGTCAACGTCAACCATAATATAAACACCAAAACATCGCTAAATTTGTGTCGAGCCACAACTCAGCAATGTTTTGGTGTTTATGTTTTACAATCGACGTTGACTAACTCGTACCACCACTCTCTATACTACTATGGCAATCATTAGTCAATCTAAACACCCCTCCCATGTTTTCTACTCAATTGATAAGAAATACTAAAATAACGATTTTCGCAAAATTTAAAGCTAGAATGTGTCGTTTCATCATTTTCACGTCTTTAAAAAGTAGAAAGTGTCGTTTCAACATTTTCGCGTATTTAAAAAAAGGCATAGTGTGCCACTTCAACGTTTTCACACATTTAAAAAGTAGAAGGTGTCATTTCAGCATTTTTACATTTTTGCTCAACAAACCACCGACACGTTCCACTGCTGTCTCACAAATTCACGCGCGAAAAAAAACCACCAGATTTTGGTTCTAGTGGTGATGTTTATCCAAATGGATAGCGAAATGGTGCTCTTTTGATTGGTCAACAAATAGCCGGTTGTTTTGCAAATTAGTCCGTTTGCTCACTGTTTTCAGTGGTGTCTCTCACTACAATGTTTTTGTGACCATATGCGTAGGAGTCAATACCATTTTCTAAAAGGTATCGTTTATCGTCGAAGCAGGATAGCGATACTTTATTAATTTCGTAGCTACCGAGCTGATGTTTGACACTTCTAATGGTCTTCATTGTGTGTCGCAATTGTTTCTGCTCTAGTAGCACGCTTTTGTAATCTTCGTGTCTGATTACCTTTTTAATTATGTTCTTTCTAATACCTTTAGCGGTTTTCCCACCACCTCCACCCTCTTTTAAATAGCTGTACATTTTACTGCGCAACCCGACGAACTCAACAATTGGCGTTCCAGCGCACTCGTCTTTCATCTTGCCAATAACTTTCTTGTTCTCTCTAAAAAAGAATGGGCTGTCTGCAGGATAGTCGCTATTGTCGAACTTTTCGCACTCCATCATAAAGTCGGAATAAACGTCGTCAGTTTTGATTGAGTACAACAGACTGTCAGTGTCAGTGAAGTGCAATCTACAGGTGTCGCTAGAGTACTTTTTCATAATATAATTGTAGTGAAAATTGTACATCAGCGTTTTACTCAAGTCTAGTATGCACATACCCACATATGCAGGTCTATTTAGTGTCAACGTTTCTTTAACCTTATGGACAGCGACTAAGTTCTCGCTAAATATCTTGCAAGACACAAACGTCGGCTTCGAGACAAGCTTTTCTAATTTCTTCGCAGTGGTCACTAATCTTACGTCCACACGCTTCCTCAAGTTTTCCATCGTTTTTCCGAACACACTGTTGTTCATCAACTTGAAGAAATCCTTCTCGAAAGCGTTCTTAGCCGCGGTTCTTTTGACTGTGTTAAAGTCAATGTACTTGCCCAACCACTTGGACTGATCAAATTGTAGGACCCTATGAACCTTTTTGATTTTCAACCCAAGGTTTGTGTACAACTGCAGATTTCCATAGTGGCACACATACTTTTTTTTGTCCATCAAATTAGTCACCAACTTCTTCACACCACCAACACTCACGTTAAACTTATTTTTGATTTTCGTGCAGTACTCCGACAACATGTCAACGGTTATCTCCATCTTCTCAGGAGCCAACGGGTAGTCGTTGTGTAGGTCATGCAAATGGTCTGGATACTCCAAGTCGACTTCAAGCAGTAAACCCTTTTTGCTATTGTTGTGATAGTCATGCAGATTAACTTTTTCTATTTCTTTCTCAGTCAACCACTTGAAGCCGCCCGTGGGTAGACTTCGACTCATCGCCCACCCATACAAATTGTTGGCGTCAAGGTACATCAAATACTTCGACTCTTGCTCTTTGTCATACCCTTCCATATACTTATTATTCGCCACGCCATGTCTGTTGCATATGTAGCTCACACCACCACGCATACCTAATTCTACGAACTGGAACATGTCGATGTCGGACAATAACTCAAGCTCCACTCCAGTCATCTTCAGCATGGCATCCCAAGCCAATCCAGGCGACGTGAAATAGTGACACGGGTCTAATTTATACTCACGATGGCACGTCTTTCTAAAGTTCTCAAAAACGTCGGCAAGCAAGAGCACGTCGCTTTTCAAATACAGGTCGTGGTACCCACCCATATTTTTAACGTCGAAGTAGTCCCACACATCGATGGCACGCTCGTGCATTTCTTCCGTAATGTGCTCATCGTTCAGAACGCTGTAGAAATCATTTTTGGAGGGTAGCTCGCATTCGTTGAATTTATCAAAGGAGTCCATATAATCGTAGGGGTAGACTCCCTTTCTTGTCATAAGTGCTAACCCTGTTTCATGAAACACTTCTGACGTGTATTTGAAAGCGTCCATTGGTAGGTTCTTCACCAAGTTGTCTAGACCACTACTCATGAACTGAAAGCTGTCCAAGAACACCAAGTTTTTTCCAAGCGTGAAAGCCATGTACTTCTCCATGTTGTTTGGTATCACATTTATGTCTTGACCAAACTTGCCAATCTCCTGCATAATGAAATGGCTATCGTAGCCGCGTAAGTTATGAAAGATCACAGGGATTTTGTCAGTCAATCTAAAGTTCACATTACAGTCACGATGCGCGGACCCTCTATACTTACCTGACGCGTGACAGTGGTCTCTCACTCTAACGTCAGCGCCAGTGTACTCAACGCTGCAAATATGGCAACTCTTAGCCTCGTCGAAATTCTTCTTATCGTCGTCAGTCAGCACCATTTCTTTGTTAAAGTGACTTTCAGATGTTTCTTTACAATATTCAACAATTTCTAACATCTCCCCAATGAACTTATTAACTGCATTTTCACCGCGATACACTTTCACTGGCTTACTGTACTCGTCGTCGTAGCAACAAACTAATTTGTACCCATAACCGCAGTCAACGTGTCTCTGGTAAGCATTTGTGTAGCTACACTCGCTTGACAGCTTTGTTGTGTGCACCTTCTGTGTGATAGCCTCAAAGTCTGCGTACACCACAAATGGTACATTTAATTGTCTGCTAAAATTCTCGTATTTTACTTTCGCGCCTTTTTGTGGCATTTTAATAGCTTGCTTCCCATTGATGATCAAACATACTTCAATATGGCTTTCAAGCACGTCCTCTCGGGTGAAGCACTGCAAACAATACCTACAAAAGTGCTTTCTCGCCTCGTGCTTTGTTTGCCGGTGCATGAATTTATTAAAATCGCGAATGTAGACGTAATGCTTGTTACCTATGTCATTAGTTATCAACAACAAGTCCATATGGTCAGGGTACGCTTCCTTAGAAACGTACACAGGGAATGGCTGCTTATTTTCATACCCAAAAACATTGATGCTAATATCGTTTGCCTTTTCGATCTTGTTGTAGTCTTTGACTGATACTGGGAAGTCGATTCCGTCATAATTCAGCTCACTGACATGCCTAGCGTACTTCGACGTTCTATCAGAGTTTTTTCCAGCAGGGAATTTATGTGCGAGGTGACACCATCTAAAGCACTCGTTGTCATCACCGTTATTTACGTTTATCAAACCCTTCTTACTGTTACGCAACTCCTTTGGCAACGCAATGTAGCTACTCCCACGCAGAGGTCTGTAAATAGCGATATTGACGTAGTGCGCATCTATTTTGTCGATAGTCCATCCAGACCCCTCAGATAACCACCCAGCTATCCGCGTCAAAATCTGCTCCGACCCACGATTGGCGACACCCTCGATGTCGTGTTCATTAATGACGACGAACGTTTCGCTGTTAAAGTAGGCAGTTTTGTACGTGGTCTTATTGAGTTCTAAAACTTTCTCAAAAGTGACCTTGACTGTCTCTACCACTTTCATTCCGTTGGTCTCACCTAGTTCACGTCTCAAAAGGTTGATGACAGCGCTTCTACTACCATTCACCTGATTGATGTCTCTATCGTTAACCACCTCGACTCCATACGACCTTGTGAACCCTCTCAGTGCTCGATCCAACAGCCGTGGGCTATGGTCTTCAACTGTGGGTTGTGCCTCCTGGTTTCTGACAAGACGGTTGTGTGTCCGACTACCAACGTTAACTCGCCTGTTTGTCAGCGGGTTAATAGTACTGACATTTGTCGTGTCGCTAAAAATGCCGTCTCTAACAAGTCGATTGTAGACTCGCCCATGAACGTTGACTGCTCTACCTGTTAGTGGATTTACAACGGCTGCACCATTTCTAACAAGTGAGTTTTCTGTGACGTCACCCATGGCTTCTATATACTACACTTGTATTTTTTTCCTAAACCACTCGTCGTAGTAATTGTCACCACTTTCACACCATCCCAGCTTTGGGTACACCACCCCAAACAGATTGTTATCAAACAAGTCTTTCACCTTCCCGTCTTTGAGGTCTGACACCTTCTTGAGTGTCTCGACTCGTCTTCTGTGGCACAACCTAATAATGTAGTACCCATATCTGCTGACATTTCTACCCTTAATCAAATTGTATGAGTGCAGCACATTGACAACTTTCAAGAAGTCCTCTTTTATCAACTCAAGGTGCTCACCCTTCACAACGTTCCGTAGTCTCCTCCCCATCCACCAAGACCGTTTGTGAACGCTTTTTAACCGAGTGAGTCTCATGTCGCTGTAACTCTGAGTGTAACCCCATTCGGTGTCGCCACACTTTGGACATGCGTACCCACCACAGCCAGTCAAACGTTTCACAACATTGCAATCTGAGCAGTAGTAAATTCCGAAGGTGTTTCCACACTCAATTTGCGTCTCACTCACGATTTCGTCAATTGTGTAACCATAACTCATCTGCCTCATAAGTTTGTCCATCACTCTTATACTACTCCAACATTTTTTCACTGAGTTAGCACCCACACTACTATTCCACTACCCAAGCCTAGCGCGCTAACAAACAACAATTGGTATTCCTTCATTTCCGCACTTGGTTGGTAGTAATCCGCAATCTTTGGGGAGTCAGTGAACACTCGTCCGCTGTACCGTATGGTCATTACGCTTCTAAGTTCTTCCAACGCGTGGTTTGTGTCATTGATGTCAGCATTAGCGTCAGATAGCCGTTGTCGTAAACGCTGGATCTTATCTTTCTTGGCGACCTCATTCTCATACCACACTTCTTTCGCGCTGGCTAACTGCTCCAACGCATGGTTATGTCTTTTCATCTCAGCTTCATAGCCTGTGTGATTAAACTTTGAAAACATAAAGCCAGCGCCTGCAAAAGCCACTGCATTAAATATCCCTCCAGCCACAACACTCACCATTAACTTACATTGATTTGAATGGATCTGTCGGTATCCACTTTTTCGATTGCACCCATTTTACTAACAGCGTTCCTGCACCAACAGCTGCAGCAAGTTTCACTGTGCCTTTAACTGTCTCTGGTGTTCCCAATGGTTCTCCCAAAGCCTTTTTAGAAATCATACTCACTGCCACAGCACCAGTCGTAACAAGTAGCGCATCGTACAATTCGTTCATAAGTTCTTTTCGATCGATCGCAGCCATATATACATTGTCGTGTGTTTTGTTCAAGAATCAAACGTGTCTAACGCTGGACGACGAGTTTTGTGGTTCTCTAACGCAAGTGCTGGTGCAGTACTCACAGGTTCTTTTTCACTACTAATTGTGTACCATAGCGAAGCAGCAGCAATGATTACACCAAGTGTTCCGACAACATATCCATAACCCCACTCACCACCCTGTTCTTCGTTAACTATCATTTCACGCATTTTCTTTTCTTTCGCAGCTTTCGATATCTCAGCTAACTTTTTACCAGCAGCGACGCGCTTTGGGTCCTTCACCTTAACACTTTTCACATCAGCCGTGATCTTCGCTTCAACAGCCGTCTGTGAGTCCTCAACCATCTAATACACTATCGCGTGTTATCTTACTCACAGTTGACCTCACAGGTGCCTCACAGTTGACCTCACAGGTATCTCACAGTTCCAGACCAAACGCGCTAAAAAAATTAGGATTTTTTCTGGGAGTATAACATAATGACTCAAGTCCAAGGCATCGCAGAAGAGATGACTCAAGACCAAGCCCGCCAAGAAGAGGAGATCGACGCAATGCGGAGAATGTCCTTTGTCGATGTGTCTACCCCACAAGGCGCCTCTGGACCCAACGTCTTAAAAGGGTACTCGCAAGTCTTCAAGTTGTGCGACCCCGATCGTAAAAACGAAGAGGTGTCGAGACAATTTGGTACCCAGATTCTCTACACAAAGTTCGCTCATGAGGCTTGGGTCGGGCTTGATGAAGTTAGAGCCAACAGGATGGTTAACGAACTAGCCAAGATGATCCCTGTGTGGTGCTACCCACCATTCAAACGTCTTACGCTAGCGAGTGACCACTACTTGAGCAACCCTTGCGAGTCCACCGCTACGTTACTCGGTAACTACCTCGAAGTGTTCTTGGCGACCCTCCTATGGAAACCATGCTCAACCAAACTCAAAGCGTGGCTACACCTCGCTGCAAACTGTGACGTCAACGTTTGTAGGGTGGGGTGTAATGAAATACTAGGTGCGGGCGATATTATGAGTCACATACTCTCAGACGCTCACTTGGATTTTGTGCACGGCGGCGTGTCGTACAATTGTTACCCATGTGGTGTGGTTACCAACAACCCAATGCATCGCTCAAGACACGAGAGCTCGAGGTCCCATCTTAAAAACTTGGAGCTCCAGCGGATATTTAACAACGAACAACAGTTGCCGCGAGAAAGTAGAGCGTTTCTCTTGAGGTATAGTAACCATGAAGAAAGTCGGTAAACTAGAAATCGTGATTGGTCCCATGTTTGCAGGAAAAACAACAGAGACTCTTCGTAGGTTAATCACGTTAAGTAAGTCGGGGCTCAAAGTCCTGTACATGAACAACGCAGGCGACACCAGACGAACTGACCACGCGTTCTCCACACATCGTCAGACCATTGTTGTTGGATCAGACAGTTTACCTGCGAAGTTAATCACCAACCTTCCGAGTCCTCCCGAGATAGCCGATTATGACGTCATCGGCATTGATGAAGGCCATTGGTACTCTAGGTTACTCCCAGTTATTCACGAATACATTAAAGCTGGCATTCATGTCATTATTTGCGGTCTCATAACAACGGAGCACTTAAAAAGACTTGGTGAACTTGACACGTTGTTCTCAGTGGCAGACGACATCACATTTCTAAAAGCGTATTGCGCCGTTTGTCGCGACACTGATGGAACAACTGTTGAAGCGCCATTCAATTGGAGATACAACCCAGGACCATCATTCGTTGGTGGCGCTGAGCAATATCGCGCAGTGTGCAGACGTCATCATCCTTCCACACAAAATTAAGGGTGTTCTCGGATACCCCACTTTATTAAATTTATACATTGGTCACATGAAGCGTCCAATGTACCGTAGAAACATTTTTTCACACAGTGGTCAGAAGGTTTGTGAAATAAATAGAGAAAGTTTCGCAGACACCTTTTTACCAAGTTAAAAAACGTCTTTAGAAAATGCTAGAGCAGTTGTCGCTTCAAATGTCGTCTCAACAACGAGAACGAGTGCTAACTCGACTCGTCAGTCACTGTCTAGAAAGTCTCTTTACAATAACGTCTCTCATGGTTACTCAACGCTGATTTATTTTTAAATTTACGAAGGCAGTGAGAGCACTGAAACCCAACGTCAAATAAATATTTTATTACCGTGGTAATAGCGTCATCGTATGAGTCGCACAACAACGTTAGATACCCAGCGGATTTATATCTGAGCAACAGAGACTCCTGCTCTTTGGACGTCTTGCCTGTGCCACCTGGATTCTTGAACTCAATCACGAGTCCGCTGTGCTGTCGGTTTGCGTTGGCAATAATCAAGTCAGGCGTTCCACGTTGGTAACCTTTTTTCCACGAATTTATTCTTTTACTCGAAGTGTCTTGATTCTCACCACAAGCGGCTATCAAAATAGCTTCTGGATAATATTTCCTAAGAAAACCAACGACTTTCGTATGAAGGTCGAACTCAGTGATCATTTTAAATTGATTGTGTTTGAGACCAACGCTAGCTAAACTTTTTCTAACGCTTGGTAAGACTTCTGAGTGCACCCACCTTCCGAAGTGTTTCGCACGCTCCATTTTACTCGAGAACGTTAGTGAGTAGACCCCAAGTTCGTTGATAAACGAGGCTTGCTCCATCTTCATTTTGCAATCGGGTTCGACGTGGTCATTAACTGCGTCTTTTGGTCGAGCGTAACCTAGAGCACTTGCGACTTCTCTTGCTTTGAACCATATTTCACCGTTGTTCATGACCGTCGTGATTTGGTGACCATCGAAGTCGAATAATCGAAGCACTGTGGAAGTCATCACTATATTATAGTCTCCCACAAAAAAACTATTCGACGTGGGTGTTGGGTTTTTTATAGATCTGGTTTGTTGTGTACCAGTGCAGCAAATACGTTTTATTAGCCCTTAGTTTTCTACGTCGTCTGAAAAAGTTTCTAATGTTACGAACCAGTTTTCTAAGCCAACCCATCACATAACTTAGGTCACGTCTCCTACAAGTCCCACAGTGTCTAATTCTGCGGGTAGCGTAATAGGTTTGCCGTAAGTCTTTTTAGACCTCATACCAATCTCAGCGTGGAGCTCGAGAGTAACGTCACCGCGACCAAATGATCCACCAGCTTTGAACATGTGGTCAGTCGTTTTATTTATCTTATATATTTCATGAGGTCTCGAAAAACATGCTCCCATTTACTTTACACCATATTCCTTCATCATTTCTCCACCCATGATTATGATGTCTCGGTTCGTCATGTAACCACTCACAATTTTCACACCGTAGAATTCTATCAACGATGGGTGTGCATAGGGTGCGAGTGGTATTCTTGGTCGATGTATTCCAAAAATTGTTCCGTAGGGTGCGCCTATCTTTTTCATATTTGCTATGAAGTCTGAATCGGTTGACTTAACGTTGTTGACTCTGACATGTGAATTGCTCATTTGCCAGTGTATCGATATCATATGCATTTTTGTGAGGTCAATAATACTCGGAATAGTGCACACTTTCTCCATCGCTGGGATGCTACCACCATACGCGAGCTTGTTGGTCACACCAGTCTTGTACCCTATGAACTTATCCCAACTACCATCGTCGTTTGATATAATTGTCTCCCAATTTGATCCAGCGGTTCTCATTGGTAACCTCACCACAACAAAAATGGAGAGGTCACACCACTGCATACTGGGGCAGTTAAAATGGAGACCTGACTCAAGTGGGATTGGTGTTAACACGGGTGATAGAAAACTTTGACTCACACCGCTGATGCCGACAATAGGACCATAAGCTGGGTTGTTTTGCACTAATTTACTTGTTTCACCAATGGCTTTCACTTTGTTTGAACCATTGGTGTGAAACTCCACGTTTTTCAAGGCGTGTGTGCTAACGTTGAAGTCGAGCACAACATTGTAGGACTGACTCTTGAGGTAGCTTGATAGCAATTGCTCTAGAGTTCTTTTATTGATAACGTCTGAGTCATCGACTGGGTCTGCTACGTTTTTTATCGCTGAGCCTTGCATGTCTATTATTCCAGACATCCTCCCACCGGTCGCGCTTAATTTAGGATCTTCGTCCAGATGTCTTTTCGTTCTCTTTAGTATTTTATCGTGAGGGTCGTCAGACTCATACCCATAGTTTAGACTCATTACTACCTGAAGGTGTATTTGGTTACTAAATAGCCAGAGACCGCTGAGAACCCTAAGATTATCGCTAATGTTGTCGTGTCTGACTTACTTGTGGTGGTGGCCACTGTTTTTCTGACAGGAAGTGGTGTCACGTTTTCTTGGTAAACTTTTTTAGCCACCACGTTTTCTTGATGAACTTTTTTCTTCACGATTGTTGGCGCTACTAAGTTAGTCACCACATTTTCTTGGTGGACTTTTTTAGCCGTAATTGTTGGTGTTGTTGCATTCAAGCTAGTGTTCACCCCAAATTTCATAGACTCTGTGGCAATCTTTAATAAGTTGTTGTACCCAGCGATTTTATTCTTGAGAATTACTACATTACTTGGCATCAACCATGTACTTGGCGACACTGCGAGATTTTGGACAACGTTGGTGTCTCTAATCGATTTATTCATGTTGAGAATCCATGTCGACACGTCATACTGAATAACACTGTCAGAAAACAGCTTGCGGAATTCTTGTTGGGTTTCTAGACTTCCTGCAGAACCACCGACGACTGATACACGTGTTCTCGCTTGCGCACCAAGTGTGGAGTACACAAAGGACTCTATGCTCTGGTTTAGATATTGCAGTCCAATGTTGGTAAAGCCGTCTGAGAGTCGTGCGACGTATCGTTTGTAATCGTTCTGAACGTCGTTGAGTGTGAACACTCTGGATTCACCTAGAGTGCCATCGCTAAGGACTTTATTCTGGTAGTAGTGCCTTCTAGGAATCTTGGAAATCTTACCATACAATTCGGAGGCGTTAAATTCTCTACTTATTGATTTCATGGTCTCACCACCTTCCATTCTTCTGAGAAGTCTTCTAATGGTGAAGTACAAATGAAATCTCATCACACTTGTGACCACGGGGTGAACTTCTTGTGACACTGATAAATGTTGCAATGACACCCCACAACAGAAACTTGCACAATACGTCGCAAACACAATGCGGTAGTAAGATTCGCTGTCATCCCACTCTGATTTTGTCTTTGACGTGGTGACTCGCAAGGTTGGCAGCTTTGACATGAAGTAGCTATTTTGGTTAACGAAAACTTTGAAGTTATTCACTGGATAATTCAACACATTTTCTGTTGGGTAGCCATCCCAAAGTCCCCAGTGGTTCTTACGACCTTTTGGCAGTGGTTGGATAGTTCCATTGCCTTGCCATATTATTGGGAACTTGCTATTGTGTAGCCACTTCCACATGTTTTTATCATTTTTGAAGGTTGCGCTGGTTATGTCTGTGCTGAGGATGTCGTTGTTTCTGAAATATATGTCGACACTCATGATTTTACCATCTTGCGAAATATTTGGATAGAACTCGAATTTGTCTAGAGTAGCGTGAGGGTACTTTTTGATGAGGTCTGTCTTTGCGTCGTGTGCAGCCTTCGATGTGTTAGCCATCGCGAGTTTGTAGTGCTTTCCATAGTAGTCACGAAGGGCTTTCTGCATATAATATACCATATGTTATACATAATGCGAAAGTTAACGGTATTCATTGAAGGCTTAGAAAAAGTTGTGTCCTTTGACAACAGCGTGATGATCACGCACGATAACCCATGCATTATGGTCAAGACAGCCACTGTGTTTTGGGACTACAATAACATATTAGATGGCGACGTCTCTCATCTCCCCGACTTTAGTTACCCTTCGAGTGATCTTAAAAGTACAATAACGAGTGGAGGGTACACTAACTTCGACACACTAGTCAGACTATTAAAAAAAGACTTTAAAGAAAGGAAGGGTGTGGACCTTGAGATGGATAAAATGCCGTTCACAAGTAGATGCGCGATTAAGGTTAGCGTCCCATTTAAGCTTGGCACACTTGGGCCTCTACTTGGTTTCGCGAGTGGTAGGGTGATTGAGGGTGACTCACGGTGGCACACTAGTCCAAACGAGGTCAACATGCTCAGAGGTCTGAAGTACATAGAAATCTTATGTGATATTGTTGAAACTGGGAGCAATGTGGGTATTGATGGGAAGCGTAGCAATGTGATAGCAACGTTGCCAATACCCACTGAACAGTCTTTGAATGGGTCAGTGCAACATCATGTGGACATCGAGTCCAAGGTGGGTGTTAAAAAAGGTGTTTACTCAAGTATGACGTTTCGCATCAAACCAAATAACGACGCTATTAAAATTGGCGCGGTGTTATTGGAACTGTATATTGTGTGAGTTATATGGAACTTGGTGTGGAAACAGAGCAAGGGTTGAGAGACATTTATTACAATCCTAAGACAGGGTTCAGTGGTGCGGAGAAATTGTATCAAAGTGTATTGGGAGACGGATTGAAAGTAACTAGAAAAACAGTGAAAGAATGGTTGACAGCGCAGGACACCTACACTAGGTACAAACCTATTGTGAGAAGACATAAGTTCCGCGCGACTTTTGTTGGATTTCTTGGTGAAGAGCTCCAAATGGATCTAGTGGACATGAGCAAGTACTCAAAACAGAATGGTGGTTATTATTGGATATTGACAGGTATTGAAATATTGAGTAGATACGCTTTTGGCATTGCAGTTTATAGAAAAGACACTAAGAACATGACTAAGGCTGTTGGGGAGTTATTGAATGACTTTAAAGATCGGTTTGGAACCACACCTAAGTTAGCGCAATTTGACGATGGACTTGAGTTCTACAACGTTGGTGTGAAAAGTTTGCTGAAAAAACATGGTGTTGAATATTTCAGCACTAAGACCGACAAAAAGGCTGCTGTTGTTGAGCGTTTTAATAGAAGTCTGAAGAGTATTATGTGGAAGTACTTTTACGCCCGTGGAACGTACAAATGGATTGACGTTTTGGATCAATTTGTGAGCAATTACAATAGCAATGTGAACCGCAGCATTATGATGAAGCCGAAGGATGTCGATAAGTCAAATGAAGGTGAAGTGTGGACCACTTTGTTTGGTCACCAATTTGCAGACAACCCATTGCCAAAGTTTAAGATTGGTCAATCAGTGAGAATTAGTAAATACAAGAGTGTGTTCACAAAGGGCTATGAAGCCAACTTCACTGAAGAGCTGTTTAAAGTGGTAAAGGTCATTCGTGGTGATCCTAATGTGTACGAAATTGAGGATCACACCGGTGAACAGATTATTGGTAAATTTTATGAACAGGAATTATCACTGGTTAATAAGAAACCTGGTGACGATGTGTACAGAGTTGAAAAGGTGTTGAAAAGAAAGAAAGTCAGAGGGGAGAAGACGGCGTTGGTCAAATGGTTGGGTTATGAGAGCAAACATAATTCGTGGATACCAGAAAGCGATATTCAAAATGTGAGCTAGTGTAATATGGCTGAAAGTGGCTTCGACAACCTTGAGATGGGTAGCTCTAACGAATACAAAGATGTCGCCGACGACGAACTAAAGTATAGTCTTGAAAAAGCCACTAAAGATAGCGAGCTAGCTTGGGGCGACCCAAACGTTGCAGTCAGTGAGAGAGTTAGACTAACTAAAGTGAGGAGTGGGCTGGTTCGTGAACGTGGTAGAAGAGAGCGTCAACATATGGACGAGGCTTTTAGTGATATTGAGACGCGTATTAACGACAACGCAAAAGACCACGAAGACGTCGCGAGGAGTGCGCCATTGCTAGACACCACACACGCAGAGTACGTCAACATACTTGGACTAACACCAATCGAGAATCGTGAGTTAAGCGCGCTACTCAATCCAAGCGAGAATATGCTGCGTGAGTCTAGAATAGGCGACGCTGGTACATTGCAAATAAAAGCAAACCATTTTCGAGACTTGATAGACAAAGCGGGCGAGAGAATGGCAGAGCTTGGTAAAAAAGATCTCGCGACTGTGGGGGGTGAAGAGCACGTTAATCTAGCCGAAAGAGTGATTGGACTCATACAGGCTAGAGACATGATTATTGAACAGCGACAAATAGAGGAGGTTAGAGCGCGACAAGAAGTCGACATTGACAGGTTTCAGAAATTTAAGGAATGGGCTAAAGAAAATATGGTTGGGATGAGTGCTTTAGCGATTTCAGTGGCAGCAATTGTGACGACTGTTACTATCGCTGGGAGGACTAACGTTATGAAAGGCGCTATGGTCACGAGGTCGTTTGCACAGGCTGTTAAGAACGCGATAACGAAGATGGGTCCATGGGCTGTTGGATTGGCTAACTTAGTTTACGACGCGCTGGTGGCAGGCGCAAAGGGTTTAGCTTGGTTAGCTCAAAATCTATGGGTGTTTGCGGCGACATTCGCGTGGCTTGCGTACAATTATCTAATCTAGAAAGAAAATGTGATTCGTGGGAGTCAGAGAGCGATATTCAAAATGTGAGCTAATGTAATATGGCTGAAGGTGGGGAAGTTTCTGGCGAGACTCAGATGGAGGACTTCGATAGACTTGATAGGTACACCGATGATCAAATAATTGACGAACTTGAAAAAGCCACTCTTGATCATAATTTATTTAACAACGAGTATGGTGATGACGACGACAACATGCCAGACATTGTGCGCGTCGAGTATGGTAAATTGCGTGAGAGAGTGGATAAATTACAGTATGAATATGATAGAAGGTTTCAAGAAGAAGAGACGTCATTTATCGACACTGATGATGGTAAGACGGTGACAATAAGGGGGACTAACGCAAAAGTCCCAACAGCAGAGTTTGTCGAACAGGAACCATATGGTGACGTCAATGACGTAAGTTTCAGTATAGCTTTTGAAGAGGAGGAGGAAATTAAGAAAAGACTGGGCGAGCTAAAAGCGTCCAACAAAGAGCTAACAGAAAACAATGTAAAAAGAATCAATCTAATAAATAGTAAAATACGTAAATTAAACAAAAATGGACTCGGCCACGACGACGCGTCAAGGGAAATAGTCAACAGGTCGTGGGTTACGAACTCAGAGGCTATTCTTTTCAAACCGATAAACAAAGATGGTAAATATGGAAAACCCAAACGAATTCTAATACCTGGGAAAAAAAAAGACTTGATCTACAGTAGAGACGCTAGTAGTAAAAACGCGATTGAACAGTTCAAAAAGTTAGTTAGTCAAATCCCTGAGAGTACAGAAACAACAGTTGCCACAACAGAAGCAATCCCAGACGACTTCTCAGTAATTGATACAAAAGTGGATTATGTTGACATACGTGGACTGTCACATAAAGAAAACCGCGAACATAATGGTGTGCTTAACCCAAGCGATAGCGTGTTGCGTGAATCGAGAATAGGTGACACTGGTGCGTTGCAAATGCAAGCAGACTATTATCAGGAAGCGATAAATGAAACGAGTAGGAAAATGATAGAGCTTGATACAAAAAATAAGCAAAGTGGTCTTACGAGTGACGAAAAGCTAGAGCACGACGGTTTGCTTACTAGAGAGGTGGGACTCACGCAAGCCAGAGAAGAAGTCGTAGAAAAGCGACGAATAGAAGAGGTTAGAGCGCAACAAGAAGTCGACATTGACAGATTGCAGAAGTTCAAGAAGTGGGCTAAAGAAAATATGGTTGGGTTGAGCGCTGTGGCAATTTCAATGGCTGGAATTATAACAACTATTATTATCGCTGGTAGGTCTGCTGTTATGAAAGGCGCTATTGCTACGAGGTCGTTCGCACAGGCTGTTAAAAACGCGATAACGAGAATGGGTCCATGGGCTGTTGGGTTGGCTAATTTAGTTTACAATATGTTGACGTTGGGTGCGAAGGGTCTCGCTTGGTTGGCTCAAAATCTGTGGGTACTCGCGGTGGTACTTGCGTGGTTTGCTTATGATTATTACAAGCTAAAACGGTAGCGATAAAACATATGTAAAGTATATGAACGTCACGTCAGCAGAGTTGAGTCCTGGTTTTAGACGAGCGACCATGGGTGGCATAAAAGGGGTGAGAACGCAACACGTAATCACGTTGAACCCTAATAAAGTCAGTCCTGGTGAGGAACTTTACATTGATATACCGAAGCTCAAGGTTAGTAGCTGTTTGGTGCCTGGATCGTTGGGTCTAGTGTTCGACTTCAAGAATGCAAACACCAAAAGCTGGTTCTTGAACAATGTCAGCAAGTTGTTGGTTGAGAAACTTGTTGTGAGACTAGCCGGGGAGACTGTGTATGACAACAATGGGGAAAATTACACTGGTGTCTATCGCGACCTTTGGGAAAGTGTTACTGCGCGAGACCAAATGATTGACTATGGTATTGGTGGTGAGAACTTGAGAAAGTTAATTTCTAAGGATGACAGTGGTGCGGCAAGTGGGAACGTTGCTAAAGTTAACGACGCGTTAATGTTTGGTGTGATTGGGACGAAGCAGCGGATTAAGCTTGGTAAAATCATGAATGACCACGGGTTGTACGCTCCTTTTAGCATGAACAACAACTTGCAGTATGTCATCACACTTCCGAAGACCACAGACATCATGGTGGCGCAATCTGGTAGCGCTGTGGGCGGATACACTCTGGAGAACCTTGAGCTTGAGTATGAGACGATTGATAACCAGGAGCTCGCTGACGAAATAGCGTCGGGCTATGCAAGTGGTCGTAGTTTGTCATATGAGCACGTTACGTTGATGAAAACCACCGAATGGGACAAAGGCACGACCATTGTGAATGAAAACATTAATCTTCCAAGAAAAAGCATGAAGGCGATTGTGTTGCTATTCACGAATAAGGTGCGAACAGACAGTGAGGAGTTTCTTTACCCAAATATTGATAGTGTTAGAGTCACAATTGAAGGTGTGCCAAATAGTGTGTACTCACAAGGCATCCCAAAGTCGAAGTTCTATGCAGAAGCGAAACGATTGTTTGGGTTGGGTGAAGAACACGCTCAGTTCATGACCATACAGAAATTCTATAAAAATGGCTTCGCGTTGGTCATTGACTTGAGGAGCGTTCAAGATAATCGCAACGTCGCCACTGGTAAAAATATTGTGAACACACAATCTGGCGTGCTTCTTGAGATCACTAAGAAAGCGACGACTGCGAACGTCATGTGTAGGGTGTTTGTGATGAGTGATGGGTTGGTCAACTTCATGAACAATGGGTTGCAGTCAATCCAGTATTAAATCAAACGTGAGTTAATGGAGACTCCGTTTAATATGCTAATTGTTGGTATGACAGCTTGTGGTAAGACGCATTATTTGCTGGAAACATTGGAATCTGAGTATTGTGGTAAATTTGACTACATTGTGTTGATTTGCCCTACTTTTGAGTGGAACAAAGCGTATCAAGACTGGAAATACATACGCGACCCTGACGTGCTAGCGATAGACTGCACACAGGACAGTGTCGACGCTGTTCTCAAGTGTGTAACAAATGTTTTTAAAGGCACTAACACTCTGATTGTGTTGGACGACTGTGCGAGTTCTCAAGACGTCAAGAATAGGACTAGTCAGTTGGTCAACTTAGCTTTTAGTGCGCGACATTTTATGTTGAGCGTTATTGTCATCACACAACAACTGACATCGATCGCAAAACCGTATAGAGAAAACATTAGTAAGCTCGTTTGCTTCTACTGCCCAAGTAGGAGTGATATGAAGGTCGTTATCGACGATTACCTTGGAAACATTAGCAGAGAAAAATCGTTGGCGATTGTGACCGCATTAAAAAATAATAAGTACGCTAGACTAGAAATCTCACTGCGCTATCCATACAGTCACGAAGTTGTTATTCCACAATAAAATATGGGTATAAGTAATAACGCGATGGTGAAACGCAAAAGTGAAGAAAATCCTACGATTGAGGAATTAGTTGAGGAGACCGCTGACACTTCGACTGTGGAAGATGACATTGACGTTAGGAGATCCGAACTTATTAGACTGTCCGGTGACGGCGTGGTAAGTCAGTCCGAAGCGTACATTAAAAAAGCGTCCGCAAAAGTTATTGATAAGATATGGCGCCAATACGAGTTGAAGAGAATGGAGATCGCAAACGCTTTTCTCACCGACTTGCTAATCAGCAAATTCGCTAGCTTACTAGATGGGTTGAACGCTATAGAGAATCCTGACGAACTAAATGACGAACTACAAAAAGACCCGTTACTAAAGAAAGACGTCGAGAGCATTGTCGCGGTTGTGACACCATACGTGCCTTTCTTAGGCTTGTTGTCTGGAGGAATTATAACGTCGAAACATGTGTACGATCACCATTTTAGGAGCGAGGTGGTAAACACTGAGAGTAGTGAGCAAACGGACTAATTCGTAGAGTAGTTGGCTATTTGTTAGCCAATGTTGTTAGCCAATCAAAAGAGCACCATTTCGCTATCCATTTGGATAAACATCACCACTAGAACCAAAATCTGGTGGTTTTTTTTCGCGCGTGAATTTGTGAGACAGCAGTGGAACGTGTCGGTGGTTTGTTGAGCAAAAATGTAAAAATGCTGAAATGACACCTTCTACTTTTTAAATGTGTGAAAACGTTGAAGTGGCACACTATGCCTTTTTTTAAATACGCGAAAATGTTGAAACGACACTTTCTACTTTTTAAAGACGTGAAAATGATGAAACGACACATTCTAGCTTTAAATTTTGCGAAAATCGTTATTTTAGTATTTCTTATCAATTGAGTAGAAAACATGGGAGGGGTGTTTAGATTGACTAATGATTGCCATAGTAGTATAGAGAGTGGTGGTACGAGTTAGTCAACGTCGATTGTAAAACATAAACACCAAAACATTGCTGAGTTGTGGCTCGACACAAATTTAGCGATGTTTTGGTGTTTATATTATGGTTGACGTTGACTGAGCTCGTACCGCCACTCTCTATACTACTTGCCTCGTTCTATTTCAAAACTACGCAACATATATCGCTATTGAATGAAACAATATTATGTTGCCTCGTTCTATTTCAAAACTACGCAACATATCGCTATTGAATGAAATCGCCTTTATTATATTATTACGTAATGGTTCCGACTTCGTATCATCGTATCACGAAAAAATATATCTTACCCAGGCTTTATCAAATATCTCGCCTTTATTATATTATTACGTAATTGTTCTGACTTCGTATCATCGTATCATGTTAACAACTAAGAGTTTCAAAAGTGGGACGGGTATTCTATAATCGCTCCATTGGTTATTAGAAATTAGTTTAATCATTATTTAAATCTTGATAATTCAGTCATAATACTGTAAAATTAAGGTATTATAATAAACGATATATCTACCTATAAATTATTACCTCTCGTAACCTCTTTAAGATGACATTCTCTCGGAGAGAATTTCCTATCACGTACTCTGCGATTGGATTATAATGGCCTCTCTTCGATGACCTGAACATGTAATGGGAAACATCTTCCATATTCCGAGATTAGATTCCACGAAAACCAACAAAACAGTACTGCGGGATGCAATATGTCTGGGGGCCGCCTTTTTGCGCCCGCGAGTGTCTGTACGCAGGGCCGCAGGCAATAGTACCCCCCGCCTAAGGGTTAGGGTTAGGATAAAAGTTGTTTCGGGTAACCAATCAGATTGCTTCCCATGGCAAGTGATCCCAAAAAAAATTTCTGCCAACGGCGACGTCTACGACCGAGGTAGACTGGTACTAGCATAATTATCACCTTTGTTGACGTTGTCAAACTCGTTGGCGTCCCGTAGACAACGCCATCCATCAACGCCAACTTCAAGCTTGTTTTTTACGAAGCTGATTTGAATATTATGGCTGCATACAGGCAACAAACGTAAGTATGATTATTAAACACGCAATTTATTTAATAACGATTCGCTTACTGTTTTTCATCAACTGCTTTTCTCATGGTTTGTATAGTGTGCATATTTTGTAATATTTTGATTGTTAAGCGTGGTGGAATGGTGACTGTATATTACTTTAAGCTTATGTTTTTTTGTTTTTCTTAGTCTTGCTAAAGTAAAGCTATGAAATGGACACACGAGCATGACTTGGAATTAGCAAAAGAAATGCTAGCCGAGAGACCATTTGAGCATGTAAAATGCTCGCGTGCAATAAGCAATTGGAATCGTACGGCAAACGATTGTCGACAACTTATATGGAAAATTTGATTGTTTGTGTTGAACACCACTTTAATAAATTATCATGTAAATGTAAGAACTCCTCATCTGAAATGAAACCACTGTCAAAAGACAAGAGCAGAGCGTCGATTGTGTCATCCATTTTGGAAACACAAAATTTTGAATTTACCGCAAGCGCCGAAAGAATTTTGCCAAACTCTTTTTTTTCTACGGCTACCGGCGCTTACGCTCGGTCATAGACGTCGCCGTTGTCTTTGACGTCGCGTTTGCCAAACTCACTAATATTTTGCAGTGCCCTCCCCCCCCCCTAAAATTCCGCAAACAAGTGTTTTCTGTTTTTTGCCATGTCAAGACGAAGAAGTCGGAGTGATAAACGCAATATTATATGACCGATTTGTTTTGGTAGCTTATCCAATTTTCATTGCAAAAGCCAGTTTGCATGCACTCTTGATATTTTAACATGGGTTCCAAGATAAAACGATGGACGTTTTCAGATGCCTATTAAAAGGCTAAAGTGTATATATTGGTTCTGTACTACTTCTGAGTTTATATTAAAGTGTTTCGTAATCTTGATGCCCCTTTTGTTGACCCTGAGTACGGCCCTGTCAACTCCGGAAACTATCCTCAAATCGATATTAGGTTTATCGCTTCGTCCTTCAGTTAGACTTTTTCACTTCTTTTCTTTTAAAGATAAAATTCCCTTACTACGTCTTAGATCACATGTTGAATATAATTTTACGTGTGGAAGTTGTGGAGCTTCTTACATCCGGAGAAACAATCCGACATCTACATACACCTGTATCTAAGCACATGGGAATCTCGCTTCTTACTGGGAAGAAGTATATAGTAACCCTCCTCTCACAAGTATCCTCTCTCATCACCTTGACACTGGTCACCCTGTCTCTTTTAGTGATTTTAAGATTATTTCTAGTTGTACTTTTGAATCAGAACTTCTTTTGCGCTAAACCGCTCTACTCATTCGCGCGAAACTCTACTCATTCGCGATCTCAAACCACCTTTAAACGCAAATATTGGCACCGCACCACTTTTTCTTTTGTAAGCTTATAATTCCGTCTTTGTCATTGTATACTAGTGTCGTCTAATCCTGTACGATGTATTTTTAGTTTTCTCTCTTGATTTGTTAATTAATTCATAATTTATGACAACTTTGTAACTATATATTTAGGCTTTCTGCACTTATGTAAATTATTATTCTCTGAAGATGTTAATTTGTGTTAGAATTTTAATAAATATTATGACTCGTGTTTTACTCAATATACGGTAATGGTTTTTGTCAAAATATTATGATGGGCTTTGATATTTATCCTAAGATTACGATTCCCGCGTGATCGAGTGAAATGCCAAATATTACCTATATATATCTTCTTCTTCTTCTTCTTCTTCTTATGCTGTCCATCGATTACCGATGATGACTAGATGAGGTGTTTGAGTCTCCGATGTAGTAATAGGCCCTTTGCACTATGAAACAAACGATTGCACTGCTCACAGGAATGATCTGGATTTCCTGGATTGTTTCTGATGAACTGTCTTCGTACTGCATCATCAGCTCTTCTTTTCTCGATGTTTTCCATGCCATCCCTGATAACTTTCCTCCACTCTTGTCGATTTTGAGCAGTTTCTTCCCATTTAGTCATATCAATCCCAGTAGCCTTCATATGTCGTTTCATAACATCTTTGAAGGGAAGCTTCTGGCCACCTCTGAGTCTGGGTCCGTCAGCAAGCTCTCCATACAACAGGATGCGTGGTATTCGGTCCTGACGCATACGCATGACATGCCCAGCCCACCTGAGTTGGTGTGCTGCTAAAAGAGCTTCGACACTCACCATGCTGGCCCTTCTGAGCACTTCCACGTTTGTAATGTGGTCCTGCCACTTTATTCCCAGTATTCTCCTCAGGTGTCTCATCTGTACGGAGTTCAGTTTCTTGATGTGGCTGCGATAAAGTGTGTACGTTTCAGCAGAGTAGAGAAGCGCAGGTAGGACAACTGCTCGATAAACCTTGCATTTGGTTGAGGTACGAATTCCTGATTGTGACCAGAGACGTTCTTCTAGTCTTCCAAAGGATCTGCATGCGCTCGGAATACGGTTGTGCACCTCTATGTCTACCCGGTTGTCGTTGGATATCGTGCTGCCTAGGTACTTGAAGTTCTGCACCACATTCAATGGTGTATCATCCATATATATACATATATATATACATATATATATATATATATATACATATACATATACATATACATATACATATACATATACATATACATATACATATACATATATATATATATATATATATATATATATATATATATATATATATATATATATATATATATATATATATATATATATATATATATATATATATATATATATATATATATATATATATATATATATATATATATATATATATATATATATATACTTTGCTATATATATATATATATATATATATATATATATATATATATATATATATATATATATATATATATATATATATATATATATATATATATATAATATATATATATATATATATATATATATATATATATATATATATATATATATATATATATATATATATATATATATATATATATATCAAAGCTAAAAGGTGGTAAACTGCCAAGAATTTAGTGACGAAATACTGACGTTTCGAGCGGAGCCCTTCATCAGAGTAAGACGAGATGAAATAAAATAAATAGGGCTTATATACTGTATATGCCAAAAGGGTGTCACAAGTAGAAAGTAGCCAATCAAATGCACGGGAGATAAACAAACTAATGATTAATGAGATGCGAAAAGTTAAATCATAGTCGATCAGCAAACAGACTGAGGGGGATTAGGCGATAGTAAAGCAGTAAGAAACAAAAACTTGAAAAGGAATGAAAGTGCATAAGCTAATCATAAAAAAGTTCCAAGCAAACTAAAATAACAAAAAAACTTGTAGGAAATTAAATAAAAGAAAAACGTTCGTTAAGACCAAGAGGTGTGTGGTACCAAGTTTATTCGAAATTTTCCTTCACCATAAATCCTTAGAACATGTAGTTTAATCAAGGGCTGCGTTTACAGCTAGAGCAAAAGTAATCGGATTCGTATTTGTTTCATTGTAAATAGTTTGGGATTTGTACTTCATGTTATCCCTTTATGAAGGACCATAGCGCAAAGGCCTATGGGACGAAAGCACATGGAATACCAAGGAGGTTCCATGTTTGTCGTAGGATTTAAAATGTTATGAAAGGTTTATCTTTTTTGTATTTGGTACAGTTTTAAGGATTTATGGACGGGGAAATTTGCTAGGAACAGATTTTCAGATTGTTTGTTGCTTATAATTAAAATACTGAAACTCCAAGCGTTTCCCTGTGTGTCTTAATTTATACGTCACGGTACTTCTCTCCACATCGGTCCAATATCTGAAAATCTTGGTGTTTATACGACTTGCTGATTGTGGTTTGAAGCTGTGTAAAGAATGGACAATATGGATAAAGCCAAGAATGTTCGACGGGCGGCTAAAGGTACGTTAACGAGAGCCATCAATGCTTGTAAAGAACTGATAGGTTCTGGTCGTCCAGTTAATGAAGTTGCTGAAGTGTTTCAAAGTTTAAAGAGTGCTTATAAGGCACTAGAAGTTAAGCATGATGAGTTTACAATGTTGTTAGAAGATAAGGATTTTGACGAAGCCGAGGAATGGATGCAAGCCTGCAGTCGTGAATACACAAGTTGTTGTGTAATGTTTAATGATTATGCAAATGCCAATGTTGCTAAGAGTGAAGAAGATAATGTTTTGGAACAGCATGAGGTTAATAGTGTAGAAGAGGACGGTGAGAATCACCAGAATCCAGGTTCAAATGAAGAGGCTGAAAGTGATGTCATACCTGTTGAACAACCAAGTAATATATCCGGAAGTAAGAAAGTGCCAAGCCCCTTTTCATTGAAGCATGAAAGGCCGAAATTACCAAAGTTCGATGGTGATGTGAGGCAATACTTTATCTTCAAGTCAGACTTCCAGCATGCTGTAGAATCTCATTATGCTGAGAGGGACACACTTACAATTCTTCGGTCGTGTCTCACTGCTCAACCAGCCAAATTAATTGAAGGAATAAGCTCGAATTTGAAATTGGCATGGAAATACCTGGATCAGAATTATGGTGATCCAAGAGTGGTCTCGGACACTGTCACATCAGATCTAGAGAAATTCAAAGCTTTGAGTTTTGGTGAAGATGATCGTTTCTGTGATTTGGTGAATTTGGCTCGAAGATCATATAACATACTGAAGGAGGTCAAGAGAGAACAAGATATCGACAACACCCATGTCATATCCCTCATGGAAAGAAAAATGACGATGGATGATCTACGAGTGTGGGCCCGCCATCTCAACAGTCGAAAGCTGGAGCCACCAATGAAGAATTTGCTTGAATGGATGGAAGAGGAGATGACAGCACGAATTCGGTCTGGAGCTACAATTCGAAAGAATGTCTCGTCAAGGTCAAAGGTGAATATGAATATGATTGGCTCGAAGGATCCGAAGATGGGGGACGCTAGGTCCAAAAGGTGTTATGTTTGCCACGAAAACCATTATGCGGATGAATGTAAAAGATTCATGGACATGACCAGCAATGAAAGATGGAAAGCCGTAAATGCTTCTCTTGTCTAAAGAGAAGTAAAGATCACACCGTTGCAAACTGTACTCGAAAGAAGGAATGCGGTCAAACCAATGTGAATGGGGGTTCATGCAAGAAGTACCACCACAAGCTCCTGCATAGTAACACCGTTGAAGAAAGGCCACAGTCTCGTGTCCATTTCACCCAAGAAAATAGCAGTACTACCATACTGCCAATGGTAACTGGTTTGATTAAGGGAAAGGACTGAGTGGCATCGGAAGCAAATGTATTCTTTGATAGTGGTGCCCAGATCAGCATGATCCGTAATTCGTATGCAGACTCCTTGGCGTTAGAAAGTAAGCCCGTCAGCATCGTAATTACCAAGATCGGAGGAGCAGAGGAAGAGTTGACGACGAAAGTGTACAAAGTGCCCGTGCACACCTGTGAAGACAAACGAGTCCAAGTCATACAAGCTGTTGGCATAGAACAGATCTCCGAGGACAGCTCCATTGAAAACCTAGATGTGATCGCCAGAACCCTAGATATTCCGGTTGGTTCTTTGAGACGCAAGGCTGGTTCAGTAGATCTCTTAATCGGCGTAAACTACCCTCAATTCCATGCAGGTGAAACCAAAAGCAAGAAGAATCTCGCTGCCAGAAAAAGTCCACTAGGCTGGGTTGTCTTTGGGACTGGAACAAAGGAATTGACATTTGAACGCAAGCAAGTTTTACATGTTCGTCTAGCCTCGCCAATCGATTTAACTGATTTTTGGGAAACGGAATCGATGGGAGTTTCGTCGCCAAATTGCGAGTGTCCACAAGTCAAAATGTCGTTGCAAGAACAACGGGAGTTGAAAATGATTGAAGAGTCATGCGAACTGGTCGGTGAAAAATGGATCATGAACTATCCGTGGAAAAGAGATCCCGAACAGTTGCCTAACAATTATCCTCAAGTTCTAAAGAAACTGGAAAGCACGGAACGACGCCTGAATAAAGTGCCCGAGCATGCCAAAAATTACAACGCACAGATGAAAGAAATGGAGGATCGAAAGTTTTCTCGAAAGTTGACCAGAAAAGAGATCGCAGAATGGAACAAGCCAGTCCATTACGTCTCTCATCACGCGATAGTGCGACCATAAAAGAAGTCCACTCCGGTGCGCATTGTCTTCAATAGTTCTGCAGCGTTCAAAGGACACTGCTTGAATGATTATTGGCACAAAGGCCCAGACTTGTTAAATAACCTGTTTGGTGTTATACTGCGATTTCGTGAAGGTGCTGTTGCTATCGCTGGTGATATAGCAAAAATGTACCATATGATTTCCATCCCACCTGCGGATCAACACGTCCACCGGTTTCTTTGGCGGAATCTTGAAACGGAGCGTGAACCAGACACCTATGTGAAAACAGTTCTGACATTTGGAGATCGACCTTCCCCTACCATGGCCACGGTTGCCTTGCGCAAGACTGCTGAGCTGAAGGAAGACACGAAACCGAAAGCTGCCAACGCTATTAAGAACAACACGTATGTCGATGACATTTGTGAGTCTCAAAGCAGTGCTAAAATAGCTAAGGCGTTAATGAGCGACATTGATGACGTGCTTGGTGCTGGTGGATTTCACATCAAAGAATGGATTTCGAACGCACCGCTAAATGATGAAAGGCAGAAAGGAGAGGTGGTGATTGGCAAAGATCCAGCGAGTAACACCCAGAAAGTTCTTGGAACCGTCTGGCACCCTCAAGAAGATAAGTTCTCGTTCAAAGTGAAATTGGGAGACACGGATGGCGCGAAGTTAACGAAGCGTATGATCTTGAGCAAGCTGTCTGGGATATTTGATCCTATTGGAGGTGGAGTTGCTGTTCTAATAAAGTCGAAGATAGCAATGCAAGAGCTATGGCAACGAGGTTTGGGCTGGGATGACGATGTCCCCCCAGATATTAGAATGAAATGGACGGCATTGTTCAGTGAAATGTCTGCATTAAATCAAGTCCAATTTGAACGATGTTTGACACCAGTCCACGTAGTAAGTGATCCATGGTTGGTTGTATTCAACGATGCGTCTCGGTTAGCATTTGGTACTTGTGCATACATCAGATGGCAACTCAACAACGGAGCATTTGGTGTTAGATTTGTTGCGGCCAAGTCCCGCGTGGCCCCGTTAAAGGAGCTCACGATCCCTCGGCTAGAATTACAATCTGCTGTTTTAGCAAGTCGTTTGGCTAAAACCATCCTCGAAGAAACTCGTCTGAAGATTGCACGAACGATCTTCTACTCGGACAGTCGTGTCGTGATTGCATGGATCCAAGGTCAGCCAAGATCGTACAAGCCCTTCGTATCCTGTCGAATAAGTGAGATTCAGTCAAATTCGGAGCCAGCCGACTGGTTTCATTGTCCCACAGAAATGAACGTGGCAGATGATTTAGCCAAAGGTATCCCCGCAAGCAAAGTGAACGGCAGATGGTTTAACGGGCCAGAGTTCTTACAGTTGCCAGAGGAACAATGGCCTACAGAAACCGGCTTACCTGACAAGAAAGAAGTAGAAAAGTTGAAACTCAACTCATGGCTGTGTTACCTCCGTGTCGGTTACAGCCATGCACGCCGCCGTTCCTTTACTCTTCAATGGACTACTTCGGTCCAATCAAAGTGAAGGTGGGCAGAAACAAAACGGCCAAACACTATGGTGTAGTGTTCACATGCTTAAATACCAGAGCGGTTCATTGTGAAGTTGCCGTCGACGCTAGCGCAATGGAACTTCTTCAAGTCTTAAGAAGATTCTTCTCATTCCGTGGATATCCGAAACTGCTTTTATCCGACAACGGCACGCAGATGGTGGGAGCAGATCACGAACTCAAACTCATGATCGAAGGATGGAACGAAAAACAACTGAAAGAATTCTGCGCAGACCGCAAAATTGAATGGAAATTCATCACTCCCTTAGCCCCACATCAAAACGGATGCTCTGAAGCAATGGTAAAGAGTATAAAATGCGCATTGAAGAAAGCAATTGGTGATGCTTTGCTACACCATTCGAGTTGTACACCTGCCTATTGGAAGTGACGAATTTGGTCAATCAAAGGCCGATCGGAAGAGTGCCAACTGATCCTGATGATGGAAGCTATCTATGCCCAAATGACATCCTGATGGGTAGAGCTACCAATGCTGTTCCGCAAGGTCCATTTAGAGAAACTGGAAATCCACGACACCGCTTCGAGTATTGTCAGAGAATCGTTGATTCCTTCTGGAGAAAATGGTCAAGGGACGTCCTACCACAGCTTACTCCACGGAGAAAATGGAAGATTCAGCGGCGAAACGTGAAGGTGGATGACTTCGTGATAGTATCAGATCCAAACGCGGTACGAGGCAAATGGAACACTGGAAGGATCGTGGAAGTTTTCCCAGGAGACGACAACTTGGTTAGAAACGTAAAGGTCAGAACGGCAACGGGGACCTACAACCGCCCAATTGGCAAGATCTGCGTCATTCATCCCGCTGAAGGCTGTGACGACTGACGATGTGATGTGAATGGGAATTCTCCCATTGTGTGGGGGAATGTTTCATTGTAAATAGTTTGGGATTTGTACTTCATGTTATCCCTTTATGAAGGACCATAGCGCAAAGGCCTATGGGACGAAAGCACATGGAATACCAAGGAGGTTCCATGTTTGTCGTAGGATTTAAAATGTTATGAAAGGTTTATCTTTTTTGTATTTGGTACAGTTTTAAAGATTTATGGACGGGGAAATTTGCTAGGAACAGATTTTCAGATTGTTTGTTGCTTATAATTAAAATACTGAAACTCCAAGCGTTTCCCTGTGTGTCTTAATTTATACGTCACGGTACTTCTCTCCACATCGGTCCAGTATTGTTTTTTACTCCCATGAGGATGCAAAACAATATGAATCCGGATACTTTTGCTCTAGTGTAAACGCAGCCCAAGTGAAATGCCAAATATTGCTAGCTGTAATATACCCAGAATCTTATCCCGGCATTACCACCACTATATATACAGAACTCGTGACCATAGGCTCTCGGCAACGGCCTCCGTAGCTCAGTGGTCAGAGCACTGCACTAGCATCGCAGGGTCGCGCGGGTTTAACACGGATATTATTCCAATCTGGTACAAACGATATGTAGATGACACATTCACTTTATTCAATAACAAACAAACAGCTCTCTCTTTCCTGCATATATTAAATTCGCTTCATCCGTCTTTAAAATTTACACAAGAATTCTTGGATGTGTTAGTTCACAAAGATGATAATTCATTCCTGACAAGCATTTCTCGAAAATCTACATTCACACGTTTTGATCTTTTAGCTCGACAAAACAAAATATTTCATTGGTGAAATGTTTAATTGACAGAACACGCAAGTTATCTTCGGATAAGTTTTTGGAACAAGATCTTAGCGAGTAAAAACCATTTTCTTAGCAAATTGCTTGATAAAATATTCATGTCTCGTCCTAATCTATAGAACCAAAATGGACCTAACATACCGTGGATTGGTAAAATTTTCGAACAATTCCAGAAACAACTGAAGGTTACTATAGAAAATACTTTCTTCTGGACAATTTTGCCGCGTGGTTCTCGCTACGTAGGAAGAACATCTCAAAGGTTAGGCGAAAGAATAAAACAACACGTTCCTAGTAACATACGCCGAAAAATCGTTCCGTTACGCCAACTGCAGCCAAGAAGACAATGCCGTCAAGACACGGTCATTAACTGTGATTCTGCCATTTCCCGACGCCTTTAATTCTCAATGCGCCAACTCTTACAATGACACTAAATTCCGGATATTGGCTAAGTGTCGCTCGCCCTTTCAATTGAAGGTATTGGAATCTCTTTACATCAAGTTGTCAGATCCTGACTTGTGCCGAACATCGTTATTTTTAAAACATCGTTATTTTAGGAACACTGTCATGACGCCTTTGCGTCTGACGTATTCGATTGACTATAAATACAAGCTATCTTAGGGTTTTTTCTTTAGCAGACGTAGCACTTGATAAGTTGTCTGCCGAAATGCATCGTGCTCATTTATTTTAAAAGCCTATTTATTTGACTTGTAAGACTGTCTTAGCGTTCGACTTAAAGTGCCCCAAACCTCAAAAATTTTTATTGTCTTATTTGGAAGAACTTTTAAAATGATAAAGTAACTTCTTTTGAAGATTTTCGTTTCTTTGCTTTCTTTCTGAGATATATCAGTTTGTTTGATATGCAAATATCTGGAATTTCGTCACACATGCATAATGAGTTATCAGAGAATGTTATATATCTTTGCGTTCATGAAATAAAAACACTAAAGTGTGAATAACACGTGTGTGCGTTTCTCCCACAACACCAAACTTCTTGATTTTAAAGGATTTCGTTCGAGAATGAAAGAGATATACACATTTCTCCAATAAGTCATTATGCATGTGTGACGAAATTCCAGACATTTGCATATCAAACAAACTGATATATCTCAGAAAGAAAGCAAAGAAACGAAAATCTTCAAAAGAAGTTACTTTATCATTTTAAAAGTTCTTCCAAACAAGACAATAAAACATTTTGAGGTTAGGGGCACTTTAATCCAGAATCTTTTCATCTTGTTTACGAAGAAATGAATGTGAATAATTTCGGCCGAGTTATCGCCTATCTTACATTTGTATACCGGTTAAGCGATTCCTGCGATGAAGAAATAGTAATTTGAGAAGTTACAAACAAGTTACTTGATCGACAGATTTCAGAAATTAAAGAAAACACACGCTGAACACCTACTTCGAAGATATGAACATACATCAGGCCCTATTAAACAACCGTAACTACCGAAAAGCCTCGTTTTCATAAAATTGCCGCCATATTTGCAATTGGCCTACTGGTTCCTTTTATTTCTTTTTGTTTATATATTTATACATTTTTGATGTTGACTGATGTGTTCTCCCTGGGGGAGGGGAAATGGCCCATCAGTTTTACCCCGAAACCCAACCCCAACACAAAAAAGATCCTAACCCCCTGCCTAATGAGTTTTCTAACCCTAACCCCCGCCTAAAAAATCTTAAAAAATCAAATTGGTCCTTTCCCAGGGGGGATGTGACTCATGCATAATTTCTAAGTAAATAAACCGTTTAAATTTTACGTTTTTTTGCACGTTTTCGTAATATAATAGACACGTATGTTATGTATTTAGACACGGTAATTCCAAATCTGTTTTCAGAATTGAAATCGAGTAAATATTGGCCGAGATAACGTTCAAAATCTACATACGAGGAACCAGCCTTTTGGGATTTACAAATACAAATACGCAGTCTTTTTAGGCACTGGGGACCTAATATGTGTGCACTTGTTTGTGAATAAATGTTAAAGAAAAATCCCAACGAATTTGAGCCTAAATAACCTAGAAGGCTAGTGCCCATTTAAACAGCTACTTGGTGGCAGAGAACACATTTCCAACGAACTCTTGTCTATATATACTTATTATTCGCTTCAAACTGCTGTTTATATGAGCCGCGATAGTCTGGCTAACCGGGCTGAGTCGTGTCACGAAAATCTTTCCTCGACCCAAGAACCTAAATCCGTAATCCAGCACTGCTTGGGTGTATGCGGATAAACCCGGCCGCTAACCGCCCGGCTCATACCGGTATCTATAAAATTTGCGGAATTTTACACTGAATATAAACTATTGGTACACTATAAACTATTGGTAGCAAAGGACCATTATTGTCAAACTATTATATACTTATTAGAAATTAGTTTAATCATTATGTAAACCTTGATAATTCAGTCATAATACTGTAAAATTAAGGTATTATAATAAACGATCTATCTATCTATAAATTATTACCTCTCGTAACCTCTTTAAGATGATATTCTCTCGGAGAGAATTTCCTATCACGTACTCTCCGATTGGATTATAATGGCCTCCCTTCGATGACCGGAACATGTAATGGGAAACATCTTCCATATTCCGAGATTAGATTCCACGAAAACCAACAAAACAGTACTGCGGGATGCAATGCGGCGATTTGCGCCAGATTTATCGCCGCCTTTTTGCGCCCGCGAGCGTCTGTACGCAGGCTAGATTATCACCTGATAGTACGGTGACCCACAAGGGTCACCTCTTCTCCGTACAAACACGTATCTTCTCCGTAGAAATCGAGCTTCTCCGTGGGAATACGCACATGTTCCGCGGAAACAGACGCTTTCTCCACAAAAACAGACGTCTTACCCGTAGAAATAGACCCCTTCTCCGCGGAAACAGATGCCTTCTCCGGTGAAATATAGAAACAGACCCCTTCTCCGTAGAAACAGACGTCTTCTCCGGTGAAATAGACACCTCCTCCGTAGAAACTGACCCCTTCTCCGTATAAACAGACCCCTTCTCCGTAGAAACAGACCCCTTCTCCGTAGAAACAGACCCCTTCTCTGTAGAAACAGATGCCTTCTCCGGCGAAATAGACACCTTCTCCGTAGAAACAGACCCCTTCTACTCCATAAAAATTTGAAAAACTCCCCCCGGAATCACCCCCTGATTTTTTTCATCCGGGGGGCAGAAAAAAAAGGTTATAACTGTTGGCTGATTGGCACCATGATTTAATTTAATAATTTCCCACGGTATGTATTTCACCGTAGGAATAAATTTGAAACAATGCCACTGAAGTATTCTTTAGAAAATATTTTTATGACAAAGATGCTTACCGGCAATGTCATTCCCGCAATTATGTATAAGCGTACGTACGCTATTTTTTAAGAGTTGCCTGCGGAGGAGGCTAGCTATTTTTAATGTTGAACTAGAAAAACTAAAACGCATCCTTATAAATAATGGTTATCCAGAGAAATTACTTGACACGTTGCTGCTTTTCTCGACAAAGTTTTCTCCAAATCACCTAAACCACCCACAGTTCCTAAACGTACTGTTTATTTCTCTCTACCGTTTATCGCACAACACTTCGTTCATATCCGAACTCAACTCGCAGGTCGAGCTACGGGAGGGGGGGGGGGGGGGGGGGTGGGAATGGGGGCGTCGGGGTGCAAAACCCAAAAAAAATCTTTATACGAGTTTCAGTCGGCAGAAATTATATTTTAGACGTGTTCTTTTTAACATGGACAAGTAGAATCATTAACGTTTAGCACTTATCAGTTTAAATTTGTTTATATGTAAATGTGCAATCAACGAGAGAATTACGCCAAAGTCAAAGACATAAATTTATTAAAATGTCATCATGTTTTCATTTCGTATTGAGAGTGCGTCCCGTGGGTCATTTTAGTAGGCACCCGACGGAAAGACAATATTTTGCAGTGCCGGTCCTAAAATTCCGCAAACAAGTGTTTTCTGTTTTTTACCATGTCAAGACGAAGAAGTCGGAGTGATAAACGCAATATTATATGACCGATTTGTTTTGGTAGCTTATCCAATTTTCATTGCAAAAGCCAGTTTGCACGCACTCTTGATATTTTAACATGGGTTCCAAGATAAAACGATGGACGTTTTCAGATGCCTATTAAAAGGCTAAAGTGTATATATTGGTTCTGTTCTACTTCTGAGTTTATATTAAAGTGTTTCATAATCTTGATGCCCCTTTGTAATCGTGCATTTTTAGCAACGGCGTGGTGCCCTAATTTCGCAAAAATTCTTATCAGAAATCGCCGGAAAGCACTTCTGGGCTTTGCAAAATCATGTGTATTTCGAACAACCCTGGATGACTAGGTACTGTTTTGACAAGCTTCGATCGATAGGAATTCGACGAATGGGAATGATGGGAATTCGACGAATTGTTTACAGGCTCGTCTTGGTTTACGCGCGAGTACTGGGTACGAGCTGGGTATTCGAACTCGAATTCCCCGCTGATGACGGTCATCAGCGGCTGATGACGTCATCAGCGGGGAATTCGAGGTTAAAGCGCGGGGAATTCGAGTTTACATTGACTGGTCACCTGGTACAAATCTAGCTCTTTGATTGGACAATTTATAGTTAAGGTATAATATATATATATATATATATCGAAATTTTCCTTCACCATAAATCCTTTCAACATGTAGTTTGATCGAGTGAAATGCCAAATATTACCTATAATATACCCAGAATCTTATCCCGGCATTACCACAACCATATATACAGAACTCGTGACTAGGCTCTCGGCAACGGCTTCCGTAGCTCAGTGGTCAGAGCACTCATGCACTATACAAAATAATCCAATATCCTTGGAGTCACGTGACCAGCCTTTACCGGGTCTTCTCTTCCCTAGCTCCACTCCCCTCCTATCCCGGGCGCTACGAGTTCGTAATTTTCATGTTTTTTTAAATTTGATTTTTCCAATTTTTCTCTGTAATAGATCCGTTTAGCAATTCGTAAATAATGATTTAATTTATTCCTATAGACTTTGTAAGAACATACGCGTTGATGTGTAGGATTACGGATATAGACCACTTTCATAATGGCACCCAAATTAAATATTCTTTTATATTCACTTAAATTAGCCTTTCTGACCTCGTTCGTGTGTCTGTAATTCCAAAGAATCTTTGCTTTGTAACGAGGCCAGAAAAGCTAATTTGCATGCGTATAAAATAATATTTAGATTGGCCGGCATTATGAAAGAGGTCTATACTGTTTGTATAACAAATTTGTAATTTTGATAGATTTTAGAAGCCTTTTGATAGCCATGGTTTATTAGCCTGTGTACAATGAACCTGAATATACACCTGTAATACAGTCTGTGAAAACTCGCACGATAGCTTGTCGACCCCCCGCTGAGCTACTCAGGTCTGAGTTGTAGATTTTGATTGTTCAAATCACAACCCTTGACTTATTCCGCTACCTCCTCCGCAGGCGCTTATTCCGGTACAATTGGTTATCTGGGAAGTCTTGTGAGATCAAATAAACAATTATGAATCATATGAGTATTAAACCACTCAAAATCTACTACTCAGATCTGAGTGGCTCAGCGGGGGATCGACAAGCGATCGTGCGAGTTTTCAGACTGTATTACAGTGTATATTCAGTGTATATTCAGACTGTGTTTGATGTAAATCTCCGTGTACTTTGCAAGAAAATGTGCATACGCAACGGTAGGGTCATTTAGGGTCACCTCAATAACAGTCCAGTAATAGCGTTCCTTAATTTGGTCGTTAAACTTGCCCATATTATCCGGTATTTGTCACGAAATGTTACATATTTTCTAGAAGAAGTATTTGGTTATGATTCTTCGAAATCAATAAAGAAAATTGGTAAGTGATCAGTAATATCAGTGAATAATAGGCCACTAACAGCATGGTTGTGAATATATAGTTCGTAAAGATATTATCAATTAGTGTCGCCGTAACGGATAAAACATGTTGGAATGTCCAGGAACTCGCCAGAAGTAGAATGACATTGATGATTTGTTAAATTCAGATTAAAGTCTTCCATTATATAGCATATCTTATTTTCACGCGAAATTTAAAAACATACTTAAATTCCGATCTGGTGGTCTATACAGTGTGTATAAAAAAAACGAAATCTGTCTAGGGTTTTCAAAGTTCAAACTACAACAATACTGTAAGTTGTTTGAAAGGAATGTTAATTAATTTTATGCTGGTTCCGGTTTTTACGGATCTCGATAAATAGACCTATTTCATAATGGCGGCCAGTCTAAATATTATTTTATATGCATTGCAAATTAGCCTTTCTGGCCTCGTTACAAAGCAAATAATCTTTGGAATTACAGACACACGAACGAGGTCAGAAAGGCTAATTTAAATGAATATAAAAGAATATTTAATTTGGGTGCCATTATGAAAGAGGGACTCCGCAATCTCAGCATTATTACTCGGGCTACTGTAGTAGCACGAGGCCAGGTTTGGGCTCCGTTTTTATGTTTTCCCCCCTAATATAAAGCAGCCTATAATTACGCATCTATCTGGCATTTCTTCGAACTTCTTGAGTCGCACAGCAACTTCTCTCATTGAAATAAATGAAAAACATTGTAGAACTGATAACCTGAGTTCCAGAATTACATCAAAGTAGTTAGTAAACCCATTGCCCTGGGCTATGGTCCAAAAAGACGAGGCTTTTTACTATCTCAATGCGGTCTCGCAACCTGAAATAACGACTGTACAGAATACAATAAAAAAAATTAAAAGCTTTTTCATATTTTATGAAACAGTTTTACACGGCATTCACTCCTATATAGCAACATAAATCCTCTCCTCTATACAGGTTTTCGAGGAAACACTTTCAGTCTTAAATGTATGTTCATCAGACAACTGTACATTTCTGTAAACGCCTTCCAAGTGAGTCAGTTTCGAATAACTGCACAGCTAACTACTGTATTAACGTTACTTCAATATTTATTAGTTCATTGTCATTGAAAACACAGGACGTGCTGAAGCTCTTCGGGCTATTTTCTTCGCTGGCGGCTCTCGGAGGTGCTTTCTAGTTTTCTCCCTGCTTCTTATCTTGGTCTTCTGTTTGCTGCGATCCACCTTCTCTCTCGGACGCCATCTTAAAAAATAAACAGCACGTCATAGGCGATAGCACACGCCATCGACACACGCAAACTTTTCTTTTTTTCTAATTAATAGTTTTAAGTAACTTTAAGAATGTATTGTTGTAAGAGCATTGAGACTATTGTATAATGCTCCTCATAAACACTAACAAAAATAAACACAAATGCGGAATGCACGACTGTTGATACATGAATCTTGAAAGTGAAATGGTTTAGGGTTGCCAATTTGGCCTTTTTTAGGCCAAATTTCTCGATTTTGGCTTCTTTTATTGTGGTTTGGCTTCCAAAAATTCTATTTGGCCTATTCCTATTTTTTGGCTTATTTTTGGCTTTTTTCAAAAGTATGGAGTAAATTCGAGTAACTATGGACAATTTCCCAGTCTGAACTCTATGACAATGCACCGCACCATTAATATTGAATGAAAAGCTTCGCCGTTGGTCGGATCACTATAAACCAATCAGAATTCAGATTCGCGCTACCTGTCTTCGCAGAGGTCCGATTATTTTTCAACCAATCACATATCAAGAATTTTGATCCGCTGAGATATATAAAGGATTTTTCCGTTCGAAAAAGACGAAAATTTCGATTTGAACTTCAAAGTTTCACTTTCAACTTTTAAAACGTTATTAAAAATTAAAGCTCATTGGCTGTTGACGAACTTATATCCTAAACTAAAACAATGTGTGCACTACTACACTGAGTCACTGACTTCATAATTCATATGACTTAGAAACTATCGCTGTGCTGTATTCGGGGATATGCATGCTGACTGCTGAGTGAAGGTGGAATAAAAGTGTAAAACATCGAAATGTTGTCAAATAATAAAGTTATTTTCCTTTTGAAATTTATATTTCATAAATATTTCTTATTTAAAGATGTAATAAACAGATTTCTGAGTTCTTGTATCATGATATGTATTACTCCATAGTGCCATTACGCTTAAAAATTACGTATTCAGCTTCGCTTGGGCGCGATCCTCTGGGTAGGAGATTGGGTTTGAGTTTTGGCCCTTTTTGGCTTCTTTTGATCTTGAATTTGGCCACTTCGGGCTCAGATCTGCTGGCAACCAATTGGTTAGCAGGAAGCAAGCAAGCAGTGGAATCTCGACTAATCACGTGCACGCATCTTCTTTCTTCGAATACACTTTCAATAAGATTTTTCACTTGACGAAAATCTCGAAAAAGACTTCCTTTATTACGGTGGCCCATGCATGGCAAAATATTAAAATAATCAAGGCAATTATTTACAGGAAATACAAGAATCGCGTTCAGAGAATCAGCCCTCGAAAACGAGGTCGGCATTCGGCAATGCTGACTGAGAAGCAGACGTATCAACTTCGATGTTGGCAAAAATACTTCTTTTTCTTCTGATACGCGACTCGTGGAGAACGTATATTTGGGTTTTAAACTTCGGAAACTAAGGTAAATAATCAACAAGCATATTTGCCTTCTATGGCTTGGAGGAGCTCTGAAATTATAATTCTATAGGTAGAAATGCTGAAAGGTATCGACCTGGGTCGGATTAAGATGGGATTAATTTCCCCCCGACCCCAATATTGATTTTTTTCGAGGGCTGGAGAGTTGTGTACGCCAAAATGACAATCGAAAGGAATATCGCGTGCGTGTAAGATGGATCTTAACCAAAGTTGTCATTCCCACTCACCTTTTTATACGCCACTTCGAACAACTTGAGTGATTTCTGCTGTAGTTCATTACATTGGTCCTTGATGGCTTCAGCTGTGATGTTTTCTGTGTTCGAAAGAACCTCTCTCAGTTTGGTCAACTCTTCTTTGAGACTTGAAACCTAGATATAAGACACAGAAAAATGGTGACACTATTGGCGAAAATTAAACACACGATGAATGCATAAAGACGAGAGACAATGCACGACTGTTGGTACATGAATCTTGAAAGTGAAATGGTTAGCATGCAGTTGAGCTACACCAAGCTAATTGTTCCCAGTTTGGTATAGCTCAACTGGTAGAGAAGCGAAAAAGAATCTCGAATCACATGCATGCATGCATCTTCTTTCTTCGAATACAATTTCAATAAGGTTTTCACTTGAAGAAAAATCTGAAAAAGACTTCCTTTATAGACTCTATATGGAACTCGAGATTAACGTAGACAACAAACCTCTTCAGCTGGTAGTTGATCTTTGAATTCTTCTATCTTTGATTCAGTGTCATGGACAATACTTTCTGCGTGGTTCACGGCTTCTGTCTTTTCCTATACAGAGAAACATAGAGCATGCAACATTTTATGACAACATTGAAATGTTCAGAGTCAATGTGGAAAATGTACAAGCAAATCGCACATGCCACTTCTTCCCCCCTACAAACAACCTTGATTGTTATACTGCTTCAAAACGATCTGGACTCTTACTGATAAAGAATTGGGAGATTGAAATTTAGGAGGGGAAATTTACGAGCAGTACGTATACCTTGCGTTCCTTGTCGCTCTCTGCGTACTTTTCAGCCTGCTTTATCATGTTCTCAATTTCGTCTTTTTTTAGTCCTCCAGACGATTGTATAACGACTTGAATTACAAAAGAAACATGTATGTCAGACGTTTAGAACAAGCAAATATTGGTATTTCGTTGGCCTAAGTGCAGACGTTACACGCAAAAAAGGGAGGAATCGTGTTGCGGGTGGAACATCAGCACGCAGGCTACGTTACAGTCGCCGCGGGAATTTTTCCTGCACTTAAAGTGGATTTGACGACCACACTACTGTCCCCATACATTTTACTCAATAGTTTGATTCCTTGGTATTTATGGCCAGAAATCGTGGACATTATACGACTCCCTCTTGTAAGCTAATTTACATATCCATTGTCATTCCCTGTAAACAGTGAATTACGTAGAGGGGGGGGGGGGGGGGGCGGCTAAAGAGAATATTTTGATGATACTCAAGTAGGTTGCTTGCAATTTACCAATTTCGTTAACTTAAGGGACTGTAATATTATTTGCTTTCATATTCATTTAGGTCGGGCGAATATACAGTCTGAAAAATGAATAATTGTACAGGTCAATAGCGTAGAGTCTGGCTGCTATTTATTGCTCAAAATGCGGACAAACAAACCAAATTTGACTCACAAATGATTGCAAATGAGCTATTTTGTTATGGCCGCAAGAATTATGGGTAAAAGCGGACAAATATCGATACTGACGTCATCTCTACGGAGCGCTATTCGTGCTTATTTGGCTTATAGAAGATTTTAAGTGTTTGTTTTCTTATCTATTTAATATTATATATAGTTCTTGTGAGAATCTGTGAGGACGTAGCAGTTTTCTTGTTTACTTTTGAAAACAGAGGCATGCATGATGTTTTGCAGTGATGGGTATCCCCCTCTGCAGGACCCCCTAATGTAGATTGGAACCATGAAAATTTGTTCTTCTAATCATAAGTGGACGTGTTCTGAAATTGACTTAGTATCTCGAAAGTGGGATAATAATGGCGGTCGTTACTTTGTTGTTCTTTGCCAGTTCCTTTGTCGCGGGCAGACACGTTGACAATTCCGTTGGCATCGATATCGAACGTCACTTCGACCTGAGGAATCCCTCGTGGTGCAGGAGGAATACCCACCTACGAAGAGACAAAAGTAGAAATTGCAAAGGTTACTTGAACTTCCGTCTCGAAGTTCCTCGATCGCGCGGCTTTATCAACACTGGATATCAAACATTTATCAAGCAGACGATGTTTTCATCAACGTCTCATCATTTTTAAGTGCATGAATGGACTTGTTGACTTCCATTCAATATGTGATAACGTTTTATTAACATAATACGTGTCACAAAAATTACTTACATGTCCCTCAAGCAGCCACTGAGGGAAACAGAAATTCGTATCCCATGCCAGGGTTTCTTTCAGAAAATATAACAAGAGGGGGCAAAACACCCCATAATGAAAATTTGGGGGGATGGATTGGCAATTTACTTAGATTATAATAATTAGCTTGGCAATTATAATTAGCTTGGCAATTTACAAGAGGGGAAAAAATATTTATAAGGGAGGCAAATATTTTTCAATCGGATGCCCCCTCTTACTGACTGGAAAAATTCGGCTATTATCGTTAGAGAAACGTTCTCTCTTGTTTGTGTATTTTTTATGTACTGTATATTTTAAATGTTGTATCTTTTAAATTTTGTACTCTTTTCCATCGTTTGTACTGTAACTGTATATAGACTGCTATTTCACGTATGGACTTAACAGAGCTTTTCAGGCTTACCAATGAAAATTGTCCAAGAATCTTATTATCAGAAGCCATTTCTCGTTCGCCTTGACAAACTTTGATCTCTACTTGGGTCTGACCGTCGGCTGCCGTTGAAAAAATCTACAAGTACACACAATATTCAACTGTTACTACTGTGTATTTAAAGGATGCCATGTACATGGATGGAATATGCTTTGTGTCAGGAAACCGAAAAACGCCACGCAGCACAGCCAAGGTTACGATATAAAATATAGACACGTGACCATTCACTCGTGCACCTGATCTAGTTTATAAGGGTTTACGGTGTCTTGATTCTTCTAAGTGATGTCAATGAATTTCGAATTGGTGATATGATATTATATAAACGCTAACCCTTATAATAACCCTAATACTATTATTATACCTTCACCATAATACTCATGTTAATACTCTTTAATTGATGTTACAGGTATATAACACATTAACACCCAGGAGAAATTACAGTTCCCTCCTGTAGTAGCCAGTCTGCCCCAGGCAATATAAAGTTCCCATTAATCCCGCAAAGCCTGTAGCTTACCTGGCTCTTTTTCGTCGGAATGGTGGTGTTCCTATCGATCAGTTTCGTGAAAACACCTCCGAGGGTTTCGATTCCCAGCGAGAGAGGCGTGACGTCCAACAACAGAACATCCTTGACATCACCAGCGAGCACTCCTCCTTGGATGGCAGCTCCCAACGCTACAGCTTCGTCGGGATTCACGGACTTACTGGGAGCACGACCGAACGTGTTACGGACCAATTCCTGGACCTTAATTCAGAAAAAAAACAAGGATTTGCATCTCGACAAACTTTCCCAATCGCTACTCATTAGTGGAACGCCTGATTCGAAAAGACCGAATTTATAAGATGTTCCAAACAAATTCACATTCTGCATGAGTTGCAGTGCAAGTGACCTACGCCGAACCACGCGGAGTTCATCAAATAACCATTCGGCTTCGCTCTGCTATCCGACTCCTAGTACCCTGTAGCTCATCTCACTTGCTCCCAATCGTGACAACGCTCGTTCAAGAATATTTCGTGCACTTAAAATGGATTCCTAGTCTAGCTTGGTATAGCTCAACTGGAAGAGCAGCGAAACGGAATCCCGAAGGTGCGAGTTGCAAATCCCATTACCACTAATCCGCGGTACCATCAGAGATGTTGTCTGGAGGCTTGACATATCAATAGCGTCCACGCCCCATTGAATCTAGCCTGCGTACAGACGCTCGCGGGCGCAAAAAGGCGGCGCTAAGTAGCGTCTGTGCATCAGAGCCAAATTGTGTGTTCTGTAATTTATGCCGATTATTCGCAATGCTTATAGATTGTGTTTATGCTTTATAGTAGACTTGCTTTATAGTAGACTTGCTTTATAGTAGACTTGCTCCAAGTCTGCCTCTTGATTGTTTCGGGTTTATTTAAAGACGGGTTTGTTTCGAGAAGACGGGTTTATTTCGAGAGTGGTTTAGTTTCAAAAGCGGGTTTGTTTCAAGGTTTTGTAAAGAACCTAGCTGTCTCGAATCAAACCCGTCCCGAATCAAACCCGTCCCGAATCAAACCCGTCCCGTATTCTCGAAACAAACCCGTCTTTAAACAAACCCGAAACAATCAAGAGGCAGACTTGGAGCAAGTCCTAAACGAAACAGCATAACGAGAATCGGGACTCGACGGCTACCTGGAAATATCGTATGATTAACAATTCGATTCCCGCATCTCTTCGACTGTTTGATCATCCTCGAACCAAAATTATGCCGACTATAAACATGCAGTCATCCTTTGCCAAAGTATTAGCAAACTTTAATCTCGTTTACAAAGAATACGTTGAGGCGGCTGAGAAACTGTCTTCGTGGTAAACAACATTGAAAACGGAAGTAGTTCTTAACCAATTGAATATCACGTATTAACTAAATTTTCTAAGCGACCATGCAATCGTGGTCTACTATATGAATTCCTTATAGTAGCTACGTCACAGAACACGATTAACGGCGCTGGTTCATAGTCTGTGGTTTTCAAAATTTCACAGACTATGACGTAGGCTACATTGAATCGCGATGACGGTGGTTTATTACCAGAAGCTTATTTGCATCTTTTTAATAGATAACGTCATCATCGGTTCTATGATGGTATAAAATGCAGGGTCCTAACTTTACAAGTGTCGAAACAGTAACTTCTAAAGTTACGTTCAAAAACTTTTTAAAGCCAGAGTAGCGTCCAACTATGTCAGATTTATCACCTGGTTGCGTTGGGAAATTATTTGTTGATTTGGTTTACGTTAGACGAAACTTCTCTTCGAACCGTTGAAAAGTTCATGGATAAACTTTTTTTCAACTTTAACATAAACTCAGAAAAATGTTTAATCTGAGCCCCAGCAGGGAATCGAACCTGCAGAAACCTTCTGAACGCCAGTTACGCTCTAACCATTGAGCTACCAGAACTCAGATGACAGAGCAAAGGCTACGAACTTGTGTACTAGTTCCTATAATACGTGCGACATACTGTATATACGCACGGGTAAATCAGCAGTCTCGATATGTACATGTACTGTATATGTATGGGTGGCGTATGCGATTAGCGCGTTGCCTTTCACCTCTAGCTTCAAGTTAAGCCGCGTTGCTTCTCAAACTTGGGACTTATGTGAATAGAGTTGTCGTAGTTGATCTGATAAAGCGCTATATAAGAACAGTTATTATTATTATTATTATTATGTATATATTTTATCAGATAAATATTAAATGGTAGTTTGGGAAAATACTTTCCCATACACACCTCGCACTCGGTTAATAAGTCTGTGATATCGTAGTAACTGCACTGTAGTATCTGTACATTATGCTGGCTGTATCAACTAAATTAACAAACCTTTGGCATTCTCGTCATGCCACCAACAAGCAAAACTTCTCCAATATCAGACATTGAACACTCTGCGTCCTTCATACACTTTTTGCACGGCTCGATAGTCCTTTGTACCAATGCGTTTACGAGCGATTCAAGCTTTGAGCGCGTGAGTTTCACATTCAAATGCTGAGGTCCAGATTGATCCACTGTTATGTAAGGCAAGTTGATGTCCGTCTGAAATAAGGCGTTTAAGGAAGAAACAAGGTGTTTTTAAAGAAGAAATTGTATATATGTTATTTACAGGCTGAGGGACGTTTTTGAGACTGAGGGCAAATATTTCTCTATCCGGACCGACCAAAAACGGTAAGTAACATATTAATTTTTTTATTATACAAGGTAAAAGACTTGAGTTACTTTAGTTCGGTAAAACTGCATTATTTGGATAAGGAAAGAAAAACAAACCAAAATACTTTAGTTTTTGTATAATATAGTTATTTCCAGCTTAGTTGAATCAAATTCTGTATTAGTTTTCCATTTTCCAGTTAATAATGAAGCAAAAATCACGATAACATTTTTTAGCATTTAGGATTCCGTGACCGTGGTCTGCCCGTGCAGGAAAGGCTAGGATTCCGCCCGCTCACGATACAAAAAAAAAAGAAGTTTATCTCGCTTTTTGAATACTTCCTCACATCGCAAATTCTATATAATATACCTGGATTGATGAGGACAGTTCAATTTTTGCCTTTTCAGCTGCTTCACGTAGTCTTTGGAGAGCCATGTTATCTTTCGTCAAATCAACACCGGACTAGAAAAAATATATAACATAACTTAAGGTTTTTTTAATATAACTTTTAAGTTATAAAGGATGTTGTAGCCGAGGTTCAACGACAAATTGTCGTAAAACATACAAGTTCATTGCCAGCTGACAATTTAAAGAAATATATAAGATAAATTATAAACTAAACTAGTAAAACATCTTTGAAAACTCGAAATATGAGTCAATAAAACAAGACAACGAGATACCCGAAATTATGGCTAGGTTTTTAACAAATAAAGAATATTAAAATCCCATACAGTATGTCCCTGGCACTCTTTTTCGAAAGTGTATGAGTTGCGGGATCGTTTAGGGGTTTACGTTGCCTAAAGCCTTTACTGGCTGACATAAGTGAAAATAGTTTCACGTGAATCTACAAATTATCCCGAGGTCCCGTAGGTTTACGTGAGAATTTTCACTTGTCTAATGTGTATTACCTGTAAAAACTTTATGCAACGTGAAACCGTAAATGATCTCACAAATCGTACACTTTCGAAAATGATAAGTTTCTTTTTGCAACATCCATAAATGACACTTAGTTGAATCGCAACAGTCCTATACTTAAGTGAGGATACTTATGCAACTGGTCCCAGGGATTCAATTGATTAGTGTATTACACCTCCTACACGCTATTTCGGCACGTACACCAAACTTTTACATTTTCAATTTGCATTTCCTACAATATTTTGAGTTTTCAAGATTGTTTTTCTTTGTTGTACATTTTATCTTTTATATTTACAATGTATAACTTCATAACACACCTCTTTCTTAAATTCCGCAACCAAATATTGAAGTAATACATTATCAAAGTCTTCTCCACCTAAATATGTGTCGCCATTCGTGGCTTTCACCTCAAACACTCCTTTTTGGATCTCTAAGATTGAAACATCAAATGTGCCTCCCCCAAGGTCGTACACTGCAAGTCTACAAAAAAAAGAACAAATTACAAGACTGATTGGTTAATATTTTCCACATAATTACTTTGCATAAAAATAGTTGAATACCAGTTTTATTTCACTTTACAGTCCATTCTCTGACAAAGCTGGTCTTCACTCAACACATTAGACCTTCTACACACATTGGTAGTACACCAACCTTTTATAGTTTTTAATTGGTAAAATATTGTTTTCACACTTGAAAACATCATGAAAAAAGCCCTAGCCAGTGCAGTAATTATAGATTTCCGGACGTGTTTCAAATTGCGTCAGGAACGCGTTCCCGTTTTCAGGCTATCGATGTCGTGATCGGTTCGGCCATAATCCGGAAATTCTCGCCATTTTCCGATTCGTAGCGCCATCTTGTTTCATATCGTCGCTCCGCAATATTTACTGTACACAAGAGATATTTTACGATGGCAAAGCTTTCGTTATATGCAAGAAATAGAGTGATTTCTTTGAATCTGCGGAGTAAAGATTCAAAAAATAAAAGATATTATAGACGAGGATGGAATTAAAACCTCAAAACTAAATTGTTTCGATAATTGATGTTGTTTTGCCAATGCTAAAAAACAACAACATTCTCTTTGCTGGTTGACGTAGAAGGTCACGGAAAGCCATCGTAGAATAGTCGAGAAAAATCGTAGTCCAACTCCAAGCTATAAATCACCGAATTGATGTGTTGCGTTCAACCTCTGATCACGGAATAGGATAGCTGATTGTTCTCAGGTGCTTTTCAACTATGGTTGTACGATTTTTGGCAATGACTTTCAGTACTTTAATATTCGCTCTCTCCGTGTTTAAAGCATTTTTAACTTAGACTAAGTAGGTAACGTGACTCAGCCAACTCTCATTCCTTGGGCGGTTTTGACTAAAATAAAAACCGGTAAACCGTTTGACTCAAAACCGGTTTTTCATCCATTTAAAAATTCACGCGATGCCATTATTGAATTATAGTGTTAATGCACATGTTTTAAGCGAAAAAGTTCACCATTTTTTAAGTATAATTTTCCTTTTCTCACAATTCCGTTATTAACAAAATACGTCAATGAGAATAGTGTCGCGGTTAAACTGCGCATTCTATGCTGAAATATGTCAAAAAATACGTCAACTTTGATCAAATTTATTGCAATTTTCCAGATAGTAAAACCGGTTTTTCGGTTCTCGAAGAAAAAAACCGGTTTAACGAAAAAAACCGGTAAACCGCCCAAGCCTAATTCACTCTCATCCTTGTTTGATCCAAACCATAAGGCTCAAGTTTGTACATTCTTCGTATAAATGTGATTTGTTACATTGGTTAGTCACACGGAGTTTTCTGAACCTTGGTAACAGCTTCCGACAGAAGTTCCATCGCAATCGAACGCGTTACGGAACGCGTCCGGAATGTGTTCTGGAACGCATCTGGAACGCGTTCTGGACGAGAACGCAGCGTTTAGGTTATTTCTGAGCACTGTACTGTAAACCTACACTTTGTCTTCTGCTCTATCCATTCCATATGCCAAGGCGGCTGCAGTGGGCTCATTTATAACACGAAGAACATTTAAGCCTGCAATTTGGCCAGCATCCTTGGTAGCCTAGAAGATGAACACCAAATACCACATTCTTAAGTTTACAAAGTACAATACTTTAAAATTATATTGTAGATATATGTACATTATTTTATGTAGACTTTCACAAGCCCTTGATTCTCTGAACCTTATAAATAGAGCTACAGATCGAACGTCAAGTCCGTTCGCCACATGTGCACGTTTCTGTTTACATCGCTTGAGCTTTTCCGCCTAAAAAGCATGTTATGTTCTGTTCCTAAATGACGTGGATAATATATCAAACTACCACTCACGCCTTCGCCAATCGAAAATCTAAAATCTATCCGGAGTCCCCCACGTTTGAAATATCAAACATGCGCAGAACGGACTTGACAGCACCTTTAAATACAGCAAAATATGCATTCTGTTCAATAAAACTCTGCAAGTTACATTTGCTAGCCAACTCAAGGTTTCATGTGGAAATGTACAGTACCAGAACAGCTGACTACAGGGAACAACTATATGACTAGTATTTACAGTAGATGCTAGTTTTTGTCACACGGCCATGGTTAATATAGAAAAGTTCTATACCATTACTGTAAGTAATGAGTTAGACAGATGAAACATGGATGATCATCCATGTATCATCATTATACAGTAATAAGTGGCATTACTATACCTGTCTTTGGGAGTCATTGAAGTAGGCAGGAACTGTAACCACAGCATTTTGTACTGTGGTATTCAAATAACTCTCAGCAGTTTCTTTCATTTTTATTAATACAAATGCTCCAATTTGACTTGGGGAGTACATTGTTCCTTGAACTTCAAACCATGCATCACCATTTGAGGCTTTTACAATTTTGAAGGACAAGTTTTTTCTGTAAGGATAAAACAAGTGCATGAAACATTAAACACAATGGTACCTTTAATTTTTGACATTGATACTGTACTGTACATACAGTAATTAAACATGATACAACATATATAGTATTACGACTTGTATGTTGAGAATACAGCTAGTACAGTATAACACACATATACAAAGCTTATCCACTGTATTCTCTCCACTTGTCCCAAATTATTATTTCTACATGTTGCATGACGTGTGTGAAACACATTTACTGTACTACAGTATAATAATATGTGTGTAAAATGTACATATATATATATATATATATAACTGTAATATTAGCATCTAATGCAGTGAAAATCAGCATACTAGACCTTAGTATATGGTATATCTACATCATTAAATATAAATTATTCACAGGCTGCTCAAAAGACATTTCTGTATTAAACTAGTACTTACAGGTCTTTTTGCACCTCGTCATCATTAAAACGCCGTCCAATATATCTTTTTGTGGCATAAACAGTGTTGTGTGGATTGGTTACAGCCTTGAGAAAGTTAGTCAGTAATATCAACATCGATTTCATTGACACAACATGAATGTACAGTAGATTAAAATCAATGACTTTATATGCTTCCTGTACATGATTGTAATAATTATTTACCATGCTAAACTAAAGACACTCATAACAGTTTCACAAGCCTGGACGCAAAATTAAATCAGAATCTTGTTATAACAACTCCTGGGGCCAGTTGTTCAAAGCCTGGATAACTTATCTGGTGATTAGAAGTCTTATCCAACAGATAAATTTGCTATAAAAACTATAGGGAAGATACAATTTATCTGCCAGATTAAGCTTAAGCTTTCTCCAGATATCCAGGCTTCATACAACTCTGGATTAATGTCAATACAAAACAATGAGCTAACCCCCTACCTGTCTCTTTGCTGGTGCTCCAACTAACCGTTCACCATCAGACGTAAAAGCGATGACTGATGGAGTTGTCCTTGTACCTTCAGCATTTTCAATAACTTTTGGTGTTTTACCTTCCATGACTGCTACACATGAGTTTGTGGTACCCAAGTCAATGCCACATACTGCACCTCTCACCTCAGAACTGTCGACAAGTGAAATACATGTTAATGGTTAAAACAAAAAAAGATGTACAAACAATGCATGTACTGACTCTTATTATGTACAGTGTTACTGCAATATATATTCATTGTCATTATTATATTATAATCTTCTCATTTTTATCTGATCATGCAAATTGGTAATGTATAGACTTTCTAAAGGTCCTCAGCCCATTTTTTTTTTTTTTTTATTTATTTATTTATTTATTTTTTTATTATTATTTTTTTTTTTGCGTGTCTAAGAACTTTTCATCTCTGCTTCACACCAAATTTACCAATGGGTTTTCAGTTGGTTAATTGGTTAGAACAGAATGAAATCAAAATGGTGTTGGAGAAAGCAATTTAGTATGGAATGGATGGATATCTTATTTAGTATTAGAAATTAGCACCAGAGTCCACCCCCAAAAGTGATTGACGAAGATCACTTCTAAGTAGTGTATTATACAACCACACTAAGATGGAAATTGTGTGGTTAAAAAGTATTTTGGTATTTGTAATTACAGCGCTCACTAGCCTCACCAGCCCACCCACCTCACCCGCTCGAAAGCCCCGGTCACTCAAAAGCCCCAAGAACAACCCCTCCCCCAATGCGACCGTCTGCTGCACAGGCTATGTAGATGTGGGCAAAGGCGGGCATTTCCCCCCTGAAAAATATTTGCCCCCTCTTGTAAATTTCAAAGGTGGGGTGTTTTGCCCCCTCCATTTTTGCCCTTTCCATTTTCTGAAAGAAACCCTGCAGTGAAGCCTCACTATAACTATATATGTGATAAAGTGGGCTCCTGGCAAAGAGCACATTCAAATCTGTGGAAATTATTAGGAAACTGAATTCTGAACAAACATTATTTTGAACAGAATACAATGATTCCCTGACTCCCTGACTAATTTCACAATTAATTACCTCAAAATGCAAATAGAATCCTTTTTATCTGAGTAAGAATGAATGAATACCGTAGGTGGGAATATTGCTCTGAATCATCCATTTCCATGTCTGGTCCAATAAAATTATTATTCCCCAATGTGATTTGGGGACAAGAAATAAACCCCATAATATATACAGTAGAACCTGAGTTTTACGACCCCGTGTTATACGACCACCTGCCGTTTACGACCACTTTTTCTGGCACGGGTGATTTGTAGTTAAAATGTACCTGCATTTAGCGACCACATGCTAAACGCGACAACTTTTTAGCGTCCCAAACACGAAATTTAACCTGTCATGAGCGACTTTTTACGAGATAATTATAAGCTTTCATCTTTTTTTGACAGCACATCAGCGACCACTTTTTAGTGTCCCAAATTGACGAAAAGCTCGCACTAATATTTGTTAGGGGTGCACCGGAACCATTATTTTAAGATCCGGCCGGAACCGGATCTGACCGGAACTGAAAAAGAAATCCGGCCGGAACTTCCGGCCGGAACCGGGTTTGTTAAGCCATATATGGTTATATGCTATTTTATCAAGAGCCGGGGGGGGGGGGGCAAAAGTTGGAATAAAAATATTGAATAATGTTAACGTAATTGTGTAAAACGTCTTCATGAAATGCTCATTGCTCATGTATTTAAAACACAATCAGACAGACTGAAAGCTTTGCTTAATAAAACATTTGTGGTGTGTTCCACAAGATATTTATATATAACATTAATTGTCATTACGTCTGTTACACGTTTTAGCTTTTCGCCGCTTCTTGGTTCATTTTTTTATGATTTAAGTAACTGCATATTGGACTTGACTGGATGCCATGTTGTTTCTTGCTATTTATGTAAATTATACTTCACAGTTGTTGAAATGTGATCTGTATCATCTATTCACTCTGTTTGATCGATGTTATTTAATAAATAAACTTGATATTCAATCTCTCTGAAAACGACAGAGTTCCGGTTCCGGCCATGCTTTTTTAATCAGTTCCGGCCGGAACCGGATCTCCGAAAAATCAGATTTCCGGCCGGAACTACCCGGCCGGAACCGAGTTCCGGTGCACCCCTAATATTTGTTTGTTACCGCCATCTTGTCAGTGAGTTAAACTTTGTTGTGCGAGATTGCAAATAACTTTGCTAATACAACATCAAGTTTAACATGGTTAACGTATGTTGTAGACCATTAAACGATCTTTGATTTAATACATCGTATGAGCTTTTACGTTTAGTACAACGCTTGAAAATGTTCGAAAACCTCACAGGTGAGGTTCGTAAATTATATTTTCGTATCCGCCATCTTTGTTTATAACGCAACATTTATAATCGCCAATAACTTTGTGCATACGAATCAGTATATATCGTTACTCCTTACTCTTTTAGTCTGTTTCTTACATCAAATTGCTGTAAATAAAATATTTTCGCAATCAAAGAAGAACTACAGGTACGTACGCATTGGGTTTTCTTTCATGGCGCGCATATCGCCCAGCAAGCTCTGCTCAAACTGCTTTTATTTCGAAAATGTTCTGGTTTTCTTTCTTTATTAAGAAATATTATATTGGTTTTCATATCTTCTTCTTCTTCTTCTTCTTCTTCTTAATCTCGGATGCGTTCGCATGATAGATAGATAGATATTGGTTTTAAATTATAAGCGAACACAGAATATAGTCGTAAACATAATATAGCGTCTTCTCTAAATAGCTTGCATGACGTCACATCACCAACTGCCATTTACGACCACCTGTCATTTACGACCACTTTTGCTTGGCAACAGGGGTGGTCGTAAAACTCAGGTTCTACTGTAATATGGCTAAAAACCTACAGACAATTCTTGGTGTCTTGTCACCTACAAAATATCAAATATTGTTGGTAGGTGATGTAATTGTCTTTGTGTGGCTTACTTCCTAAACTCTCTAAAGGCTTCTACACTTTATATAATTATATAATAAAACAATTATTGGATTCGGCTTACACTTGATATCAAGAATTATCCAGACCTCTGTCAATGTTATCGAGGTCTGGATAAATAATGGTAATTGAACTGAGTGGAGTGCAATTTGGTCTGAAATCAAACGCGTGATTACAAAATCGCACGACCGCGTAGCGGGAGTGCGATTTGTAATCGCAAGTTTGATTTCAGACCAAAATTGCACGACACGAAGTTCAATTGCCACTTTATTATATCCATTTTGAAATCATACCATTAAAAACAATATGCGACAGCGGAACCGGTATTTAATTTAAACAAAGATCATGTGACAAAAATGTCATGTGACAAAATTCTCTAGAGCCCAATGCAAAATTACACGGGTTGCACCATCAATTACTTCAAGAAACGAAGGGCCGCTTACATTATTGAATCGGACAATGAGGATTGAACTTTGTAGTTGACTAAATCTCTGTTTTTGTTTTTATAATTACGATGCTTTTTAGTTGACTGATTTTATACGCCAGTAGAACTGCTGGGGAAAGCAAAATTTGGTTGAAATAATGGAAATCCAACAGGCTGAATAGATAAGTCTTACAAAGGATTTTGTCAAGTTCTTCCGGCGCCATTGTTTCAATATTTGTGTTTTCAAGACGACGGGATGTGCAGCAGCTTTTGAACACGTTCATCCATTGTTTTGTCGAGCGCGAGGTGTTTTTATTGACAGCAAAATACTTCAGTTCTTCTATGTCTTTGTTGGCAATTACTAGAAATCTGGAAACATCTATTTCTGCATGGTTTTGGCCTTCATTTGTTGGTGTTTGTTCATTTGTTTTGGTTTTGCTGGACTCGGGAGGACGTGAAACTTCAGCAATATTTGAGAAAAAATCAGTGATATTTTGGTTAAAGGTGACACCAAAAGATGACAAACTCTCTAACAGAAGTTCTTCACTTTCAAGCAGGTCATTGTCTCCATTTTTATGAAGAAAAGTGGAATTTTTAAAAAAATTCACAAAAAATAAAATGTTGTGTCTTTTTTCCCCTGTAATTTGATTGGTAAGTTTAATTCAGTGATTAAAGCTGATTGGTTGTTTTGGTTCAGTGTTTAGATCTGATTGGCTGAAAAAAGATGTGATTTAAAGCCCAAAATAGTGCGATTCGTGATTAAATCGCACTGCTAAGAGCCAATCAGATTGCAAGTATCACCAGTGATCAGGGGCGTACCGTGCGGGGGTAAAACGCAGAGTCGGTCGGTAAAGCCTGGCATCGTCGGTAAAACCGATTGGTCAGACCGGAAGTTGGGAAAACCTTGTAATAGTTAAGACTGTCGGTAAACTGTTCGTCATATTAGATCGTTGGTAAAATTGACTTAATCGACTGTTTAGACTTTGTCGGTTGTATAAAATTCGATTTAATTGCATGGGTTAATGTTAATGTTATAAACCTCCCTTTTTCCGATCCAACCTAGTAGGCAGCAGGCAACTCTTGGATTCATTTGAAGTATGATCGCTGCAGAATTAGATGAAAAAGTTTGCTCAAATTGCTGCAAATTGTCTTTCCGAGCTTCTAGATTTCAAAATTTTCCGGGGAAGGATCCCCGCACCCCTCTAAAAATGCGGTCACTGATTACCTACTTGTCGACTTCAGCCCCCCTCCCCCCCCCACTTTAAATCCGCTCCTACGCCTCAGCGCCCACGTGTTCGTCGGTAAAACTAAGACGATACACCCCCCCATCCAAAATGGTCACGGTACGCCACTGCCAGTGATTTCAAAATGGATATAATAATTCTTGGTATTGACCTCGGTCTGAATAATTCTTGATATCACGCTCAGCCTCATCCAATAATTGTTTATAATAATATGAAACCTTTTTTTTTAGTTTTCTCAAATCTCAATCATCTGAAAATCTACATTATCGACAAAACATGCAAAAAACACGGAAATATGATAATTTGACGCTGGAGTTGCACTGTACATACAATGAATATACCACAATCTTGACGAATATAATGCAAATTTAAATACACCACGAGTTAATGTCAAACATGCAATAGTGTTCATTGGCATCCGATCAAGTTAAAAGTATTAAATACTGCTACTTACGCATACAGTCTTGCTGGCACAGCAATAGTTCGCCAACTGTCGACTTTCTTACAGCCATTGATCTGAAATAAAATCGATGTATTCTCATCTCATGATACACGTGTTTTATAAATACTCAAATTCTCAATTATTACGTGTTTTATCATTTTACCCACCGTTGTAGCGTACGACCTCGCAGTGTGTGGATGGAAAATAGTCTTTAGAGACGTCCTCGAAGAAAGACGCGACAACCCCATAGCATACGACATGATTTAGTGAAGAAAATTGACTTTGATATCACTCCAGACGAGTTGCTGCTGATGCAATCAGAAAATGAAATGAACGTCGAACGATCGTACGTGAGTTTGAGAAAATTACTAAAGTGATTGCGTAACTCGCCCCAGTGCTTGTATTATGCACTCGATCCCGCAGAGAGCCTCGCAGACTACATGATGACAATCTGCTAAAAATAAAAATAAAGTTTGGAATACGAATACAAAGAAAGTTTGGGAATTGAGCAAATTTTATCTATGCAGGTGTGTTCAAAGTTCAGAGCCAAACTTTCTTTGTAACGCTCCGTCGAGATGACGTCAGTATTATTATCCATAATTCTTGCGGCCATAACAAAAGAAAACATCTCATTTGCAATAATTTGTGAGTCAAATTTGGTTTGTTTGTCCGCATTTTGAGCTATTAATAGCAGCCAGACGCTACGTTATTAGTGTGCAATGACTTCGCGTGTCCCTTAGTTGACGTCTACCTGTGAACAGTAAATCAACTTTACTTTAGCAGGGGAAAAAGGCATGACGATGAAATTTTAGAACGACAAGATATATTACATTTCTTCTTTGGTAGAACCCAAAGATTACGAACATATAAAATTCAAGATAGGCACTTTAATTCAGGCTTAGGACTAGAGTTCGACCTGGCTATGGTTCGAGTTTTTGTTCCTGTAAATTAGCATTCTGAATCTTGAGAAAACAACCTTGATTCGACTTAAGTAATTCCCTGTGAATGACTCGCTATACGTCCTATTGATGGTTTCCAGTATTTGACAAAGTCGTCGCAATGGAGGAACCGTAGTCTAGTTAGAAATATTATTGCCCAGCTGCAAATAGCTTGAAAAAAGAGTCATAACATAATTTCAAAATTATGTTGTGTTATGGCTCTTTTTAAAGCTATTTGCTAGCCAATAATATTCCTAACTAAGAGCTTGGCGGCCATGTCGAATTATATTGTTGAGGTTTCGATGCAAATTTATCCGTTGCCGGATCCTTGGATCATCGGCTAAGTTATCCGGACCATGAACAACTGGCCCCAAGTTCGCAACTTTGAGATGTCAAAAACTAACGCTAGGTGTACAAATGAAGACTTAAAAGCAAACAATTACCGGAATTCAGAAAATTTAGATTTTAGACTAATGATATGTTGGTGTATCGGAGCGTTTTCGGTCAATCCCTGGAGATAATTAAATCACAAATGGCATATAAATGGCAGCCATGTTGTGAAGAAGAAGCTACTTAAAGGGAAACTGTACCCAAAATATAAATTGCTTTTAAATAAAAGACCTTGGAATAGTTTTACAGTATCTGCTCTTGCACTCGAGAAATAACGTTTTCATTCTCGTATTTTATGCTTCTGGTCCTGAACGCCGCCATTTTAGTGTTAACTGCGTATATATACGCCTCAAGATTAATGTACAGCGGAAATTTTTTTTCATTTTTGACGTTGTAACCAATAAATTATTGGCATTATTTTAGCATTGTAACCAATAAGTTATTGGATTGTAACCAACCCCAAAACAATAAAGGTCCTAACCCCCCGGCTAGCGCGTTTTCTAACCTTAACCCCCGCCGTATTTTCTCCGGTATGAATGTGGGACTCGTAATTGACTGTTACACGCATGCGCTTACAATCATAACGTATTACAATCCAATAACTTATTGGTTACAATGCTAAAATAATGCCAATAATTTATTTATTACAACGTGCGGATTGCTTGCAGCATGCATGACGTCAAAAGAAAACACCCGCTGAACATCGTGTTGAGCCGTCGAGCAAAGAAGCACAATACGAGAATGAAAACGTTGTTTCTCGAGTACAAGAGCAGCTATCGTAAAACTATTAACATTTCTAAACATTATACTAAAAGGCCATTTATTTAAAAGTAATTTGTTTTTGTCTACAGTCCCCTTTAAAAATCTATTGTCAATTATGTACGGGCCAACGGCCATGATGTCAAATGAATACGTTCTAGACTGGAGTCGCCGGCGACGAAAAAATAATAATCTTATATATTAATCTTATTCTTAATCTCTTTGTTGTCTCTCATTTGAATCACAATTGTCGCAGCACGTTTAATTTCTTGTTTGCTTTTCAAGTCTTTGTTCGTCAGTCGAGGTTCTCCAATAGACCACCAGTATAGATAGCTGGTTTTCTCACTAGAATCTATAAGCAATCTTTTGAAACCAAAGTCATACTCTCCTGCATTGTAAGTGCGCTTTCCAGATTGAGATATATTCTTGAACGATGACACACTATCTGGTCATACTCTGTGTTCTATGGTCAAGCCTTGGCAGTGGTCTTTGCAAGGCTGAAAGCGAGGCTATCGACACACTGGACAATGGTATGTTTCAGTGGCTGGCCCTAAATATGACATTACGATTGCCTTAAGAAAATTAGACTTAATTATTATATAGATATATATTAAATATTATCGATTTTTTTCCTTTTTATATAAAAACCGAAACATCTTCACAATTAAAGTGAAGATAAAAATGATATTTTTGCACTATGACTATGAGCGGTGAAGATATATTTTCATCTCTTTCACATGACATATGAAGATATCATTATGGGTATTTCACCAAAGAAAGTCTAATACGAAATCGTAATACATTATATTAGAAACTATAGCTGTTTCTCTCCATGCATGCATTGCATGTATGTCGTTTAATTTTCGATGTTCTCTTTAGGCTTCAGTGGAAATCTAAAATGGCAAACGTTAAGCGAAGCTGTAAATAACAGGTGAGATATAGATATCTACTAAGACTGATTGAAAGCTAAAACTTGGCCAAAATGATTTCATCATGCGAATTGCATTTAACCAACCACTTGTCATGTTCTAAATTGGCTCAAGCCGAAATTCTAAAATTAGAATTATAATATTGACTGAAGCCGCTACAAATTAAATATATTTGGCACCAATGGAGTAACCCTTACCCCAACCCTAACACCCAATCTTAATCCTATTCATACTAACTCGTTTTATGGATTAGAGTTAGTATTACGCTTTTGTGTTAGCGATCGTGATGGTCGGTTCTAGACAATATAAACTCGGTTATTTAACGCAGTGTATTATAGTGAAACTTGCCTCGTGAAACTTGCTTCCGTCGTTGCACCGTCTCGCGACAGCCACACCTCGCATTTCCAAGAAACCGTTCAAAATTATTACATGTAACAGCACTTTTAACAATTTGTCCATTTCCACTGTATACATTCGCCTCCACAAGAAGAAAAGTTGTTTACGTTCTGACTATTTAGGTGCATGTCGTTTTGTCGATCAAAATTATCAGAAAGAAAACATTAGCACGTTCCGAGCGAAGACCGTTTGTCAGAGAGGGAAACTTAACGGATATTGGCGTACCATTTATATCGAACTATGTAACATAAATTGCCGGAATATAATAGTACGTTTAAGGTTGTAAAAATGATGGACGTGTATACAAGGTGAATTAGGGTTCTTCTGCCAAATGATCTGTGGCGTCATGTGGTGGGTAAATATTGGCGGAAATGCAAAGAAATTAAGCTTCTTCTCAGTGTTATTTTTGTAATCTAAATTACAACCAAAAACTTCGTAATACATGGCTCCACGAAAAGTAGCAGAAAAGTAAGAAATACAATGCTTACCAGTACATGACGTCACCGTCATATTCAAAATGGCGGCCTAAGTGTGTTACGAAAAGTTGTTATTTTTCGTTACCGATGTCCTTTAAATGGAATTTATATCGTATATGTAAAGTGAATCCAATATATACACAAATTTATCACATGTGTTTTTCATAAATTGACAACAATATAGTTGCTCTCAAATTCTTAATTCTTAATTTTTCAGAAACAAACCAACAATGGTTATTTTCCATAAAAGTTGGTGTAATGCTTGCCAAGGTACATATAATTCTATAGTATATACTTTTTTTAATTTTTTATATTGTTATTATGATAAATCGTGTGATCAGTTTAAAAAACATTCTCCGTGTTTCCACAGCCTCGTACCCAGGCGCTTTTGCTACCCGCCCCGTGACGCAAAGAAAAACAAGCGCCTGGATACTGGGCTGGAAGTTTGGGAGACGGAGAATTCGCTATGGGAAATTTCGATAGCTCTATGGAAACACGGATAAAGTTTTCTATTTCTTTTATAAAATACTGCCGGATAAAACCTAAGAATAAGCCTGTTCATTGAATAAAATCATGAAAATATAAGTTCTACTTGCGCAAAAATCACTCTCAGCTGTCAATGAGACTGAATATTTAATTTGGGTGCCATATAGACCTGTTTCATAATGGCACCCAAATGAAATATTCATTTATATTAGCATCTTTGCTTTGTAACGTAAAAAGGCTAATTTGCATACATATAAAAGAATATTTAGACTGGCCGCCATTATGAAATACTAAAAGAGCAAAAGCAATTCGTTCGACAATCATGTCTTAAAAGATCCGAATTTGATATTTTTAAACATTTTAGAAAAGTTTTAGCAACCTTTCTTTTGACTTCAAAAATGGCGGGGAAATGTCCATGTTAAGTTACTGCACAGTCATAGAAACACGGCTATTAGCCAATCAGAAGCCACCTTTAATTCAAAATGTTATTTTACGTAAAAAATGTGTATATACACATGTGGGCAAGGTGATAGCAATTGATGAGATGAAACTACTAGATAGATTAGCTTTTTTTGTCCTGACATTATCTCCTTTGTATCTAGCGAGCTATTTTATGTCGTCTATCTTTTTATTTCTTTTTTTTATCGAGTTTATTTGCATCAAATAATTAATTACATTAAAATAAATATAACTGGAATATAATAGTAATATTATAATATAGCATAATAATAATAGAAGTAATAATGATGATGAAGATAATAATAGTATTAATAATGATAATAAAAAGTAATAATATTAATGTTAATAATAATAAAAATATATATATAAATAAATAAAATAAAAATAAAAACAATATTATAAAACTAATAATAATAATTATAATAATAAAAAACTCATAAAATAAAAAAATTAAAGATCCAAAAGGGTTGGGTGCGCACGGGACTTTACGACTCATGCAAGGCACCCACCCATTTAAATTAACATACTGTATTGATAGACGATACGTGGACGATCGTCAAGCTCATATCCTCAGAAAAATGATTCTGAGTCCCGTACATGAGTCGAACCTGTAACCTTCTGATTGCCGGTGAGACGCTCTAACCATTGAGCTAACGACACAGATGGAGAGCGAAGGTTACAATGATGTACTGGTTCAATTGATATATGTACTGCCTATGCAGCAGTCAGTATATATCGGTAATGCTTGGATGCGTTAATATATACAAGCATCCAAGATAACGCATCCAAACATTACCGATATATAGTGACTGCCGCATAGGCAGTACATATATCAATTGAACCAGTACATCATTGTAACCTTCGCTCTCCATCTGAGTCTCGTTAGCTCAATGGTTAGAGCGTCTCACCGGCAATCAGAAGGTTACAGGTTCGATTCCTGTACGGGACTCAGAATCATTATTCTGAGGATATGAGCTTGACGATCGTCCACGTATCATCTGTCTACTCCGAGCTCTCCCACATTCACTACAACATTGTGTATATTAACGCATACTGTATTGATATTAAATATTAAAGAAAAGAGGAAGGAGTGAATGAATAATTGAATGAGTTATAAAAACTGGAAGTATCACTTGTATACTGCATGAAGTATACAAGCTTTGTTTTTTGTTATCTATTTTATCTTTTTTATTTCATAGCTTTAAAGAAAACAATTTCATCGTCCAAAGAAATTGAAGATCTCAGTCATCAATTCACTATGGTTAACACTGACGTAAGAAAACCGTTAGTAACCATTCGTTTCACGAATACTTAAAATGCCTATCCGGGTTTTGGGATTTTACATATTTGTGATCTTTGGAATCTCTTGAGAAGAATTGTAAAATATCTTGTCGTGCGGAAATTTCATCTTCATACCTTTTACTCCTGCTAAAGTGATTTACTATTCACAGGAAACGACGTCAAAACAGGGACACGCAAAAACATTACACACTGATTCAGCAATGAAATACAATGATAAATTAGTCGTATCCTCCTTGTAAGAAGACGTGCTGATTTAAGTAGAGTGCCGCGTAGACAGTGAAAAGGTGCAGTGAACTGCATAGATTTTTGTTAACGAATTGGAAATACTGACGTTTCGAGCGGAGCCCTTCATCAGAGTAAGACAAGATAAAATAAATAGCTAGGGCTTATATATATATATATATATATATATATATATATATATTTATTATATGTCTTGCGAGTCCGAACTGGCGTATTTGAACGCTGATTGGCTAACGTGCGGGTCCGTACTTTACCGTACGGACTCGTTGTACGGACCCGCACAAAAACAACAAACTACAGCAAAATTATTCATATATTTATATAAAAATAATTATATTCTTTTCAAAATGTTTTCCCTTTTGGTTGTTTTGTTGTCAATTATATCGAATCGCGACTGTGAGACCGCTCCGCTCGCGCTGACGTGGAGGAAGACGTACTGTACACGATAATGTTTTCTCTAAATTATTTCTCGTTGTAGTCGAGACATATAATAAATTCCTTATTAACCTCACAAGCTCGGTCCGTACGGGAAAATATTTTGCTTTCGATCTTTTGAGTACAGACCTCGCCCTTCGGGCTCGGTCTGTACTCAAAAGATCTCAAGCAAAATATTTTCCCGTACGGACCTCGCGCTCGGTTAATAAGTACTTAATATATATATATATATATATATATATATATATATATATATATATATATATATATATATATATATATATATATATATATATATATATATATGCCAAAAGGGCTTATATATATATATATATATATATATATATATATATATATATAATATATATGCCAAATGTCTCTGATGAAGGGCTCCGCTCTAAACGTTAGTATTTCGTTATTAATTAAATGTTGGCAGTTCACCACCTTTTCACTTTTCTCTTAATATTTATTATATGTTATTTTGTCCGAAAATCAGCGTTTTGTCAAAAAATAACCAATGTAAATAGCGTTGCGCACAGATGACGTATTTGTCAATGTTTATCTGAGTCTATAATTAAATTCACGTTCTAAACAATAGGAAATGGCTCATTTGGGAGTAAAATTTGGTTTGTTTGTCTGAGTTTTGGTTTATAAATATGAGGCTGTGCGCTTCGCTATTAAACAATAACACAAGCCCTCAATGCATCACCCTGAGACTCATTCTCTAAAGACCTCCCTACTGCGCATGTGCGAATTTTTTTTACATTTTCATTGTTGATGTTCGTTGTTCTCACGGGTGAGTTAAATTTCAAACTCGCGTTTTTAGGTTAAGACCACATGTATACGAATACATATATAACCAGTTTTTAGTCAAGAGGGTAATGTTATGCATCTCTGCACGAAAAAATGTATATACTCAAATTTAAAATATGCGCAAATATGGAGCAAATTTATTGAAATATTAGAGTAAATATATGAAGTAAATGCGTCATTTACCATGTTTACTCCTATAGTAAATGCAACATTTGAATAAATTTGCTCCATATTTGTGTAGTTGTAAATTTGAGTAAATCCATTTTTTCGTGCTGTTGTGCTCTTCCTCGGATATACTACTAAATATATCAATTTCATTCAAAGCATTTTCATGTAAGCCTCACAAACAAACAAACGCCGCACATGCGGGGCTGCTATTCACCTTCAAAGTCATGACTAGAATTTTTATTTAACCACACGTCCTTTCCATTATATTGCTTTAGGATGAAAACGAAAGCCAGAAAGGCGAATACGATATCGATGGGAAATATGTGCCAAGAATTTTCTTTTTGCGTACGTATATATAACTAATCTTAATATTGTATCGACAATAACTGGAAAACGATATATGAACGATCGTCATGCTCAGGAACAACGTCTCACTGGCAATCAGAAGGTTACAACTTCAAGGCCTGTCAAAATTCCTCATTTCGTAACTAGAAAATATGGTGAAGGTTTTGATCTCTACCCTGATTCCGACTAGCTATAAGTCATTACGACCAGGCCCGCCCAGGGGGGGGGGGGGGGGGGGGGACTGGGGCAATTTGCTCCGGGCGCCCAGCTCGAGAGGAGCCCCCTAATTATATTGCTAGTTTACTTTGTAGAAAATCGAGTTTTACTTTGTAGCCAAGAGGCTGTAGTTGAAATTATCAAACAGTATTTTCTGCTTCTCTGCATTAGTGATTATTTATTTTGTACTTATTTTGTACATCTTTTACGTCCTTACAAAAATTTGCATTGTCATTTCACATGTAAAACTGAAACATTTTCACTTGAAATATCCTTATATCCGATTCATCCGTAAAATGGCATGCAAAAGTTTTCCAAGGGGGCCCCCAATTATTTATTTTGTCCCGGGCCGACTTTAGTCTTTGTGCGGGCCTGATTACGATATACAAAGTAGTTTTTTTGTTGCCAATGTCTTTTAAGAGTCTATCGTATAATATATATATAGAAGAATAATTGGATAATAGTATAAGAAAGATAAAGCGATATACGTATTTGCTTCTTCATTTCTTTACAACTAAAAAACAACTACGCCTGACTCTATTTTTCGCGCGCTTTTTCGCAAGTGTTTCCTGATTGGCTCTTAAGTTATTCTCTTGTTTTTCATTGGTTATATTTTCATATGTGAGCCCGCGATTTTTTATTCTACAACTGGGCTTCACGCAACAAAATTTTTGTGATACATGTGTACTGCCATGCATCACGATAATGTTCATTTTCTGATGATTTTCTGAACAATATTTCAGACAAAAATGGCACAATCATTGAAAATGTTTACAACGACCAGAGGAGCGATAAGAAATATTTCTACAGCAAGCCACAAGAGCGTGAGTAAAATGATTTTTCAATTTCCTTAAAAAGAGAACTCTTTTCATAAAAGAGAAATCTTTTCATAACCATGCAGATTGTACAAGTTTGAATTCGCCGTGTTTTAGTTATCAAAAGCATGGAAAAAGTCCTTGAATTGGAAAATGAAAGTTCGAAATCACTTGGCCGAGGTATTCTCAATTCTTTGATTTTTCTTTGTCCGAATTGTTTATTGTATATAATTGATCTATGCCTCAAATTCTAATTGATCTATCCATTCTTTCTTTCTCCTAACCGTCCACGACGCCAATCAATCAATCAATTTAATCCATCCATCCATTCCTTCCTCCCTTCTTTCCTTCCTTCCATCTCGCTCCCTCCGTTACTTCCGTTCTTCCTTCCTTCCTTCCTTCCTTCCTTCCTTCCTTCCTTCCTTCCTTCCTTCCTTCCTTCCTTCCTTCCTTCCTTCCTTCCTTCCTTCCTTCCTTCCTTCCTTCCTTCCTTCCTTCCTTCCTTCCTTCCTTCCTTCCTTCCTTCCTTCCTTCCTTCCTTCCTTCCTTCCTTCCTTCCTTCCTTGCTCCCTTGCTTGTTTCCTTCCTTATAATTTACTCTTTCATTCTTTGCTCTATCAAAATATTTACAGGATTTGGCGACAACATTAATTGGTTAACTTTCTCAGAAGGAGAAATAGAATCAAGGAAAAGGTATTTGAATACAACTAATTAAAACTTCCAAAGTATGACAGTACAAACGTCATGCTGCATCAAGGCCAGTCCTAAATTGATATTTGAATAAGAATATTTTAGAGCATGTATACATCTTCAATTACGCTACACTCTTACATGCATGCTTCTACAAATTGATATAAGGCACAAGTACCGTTCAATTTCTACTTCTAAAACTTGTCAGTCATTCGATGTAGTTTAATGAACGTTTATTCGCTGATTAAATATAATTATAATAATAATAAAATCATAATCATAATCGTAATCAATCAATAATCAATAATTAATAATCAATAATCAATAATCAGTAATCATTAATCAGTAATCAATAATCAATAATAATTCATAGTTCGTCAACCAGCTATTGTGGTCTAGTGGTTACAACACATGTCTATGAGTTGGGAGACACAGGTTCATATCCTGGGTCGGACCACCACTCAGGGTCTTGAGAAAGTGCTGCCTTTGCAATAATACCAGCAAATGGTATATCAATTGGGCTTCTGGCCTGTTGGGGTATTCCGTTCACCTAAAAGAGTGATAAATCTAATAAACTATAAACTAAGCTATGTTATTTTTAGTGGCAAACCAATGATGATTTTAATTCATAAATCTTGGTGCGGTTCGTGCAACAGTAAGTCAACTACATCTGCCTAGCTTCATATAGCTTCTTATAAATACATGAAAATAAACATTAAAAATAAACATGAAAAACCTTTTTAATCCATCATCCTAAGACAGTTACAGAAGAACAAGTATTCATTTCTATCGTCAACTATCTTCTTTCCAGTATTAAAACCAAAATTTGCAAGCTCTAAAGAAATAATGGACTTGAGCGAGAATTTTGTTATGGTCAACACCGAGGTACGAAAAGGTTTCAATCATTAAATCTCTTAGTAAAAAGGTATTTTATTTATTAAAAGAAGAAGAAGAGAAGAAGAAATACTTTATTTAATGAGGGTATAACATTAATTACCGGTTACCCGGTAGTTTTCATAATGGCCCTCAGATAAATTTCATCAAATAGGAATAAAATTACATCAGATAAATTACATCAAATAATAATTACATCAAAAAAGAAAATTAGAGTTCTATGGTGTTATTTCAAGTCTAGCTAGTAAGTTTTTAACATTCGAAAATTTTTGAGTATACGGTTTTGATCCAGAATCATAGTATGTAAAGCTTTTTTGAAATTAGTATGCGAGGTAATATTTCTATAGGATTGGTCTAGCTTATTCCATAGGCGACATGCACTTGAATGAAATGTTTTTAAGCCAGAATTTCCTTTGCATATTGGCGTTTTAATATTGTTGTTATTAGCTGATCTGGTATAAATATTTAAAATATTATATAATAAATAAAATTATATCATATAAATGTATTAATATAAATATATATATATATATTATATAATATATTATATATATATATAAATATATTATATAAAAATAAAATTATATAAAAAAAAAACAAACTAAATAATAAATAAAATATCTGGTAAAATATTTAAAGCCAGGAGGCCTTCTCACTCGAAAGTGGTTTCCGGAAGTAGTCCAACTCCACACTATCTAATTGACGATAGATATCTCCTAGCGACGAGTGACGTGTAAGGCCGAGTTTTTTGCCAAAAAAGCTTATCTCTCGGGGTTTTTTGAAATAATTTTGGAGAAATAACGAACATAAGTTAGTTTTTACTAAAACAATTAGATTATTCGCTTTCCATTTGCATTTTGTATGAAGCGATAGTTAACTCGGAATTCACCCTCGTTAAAACTCATAAAAAATTTCGAGCATATAGTCTAACTTCAAAAATCAACTCATTAATAATTCATGAGGAAAACACAAACGAAAATCATGACCATATCGTGTCTTTATATATTGTTCTCAAACTCATTAATAATTCATGAGCTAATTATCCAATAATAAAGACCCATCTAGTCACGGGATTGCATTTGGATAACTAAGTCAAACACCGTGTCTCAGAATAGTGATCTTCCTCAAATATCCTAATTACGTATGCCGATCAAATGTATTGTAGTGTTCAACTATTAACATAACCCTCCCATGAGAGAATATCATCCAATCAAATATAACCTATACTTGTGTTCATTTGAGAAGCTATTTGAACAACTCCAGCTCGTTTCCCACCGGGATATCCAAACACTCGAAAACAATTAACAAAAACACTCGCGCTACGCGCTCGTGTTTTCATACATTGTTTTCTCGTGTTTGGATATCCCGGTGAAACACTCGCTGTCGTTGTTCAAATATTACATAAAGATTCGTCCTGATTTATATAAACGTTTCCTTCGATTTTCTCTTTGCGAAAATGACTTGATTCACTGAAATAGTTGGTAAACATTATCTAGATGCAGTCGATTATTGAACTGCATCGAACTGCATAAAAAACAGATTAAATTCGCCATTCAGTTTCTATCTAATACTTGGTTAACAGCTGAACCTGCTAACCCAAAGATAATACTAGAAGTCACTATCGCATGCTGGGAAGTGCTGCCTCAAAAGCCATATGAGAAGTGTAATTTTTTATCAAATTTCAAAAATGAACCTTTTAGGATTATAGGGATTGTATATAAATTGTAACAGATATACTGTATATAGTATGTACACATTTTTTCAATTCCTTTAATTATATTTAAACACAGCAGACTTAAATTACAAATAACTATCACTTATCTGAATATAATTGGCAAGGGTTTTGACTGCATACACAGTATACTACATACATTGTGATTATGTAGTTAAATAACGATCCAAAGACAATATTAAAACCTTACATATTCAATTTGTGTACTATACATTCATTGGCTTTTCCGTTTCAAAAGATACATTTTATTTTTTATTTTTTATAACAGGACGACGAAGAGCCACAAGACAGTAAATTTGTTATCGATGGGGCGTATATTCCAAGGATGTTCTTTGTAGGTATGTGATTGAAGAAGAAAAAGATTGAACAGGCATAATATATATATATATATATATATGATAATTAGTTTCTAATGAGAACTTCTTGTTTAAAGAGTCAAATGGAAGAGTTATGGACGAAGTGTGGAATGAAGGGACAAGTTTTCCGCACGTAAAATATTATTATGGAGAGCCTGACCAAAGTGAGAACAATATTTAATTTTTTTAGTAAAATTTTACTAGTAGTTTAATGTCAACGCTGTAAACTGATTGGCTATCCGCGCTATCTAATTGTCAATATATAGATATCGAGTAGTGACAATTGACGCGATAAGGCCGAGTTTCGATCTCAATTTCTATGAGGTGATAGTTAACGAGGACTAAACTCATAAACATTTCGAGCTCATAATCTAATTGATAATTATATGGCTAGCTTCATTTTCCGGTCTGTACGCAAAATGACGCACGTTGATTTGCACGCTCATAATTGGCTAACACACGATGCTTGGCACGTTGATTGGCTAACGTACGTTGCTTGGCACGCTGATTGGTTAACGTTTTGCGTACAGTCAATTTGAAGACAAATAAATACGTACGTTTTAGGAAAGATTATAACAATAACAGATTACTTTAAAACGTAATTCAGTCTCTGTCTGGATGATGTTAAAGTGGTACTACGATCAAAGTTTTACCTATCGATATTTTTACGTATTTATAAAGCAGAGCTGCTAAGGGACCGGTAACTAAAAAAACGGGGGTGAATTTTCATCGTAGTGCCACTTTAAACAAAAAAAACCCAAAATAAATGAATACAAACAGACATGAAGTTATGGTTAAAAGCAAACAAGTAAACTTACCCCGCCAAAAACGACAAAAAAGAACCAAAAGTCATATAATAAATTCAGTATTAACCCCGTTTGTTCGGTCTGTACGGTACTAAGTATTTGCCTTCACATTGTTTTGTACAGACCTCGCCCATAGATTAACCGCAGTTCTTACCACCGCGACGTCGATCAACCACATATCGACGTCGATGCAACGTCGCTTTGTTGACGTGTTATCATGACGTCGGAAACAGACATTGTTTCGACGTTGAATTGACGTCAATATCGAGTCGTCGAATCAAAAATTAATATATTTCATCAATTTTTTTATTCACTTCTGTCAATCTGTTTTTGCATACTGCTTCTTTTAGTTGTTCATAGCATGAAGCTTGTGATCGAAAAAGAAAATAATGCGAGCAAAGTCGAGAATGGTAAGATGCTTGAATATATTGTGTATTTTGTCAAATTGTTTGAGTGTTTTATGTGTATATGTATTGTATGCGAAGGTGGTAGCTTAAAGGACATTGGCAACAAAAATTAAGTTTGTCTAATATGAAAGAACTCGTAAAATAATAGAGTAACACCTTTTACAACTTTTCCGTATTTTACTTCGTTTTTGAAATATTTCAGTTTGTTTGATATGTAAATGGTCTCTGACGTCAGGTACTCAGGTAAAGAATTTTCACTCATTAAAATATTAGTTAATGTACATCTTCAAGTTTGTTCCACATATTTACTTGAAAATGTGCGTATAATAACTCCTCATGATAATGGACGTTGTAAACTTAGCAATCACTGAGATATAAGACATTGTTTAATGAGTGAAAATTCTCTACCCTGCACATGACGTCAGAGACCATATAATTTATATATCAAACAAACTGAAATATTTCAAAAAAGTAAAATACCGAAAAGTTTTAAAAGGTGTTTACTCTATCATTTTACGAGTTCTTTCATATTAGACAAACTTACTTTTTGTTGCCAAATGTCCTTTAATTGTAGATATAGCTATGAATGAGCATAAGCATCAAACTTTCAACCTCAGTGAATTTCTGTGTCCCTGACGGGAATCGAATCTAATTCTGGTGAGATGCTTTAACCATGCATATACACGGATTCATTTATTTTTAATTTATTTTTTTCAAAGTGCTTACTAAACTTTATTTCTGTTTCAGGTTGGGGAAAAGGAATCAAATGGGAGACCTTGGAAAACGGAAAGAAAATGCACAAGCAAAGGTACAGAATGAACGCAATAAACTCGTAAAATATCTCTGTCCATATAATAAATATAGAGGACGATCGTACGGAAAATCTTATGATGGGATTTCAATTCCATTTAATTCAATCCATTCACCTCATTTCATTTTATTTTGTTTATTTATTTATTTTTATTTAATTTAATTTAATTTAATTTTATATCATTTCATTTTGTTTTATTTCAATTTATTTATTTTTATTTAATTTCATTTCATTTCATTTTATATAATTTCATTTTGTTTTATTTTATTTAATTTAATTTTGTTTTATTTAATTTAATTTAATTTTGTTTTATTCTATTTCAATACACTTCACTTTCCATTTCATTCCACAGAAATATTCCGATGATCTTGATAGTGCACAACTCGTGGTGCAAAGCATGCAAAGGTTAGTGCTGTAAAATCAATTTAAAATTTCGTACTTAAAGTGCCTATAACCCCCTTTTTTAGTTTTCCAAATAGTAAAGCCAAAATTAGCTGAATAGTTCTTTTACGGTTTTTAATTTGGTTCATTGATTTCGAAGATATAGACACTTTAAGTATGCTATTAGTAAGAAAAAAACGCAAATTAAAGGGAACTTGGACGAGCAACGTGATGACGTAGCTTAAGGGACGCCAATTTCCAAAATAGCATACGATGAAGTGAAATTCCTTTCATCAAGTCGTTAGCACACCTAGTGGTACCCACATGATGTGATACCAGGCTCTTTGCGATTTGCAGAATATTCAAAATAGCGAATTCAGAATATTCTTGTGGAATATTCAAAATAACGATTTCTTGCAATATTGGAAGAAAGATAACTTAGAAACCGATGGACCAAATAAAAAACCGTAAAAGAACTATTCAGCTAATTTTGGCTCTACTACTTGGAAAATGAGCAACGACTTTAAATGAGCAACGACTTTATCACGTCAGCACGAAATGACGCAATCACTTGGCGCCAAAAATGACGAATCGTATCTAAACCTCACTAAAACAAGCAGTGTAGCCAATCAGATTAAAGAATAAGCATTATGTCACTACTAGTGTCATTAACTAAAAATCTTTATTGAACTTCATTCTTCTACAGTTCTAAAATCTTATTTTTCAAAATCCGAAGAGATTGTTAAACTTAGTTCAAACTTTGTCATGGTTAATTTCCAGGTACGTTTGGGCAGTAGCTTCAATTCACCTTATATATTGTTAAATAATGTTTATCCGTAATCCGAGAGCTCAATTATCATAAATCAAAATTGATAACCTTTTTACTTCTGACATAGTTTGAAGCTACTCTGGCTTTAAAAAGTTTTTTGAACGTAACTTAAAAGTTGCTATCCATGACCCAACGTTTCGACACTCCAATCTAGTGTCTTCATCAGGAGTGATCGTTGTAAAGTTAGGATCCCTATTTATACCCTCATAGAATCGATGATGACGTTATTTATTAACAAGATGCAAATAAGCTTCTGATAATAAACCACCATCATCGCGATTCGATGGGGCGTGGGCGCTATTGATATGCCAGGCCTCCAGACAACGTCTCTGATGATACCGCGGATTAGTGGTAATAATTTTGGAATTTTCCCAAGCAATCTCATGGTAGAATTTTCCTTTTTTAACTTTACAACGATCACCCCTGATGAAGACACTAGATTGGAGTGCATGGACAGTAACTTTAAAGTTACGTTCGAAAAAACATTTTAAAGCCAGAGTAGTATTAATCAGAGTAGTATTTATCACCTGGTTGCGTTGAGAAATTATTTGTTCTTTTTACTTCTTTCAACATTCAGGATGACAATCAGGAGCTTGGGACTGAATATGACGTCGATGGAGCTTATGTTCCAAGACTGTATTTCGTTGGTAAGCTCATTTAGTGATTCATTTTTATATTATATTTTCAAACATGAAACCATCTCATTTAATTAAATGGGAAAAAATCGCTATCACGTTTTTGCACAATTGACCGTATTCTTTAAAATAGTGTAGTTTACGAAATTACAACGTAAAATACATCCCAATTGCAGTAAAATACACTCAAAAATGAATTTTGTAAGTATTACTGGTTCAGTTTTACTGGTTGTAGGAACATTCCAAAGTGAAGAAATATTTTTGCTAGATCGGTTGGCCCGCGGGTTAGCCATCAAGCCCGGCTAAACAGACCCTAATAACGACGAATTGATAGTTTCTTGGATGAGACTGAATATATATAAATAAATTCGATATAATAAAAAGGAGAAATATTAAATAGAACTTCAATGTGTCGAAAAATACTTAAGTAAGAGTATTTACCTATATTCATGGACGACGTTTCCAACAATGTGTCCTTCTGGAGAATGAGAGCAACGCGCTTATACGCGCGTGATATATATATATATATATATCAGAGGCGTAGGAAGATGTTTTTGTTTAGGGGGGCTTAAGGTCGTCGCGACGAACCGCTAGGTGGTTTCCGGGGGCTTGTTCCCCCGGAAAATTTTGAATTTTAGAGTCTCTGAAATGGTATTTCCTGCATTTTGAGGGGATATTTAAAAGATTTCTGGCTATAAAATAGCAATTCATGATACATCTTTGGTCTAAAAAGGGCTCTCTATCGCCAATAACAAACCAAAAAATGCGAGGCCTCCTGGCCATAAATGCTATAAGCTCCTCTGTGCCTAACAAAGCGCACAAATTGTAGGCGGGTATGGTGTATTATTCCCCGAGAATAAGTTGTTGAGACGCTAATGAACAGTAAACGAATCTGAATCGTCCGCGGATCCGTGCTATTTTAGCGGGAATTAAACACATAGTACCACTCAACAGAAAATTTAAATTCACCTTCTTCAGTTAACGCACGCCTTGGAGTCCGAGAAAAGAAAGATTGGATATTTCTTTGAGCCATCACACGTATAATAATTATTGGGGGGCTGAGCTTCCTACGCCGGTGTATGTATATATATATATATATATATATATATATATATATATATATATATATATATATATATATATATATATATATATATATATATATATATATATATATATATATATATATATATATATATATATATATAAATGTGTTGATAACTAGTATCGAGTACAAAATTATACGGGTAGAGTGCTCGTAGAGAGCGATATAACATGAAAACACAAGTTTGAGTTACCTCATAAGAACTTTATTCACGACAAATTTGTTTCGTATGGCAAGTGCGAAGCTTGCCACTATATATATATATATATATATATATATATATATATATATATATATATAATATATATATATATATATATATATATATATATATATATATATATATATATATATATTATATATATATATATATATATATATATATATATATATATATATATATATATATATATATATATATATATATATATATATATATATATATATATATATATATATATACGGTATATATATATATATATATATATATATATATATATATACGGTATATATATACGGTATATATATATATATATATATATATATAGTACAATATCTACAGACACGTGTTTCGTTTTCTCATCAGTGTAGCTTGGTACAATCTAGATATGGGCATGAGTACCAATTATACACAAACGATTGCCAGTGACAACCGCTTGTGGGATAAACAGCGGTCATGCGCACATCCAGAGAGCGTGAAGCGGTATAGGGGGCCAGAGTGCTCAAACTACCACTATATATATATATATATATATATATATATATATATATATATATATATATATATATATATATATATATATATATATATATAGCAAACACAACAATTGTTTTTTCTTTCGTTTCATATTTTAACCTTCCAGACCCAGAAACGGGAAAGGTGATGGAGGAATTCAAAAACGAAGACCCGGCTTACAAAGACGACTTTATCTACTCATATGGCAACGACAAACAAGGTAAACTATTATGAATCAACAAAATCATCACAATAACCCTAATAACCGTAATACTAACACCCTAATAATATTCATTAGCCCAATGCTATATTATAGACCATGCATACACTGCAGGTTTGCATTGGAAAACGATATATTTTTTTCTAATTTTTAGTTATTAAAGTCATGAATGAAGTATTAGAAAAAAGAGAATCAGTGAAGACTGACTTGAGTCGAGGTACAGTACGTTTTGGGTACCCGCGAAATGTGGACTGGAATATAAATAGGGTAGTATTGGTGATCAACAGGTCCGGAGCTACGGGGAGTGTGTGTGTGTGTGGGGGGGGGGGGGAGGGGGTGCGACACACCCCAAATTCTTTTTACGAGTTTCAGTCGGCAGAAGTTATATTTTAGTCGGCAGAAGTTATATTTTAGTCGGCAGAAGTTATATTTTAGTCGGCAGAAGTTATATTTTAGACGTGTTCTATTTAACACGGACAAGTAGAATCATTAACTTTTAGCACTTATCAGTTTAAATTAAATTCAAACTACAACATTTTAGGCTCACAAATCTAATGTTGATGTTAAATGTTTTTTTATATGTAAATGTAATTAACGAGAGAACACCAAAGACATAAATTTATTAAAATGTCATCATGTTTTCATTCCGTATTGAGAGTGCGTTATTAACGTAGGACTAATTAACCATTTCACCAGCTGAAATAAAAAAAAATATGTGAGAAACAAATAAAATGGCCAACCGTATTATCAGTAAAACCATTCAATAGGATATTAATTATTACTTGACTGTTCAAATAAAATAGACAGTTCGCATGCGACATTTTACTTTGGATATTTTGGATCCATACAAGGGAGATTTTACCTCAGTTCTAAACTGAGCCGGATTAAGGCGGGAGGAATAAAGGCCCTTTTGTCACCAGACTTAAAAAATAAGGTCTTAGCGAGTAAGCGTACTTTCATAAAAGACTTGTATCAATTGCAATTGTCGACAGAGGTTTACCACACTGATCTGTTAACATAAAGACAGCTTTATGTATAATGATCTATATGATCTATATAGGCCCTAATGTCTCCGCAAGCTGCTTCTAACCGGTTAAACTGGTATAGAAGTGTATTATACGGTATTTAGCTAGTGTATATTTCGCTCCTGGATTTGATCAGTTCTCTTAGTCTTATTAGAAAAATGATATAAAAGGAAAGAACGATGAGGAGAATGCAGCCAAAAAATGGCTAAAATTATTCTATTTGTCCGAACATTTAACTTTAATTCGACAATAATAATTAATAATAATTTATTAATTTATATTGCGCAAATATCAATATAATAATTTTCAATATAACATTTTCAAAATTTCCAGGACGAAAGCGTAACTTTGCAGGCCGAAAGCGTAACTTAATATTAATAACCAGCATAAAACACGAAGAAATTTCACATTAAAGTTTTAATAAGAATTCTAACGTTGTTTCTTATTTATCTAATATTATCTCTAAAGATGCTGTGGTGTAGACAACAAAACGTTGTAGAGCGCGATATATTTATAATTTATTTATAAAAGGATTATTGATATTAGGTATAATGAAGACTTTGTAGAAATGTCAGACTACATTGGGAAAGAAATTATTTTATGTTGAAGGTTTTGGAGATACAATCAAGTGGACTCCTTTCAATGAATGCTTGAAAGCTGCGGAGAAAAGGTTTGAAAACGAACTTGTAATAAATTTGAAAAGGTTTTTAATATATTTTGTGAAAACTATTGCAATAACCATGATTTATAATAGCAACAATATTACTGTAAGGTTATAGTTATGGTGATAGTGAATGTGATAGTATGATATGGTATGCCATGATAATGGTATGTGACAGTGGCTGCATATTTTGAAAACAATATATTTCTAAAGATCTGAATATGTAAATCGTTTCAAAATTTGCTTAGCATGCATCACCAGTTGCTATGACCAACTTCGCTACTGTATGGTGATGGTGATGGTAATGGTGCATGATGACTTTAATAGTACGTATGGTGACAGTGATGTTTAGTTTAGTTTAGTTTAGTTTATTAGATTTATCACTCTTTGGTGAACGGAATACCCCAACAGGCTAAAAGCCCAATTGATAAGGGTTCCGAGGGCCTACGATTTAAGGTCGTTATCCGAGAAGACCCGAAGGTCTTACCATTTGCTGATATTATTGCGAAGGCAGCACTTTCTCCTCGATTATTTTTAAGACCCTGAGTGGAGGTCCGACCCAGGATTTGAACCTGTGTCTCCCAGCTCATAGACATTTTCAAAATTCCCAGGTCGAAAACGTAACTTTGATGATGATGGTAATGACAATGGTAATAGTAATGGTGATAGTGAAAGTTATGGTGAGATCGATGTTAATTGTTGCTGATATGATATTTATTGAGCTAGATACTACACTCACGAATTGGTTATTGTCAGGGACGCCTACCAAATTTGAAACATTTACACTTACACGCAAATACGAAAAATATGGGAATAGTAAATATGGAAATAGTAAATATGGAATATTTGAAATAGTAATGTGGTTATGGTGGTGATGGTGATTATTGTGATGAGGGTTCTAATAATGGTTATGCATGGTTGCGTTATTATGGCGATAGTTGTGGTAACAGTGATAAAATCTTTACTACTTACAGCCACAAGCCAATTATGATGATATTTCACCGAACGTGGTGTCAGTTTAGTCAAGGTAAACGTCAAAAAGTTGTATATAACTACTGTCGGCCATATGTTACTCAGTTATCAGTACACAATTAATTATGGAGTGCAAAAGGTATTTCTGTCTGAAAAGAGTTGATTTTATAGAATTGAAAGAGGAATTTGCAATGTCACCGGAAATTGAAGATATCAGCAAATATTTCATAATGGTTAACGTTGAGGTAATAAATCAAATCAAATTTTAGTGGAATGAAGCTATTATTTCCACGAATATATTTAGACTTCAGGTTTTGAACTTTAATGAAAGAACTATTTCGTTGTCAAATCTTGTCTTAATTGTCATTCAGTGTTCAAGTCCATTTTTTTTTGAAAATCGGCATATTTTGCATGGATTAATATAACATTTCTCTTTCAAAGGATGACGAAATTCCAGAAGATAAAAAATATAATCCTGATGGAATCTACGTGCCCAGGATACTATTTATAAGTAAATTGCTTCGAAAACCTTTTGAGTGTCTTCTCTTTTATAGCTTTTTGCCTTTCTTTTTGTCTTTGTATTCGTCTGTCTCTCTGTCTGTTGTGTTGCATCATGACACTAAAAGCTTTTCCCCAATTTTTAAAAACTCGTTGATACAGATGCAAGCGGCAATGTAGATGAAACAATTATGAATGAAAACAGACGCGAAAAGAAATCACAATATTTTTATGGAGATGGTATTGATGGTATGTTTTTGTATTTTTACCATCTATTGTTACTCTTATAACCATTAATAACAGTCCGGTGTTAGTCACCATACCTGGCTATACAACCCGCACTTATATATACAGTACTGAGAAGTAATAGCATTGTACCTATTATTTTGGAGGGTCGCAGTCCCCAGGGAATGCTTCAAGCCGGGCAATCAATTACACCACCCCGCTAGCTAGGCTGTCCCGTGAGACGCCCAGGCCTGGCAGTCCAGTAAGTCGCCCAGGCCTGGCATTCCAGTGTGGCCAGTAATCCGCTACTGCCTAGTTAGGTACTTGTGGTGTTTCTTGCGCGGCCGAGAAAACCCATCTCAATCCCGGGGACTGCAGGTCACACTACTAATAGTGGAGAATAAATATAAAGAAAGCTACAAGATATTCCCGATACACTTACCAAATAGCATCCCTGACCAACCTGAATTGAGTGAATGGCTGTAACAGAAGCACATTATGCCACGCACAAGTAACAGCACACGTGACAACACATACGCCACACATAAGTAACAATACAAGTACACAGGGCCACTTAGGCACAGACACCGGGTCCGAGAACCCACATGGTGTTTTCAACACATACGCAAGGTCACAAAGGTACAACACATACATGCATTACCTATCAAGTTAATTATCACCTGGCATGCCAGGGAAAGCAAGACTCACTGCGTCTGTGCTTGCAGCCGAAGGGTCCAGACGGTGACCAGCCGTCTGTGCCCTAGGAGAACCGTGTCCCCTTCCGAAGGGTACCTTGACCCTAGGGTACCTTGACCCTAGGGTACCTTGACCCTAGGGTACCTTGACCCTAGGGTACCTTGACCCTAGGGTACCTTGACCTTAGGGTACCTCGACCCTGGGTACCTTGACCATAGGGTACCTAGACCCTGAAAAATGCCATACCCTAGGGTACCTTGACCCTAGGGTACCTTGACCCTAGTGTACTTTGACCCTAGGGTACCTTGACTCCAGGGTACCTTGACCCTAATGTCATGCCCTGTGCATGCCCCCTGAGGGAACCTTGTCGCCCATCCAGCCTTGACAGCTGCCTTCAGCCTACCGAGGGAACCATGTCCTGCAAGCGATACCCATAAACTGACAGGGGAACCACCTCCCCAACCTGATGGAAACCTCATCCCGTGGCAGACGCGATGCTCTGCAGCGAGCCATATCCTGTATGACCAGTCGAGGGAACCATGTCCCGACTACAAGCAGATGTGCATTTTGCCAACAGCGTGCTGGGGGGGGGGGGGTCCGCCACCTAAAATATGCTGCTACTGCTCCCATAGATGAACCCGTATTGCAGATGGAGCCCCCTGTCGTGAGAACAGTAACTCAAGGGAGGGTGGGAGGGAAAACTGTTCAGGCGAAGAGGTTGTTGAGCTTTGGCGGGAAAACCTCGAGGTTACCCAGGTGAGAGCCACAATTACGTCATACTGGCTAACAGGCCCCTCCTGTCAATAGCCCATGCCCCCTATAGGAACAACACGCTACACCGTCCGTATTAATATTATTTATTGCATAAATCCAATTATATTCGCGTTACTATTACCGTCATTATCGCTATCATCGTCATTGTACGTCGTCGTCGTCATTGTCGCTGGCACTGCTCTGTCACTGTTACTGTCAATATCACCGTCACTGTCACCGTCACTGCCAGGCACTGTCACTGCACTGTCACTGTCATTATCATCATTCTGACACCACTAATATCCATTTTAGTCGTAGCATCTATGAAAGTAGCCTTGGAAAAACAACCTCAACCAGCTTTAGACAGAGGTGGGTTATCTTAATAGGAAAATGAAAGAGATTTCGTATCTGTATTCATCATAAGGTTTATATATTAATAAATCAATAATGAAATAACGTTTAAGGTTTTGGAAGGAATATCGATTGGATGACAATGGAAGATGGCTTAAAAGAGGCCAAGTTGAAGTAAGCGAAATATACATTTTTTACCAAAGAGAAAAAAAAAGTTTATTTACGATTGATTGAGGGCCGAAAACCTTAAAATATCTGCAAAGGGGTTCTCTGTTATATCAGAATGTTCCCCAGATAAAAATGTTTTTCATTTTTAAAATTTATATATTGTACATAATATAATATGTGTAAATGGTTCATTGTAGGGCACATGCAACGTTGTTTTTATGATTATATTTGGACAACATAATAATAATAATTATTATTATTATTTATTTATCTCACATCCATAAAATGATGTGGCTCTTCATCCATTAAGAATACGCCACTGGTTAGGATGGTTTTAATCAAAATTCAACACCGTTTTAGGGGAAAACCACTCTTTTTGATCATCCACAAAACTTGGTGTGGTGCTTGTCACGCGTTGAAAGCTGTGTTTAATGTATCTAAGGAAATCAGCGACTACAGTAAACATTTTGTCATGGTGAATCTAGAGGTAAATGACGCGGTCGCATACACTTCCTGCAAACCTCTCACCATTTCCCCACCAACCAATTTCTTCACAATTCCCCCATAACCCACAATTTCCTCGCAATTATCCCACCTACAGTATATCCACAATTCCCCACACATATACAGCGCCACTAAAGGACCTAAAAACTTCTTGAAACTGAAAAACGTCTTTCTTTAATAATAAAGTAGTTAAAAAGTCCTTATAACCATAATGAGGGCATCGGGCTATAAGTTTGAAAATAAGATGCTTATAAGCTCGTCGTTTACCATGATTGTTGTTTTGATATGAGGTGGAATAAATCGTTAAAATTACGATATCTAAAATTCAAAATTATAACGATATCTAAAGATACAAAAACGTTATAAACAAACCAGAAAAAACAGTAAAGCTGTGAGATCCTGAGCTCATCCGATAGATTGTTCCAAAGTAGTTTTATTACAAATAACACACTATGAAATAAAATCAAAAGTTTGCGGTTGATACACCATGTTTATTTTAAAGATAAAATTCGCTGAGCTTTCGTCCTGTAAACTCAGGACTTCGTCAGAGCGTGAAGTCCTGAGTTTACGGGACGAAAGCTCATCGAATTTTATCTTTAAAATAAACATGGTGTATAACCGCAAATGTTTGATTTTATTTCATTAAACATCGCCATGCCAAGCTTCAAAACTTTGATAACATACTCTATGTTTAATACTTTTTAATATTTCTGATAGGACGACGAAGAACCGCAAGAAAAGCAATATGATGTGGATGGGAAATATTTCCCAAGAGTCTTTGTGTTGGGTTAGTTGCACAGATAGCCGAAACATGCTTGAGACCAAATTCTTCTTTGTTCTTGAAAATTCTACTTAAATATTTCCCCTGCTTACTTTTTCTTTTTACTCACTTAGATCCCCCTGGAATTGTGCAACCTAATCTTCATAATATGGACCCCTATTATCTGCAGTATAAGTTCTCTTACAGCACAGAAAAAAGCAGTAAGTAAAGTGAAGTGAAGTGGATGGGAATAAAGTGGAGTGAGGTGAGATGAGGTGAAATGAGATTAGGTGAAGTCAGATGAAGTGGAGTGAGGTGAACTGAGGCAAGTGAAATGAAGTGGAGTGATGTGGTGTGAAATACAGTGAAGTGAATTGGAGTAAAGTGGCCGGAGTAGAGTGGAGTAAAAAAAGTAAAGTGAAGTGAGATTAGGTGAATTGAAAATGGTGCAGATTGATAAATATTTAATCATTTATAAAAAAACTAACATTATTTTCATATAGTTATAAGAACCATGAATGACGCTTTGCAGAAGTTTCAAAAAGATGAAAGCAATGATCATGGTTAGATAATAATATATACATTTATATAGCGCTATTTCTATCCAATGGTGCTTTACATGAAGAATGACTTACAAATCCTAAGTAGATACATAATTAGACTGATTTATTAAGATTTAGTAGTCTTAATTTTAGTCTTAAGAATACTTAGTGATGTAGTACATCTAATGTCGTCTTCAAGACTGTTCCACAGTATATTATATTTAGGTACAATTAAAAGTTGTTTATTTGTGGAACGTAGTGACCTAGTAGTTTGATATGGAAAAAAAGTTCCTTTAAATAGAACAGTGCTATATTGTTGATGGCCTTAAAACGTTAACAATAAAATTTTAAAATCAATTCTTTCAGTAATAGGTAGTCAATGGAGATCTGTAGTTTCGTTTTGGTTACACCTGTAGTATATTTTGTATTTTATATTTTGTGTTTTATATTAAGTTGAGTTTTTTTACTTTGTTTAATTTTATTCTTGTAAATTTATTTTTTGGTATTTTTCTATTCTTTGGCTATTGTTTCGTTACGCAAGCAGGGGTGGAGCCACGAATTCCCCGACAAAGGGGGTTGCGGCCACGCCCAATTAAAAATTTGATATTTTGTAGGCCAAAAATATCATGCCGATTTTCATGAGAAATATCAAAACAAGAATCAAGTAAAAAGCGCCGTTTCCCAACAAATTGTTCATTTTCCCCCGACGGCGGCTAAGGTTCCCCGATAGGGCTGTACCCCCTCTGGCACAAGCCTGAATTTTTTAACTGTCGAACTTTTAAATCTATTACCCCACAATAACTTTTGCATGTTAAACTTTCTTCTTTTGTAAACTAACTAGGGTTTGGAGAAAATATAAATTGGGTCAGCTATAAAGAAGGTGTTGAACAGTCCAAGACAAGGTATGTGATTAGTTAGAATGATTTGACATTTTTTGAAAGATGGAGAGACAAGCATTCCATTTTCTCTGTTTTTTAGTGGTAAACCAATGTTGTTAATCATTCACAAAACCTGGTGCAGTGCTTGTAAAGGTAAGTTGCTGTTCCCATCGTCGTTCATATGCTTAAAGTGTCCCTATTTTTATTGTCTTATTTGGAAGAACTTTTAAAATGATAAAGTAACTTCTTTTGAAGATTTTCGTTTCTTCGCTTTCTTTTTGAGATATATCAGTTTGTTTGATATGCAAATGTGCGGAATTTACGTCACACATGCATAATGACTTATAAGAGAATGTTATATATCTTTGCGTTCATTAAATAAAAACACTAACGTGTGAATAACACGTGTGCGTGTTTCTCCCACAACACCAAACCTCTCGATTTTAAAGGATTTCGTTGGAAAATGAAAGAGATACACACATTTCTCCAATAGGCAATAAATATCATTCCGGATATTTGCATATATCAAACAAACTGATATATCTAAAAAAGAAAGCAAAGAAACGAAAATCTTCAAAAGAAGTTACATTATCATTTTAAAAGTTCTTCCAAACAAGACAATAAAATATTTTGAGGTTATGGGCACTTTAACGTTATTACTTTGGTTTGTTTTATGCTAGATCCAATCCGGCCCTTACTTTAGTCAAATATCAAATAGACGTAAATTCCTGATCTAATTCTTATTTATACATGTAGCACTTAAGAGGAAAATATCAGTTTCAAAAAGGTTTGAAGAGCTGAGTAAGCAATTTGTTATGGTGAATTCAGAGGTAATAAATGTAATAATTCTCAATTGATTTATTTATAAACAAAATACGAAACACATTATTAATATAACAAGCTGGATTTTATAAATAACAGGAAATATTTTGTTTTTTCTATAGGATGACGAAGAACCAGACGACGAGTTATTTGAAATTGATGGCAGTTACGTGCCACGAACATTTTTTGTAGGTATGGTTTTATTTTTCACATTCTTTTTTTATTATACATTGTGTTGTTTTAAAAGCTAATGCGTTGTGGTTGATCCTATACAGACTGTCTAACGTATAGCTAATTAGTATCAACCAACTAGTCGTTTATTACAAATTCGGCATTCTGATTGACTGAGCTACTAGTGGTCTATTTGTGATAGACCATTAGTAGCGTTATCCAATCACAAACCTTCTTAGAACTGTAATATTCCTATCCTGACCAATCAGAAGCCACGACATCAAAACCTGAAATCGCGTACGCTAAAATTTATATACGAGTGATGAAAACATGAAATCATGAAAACATTGGCCCGAAAGTAATGGAAAATTGTTTAGTTTGACATTTTCGAATATGAAAATGAATTCGCTTATGCCTATGCATATGCAATATGAAGCAAAATAATTAAAATTTCGTTTTTGCTGAGTGATTGTTTATGATGTGCCATTGAAACAAAAAGGTGAAACTATCTGAAAATTTGGAAGAATGTTTGATAATATTTTTTTACGTTAACGAAAGGTTGTTTATGGTAGATTCTAAAACAATTAGACAACTCGCCCTCGTTGTCTATGAGCAGATAGTTGACGATCTGCTCATAGACAACTCGGGCTCGTTGTCTAATTGTTAGTGTAGCAGTAGGCAATGCCTGTGTAACTGCCACACAAGATAAAAGAGGGACACTGGACAATACGATTGGTACTATATTTTATTTATCACAAACGATGCACACTGCTGTATTCCCGCGCGTTCTTGTCAGTCGCTGCGGGCTTCCGGTGGCGCCACATGACGATTTACAGTTCGGTCTGTCACTTCCGGTCTACTACACATGCCCCTCCTAGGGTGGAACTACGTCCCGAAGTTCTAAATTTTAATCTAGGGCAGCGTGGGACCAACACAACATACTAATATGAAAATGAGAGGATTAACCCTTAAACTACATTTTTGCAAAATGTTAAATTGTTCGATAACCAATTCTCAAGAACGCCCTTGATCAAATCATAATTAGTGGGTGTAACTAATGATAACAGGACAGACGCTTTCTGTGTCCAGATGGGGTCATGTCCAAGACGGGAGGGCGGCTTTGATAGACGTCCTGATCGTGTAGTCGTTGACATCTCTCGACGTGGAACATCAGCTTCTCTTTGCTGGTCGTCATTATGGCTTTCAAAGGTGTTATCATTATCTGTCCCTTGTTCGGCAACTTCAGGTTGAGCCTCCGCTGGAGGTTGGATCTCTATTCCTCTGTGCTCACAAATCTCTGCGGCATCGTTGAGTTCTTCTCTGAGAAAGTAGTGCACGGGGTCTTCTTCCTCTAAGCAGTTATCTTCGCTATCGCTCGTAGGTGTGGGATATGACTGCAGGTTGGCGTCTCTGCGAGGATGAGCTTGTCTTTGTTTGATTTGATCATGTTGTTTGGCAGGAAGATTATAAGGTAGGAGGAGGTTGCGATGAAGTGTGCGTCTTTTGTCACCACCTTCTTGCTGGACCACGTATACAGGAAGGTTTCCCGCTCGGCGAAGCACAATGTAGGGAACGTCCTCCCAGCGGTCCTGAAGCTTGTGTTTTCCTCTGTTGCTGAGGTTTCTAGCTAAGACTCGGTCACCGGGTAGTAAGGTGGCGTCCTGTATTCCAACGTCATATCTTTTTTTGTTAGACGCAGCTTTTCTGGCTGATCCTTTGGAGGCAAGATCGTAGGCATGTGTCAGACGTTCTTTCAGATTTTCGGCGTAGGCTGCATAGGGACGTACGTTGTCCGTCTTAGTCGGTATTCCAAGAGTGATATCGATTGGCAGTCGTGGGCATCGGCCATACATTAGGAAATAAGGAGAGTATCCCGTTGAGGCGTGTTTCGAACAGTTGTAGGCGTGCACCAATGGTGCTATATAGTCTGGCCAATCTGATTTCTTGTCGCAATCGAGGGTGCCGAGCATGTTAAGCAGGGTCCGATTGAAACGTTCGGTCTGGCCGTTACCTTGAGGGTGGTAAGGCGTAGTTCGTGTCTTTTCTATCCCAGCTATCTTGCAGAGATCTTTGATCAGCTTCGACTCAAAATCGCGTCCTTGGTCAGAATGGAGTCTGCGAGGAAAACCAAAATTCGCCAGAACCTTTTCCCACAGGACCTTAGCGACAGTTGGTGCTTTCTGATTCCGAGTTGGGAATGCCCATGCATACTTAGTGAAGCTATCAGTTATGACGAGGACGTTCTCGAATCCACCTTTACCTCTCTCGAGTGTTAGATAATCGATAGCCAGGAGTTCCATAGGCTCCGTGGCTACGATGTGTACCAATGGCGAACGCGGTGGATCTGGAGACTTTCGCTTGATGCACCTCTCGCAATTCTTGATGTATGCTTCCACGGTTGAAGCTAAACCAGGCCAATAGAAACGCTGCGATACCAATTCAACCGTCTTGTCTTTTCCGAGGTGGCCTACATCGTCATGTAGACCTTTTAAGGCTGTTTGGTGCAATGATTTTGGCAACACTAACTGGAGGGTTTCTTCTTTGTCTATCACTCGCCGCCGGAACAGTACTCCTTGTTCAATGCGAAGTCGTTCTTTTTCCTGGTGTAGTCTTCGTACTGGGCGATCTTCATCCTTTACTTTATTGCTGCCCGACTCCAACAGCTCAAACACTCGTCCGATAACAGGATCATCTCGTTGCAGTTTCGCCCAGTCACTCGACGTCGTTGTTGAAAGACTTGTTTGTGCTCGACAGTGTGGAGGCTGGGACAAATATTCGGGCACGGCATTCGCATACATCGAGACTGCTTCAATGACGGGAATGGACATCTTGCTTTCGAAGGGTTTATCAACCGAGTGGTAGTCGCAGATTGCTCGAAACTCCTCATCGGAACAGAAAGCTGTCGAGTCTGTTTCCAACTTGTAGAGCTTTTCTAGGAGAGGTTTGATACAGTCAAGATCCGAGGCGATGTTCTCTTTCTGGCTTGGTATCTCTTGTGGCATCCTCGACAGGCCATCAGCATCACAGCTTACTTTCCCAGGTCGATACGTTATAGTGAAGTCGTAAGCAGATAAATCAGAGAGCCAGCGATGATCGGTTGCACTCAGTTTAGCGGATGACAAAAGGTAAGTGAGGGGATTACTGTCCGTCACGATGTGGAACTTGTTTCCGTAGAGATATTGCTTGAACTTCTCAGTCACTGACCACTTCAAGGCGAGGAATTCCCGTCGGTAAGCCGAGTAACGTCCCTCCGCGACACTGAGGGAGCGGCTTCCATACGCTATGACTCTTGGTTTGCCGTCTTGTACTTGGTACAGTGCACCACCGAGTCCGTAGCCAGATGCATCCGTGTGAAGGATGAATGGGATGGTGAAGTCAGGAAAAGCCAAGATAGGGTACGATGACAATCTTTCGATTAATGTTTCGAAAGCCACTTGACATTCTTTCGACCACTGGAACGGCTCTCTACGACTTTTCTGGGTACTCTTTACCGCCGGACCTTTGATCAGCTGGTGGAGAGGCGCAGCTATCTTCGCGAAACCTTTGATAAACGACCGGTAGTACCCTGCAAAACCCACGAAGGTTTGAAGATCTTTCACGGTTTGTGGTGGATGTTCTAACCACTTCTGCAAGGAAGATATTTTGCTAGGGTCAGGTGCCACTCCATGCTCGGATACTACATGGCCAAGGTAAGCTAACTCCGTTTGGAAGAGGTTGCACTTGGAAACCTTCAGTTTGAGTCCATAGTTGCCCAGTCTTTCTAGCACGATCTCTAAACGCTCTAGCATTTCGTCAAAGTTCTTTGCAAATACAATCACGTCATCCAAATACGCCAGGCAGATCTTTAGGTTCAGGCCATGCAGACACTGTTCCATCAAGCGCTGGAAAGTTGCCGGGGCGTTGGTGAGACCAAACGGCATCCGGTTGTATTCATACAACCCAAATGGTGTTGTTACTGCTGTTTTGTGTCTATCTCGTTTTGCAACTTTCACTTGAAGATAGCCACTCTGTAAATCGAGGGAACAGAAACATCGGGCACCTTGCAAAGCTTCTAGGGTCTCTGTTATCCTAGGAATAGGGTAGGAGTCTCTGATTGTCTTTGCGTTAATTTTCCTGTAGTCGACACAGATTCTCAAACTGCCATCTTTTTTTCTAACCAGGACGACAGGTGCAGCGTATGGACTTTTGGATTCTTTAAGGACTCCTGCTTCCAAAAGGTCCATCAAGGCAGTTCGAAACTCTTCCAGCTGGCCGGGGGGTATCCTGCGGTATGGTTCTCTGGTTGGGACATCGTCTTTCAGGTGTATTTCGTGGCGCACGGCTTCGGTTTGGCCTAGGTCTTTATCGTCTTTAGCGAATACATACGACATCTTGGCGAGGAGCTTTCGTGCCTGTTCCCTTTGTGCTTCTGTTAAGTGTGTCTTATCCAGATCGAACATACTATTCAGTGTTCCACACACATTTGTTGCTTTACTTTCGGTTGGAGCCAAATTATTGACTTCGTTTGCCAATTGAGCCCAAGTTATTACAGACTTTGGGCAGATGGTGACAGGTTTGTTGTTGTTATTGGTAACCTCCACAGGAATTCTGAATTTGGCAGGTGACGAGTCCTGGGGTAACAACCAGTCCTGGGTGACTTTGCATTCTAGTTTCCAACAGCACATCAGTTGGTGCTTCCAGGGTAGCATTCACCAAGCACATGACAGTTCTCGTTTGACACGATCCAATCGTGATATGATGTTTGCTTGTTGACTGTACTTTAATTCCTGACGAACCTTTCGGAAAACACTTTTCTTCGTGGCATATAGATTTGTAGGCTCTTTGCCATGCAGAAGACGTTTGTTTGGTTTGAAGGAATCTTTTCCCGCCTTCTAATTCGCAACGTTGCTTGCATTGTCGGACTAAATTCGTACCAACAATTAATGGTACACGCTGGTTGTACTCGTTGTCCGGGACCACCAAGACAAGCGTGTCGAACGAGGTATCGATGCCGACATCTTCAAATGGAAACTGGATCTTTACGGTTGTGTAACCAAGAAACGGGACGTCCTGGCCACCTGCACCAACCACACGAACCAGGTCATCTAACGGTTTGACGGTGCAATTACGAAGGTGCTTCTTGTGGAACGACTCAGCTATTGATGTTATCTGACTGCCAGTGTCTAACAGCCCTATGCAGGCGTGTCCGTTAACAATTGTGACCGCTTCGTTCGGCTCACCAATAAGTTCCTTTAATACCGATGCCAATTGGTTGGACTGGGGCGGTGGAGATTTCAAGACCTCTGGTTGCCCCATGGCAAAGGCCCTTGGTCGTTTCCCGACCATTTATATCCTGGTTTTGGAGGATTTCGACAACCAACTTGTATATGACCTGTTTGACCACAGCGATAGCAGGTAATAGGCACTTCTGATGCCACACTCTTTCCCTCTATTTTGCTTTCCTTGGACCTTGTCGGCAATCTTCGGTCTTTCATAAGCTCCCTGACATCTCTGGCCAACGAGCACACTTCCGTCACCCAGGCTGGCTCCATGTTGCCTTGCGACTGCTTTGGTTGTTGCACAACGGCCTCCGATTTCGTGATTTGATTTGCCCGCGCTACTCGCTTGGAGGACTGGAACGAGGAGAGCTCCTTCTCGCCATATCTAGCCGCCGTGATCAATTTAGCGAACGTATTGCAGTTATCCTTTCGATGTCTGGCTTTATCCTTGATCGGTTCGCTAATTCCTTGCCAAAACAACATGCGTAGTTGTCTTTCGACGGCATCTTCGTCCGGGAGAAGTTCAGTTCCTCTGGACTTTGCCATTCGAACGTGGTTATCCAACCGTGAAGCAAACGCCGCGACTTCTTCGTTTTCCCGCTGTCGAAACAGGTACGCTTCAGCGAGTATTTCGTCTCCCGTAGCAGCACCAACATCACTATAGAACTGGTCTAATTTCTCTAGAATCGTTTGTGACTCTGACTCGGTGCCCAAACCCACTAGTTTGGTCTTTGCTTCGCCTTGTAGCGAGCGGCGAATCTGCTCGGCTATAACTTGGTTTGTGTACAATCCACCATGAATAGCAGAGTTCACTTCAAACCGCCACACACGGTAAGGGACGCCTTTCGATTTGTCGACTTCACCAAAACCAAAAAATTGCGAGAACTGCGGCCGCGAAACCATATGGAGTGGCTGGGAGGCAGACGAATGATTTATTGTTGAAGGTGTACTGTTCGAGACGGAATATTTCCCATTGACATTGTTTACAGTTGCTTTGACACGGTATTTAAGGAACGCCTCCAAACTCGTAAACTCTCCTTCGAAGGATTTAATGGCGCTTTTGTATCGATTGTTGTATTCGCTATCCAACTCTGTCTCAGTTAGGCCATCTGTGTTTTCTTCCAATACTTTTCTGATGCGGTTTTCTTCAATCGTGATCTTTTCTTCAACTGACAACTCCATGATTAATATGTATTGTTGCCTTGTCTTTAGTACTCGTATTTATCGCTATTCGTTAAACGGTCCCCTATCGGGCTCCAGATTATGTAGCAGTAGGCAATGCCTGTGTAACTGCCACACAAGATAAAAGAGGGACACTGGACAATACGATTGGTACTATATTTTATTTATCACAAACGATGCACACTGCTGTATTCCCGCGCGTTCTTGTCAGTCGCTGCGGGCTTCCGGTGGCGCCACATGACGATTTACATTTCGGTCTGTCACTTCCGGTCTACTACATTAGCAGTAGAGAAAAAACAAGATGGCGGCATGTTAATTACCCAGTTTTATATCAAAAATCTTAAAAGTGGTTCTCAGATGCAAAAAGAAGTTTGCAACGAAGCACGCGTACTTCAAAACAATTCGTATGGTACGGAAAGATAAACTCGAACGCGCAATGCACGACGGTTGACACTCCCTCTTTAGATGGCAAAACGTAGCAAAGTGAACTGACGTATAAAAGACGTCAAGTGCAAAAAATCATAGCGAAGCTTGTTAAATAAAACCAGAACCAGCTGACAATTTCAAATAATATAAAATAAAACATATTCCGAAAAATAAAGACATCCTAAGAACTCAAGATATGAGTCAATAACAAGACGAGATTATTGAAAAAGTGATTGTAATCACTTAGTCTGATGATGATTTTGTAATAAAATCGAAATATCACTTTTTCAACAATCTCGTCTCAGGATGTTTTTATTTTTCGGAATATGTTTCATTTTATATTAAGCTTGTTAAAGCTATGATGTCAAAAGCAGTCTTGGCTCATTCCTCTTAAACTCAGCCATTTTAGCACGTGGCGGATCCTATTTCAACGAATTTCCTGAAATCAAGCTTCGCACCATTACTATTTTGCATGATATATTTATCATGATTAAAAAAATACGAGCTGAGAACCACCTTAATATTTTAGCATGAATAACAAAAATAAGAGGTGTTGTTTTCTCGTTTTCCATGAAGATTCATCAAGCGAAATCATGGTTGACATTTACAACATCGATTTAGTCTACAAGGAGAGTAAATACTACTATTGGGATGCTGAATCACGTGAGTATATATATTTATACATTTATACATTTATACAGAGATAATTACATAAATAAAGTACTAAATAAACAACTAAGTAAATGGTATTATAAAATAACCGGAAGTAAATGAGCGACAACACGCTCTCTAATTGGTTACTGAGCTCAAAAACCGTGTCATTATAACTCAATAAACCATAAGCTGACGTGTTCCTCGCGTAGATTTTGTCGTTTTTGACGGATTTTAAGTAGTTTAAGTCACAAAAGGAAGTCAAAGAATACCTGTATACAAGGCTAATCAAGGTACTAACACAACAGAATGTTTTAACTGCAACGTTGAGTGCATTTTCATCGCTAAAATCGCCAACGTGATTTCAACAAAGGCTTCCTATAACAACGCACATGGCAACGCCTCTTATAACAGGTAAATCTGCATTTTTCATGGCTTTATTGTTAAAATAAAAAACTTTGTCTTGTGTGATTATCGAGTTATAATGGCACTCGAGAAGCTAGCAAAAATATTTTGCGAGTGTGGAAATTTCCTAAGACGCCGTACCGAGAGGAGTTGCGAAAAATGCAACTCCAAGGGCTTCGGTCATGAGAAATGAATTCACGCCTCCGCGAATCTATATATAGTGCAGCGCTCTGGCAACTGAGCCACAACTGAGCCACAACCGAGCCACAACTGTGTCACTGAGAGCGAGTCATGAGTTCTAGTACTGTATATATGGTAGATGGTAATGCCGGTGAACATTTATATACAGGTACGGTATATTATGAATAATATTGGCATTTACACTCGATAACTTATTATTATTATTATTATTAAAAGCTATTTTGACACGGTGGCCTTTCAGATCCCTGATTTTCAATCTTAAATCTAATAACCATTACTAACAACTATATACTAAATTTTCTTGTAGTTGCGTATAAGGCAATTACATCATTAATTAAATCAACGCGAAGGATATTTTTCGAGTGCCAGAAACGCAACTCCAAGAACTTCGGTTTTCTCAACTACTCACAAAATATCCTTGCCGTTGATTTTATTTAATGGATAATACGTCTCCCTGATATCTCTCACTCTTTCCCTCCGCCATCTAGCAGTATTTCCTGACCCTGCACCGCCAACAAACAAACAGTTCTTCAAACACTCTAACTATATTGTTTTTGTTTTTGTTCTTTAGTGATAAAATCAATGGAGAAGGCGTTGGATAAGTCCAAGATGCAACATACTCAAAGAGATGAACTTTAATACACGGCCGGACAGCACTGCTATACCTCTTTCATATAATGGCACCCAAATTAAATATTCTTTTATATTCATTTAAATTAGCCTTTTTGATCTCGTTCATGTGTCTGTAATTCCAAAGAATCTTTGCTCTGTAACGAGGCCAGAAAGGCTATTTTGCATGCATATAAAAGAATATTTAGACTGGCCGCCATTATGAAAGAGGGGACCATGTAATGTGACAGCTCATTTACTTTATTCATATCCGCCATATACTGGCCAATCAGTTTAGTTTGGGAAGTCGATCTCTATCCCACCTTATATCTTACTAAAGAGTTAAGTCTCGCTTCTATTAACAGTGCTTGGTCCTATAGTACTATGTTTTGTCTATATATTGTATTACTATTAGTATATAATAATAATAATTTTTAATATTTACACTACCCAAATTAACATGTGCAAGATCAAATGTGCATTACATAAAATAAAATGTTACAATAAAAATGATCGCAATAGCGTGAAACTCAGAGTAGCGACAAAAATATTCAAACCTTTATTGTTTAAATATATATATATATATATATATATATATTAGACCAAAACCTACACGTATATATAATTGTATATATACACATATATATATATATATATATATATATATATATATATATATATATATATATATATATATATATATATATATATATATATATATATATATATATATATATATATATATATATAATTATATATATATATATATGCGCACAAGCAGCCGTAGCGAACGCTCTGTCGCCTAATATTATTATGGTCTTCTTCCTCTTATCAAGATGAGAAGTTCAGTCTGAGTTTGATCTAAGGTTGACTGAATGTTTCTTAGTTTAGTTTAGTTTAGTTTATTAGATTTTATCACTCTACCCCAACAGGCTAGAAGCCCAATTATAGGGGTTCCGAGGGCCTACGATTTAAGGTCGTTATCCGAGAAGACCCGAAAGTCTTACCATTTGCTAATATTATTGCAAATATTATATTGCAGCACTTTCTTCTCGATTATTTTTAAGACCCTGAGTGGAGGTCCGACCCAGGATTTGAACCTGTGTCTCCCAGCTTTACAGCACAACACAACACAACACAACGCAACGCAACGCAACACAACACAACACAACGCAACGCAACACAACACAACACAACACAACACTGCAGGCAACACAACACTGCAGGCAACACAACACAACACATTAAGACTGTGTAGGCAACACAACACAACACAACTCAACACAACACAAGACTGTAGGCAACACAACACTGTAGGCAACACAACACAACTCAACACAACACAACACATGAAAGACTGTAGGCAACACAACACAACACTGGATGCAGGCAACACAACACAACACAACACAACACAATACAAGACTGTAGGCAACACAACACAACACAACACAACACAAGACTGTAGGCAACACAAGTTACACAACACAACAAGCCTTTAGTTTTGATCGAGCTATTGACGTAATGTAGTACTACTACTTGAGATTACGGAGGCCACGTTGTAAAATTATCATTATGATAAATAATACTATAATATATTAAAATTCAAAAAAAATCTACAGGTATTGTTTTATAATATTAAAATAAATTAGCCGCCATGGATATTTCATAAAGCAGGAAGGTTGCCAGGTAGCTCTCCGAAATCTGAATGGAGGTATTGTGTCTCATAAATCCACGTGGCTAGCCAGTCTATATAGCTTACATGTATGCGAGTCACTGTTGACAACGTCATTGCTACAATACTACTTGTTCGACTGAAATAGTGAAATTTCTTGTAAAACAAATCAAGTCAAGCTGGAAGGGGACAATTCAGACAAAGGTACTCGCATGAACAGTGCAAGAACAGTCGAAAATCCACAAATGCGATCGAGGAAATTCGCTAGATTATGCAAGTTTTTTGTGTACTTGTGTGTGGCTATAACCGTATACTATCTGATCACGAATTGTCGGGAATTTGATCCAGATTTGAAAGGTAAGCTGTCCGATATCAATCACATGCAAGCCAAAATAGGCAACTTTTTATCAAAGTGGAATGTAATGATGCAAAGCAATGAGGAGAAAGGCGCGGAACGGGCGAGTGAAAACCACCAAAATGATGTGGAAATAAAAGATGAGGACACTCAAGCAAGGAATGAAGTACTGAATGGTTCGCACATTCGTTCTAGTTTAAACACATTTGTCTCATTGCTAGAAGAACACCAGAAAGTTGAAGCCGAACTGAGAAACGCACAGTTCGACAAATTTATGACAATGTTAACACGCGTCCTTCACCGTCTGGAGCAGCAAAGAGAACATAATCATGTTAGTCAGGAAATTGTTCATTCGCAGAACCCAACAACATTGCCCAAAACAACGACATTTCTATACGACACAAAGTATACTTCGTCTGAGAGAAAGACGACAGCGAGTAGCGAAACGTTTCCGCCAATTTCTTCAACCTCTTCGAATAAGCAATTACAGGCTATCCTTGAAAGGCGAGCAAAGCTGTTTTTGGATAAAATGAAAATGGCAGGAATCCAGTACACTTCCAACAATTTCTATTATAACCCCCAGCGGTCAGAAGCTGGTATCTTTTACCGAGAGGTTGTACCTCTGGTAACCAAAGTCCCCGACACAACAGTGTTCCTTTTGCATGGTGAAAAGTATAATTCGAAACTGTGGCTAAGCATTGGGACTTTGTATGTCTTAGGCACAAATGGTTTTCGCGTTATCGCAGTGGATCTTCCCGGACACGGACGGTCGAAGAATACATCCGAGTTACCGACGAGTGTCGAGAGATCCCGATTATTGGCCGCCATGATGCTAAAGCTATCGCCAAAAGGTCGTCGAGTCCTCGTCTCGCCTGGGAAAAGCGGCATTTACTCGGTTCCCTTGGTGATGACCCTGCCATCTACACTCGATGGCGTCGTTTTTATCGCGCCAAATTTCACGTCGAAGTATCCTTCGTCGAGCTACGCGAAAATATCGCTCGCATCGTTGGTTATTTTTGGCACCAACGACGAAACCATGCTCCACGAATCGTCTTTAGACGACCTGGAACATTTAGCCAACAAAAAGATTTACTCGTTGGCAAATGCGAGACATGATTGTTATATTGATCAACCGGATGCCTTTCATAGACTACTAACGAGGTTTCTAGAATATTATAATAAACAATAGATGAATATATCCTCCTCCGCAGCCCGCAGGCAAATCTGTGGCTTCTCTTTTCCGTGCCGTCAAATAGCTTCCCAGATTTTGTGAAGGGATTGGTCGACGAAGAGAGGACAGCAAGGGAGAAGAGAGAGGGGAAAGGTTCTCTGGCTCGGACAAAACAGCCTTGGAAGCTTATTTGACTAGGAAAAAAGAAGGCACAGAGTTTGACTAGGAAAAAGAAGGCACAGAGTTTGACTAGGAAAAAAGAAGGCACAGAGTTTGACTAGGAAAAAGAAGGCACACAGTTGCCTGCGGAGGAAGTTAAGATGAATAAGTATAGGTTATTTTGAGGGATACTCATAATTTATTTACACGTATCCCCGATGGACCTCAAAATAACGTACTTATATTTCACATGGGCGAGGTTGAGAGGAGTCACAATAGAAAATAAATTCTTTTTTCAGTGGATGATTTGTAATGCGTCGGCAACGCGATGAAATAATAGAACAAAGTACGTTCGTACCCATGGCCATGAGTGGGATTCTCAAGTCTTAAATTTGAATTGATGGACGGTACCGAAAAAGATGGCGGCTGTACATTTTACCAGAAAGCTTTGCGACCTTAAATCACCTGTAATAACAGCTAAACATTGTTTACCTTATAAACATGAATTAAATGCGTAAAAGCTTCCTTTTTACCAAACTCAATCTGTTTGAAACGCAAGGAATTATGGTTACAAGTCACCATCTTTTTCGGTACCGTCAATAGTAAATCATTGTGTTCGTTCTGTTCAATATGCTAGAACTTGGTAAAGACAGTTATAAGTGGAAGACATGAGTGAGTAGGACGAAGAGATTTATATAAATATATAGATTAAGGTGTGTATTGTTCAAGTGTGCTTGATCTTGTTTTTTATTTTTTTGTGTTTTAATTTCCAACGGGGAAAAATATAGCGGGGAATGTTAGAGGGGAGTATTAGAGGAGAATATTAATCTATTGTTTTACCATTGTTATCAGTCATTGTTTTCAGCCCCGCACTCCCCTGTTACAATCAAAAACCACCACCAGCTTTTCAGACAGTTAATGTGCAGGGGCTATATTGAATATATTCCACGAAAAGAACAAAGCAAACCGAGTCATGTGAAAAATAATGCTGGTAAAGTAGTCGGTGTTGGCAGAAATACAAAGAAATTAATCTTCTCGTAATCGTATCGGTAAATACTTACCTAAAATGAACAGGTTTTGTGATTGGCTATATGGAACAAAAGTGGTTAGGGTTACACATTGGTTTCTTTGTGGGTGATACTATTGTTTTATTATTTTAATCAACCAATCACAAGACTTGTTCATATATATAGGTAGGTGGCGACCCAATCGTATTACAACAAAAACTTGGCAATACATCCAGAACATGACGTCACGGTCATATATTCGAAATGGCGGCCCAAGAGCCTGTTTTTACAGTCGTCTGTCGTTATAACGGACACTCTCGGGACCGTACTTGGTGTCCGCAATAAAGAGAGTCCGTAATATAGCGAGGTGCGATGAAAAACACGAGACTAGAGCATATAAAATGCATATCATTTTATGTACTTCACAGTTTTGTTTACTTAATTGGAAGTAAAATATGTACAGTTAAACATCCAATTATACGCTATACAGTGTGTATAAAAAAACCGCTACCGGAAGCAACTGTGAATTAGCATTTTTTTCAAAGAACCCATTGTAATAGTTTGAAGGCTTAGACACCTCTGAGCAACGAATGCGTAAAAAATAACTTGGATTGCATTCGTATTGAAAACTGCTTTCTCTCTTCTTGATTAACGCAGCGCTTGGACCATCTTAATTTCCCAGGTGTATAATATTTTTTTTAAATTACAATAGGTGGTAGCGGTTTTTTGATACTCACTGTACAGGGTGTATAAAAAAATGGAACTAAATTAATTAATATTGGCTCAGAGGTGCCTAGGGCTTTCAAACTACTCTAAGTTGTTTGAAAGGAATGTTAATAATTAATTTTATGCTGGTTCCGTTTTTTTATACACACTGTAGTATACGTCTCTTGAGCATGAGCGAAGCTGCTAAACTATCCTCAAGAATAAAGAGGCTGGCTACCGCGGTAGGCTGGTCGGAAAAGCGAAGACTTATCGATCGACATTCTCAAGTCGGAAGATGGTCAAATTAATGCTAAAAATAATAACCATTCCGGAAATGTTTTGTATGACAATGACAAGGTTCCGCTTTATACAGGGTGTATAAAAAAACGAGACCTTTAGAAATTAACCTATTGTTGTTAAGCACAAGATTTTATGCTCCTGGGAATTTAAAATAGCTTCTAATCGTATGAAGGAGCATAACTGCATAACAAATTGTCAAAGTACTAAGTACATTGAGTCTCGGTATAATGTCAAACAGTAAAAACTCGTTGCTCTGTGGTCAGTTGAACCATTTTTACTCGAACTGATGATATGACTAATTAGTACTTTGACAATTTGCAGTTATGCTCCTTCATACAATTAGAAGCTATTTTAAATTCCCAGGAGCATAAAATATTGTGCTTATAACAACAATAGGTTAATTTCTAAAGGTAATTTTATACACCCTGTAGAGAGCAAAAAATAATAAATCTGTAATTTGTTAGGACTGGATGAGTGTCCGTATTGCCGTAATAGCGAGAGTCTGTACTATAGCGGTAGTTATTTTCAGTAAAACATCTATAACTTTCGCCGGGGGTCAAGCTCTTGTCCAATTACGTAACAGCGAGGTGTCCTAGCTGGGTGGTAGTTGGTTTATTCAATAAACCATTTATTCATATATATATTTTTACTTCCTATAAAAAGTAGGTATTTTTGTTGCACAACTGCAAACACAGGTTCAAGGATAAGAAAAGGCTTCTCAAAACTATTAAATATTCATCGAGGGAATAGGACTTTTTGTGTTTTTGATTATTTTTGACAGAAAGCAAAAGTACGTAGCGCTTGAATGGTTTGGGTGAAGAGTCAAATAAATTCGTTCTTGATTTGCTTGTACACGGAGCTTTGAAGAAACAAACAGTGAGTATATATGTATAGAAACGTTCAAATATTGGATTGGGGATACAAGTATATCTATCTATATTTGCAATAAAGGCATGGAGAAATATCTAGTAAACTCTAAAGGCGCTGTTACACTGTGCACATTTTCATGCAACTTGTCTCGCAACACTGATCTAGAGGCATGCTAAGTAAAAAGTGTAAATGCAAGCATGGGCCCACGTTGCACTCAAGATATACATGAGCTTTTTCAGTAAGTTATTATGCAGTGTGACGTCACAGTGAGGTCATTAACATATCAAACAAATCTTATTATTATTTATTTAAAATAATTCGTGATCGCTGATTGGCTAACAGCCAACCAAATATGGAGAGATATGGTGCAATATGACAAAAGATTATTGCACGATTGACGTCACCTGGTGCAATATGAAAAACTAATATTGCACGCTATGACGTTTTTCCAACGATGCAGTTGTTAAATAGTTGATTAAGTTAATCTTTTAAATAAATAATAAAACAATTATTGAATTCGGTTTTCGCATGATATGAAGAATTATCAAGGCCTCAGTTTGTGTTATCCGCCTCAGCCTTCGGCAGATAACACAAACTTCGGCCTTGATAATTCTTCATATCATGCTCAACCTCATTCAATAATTGATAAATATCTCGAGAACAAAATGATATATGGAAGAGTTGTAAACGCCAATCTTTATAATTTCTATAGTTCTTTCAAGTAACAGAGTTTATTTCGAACTGAATTTTTCACGAGCAATATCATATGATTACTTGTTTATGCATGACAAAATTTGATCCGCCATTTTGTTTGTTTTGGGAAAATCATTAATAAGTACTGCAGTATAAATTAATAAAATAATTGTACTCCTCTCAACCAATCAGAATGCAGTAATATTGTCATGTATATAATAACCATATTTATTATATGCATATTAAAATTACTGCATTCTAATCGGTTGAGAGGAGTCAATTATTTTAGTTATGTCAGTTGATATATCATATTTGATCACCTCTGATTCTTTTGTTCTCACCGGGAATTTAATCACTGATCGTTCGGGTTCACGTGGTGCAATTCGGCGCTTCTGATTGGATGAATATCTTATGATTTGTTAATGAGTGTGAGCAACTCATTTCAAGTTTTATAAATGAGCAAAAAATCGTCAAAAACCAAACAACATCAGCTACACCATCACAACTATTATTTATGACTTTATTAAAGTAATACCATGGTTGTCTCAATTTCTTTTGTCTTTTCAGGTTGAATTAATAACTAAATTACCTCATTTGGATTAATTTATACAATCTAGAGGTCGTATTAGAACTAATACAACCTTGAATGACGTCATGAGAGGTAGTATTAGCTTCTTCTCACCTGGCATGCAAAGACATGAAATTTCGACAACCTGGTAATGAGGTGTATTAGCTGTTAAACTGCCCGCTTGATTCGGGTCATTAAGTAAAATTCCTTCGGGCCTGCGGCCCTCAGGAATTTTACTTAATGACCCTCATCGAGCGGGCGGTTTAACAGCTAATACACCTCACTACCATGATATTACTTATAATAATAGCATGATCGCCTCTAAATCTTTTGTTCTCTCCGGGAATTTAATCACTAATTTCCATCTAACAGTGAAAATTTCTAATTTTCCCTCAGCATGCATTACCATGTATGAGCGAACATGCATTGGTTGACAGTTCGCGATGAATTTCAAATAATATAAATTATATTTCGTCGGTAAACATCGTATTACAAACTAATACCGCATGACATGTTGGGAAATTAGTGATTAAATGTCCCTGAGCTCAAGCTTCGGGAGGATTCGTGAAACTTCCACAAATCCTCCTTCCGATTTCGGGAACACATTTTGGATACTTTGATATCGAACGCTGATGAGAAATGGACTTATAATTTTTTTTCATGAGGGAGTTACTATATCAAAAATACACCAAGCATTTCTTTCGGGTGTGTCCTCATTCTTTGAAGATTATTACACGACTATTACCTTCGCGACAAGTAAGCACACCTGGAACTGTGAAGCTGGATCTGGAGCGGCTATAAGCTGGAGCTGCGAAGCTGGAGCTGACTGTCCTCTTCTCTAATTGTTAAATATAGTAACGTTGACCGCAGTCAATATGTGGCTCGAAAAGTGAGGCAAAACATGGTCGTCATGAAGATATTTTGGACATCAGTTTCAGGCCTTATGTGGTCAAATGAACTTTAATGTGGGTTTCAGTTCGTTTTCAGTCAGTTTCAATTTTCTTGACCGCGTACGGAGCCTGAAACTGACATACAATGTCTGCCATTTTTGGCTTTACTTTTTCTTTGGCTACCAGTTCTAGTACTTTCCCGCCGCCGGTCAGATCCTCTGGAATGCATAAAGAAATGGACAAGCTACTGATAGACATGGCTATGCTCGTGTCCTGCCATGTAATTAAAGTAACCGCTGCTTGGAGCTCCAAAATTTGCCTCTGCGCCGTCCATTGCAGCATAATGACCATTCATGTGTATGGCTTCAATTTGTCTTTCCGGCATCTCCAAGCCATACTCACTTGCTGCATTTGCGCGAAATTCATGGCCGTTCGTGCGAATCTCCATGCCATTTGCGCGATTCCCGCGGGTGCTGCTGCAATCCGCAGGAGACGGTGGGTACATGTATTGTAAGGCGGGCGGACAACCCTGCAGGTTATACTCAGGCGGCTCGCTCTCTCGTTGGTTAACATTACCTCCCGCGGTCGGGCTCGTTCCTATAGCACGATCGTGATGAAAGTTTGGCGGTGTCGTGAGGTAGGAGTGCACGCCAGGAGCCACCGCTGTTGTGGCAGGATCGCAAGGGAAGCCGGGCGGATTCATAGGGAACACGAATTGCGGCGACGGCAAATTAAACTTATTATTAAAAGCCATTTGAGGATAACCGTTTAAGCTGTCCAAAAACGGGCTCTCAAAAGATCTTTTTAGTTTATTCATTGTCTTTGGTTTCCTTTTCGGTTGGTACTTGTATTCCGGGTGCTCTTTTTTGTGTTCCATTCGTAATCGTTTTGCCTCGTCGATGTACGGTTTCTTTTTGTCCATTGATAGTATGTTCCATTCCGTACCCAGCCGCTTGCTGATCTCCGAGTTTAACATCCTCGGGCACTCCTCGGCGATCCTTCGGCGCTCCTTTCTCGACCACACCATGTAGGCGTTCATCGGTCGTTTGATGTGTTTGTCTCCGACTTGGTCCGGTGGCTTTGTCATCTAGAAAAATTGTAGAGGTAGTTTTCTCTATGGTTTGAGTCGTGACATGCAGTTTAGCCAATACTATAATCGAATACCCTAGCTTGGTTTTCACTCTCTGACGAAGGGCCTTCGCTAAAAACATTATATATATTATTTCGGTGGTACGCCAACTTTTTTTAAATTTATATGATAAAGTTGATATGTGTAGAACATATCTAGATAAAAGCGGGGAAGACCGGAGCTGGCACGCATCGGTAATTAAGCCACGTCAATTTTCTCAACGAAACTCCATTAGCTGCAGTTTAGTTCATGAACCATTCAATGCAAGAACATTATAATTTACTGTAGTGAATCTCATTGTTATTATTGAATTATTTAAATTAAATATCTCGTCTTTCGTCTGTTGCTTTTAAACTTGTAACAGCATACGGAATTTCCTTGTGGCTTTGCCGACATAAGAATTAACGCTGTCCATCTCCGTTTGTAATATCCCCTCGAAACACGCACCACATGCACTGAGGACTGAACGAATGAATTACTAACCTCGTATTATTGTTATTCTTCCAAATGCCGGGTCTCTATTCTTCGCGAAATATTGTTTTGGTCGCGGTTTTGTCAACTACGACACTATCTTGTGTTAGGCCAGTGTTCGTGTTTCAAACAACGATCAAGAGAACAAAGGATATATCAATGTTGTGTCTTTTCTTTAAATTACGCTACCTGCTGAACTCGGCCGCGTGCTCGATCACCCATGCATAGGAGTTCAGCGCATGTCAATTAATGAAGTCAAAGTCGGTTGAATTTTACGTCCCTTAAACAACAGATCTAGAATTATAGTGAACTGCAGGGTTTAAAAGAGTTGTACTGCGTAAGGAGTTTAGAAACGCAAATCGAATACTCTAAAAGTTGGTATGCTGCCGAAATACAGTAATGTGGAGGAGGTCCGCCGTTTCACTCTCTGACGAAGGGCCTTCGCTCGAAACGTTAGATCTCCTACACACTATTTTCGGTCGTTCACCGACCGTTTAGAGTATTCGATTCGAACTTCAGGGTATCCTTTCTTAGTTTCTTTGTCGTACGTTTCTGAGTAACTCTAGTCACAATTATCCTAAGTACAATCGAAAGCTCTTTGCGTTTTAGACGTTTTAAAACGTCGCGTTGCTGAGACGTAATATATAACATCGTTGTGTGGAACAGGGACGCCGACATCGCGAATACTCAAGGGACGAAAAATAATTAATTTCGTTAGTTTTGGAAGAAAATGTCCATTGCAAATACTCGTCCACGTTCTGACGCTCGCATCGTGGCTTCTTAAACCAGGGCCTTTTTTAAGGATTTTCCCGTGGGGGGGCATTTTCCTAAAAGGGACCTTCGTAGCCAAAATATAGGTTTACTGTTTCCGAGGCAGGCTTTTTCGTATATATTACATATATATATATATATATTTGTCTGCCATTTTATTTAAAAATATTTGTTCTACAGTTCATGATCAGTGGCGGATCCAGGGTTGTTCGAAAGGGGTAACGGTAATCTAGCAGGGGGGTCTGGAACATTTTTAATTTTGCAAAGCCCAGAAGTGCTTTTACGGCGATTTCTGATAAGAATTTTTGCGAAATTAAGGCACCACACCACGCCCTTGCTAAAAATGCACGATTACATAGGGCATCAAGATTATGAAACACTTTAATATATAAACTCAGAAGTAGTACGGAACCAATATAAAACACTTTAGCCTTTAGGCATCTTCATAAGCTACCAAAACATTGTGCTTATAATCGGTCATATAATATTGCGTTTATCATATTATGGTAAAAAAACAGAAAACACTTGTTTGCGGGATTTTAAATGGGGGACGCGCGCCACAGGTCAACATAATAATTTCAGAAAGTCTATAAGTTGTTAATTAAGGGCTAAAACTTACTTTCCATTTGTTTAATTTTTATTCCTTGCTTATTGGTTGATTAAATTTAAGAAAAAGGGACTTTTCCTGGGGGGGCAAAAATTGATTAGTGGGGGGGCACAAGGGGGGACTGGGGGGGCAAATGCCCCCCCAGCTTAATAGTTAAAAAAGGCCCTGTCTTAAACTCGGTATGAAACAGCACTGACAATGGTCTCCATGGCGTCAGCCACGTGTACGGGCTTTTGTATCGGTCGACAGGCGCTTTCTGCTTGAATAGAGTGTGGGCTAGTACCTGTCATGGTACTTACATTATTACTGAAGACAAAATAGATGAAAATATTCTCTTTGTCGAACCGATAAAACAGTATTGTTAGCGTAGAATAGTGTAGAATAGTAGCGTAGAATAATTTTAGTTTTAATTAGCGTAGAATAAATAATATTTAAATCAAAGACCCTCGCTCAAGGTGTTATGTTTAGAAATGTTAATAATTTTACGACATCTGCCTTCTTGTATACTCGTGAAATAACGTTTTCAATCTCGTACTTTATGCTTCTGCACGCCGTCATATTTAAGAGTTTGCTTGACGGCTCAAAGTTGCTGTACAGCGGTGTTTTCTTTTCAATTTTCACGTCATTAATGAGTGCTTGTTGTTTGTTCCTAGCACATAAAATACGAGAATGAAAACGTTATTTCTCAAGTACAAGAGAAGATACCGTAAAACTATTAACATTTCTAAACATTATAATTAAAGGCCTTTTAATTATTTAAAAGGAATTAATTACTTTTTGGCTACAGTTCCCTTTTAATTGTATAACGTCATAACAAAGAGACAAAATGAGATGTTTTTAAAAATAAAGATGTTTTGAAATTTTGTATTTTAAAGATGTTGTACGTTCGCAAAGAAACCTCACTAAACTTTTTTTTCAAATTATTTTTACGGCACTATATTTAAGAATTTTGGGGTGGCTATATTGTCTTTATTCTATATGCTTACGCTTTCCGCCCCGAAAATCGATAACCAAGATCCATTGTGTTATAAAACACGAGGTCGAAGTGTTTAAAATGTAGTAGCGGGTTAGTGGTTAAGGTAACTGGTGAAAGTTGTACTATAAGCGTGAATCATCAGTGTGACATTTGCACGTGTGCATGAGTTGTATAGTCGGTAAAAAAGGTCCAAAAGAATAATCAGTTTAGAAATGTTGATAGTTTTCCGTATATATGAGCTAGCAAATGGTCTTGCCGTCATTCAGGCAAAAATGGTATTGTCATATTGTCACCACAATGGCCAAGACGAGTTAAAGTGCCCCTAACCTCAACATTTTTTATTGTCTTATTTGGAAGAACTTTTAAAATGATAAAGTAACTTCTTTTGAAGATTTTCGTTTCTTTGCTTTCTTTTTGAGATATAATTGAATTTCGTCACACATGCATAATGACTTATTGGAGAAATGTGTGTATCTCTTTCATTCTCGAACGAAATCCTTTAAAATCAAGACGTTTGGTGTTGTGGGAGAAACGCACACACGTGTTATTCACACTTTAATGTTTTTATTTCATGAACGCATATATAACATATATAGCATATATGAATATTTATATAACATTCTCCAATAAGTCATTATGTATGTGTGACGAAATTCCAGATATTTGCATGTCAAACAAACTGATATATCTCAAAAAGAAAGCGAAGAAGTGAAAATCTTCAAAAGAAGTTACTTTGTCATTTTAAAAGTTCTTCCAAATAAGACATAAAAAATGTTGAGGTTAGGGGAACTTCAAGCATCGCCCTTATATCATCAACAAGGCTTTTCCTTATCCCATTAGCTCCTCTACCACATTCCTTATCCCAACCCATTACCTCGAGTCGTCTACCGCTTTGGAAGCCTCTGTGGAGGAGAGAGTCAACAAGACGCTGCTGGATACGATATGCAAAGCATAATTAACACTTTTGAGCAACGACATTTTTCATCAGATTGCCGGACTATAATTTGTGAACACTAATACGACAAAGACATTCATATATAATATTATACTACTGACTAGACTACTGTGATTAATTTAAAATGCTCTTGTCAGTTAACATATTTCGCTTAACAATGAAAATTCATGTTCTTCGGAGGGTTATGCATTAAATAGATAATCTCGCGAGATGACGTCATATTTCATTCGGGCAAGTAATATGTTCACCCCATGAAAAATTATACCCGTACACCTATTTCAGGTAGTCGACGATATCAAATGTTTCGGTACCTTTCGCGCCTTTGGGCCCATTTATGCCACCATTTTTTTGAGCCAATTGCAATGATAAGTAGACGTCAAAATCACTAAATCACGTAACCCACCGAATCGAGTCCGTAATTCCACACGAGAAACATGCGACTAAAGAAAGGCATCAATTCCACTACCAAAAAACTGTTAACTATACTGCATCGCTTATCCTCTCTATTTCGCTGCTCATAGCATGCGAACGCACGTTTTTCGGAATGGAAACGAGGCTAACAGTGTTTGGCGAGTTATACAGTCAACGAATATGGCGGATATAGTACACAACTATCCTCTTCATATTTTTATTATTTGGAGAAGAGTATTTTACCAGAAACTAATCCATAATACACTACAAATAATGCACTATGAATTCAGCCATATAATAAACTAAAAACATATTATACCTCAACTTGTCCAACAGAGAACTATATTTGTGCCACGAGCCCCCCAATTTCGTGATATTCGAAAACCAAACTGCCACGCGCGAAAACCAAAACGAGGTTGTCAACAATGGAGGAACAAGAAGATGTTTCAAGACGTTTTAGGACAGTATTCAAGATTGTTTCGGTATAATATATTAATATATAATTTATTGAATTCCCCTCGCTCCGGGTCTATAAATGATAGTTATCACAGGTTGATAATTTATAGGGAACGTTGATATTCGTGTATTTTTACTTCGCACTTGGACACATGCACGTTGAAAACATAACCAATGTCAATGAAAACCAATACAAGAATCAAGAATGATTGAAGGTGGCTGGATTCATATCCTTGAGAAGTCCAGCCAATCAAGACCATCAAAATGACATGACGAATGCGAGTTGCTAACGTGCAAATTGCTGACGCCACCAAAACCTATCATTTCTCAATAAAAACTGATCGGCATATTTCAGTATTTTGCTCGGTGACCTATGCTGAAATTTTGCATGATGTATGCTATTACTAAAATCCAACCCAGTGTCTGCCGAATAAAGATTAAACCTTAATATAGCTTGAAATTTAAGCGTATCAAACCGCCATACACCTACATTTTAAAAACTGTTTGGATCCTCCTGAAGAGCCAATCAGAAAACGCAAAAAAGCGCACGAAAAATGTTCCCAGATACTGATAGTTTACTACTTCTAAATAATTGAGAAATGAGATATAAGCAAACACGTTTTATTACTTTTCTATTTTATCCTTTTTGACGAATTATAAAAGGCAAAGTTAACTCAGTGAATATTCTTTTTTGGACGTTTTTTAAGTTTTATTTCATGAAGTTTTATGAGTTTAGACTAATTTGCATTGCCATTGTCCTATGCCTAATGCGGACTTTTGCGTTGTTCTTCAGCATTTTAAAAATAGTAAAATTTAAAGATTGCGATACTACATACATGGAATAAATAGAATACAACATGGAAACTGGAAAGTCCTGCTTTCTATATTATATAGATATTCATGAAATAGTAGGTTTTCTCTTATTCAGAGGGATATTTTCACAGTGAAGATAAAAATTATATCTTTACTGCTCACAGCGAAGATATCATTTTTTAAATATTTTTATTAATCGTGAGCGGGCGGAATCCTAGGCATTATTCCTGCAATCTGGTTGGCTACCTGAGTGGGCGTTTTTTTGCGATATCTGATGGAAATTGGAAAACTAACACAGAGTTTGATTCAACTAATCTGGAAATAACTATATAAGTATTTTGGTTTGTTTTTCTTTCCTTATATAAATAATGTAGTTTTACCGAAGTAAAGTAACTCAAGTCTTTTACCTTGTATAATAAATTTTTTTGCCCTCGGTCTCATAAACGACCCTGGTCCCTGGGCCTATGGCTAGGGCCTCGAGCAGTTTCTGAAACCTCGGGCAAATATTTTTCTAAGCGGACCTCCCATCTGGTAAATAACATATTTATTATCTTCACTGTGAAAATATCATCATATATTTATCGATACTGTCTAACATATCAGTCACACACATCGCGACACCAGCTAACTAAGTTGTGCCGATCATTTAACTAAAGTCTAAAGGTGTACCGATGACTGCTATAGCATAGTTTAACCTTCTAGAGGACGGTAAATGTATATACGATGTGAGTTCTCGGTGCACGTGGAAACGTTTCGGTCGTTGGGTGGTCCACAGTAAAAGAAAGTCGGACCACAGTCGTCATAAGTCTTGCATTGCACACGGCGACAGTCGCTTCGGCATTTCTTCTGTCCTATCCCGCAGCAAAACAACGTTCTGGATCCCGCACAGTCCGACATGAATGTCTCGCTGTGACACAAAGATCCGACGCAATTTCGCCGACACGTTTCGTCTCCGCAACACCACAGGGTCATTCTCCTGTCACGGCAGTCGTCGTTCATCGAACATTGTCTGTTCAAGCACGTTCGCTGGCAGATCTTACTACCGAAGAACCCACAGCACTCCAGCCGTCCATGGCACTCACGTCGGTGCCAGCACGCCGATCCAAGGCAGCTCCTCTTACAAACTCCGTCGCAGCACTTCATGCGCGCTCCCCAGCCGCCGCAATCTCGATTTTCTGCGCACGGTTTGTCCTGACAGGATTGCGCGCAGTTTCCACCACAGCACTGTAGCGCGCGGTTCTCGTGATAGCCACAAGTCCGACGAGGGCTGAATATTGTATTACACGCGGAACCAAGGCACGAGCCCTTTCGGCAGATATTCTCGCAGCACTTCAATGATTTGCCACAGTTTCGGTCTTCGTTACACCTCGATCCTTCGCAGTTTTTCTTACACCTGTAGGCACAACACCTGTCCTGGCCACACTGATACGAAAATCGGCAATACGTGCCCACGCAAGAAGTCGCGCACACGTTTTTACAGCAAATTTCGCCGCGCCGACACTGGTAGGTGTACTTACATGTCGCGTTTTGTCGCTCCCATGAACTTCCAACGAAGCAGAAAAGAAGAAAGAGAGCGAAGTCGAATGATACTATTCGTAACTGCGACATCTTGGTTTAAGAATAGATTATGCTCAGACAAGACCTATTGTAGAAGTAACTTGACCCCCAGGTATTTCCTTTCCTAATTAGGAAATTATTGCCGCGGTTTGCCACCGCGACCGCAACCTTTCATCACAATTAAATCATGTTTAAGCCTATTAGACATTTCCTCAATTTTGTTTTAAATCTTTCCTGTCTAGTGCAGTCAAAATCGGTCGTATAAGATGACGAAATCGTGAATCGAAAAACCCAATTTTGGATATTTTTTTTGTTCAATTTTGGATGTTTTTCCTTTCTTATGCTAATACATTCTATATTTGACATCATTACGTCACCCATACTCTCTCTCTCTCTCTTTCTCTCTCTCTTTCTCTTTCTCTTTCTCTCTCTCTCTCTCTCTCTCTCTCTCTCTCTCTCTCTCTCTCTCTCTCTCTCTCTCTCTCTCTCTCTCCCTCTCTCTCTCTCTCTCTCTCTCTCTCTCTCTCTCTCTCTCTCTCTCTCTCTCTCTCTCTCTCTATATATATATATATATATATATATATATATATATATATATATATATATATATATATATATATATATATATATATATATATATATCGTGAGTGTTAACTCTTCCCCATCTCTCCCGAAGGACACATTGTCTGAACATCAATGGAAATACGAATTAGAAATACGAATCTGCAATAAAGCCCTCGCTCGATCCCACCTCCAAGCTCTTGGCACCAGCCTCCGTAGCTCAGTCCGCGCTAGAGTTTCTTTTCCTCATCCATCGGCCAATATTTACTCGATTTCAATTCTGAAAACAGATTTAGAATTACCGAGTCTAAATACATAATATACGTACGAGAACGTGCATACCCTTCTTAAAAACGGTTTATGTATTTAGAAATTAGTCGGCAATCAGCCCGCCGGCCACTTCGTTGTATACTTTGAACGTTATCTCGATCAATATTTAACCGTTTTTAATTCTGAAAACAGATTTGGAATTAGCGAGTCTAAATACATAACATAAGTCCCTATTATATTACGCAAACGTGTATACCCTTCGTAAAAACCTCTTTATGTAGTTCGTCAGATCACAAATCGCCAATGGCCGCCCTTCGTTGTGAAGTTATCATTTTTTCTGAATAGGATAAATCCTGCTATTTCATACTCTTATTTCTCTATATACTATATCTATAGTTCTTTGAGAACTTAGCAACTTTCATACTTATTCCCAATTACTTCAGGCTGACAGGAGTGGACTTACCCACTGGGAAACCGGGATTGAAATTTCCCGATGCGCCTCCTTTTTGTCGTTTAATTTGGCGCCCCCACGAAGACAAAATGCAGAATTTATTTCAGAGTAAATTGAGTTAGAATTAATTGTAACCTGGAAAGCGCTTAACGTAAACAAAATTAAATACAGTAGTTGTAAACGCTAAAACGCAATGAAATCGCGATGCGTTTTTAAACAAAAATGCGTCCTTGTTAACGGAACCGTAGCTAAATAATTTCGACAATGTTTTATGTTTAGTTGTTGTAGCGCTTTGCCTTTACTTCCGTTTGCTAACTTTGTTTGATTACTTCATGCATATGCCCTCAGTGTTTAACTAGAGCTGGTTTGATTAAAGGACGTGGAAATGTACTAAAAAAGTAAATCACTTTTAACTCTTTCCTGTCCGGCTGAAAAACATCCAAAATTGAACTACCTCTTTGTTCTATTGATATCTCGGGAAATATTCATAACTGTTGCGAAACCTATACCTTTTCTGAAAGCCCAATAAACCGGCTGCTACCAATGATTTTGAATTTTCCGAACAAGTCACATTATGTTAATATAAATTAGCATTAATTATCATAAATCAGGTTGAAAAATTTAAATTTTTCTAGAAAAGGCCATCTTGCACGCTCGCGTAGCATCTTGAAAACTCAAAATGCCACCAATCGCAGAGTTGTTTATGAAATCAAATCAAACTTGGCGTGTGAGTGGGCGGTTGTCGAATTTAAATTTTTAATCTTGCGTTACCGTGTGCCGTGTTTTTCGATTGACGACTTCGGGGGTCTTCTATGACCCCTTTTGACTGGGCCGGACTGGAAAGAGTTAAATAAAAGATTGTGAAATGAAAGTGTAATGTTCATAAATAATGTTAATAGTTTCAGTCACCATATATCTCTGATACGTTTCGAGCGAAGATCCTTCGTCAGAGAGTTTACGTTCCACTCTTTGACAATAGTACACCAACCAAGCTTTTAGAAATTTCAATCCGTACTGACAGTTTGATCTCCCTAAACAGTGAGTGTCAATTTAACCATCGGTCCATCGTGCATTACGCATTTGTGTTTTGAGGTGCTTCGTATAAGCTTCCTTTATCGTACCAAATTACAATCATACAATCGCCGCTCACGTGCGATCGGACATACAAGCATACTGTATATCCGTTGATTACTGCTATTCCGATCAATATTTCGGATTTGCGTGATTTGACCGGTTTAATAAAGTGAAATTGGACTCAATATATAGTTGCTGAAACCATTCAAAATACGATAACGTATCAATCTTCCTTTGTCGTTGATTTTTGTTTAAGGGTAGGTAATGAGAACCACATTGATGTCCTGGATCTGTAATCGTAGGCAGGTGGGCCAAAGGTGGCAGACTATGGGGACGGTAGTGCGTATAATATGTCAACGACAGGTTGGACATGCAGTGTATTAAAATTGAAATAAGAAATATGAATAAAATATAGAGATATTGACATAGTATAGACCATAGACAAGTGCATCGAATAACATGGGACACAACGCTGTATATATGGGGATTTGGGGTTGGCCGTCAATGTTTTTTGAAGAGGTAAATAATAATGCGCGGTTATAACAAAATATATATGCATAAGGAAAGTAAAGTGACTGCTTACCAAACGTGTCGTTATATAGAACGTGGAATTCCAACTCGTCGTGCCATATTATGTAAGAGTGTAGCTGTTACTGTATCTTCGTGTGTTATTGGCTTTCGTCAAAATACGAACTGTGCCGGCATGTGCTGCACGTTACCCTGGAAAAGGACAATGAATCATTCCATTCGGACATTGTGCTGCAATGTGGTAATTCATAAATTCCCTGCAAGTAGAAATGTATTATAAATATGAATTTAATTAGAGCAAAAGGAAGAAAATATTATGAATAATATCAAAGAAAGTATGTATACTACCGATTATGAATATGAGATTGTCACGCAATCATGTTATACCACAGCATAATCGCAAGTGGTTGCGTAATCTTTCTTGACGCCGTGGACATTGATACTGACATCCGTTGTTTGGACAATCCCTGACGATGACTAATAAGTATTCTTGGTCTTACACGGCACACATGGGAAATAATTCCTGCCATTGGCATTGCCAATTAATATTAGAAGGATTTGTTCGATTTGAAATATGACCGCTTGACCGCCGTCCGCCAGATACCTGTAAATCGTTCAATTCAGAAATATTACAAACGTGAAGTTCGCGATTTGGCAAAATTGTCGCTTGAATGGAAAATTTATAACTTCGCGAGGCTTGCTCGTTTCGTGTAAATGTGGTGCCACCCGCATTCCCGTTCGTTAATTCGATTTGAAATATGACCGCTCGACCGCTAGATAAGTCAGAAAATATTATTAGTGAAGTTCGATTTGGCCATGCAAAAGTGCCGCTTGTTCGTTTCGAGTAAATGTTGTTCGAATTAGATCATGGCGTTCAAATGGTCATATTGAATTTTGACATTATAAACGCGCCATATGATTACCGTCCGTAGTTTAATATTACAAGGCTATATGATCGCCTTTATACGTTATTATTCTACATTCTATTTATTTCATCCTCCATGCTATAGAAAATTTCTAGCATCATTCTGCTGGCATGGCTGATCCTCATCCCAAGGCCTAATGCCATAATTTATTCCAAATTCTAAAACGGTAATTTATTCAAAAAGGGTAAAGATTTTATCTTGATTTCTTTTAGCTGTAAAGCACAGTAACCCATAACATGCAAGATTAGAATGCGTTCTCCTTCGTCGAACGCAATTTTATTACTAAATGCAAAATATTTAGCGAAAGCTGGAAAACAGTCTTCATTTCAAGTGCGCAGCTGCGAGATTAACTTGACAGGTTAAGGAAATGCGGCGATTTACCCAATGTTAACTGAGACTAGACGAAGACTGTTATCTGTGGAGCAGATTGTTTGTAGTTAGAGGTGCCTTGAACTTCCGTGTTTGCTAACTACATGCAGGTATGTACTGTATCGCTTACTGCGTCAAGCAAAATAATATTTTGGGCTCGCATTTTGAGTTTGCCTAAGTAACCAGGCCTTTTCCAAAATGGCGGCAATATTTGGGAACTCGTTAGGCGACGGGTTAAGGTTAGAAAACTCGTTAGGTGGGAGGTTAGGATTGGATCTTTTCTGTTTTGGGTTTAGTGGTAATTTGCACGGTTAAGTGACAAAATTCTGACGGCCTGGTTACACAGGAAATATCAAGAAATGAGCCAAAATATATATTATTATATATTCTGCAGGCGCCATTTCTGTAGGCGACGTCGTCCTGAAGACGTGAAAATCCTTTGAGCTGTGGCGTTGTATGGAGAACGCCGCGGACGACGTTGGATTTAATACTGTTGGGACTAAAAATGATTCTCTGCTTTGTTTTGAATAATTATACTGTCCAAGAGACGTCGTCATTCAGGTTAACGCCGCAGGGGTGTAGTAAGCTAGTTGAAGTTGAGGGGGTGGGGTGGCGAGAGTAATATATAATTCAGGGGGTTCGAAAAACTACGTAGAAACACGTAAATATAATACTGCAAAGTGAAAATTAAGGTGGTGAATATAATTGCCGAGAATTTTAGAAGGACAGTTATATATCGTTAACGTCACTGGTTTGGGTAAGGTGCCTATTTTCATGGACGGTGGGAGATGCACATGCTTGATATAAACAATATTGGTCATCGCTTAACGGATGATGCAACACCCACTCACACTAATTATGACACAAACGATGACGTAATGAACCAAACGTATAGACAAACACGCTTTACTCGACTCTGAAGATGACCGCCGCTGAGGCCGTCGAAACGTCAGTCACCAACAATAGTCTTTCTCAAGACTACAACAACCTGGACGATCAACTTCACACAGTGGGGTTCGTTCATATATTTAATTCATGTATATATTTATATGTATATATTTAAAAATATATAATTTTTGTATCTACTGCGCGCGCATGCTGTTATGCTGTAAGTGAGTCAGTCATCAAGTAACAATAGAATACCTTCGGAGTCAATCAAAACACAGAAAAATGGCACGAAGATGAACGACTGCCACCCGATTATGTTAACGACGACATGTGTCAACTTACGAGAGAAAGCCGATCGTTATCTCGCAAAATCATAATCACAATTAATTCAAAATGGCGGATATGAAGGATTGATAAGATATTTACGGATGAATTCGTTCTTCAAAAATGGGCGACCTAGCTAGCGTGCAATGTCACGGTTGACACTCACTCTTTAGCCGAGCCGTTTATAGGCTTAATCACCTTGTTGATGTACTCGGTATATAATCTCATTTAAATCCATCCTTAATATTTATATATGGTATTTTTCTAGAAATAAATCTCGCATACATCGAAGTGTTACAGTCATCGCGGTCAATACATAAGCAATCATGAAGTACTAACCAACGTTCCAAGATGGCGCCCAATTTGACTATGGTGTATAAATGGAGAGGAAACTTTAGTGAAGAAAAGAGGTTAGGAATGAATACGATTACTTGATAAATAAATATAAATTTTATCTTAAAAAATGACGAGAGCTCACTTCAAAACTTGTGAATGAAGCCTGCAGAATTAGCAGAGCATACAATACTATGTCTGATATGATACCTATTTATATTTTAACGTTTAAATAATATAATATTTTCGACAATATAGAAACTTTTAATAGCTTATATTCAAGTCGAGAGTGAAGGGGATACTTTTCACCGATGACTTCGCTTGCACCATGCGCGGTTACCTGGCTGTTAATTAACAAATAGATTACATTTTTCCGTGCGTGTGTACTGTAATAGATGCACAGATGACGTCATAGCGTGTAATTAAAGAACAAAAAAGTACGGCACGAGCCGCCGGGGCGAGTGCCGTGACTTTTGTTCTTTACACGCTATATGACGTCTTCTGTGCATCTATTACAGTACACACACACGGAAAAATGTAATCTATTTATTTTATACATCAAATTGATTAAATTTTCCGAATTTTAACATTCTTAAATCGTCAAGTGGGCAGGGCTTTTGTAGAGAGGGAAATTACGGGGTAAAAAATCATCAACAAATGAAAATCATGTTTAATTACGTCATTAGTGATCTATACAAATAACGTGACCTGATTGGTTAACGAAAGAAACACAACAGTTCTGATTGGCTAATACTTCATGCTGCCAGGTCACGACTCTGTGACGTCAACTGTGTATCTATACTGTAATAACGCATAGATTTTAGCCAATCAAATTGCTAGAAATACTAAAGTTGTTGTATAACTATGGTTATTGCATAACCTCATTAATATTCATATGCGCCATGGAAGACTGGCACTAGTCGAACGTCATCATTGCCGCGTTAACGGCCTCGGAGTCAGACGCAATGCTGGAGTCTGAGGAAATAACACATTCCCGCCGTCCCTCAATTCGAACAAGGAGGTAAGTGTAATACTTCCACCAATTATTTGGTGTGTTTGGTGAAAGCCATACTGAGTGGGGGTTGGCCGGGGTGGTGGTCAGCTCAAGATCCTGCATGATGCAATCTCGTTCCCAGAGCCTTGGATGGATCCAAGTACCGTTATTCGCCCCACACCCCCACCATGCTACGGCTTGCACCAACCTTCCAAACGCGTAAAAGTAAAAGGTGAACAGAGATGTTAATGGAGGATTTCGCGCTTTTCTTCCGTGATCATTTTCGGAAAGATTTAATTCCATGGAATCTTGATCAGATGTCGATCATACCCTGTATCTCGCTCGGCTTTGTCTCTGAAATGTCGAAATTCTCGGGAATTAAGACTACGTCAACGCTATTACAATTTCGATTAGAAACGTACGGCTTTTTTGCCAGTTTGAAAACGATTTTCCGTCCACACTATAACGTTTTTGAATAATTTTCTCTCATGCCCACACAAAAACACAAAAACAATTCGAAAACGCTAAATAAATGATTGAGTATGGCAGTTGACTTGAGCCAGCGATTACAAACAGAACAGCGTTTTCAAAAAATTCCACTCTGGAAAGCGTTTTTGAAAAGTTTTGTTTTTACAGTCTACAGAACAACAGGAAAACGGCGTTTTCAAAAATTCCACTCTGGGAAGCGTTTTTGAAAAGTTCCGTTTTCGATGACCGAAAACGTCGTTTAGTGTGGATAAAAGGCTTTACAAATTCCCGTTTTATTTCTCAGTCAAACACTGTATTTAAAATATCTCGTAAGTGACCACTCTCGTAAGAGATCACGACCACCTTTGTGGTTGGATTTTAGACTTTTCTCATTGTTTTTCTTCGCTTGTAACTCGACTCCTTGGAGATTATATATAGATTATTATTATATTAACCATGTAAAAACACAAGATATGCTACTGTAACAAGATTAAAGTCATTGTTAAAAAACAGTTTTTAGACAAGAAACATGATAAATGAAATTCATGAATACAGTGGTGAATTAATTTTCTTACACATCATTATGTCATTATTATTGTCAATCACGCCCGGTATTAATTCCACTATGCTTGGGCCACTTGTGGTGAACATTCTCCTAAGCGACCATCTCCGGCCCGTAACACTCCTGGTCGTTAACGAGAGAGTCATCTGTACTCGGTTTCTGGTGAATCCGGAAATATTTACAAATACGAAAACTTTTCCTCTACTGTAAACTCTCTTTGTCTCTGCATAGTAGTATAATACACGCGCCTAAAGACAATTTTGAACCGCATGCATACATACAATGCATTTAAGACGAACAAAGAACCAAAAGTGTACACAATGTTTAGGTTGTGCCTCCTTTAAAAGGAAAAACATTTTCTCAATGGTAGTAAAATGGCGTTGATATTGTGGAATTGGTCGTTATCTTCGACCGGTCAGTTGGCCCTAGGCGTTTCTTTGTTGTATAATCTTTGCTTTTACCACATTTCACTTTCTTATCGTATTCTTCTCGCGATTTTTCATTTTAATTAACGGTATATTTCTTTCGACTACCGTCCATTGGCAGCATTCCTATAAGTACAAAGACATAATAACTAAAGGGAAGACCATTCTTAGAACGAAGATGTTCTCAGGGCGACATTGCTAACGTGCAAAACAACGCACCTTCATTTTGTTCCACAGAGGCAGCCAAGTCGTCTTCTACATGCATATCGTTAATGAGACGAGAATCTATACAAATGGAGGGTATAATAATAATAATAATAATAATAATAATAATAATAATAATAATAATAATAATAATAATAATAATAATAATAATAATAATAATAATAATAATTTATTTATTTATTTATTTATTTATTATTATTATTTTTTTTTTATAATAATAATAATAATAATAATAAATTATTAATAATAATATAATTAATAATAATAATAATAATAATAATTATAATAAATATAATTAATAATAATAATAATAATAATAATAATAATAATAATAATAATAATAATAATAATAAGGCACCTAAGGCCACGGGAAGTAGCTTGATGCCTCATTTAAGACACCAATGTTAAGATCGTTTCCTGTGATTAACAATTAAATAATAATAATAATAGTAATATAATAAAAATAATAATAATAATAATAAAGGAGGTAGAGTGCTAATTAGTATGGAGGATTGTCAGTAAATGTTGAAATAAATAACTTGCGAAAGTATGTTGAACGAGTGATGAGAAACTATTGAGTAGGAAAGGAGGAGATGTTAGATGGAGGGAAAGAGAAAAAGAGATCCAGAATTCGAGACGAAATTAGAAAAAGAAAAATAATTTACATGGGAAATTCTACACAAGTACAGAGGTGGAGAGAGATAGTAAGACCTGGGATTGGCTAAAAAGATGAAAACTGAATATAGAAACAGAAGGAATGTTGATGACAGAACAATATCAGACATTATGAACTATAAGTACATCAGGAAAGTGATTGATCAGGAAGATGTATCGGCTGCTTGTAGGTTATGTGGAGAGGGTGATGAAACAATAGCAAAAGCAGTATAAGAGCTGGAGACACGACAAAATTGTTCAAGTGATCCATTGGGAGTTATGTAAGAAATACGAACTGGGGCATGTGGAAAAGTGGTACGTACGAGCATAAGCGAGAAAGTGTCACTGAAAATGTAAACGTAAAACTGCTGTGGGATATGAAAATTCATATTGCTTTGAGAATTTAAAAGAAAGAACATTTCCGGCCAGATATACTAGCACTAATAAGAAGAAGATATATTGCACACCGACAGACGTTGTATGCCCATTTTATACAAGTGTTCTACAGAAAGAAAGGAAAAAAGTAGAGAAGTATACCAATATCTAAAAAGAGAAGTTGAAAGGATATAATGCGGCAATGTAAGGAATTAACAATTGTACCCATCATTATTGTAGTGCTCGGAACAGGGTACAAAACCATTTCGATATGTGGCTAGGAAAGCTAGACATCAGAATTGATTTGGAAAAACCAACGTTGGAGGTCAATTTGAATGTAAAAATTTCATAACAAAAATCTTGTTTCTCCAAAGATGGAAGTAAAGTCGAAAAATTCATTTAGATCATTTGGCTGATGTTTTCGAGACAAATGGATTTGCAACTGCAGGATCCTCATAACATGTTATTTTTCAGCCAAACGGTCGCGCGTAAATCAGCTTCCGAACAATCCATCACTTCAACGCTGGCGTTTAAATAATCAACAAATGCGCAGATTACTGCAGTCAAAAGCAGAAATTAAGAGCTTACCTATACTGACTGAAAAGATACTGTTAGCCACCTTCAATCTTTATTATTATGTAATTTGTGTATTAGTTTTTTTTTGTGTTTTTACTTAATGTTTATTTTGTAATTTTTTGTTCGGTTGGTCTTCACATGGGACTCCTGTCCTGTTTGTCATTCCTTCAATCATGTTCAAGCATTGCACTCTTTATTTACTGTATATTTGCGTCTTGTATAGTTGTAAAGTTAATAAATAAATAAATAAATATCCTATATTTTACATCAGGGGAGAATGATCGAAGAACAAGAAGGTAAAGTGCGCAGTGCTGAAGCATATTAACATTGATGTCATCGCGATGCAAAACCATTTGATTCGAAAACATCTGCCAAGTGATCTAAATGAATCTTTCTAAGCCATATTTTGGTTGGAGTTTCGCCTTACAGTACTTCCATCTTCGGAGAAACAAGACTTCTTGTTATGAAATTGTGACTCGTGCAGGGCAAAATCGGCAAATATATATTTGAATCACATGATGCATTATTTTCATATCACGTGGTACATTCAAATTGACCTTCGTACAACTCACTGCACGATCAACAATTAACCACTCTGGTGATTTCGATAGTAATAATAATAATAAAGACGTTTTAGGAGCATTATACAATAGTCTCAATGCTCTTACAATAATACATTCTTAAAGTTATACTTAAGTTACTTTTAAAACTAACTACATTTCATTATAAAATCAAAACTGCTGCACGCGATATCACAAAAATTATTAATTCGAAAAAAATTGTGCTGACTTAATATAGGGTAGTGGCAGCGCAACGATGTGCACTGGTTTCTTAAGCCAAGCCGCTCGAAACTGTTAAAGTGCTAATACGTATAATTTTCGTAACGATTAAATGTTACCTGAAAAACCATTCTCCGTCTCTGTTGAGTAGACATTCATACCTGGAGTTTGTTTGCCTTCATAACCAAACTCAACTAAGGATTTAAAAATAGAAAACTAATCAAATAATTCCAAATTGTTCAATTTCTTCCTTTCTTCCTTCCTTCCGTCCTTCCTTCCTTCCTTCCATCCATCCATCCATCCTTCCTTCTGTCCTTTCTTCCTTTCTTCCTTCCTTCCGTCCTTCAATCCGTCCGTCCTTCCTTCCTTCCATCCATCCATCCATCCTTCCTTCTGTCCTTTCTTCCTTACTTCCTTCCGTCCGTCCGTCCGTCCATCCGTCCTTCCTTCCTTCTTTCCGTCTTTCCGTCTTTCCGTCTTTCCGTCCTTGCATCCTTCATTCCTTCCTTCCGTCCTTCCTTCATTCCGTCCGTCCGTCCGTCCGTCCGTCCGTCCGTCCGTCCGTCCGTCCGTCCGTCCGTCCGTCCGTCCGTCCGTCCGTCCGTCCGTCCGTCCGTCCGTCCGTCCGTCCGTCCGTCCGTCCGTCCGTCCGTCCGTCCGTCCGTCCTTCCTTCCTTCCTTCCTTCCTTCCTTCCATCCTTCGTTCCTTCGTTCCTTCAATCATTCATTCCTTCCTTCCTTTCATCCATCCTTTCATCCATCCATCCATCCATCCATCCTTCCTTCCTTATGTGCTTCCTTCCATCCATCCATCCTTCCTTCTGTACTTCTTTCCTTCCTTCCGTCCGTCCGTCCGTCCGTCCGTCCGTCCGTCCGTCCGTCCGTCCGTCCGTCCGTCCGTCCGTCCGTCCGTCCGTCCGTCCGTCCGTCCGTCCTTCCTTCCTTCCTTCCTTCATTCATTCCTTCCTTCCTTACTTCCGCCCTTCCATCCATCCATCCATCCTTCCTTCCGTCCTTCCATCCTTGTTGTTTATATAATTATTAAAACCTTGTGGTTTATCGTCCATGACCGCAGTCAACTCTCCATTTCCATAAGGTGAATTGTGAGCAAAGTACTTCACATCTGAAAAACATTCAAATCATGTTATATTATTTTATTAATTCGTGAGATTGTTGTAATGATTTTGTAAAATAAAGTATGCGGCTAGCTTAACTTTTCCCATATTTCATTTTTCTGACTTTGTTATTGAATTTGCGAAAGTAACTATTGCCGTATTTTCTTTTAGGCGAATAGCTCCCGACCGAAGCAGGTAATTGAGATTGATAAACTACATAAATAGCAAGAAAATCACTAGCTTATGTGAATTAACCAGAAAACATGCTGTCAGTGTCAACCGGATAAGGTTTCACTTTTCATCTAAGCCAAAAGTTCATGTTTAAACGCTCGAATATAATTTATCACTCTTGTGATGAACGGATACCTATGACGATCTTACTCGTCGACGTGGGCGTTGCTATTTTCTTTATTTTAATTTCTATTACTTAAAGCCTAGATATATAACATAAAATAACTAACATACGTAACTAATAAGTATACAGTCAATGAGTTCACTTTTGAAATGTTCTAAGCAATAAAGGATATGTTCCGATTTTCCTTGCGGCCTCTACTTCACGCGATTGCAATATCCACGGTACCACTTTCAGGTTAGTATAGGTTTCCATAATAAGGTGAGGATCTCGGTTGTGTTGATGGCTTTAACCACGCAGACCTTTGATACGGCAGGACTTCAAATGGAAGATTCTGATCCAGCCAACGAAGACCTTCACATGCCCTGTACTTCTATTGGTTTTGATTAGTGAAAATTTTCTTCTAATACGGACCTCTGTCCAACGATCTCTTCTTTATCTTGATCTTGTTTTGGTCGTCTCTCCGAACAACGTTTTTCCTCTCTCGAAGCCACACGAGCCGCGCCTTTTATTGCGTATAGTCGTTCACTAATTAATTACATTCTTAATAGTCCCTATAGGGATTATAATACCCCAGACTGGAATGTGCAATTACCAAGGAGGTCCTACTCCGAGGACATACGATTTAACGTCGTAATCCGAGAAGACGCGAAATGTTATTTCAAAGACAGCACTTTCTCCTTAATTATCTCAAGACCGTGAGTTAACGTCCAACTCAGTACCGAAAACCTAATCCGAAAACCACCCACCCACCATGCACCTACCTACTGTACCATAATATATAATATGTACATCTCCAGGCACTCCAGGTACATTTAATAACTTACCAGCATCTTCGGGGTACACTGTTTGTTGATATGGAGGTGCATTACGAGGTGACACTGAAAGTTGCCGCTGCTGATCTTCATTTGCTAGTATTAAGTAGAATAAACAAAAATCGTCAAGCTAAAATCCTCAAAAAAGGTTTCTGATTGACATCAGTAGTGTCAGTGAGGTAATATTAGTGGATAATTATGAATTTTAATGAAGTAAACTAATTGTTAATGTGAACAATATTGGAACAAAAGAAATTGAAACAAACATGAAGTTATTCCTTTTAAACTCAATCATCCTGCTCGATGGCTACAAAATCTGCAACACATCGTTTGATTATCGCAAGATAGGCATGACCACGCTAATTCGAACTTAATGTTTCTGATATTCATATCGACAAGAAACGTTTACCGTCATGCAACTTCATTTCATTTTTTGTTGTAACTCCACCTATTAGATGAAATGAAACAGAAAAATGAGAATGATTAGTATGCAAACACAAATGGTTACGTCCATCAACACATCCACCCATCTATCAAGTCACCCATCCATCCATCAGTACTCACCCAAACACGCACGCCCATTCACATACTCACTCACTCATTCACCCACCCATACACCTACCCACCCAATCAACCAACTGCACCCACCCATACGTCTATATATATACAGTATATACATGTGTATATATATATATATATATATATATATATATATATATATATATATATATATATATATATATATATATATATATATATATATATATAAATAAATATATATATATATATATATATATATATATTTAAGAAATAGAAAACATTTTCCGTGTTTACATACAGTTATATAAATTACACGAGTGGAAGTTTGGGAGAACGAGAAATCATAGTGGGAACACGAGCCCGTAGGGCGAGTGTTTCCACGCGATTTCGAGTTCTCCCAAACGTCCACGAGTATTTATATAACGTATGGGAACACGGATAAAAATGTTTTCTATTTCTTTTATAAAATAACCCGTAGAAAGCAATAAAATGTACAAATATCTTTTTTATCAACACATAAATTCTCCTTACTGCGTATGATGGCGCCGTGATGTCTAATTGATGGCGTATGATGGCTAATTGGTGGCGTACGATGGCTGATTGATGGCGTATGATGGCTAATTGATGGCGTATCATGGCTAATTGATGGCGTATCATGCCTAATTGATGGCGTATCACGATGGCGTAATCCATCCATGTTATATAGCCTGATATAAACACGGTAACTGACCAATCACAGCGTGCGTAAGACACGACTTATTTTATAAATATATATATATATATATATATATATATATATATATATATATATATATATATATATATATATATATATATCCGTCCATCTATATATCCATCCATCTATATATCCGTCCATCTATATATCCGTCCACCTATGTATCCGTCCACCTATGTATCCATCCATCTAGCCATCTAAATATCAATCAATCGATTCCATCTATCTGTTCATACCAATCAGAAACTTTAGAAGGTTGGTGTACTGCCGTAATAGTGTGTAGGAGATCTAACGTTTCGAGCGAAGACCCTTCGTCAATCAGACATGTCTGACAGACAGATTTTCAATTTGAATTTAAGTTTCACCTCTATTTGAATACAGTAATTTCAATAACTAGTTAAAAATTTCTTTACACGAAAGCCGTATGTTAATACTAAAAAGAATTTCTAATAACAACTAACTAAATACACAAGTAATTAGAATATATATATTTAAAATTTTAAAGTATTTTATTTTCATTAAAAATAAGAAAAAATAGAATAAAACAAAAATATAAAACCAAAACAAACAAACAGACAGACAGACGACAGATAATTTATTTACATTCTGGAATTTCTGCAGTTACAAACAAATTTAAAACCCTGAAGGTTTTTCACACGTCCGATATTTTCTGGCAATTATTCTGGCAATCATTCCAAATTAAAGCTCCGACATATGCAAAGTTTTTTTCTCTCCAGAAATTCGGTTCGCGGTTTAAGGAGGACGAGTGCCATTTCCCTTTGTCTTATTGCGCAAGTACTAGTAATGGGAGTGGTTTCAAAATGATATCTTAGACAAATAGGGGCATTATTATTTAATACTTTATGCATCGTAATTAACACGTGGAGAACTCGTGATTTCGAAAGGTTTTTAAAATTTAATTGCCGCCTTATTTCATTGGATCTGACTTTATTACCCATACCAGTTATAACTCTGGCTGATCAAATTTTGAAACGTTTGTATCCTAGTCAAAGTATCTGACATGTAACTGACATGTAACAGTAACTCACAAAGTAACTGACATGTTGTTCCATACAATATCACTGTGATAGATATGCCTATTGGAACAAATTGTCTTACTTGGCGAAGGCCAAGTATAGCAGTGCTAACTTTCTTAGAAAGAGTATCAATTAATTCGGCGAGGATCGACGCATATCTTCAAAAGATGTACTCTGCTCTTGATTTGAAGCATCTTGTAGATTGTGTGATACATCAGACAGACAGACAGACAGACAGACAGACAGACAGACAGACAGACAGACAGACAGACAGACAGACAGACAGACAGACAGACAGACAGACAGACAGACAGACAGACAGACAGACAGACAGACAGACAGAGAGAGAGAGACAACTTTATTTAAAAACGGTAATTCTTTCAATTTTACAATTGCTTTTCAAGGAAGCCGTTTAACTTAAACTAATTAATAAAACTAATATTTACATATCAAAGTCATAAGATTTTACAAAGTTTTTAAAAATATGTACAGAGGATGCAGATTTCATCGATGATGGTAAATTATTCCATAGTACTGAACCACTGTATGCCAAACTACGTTTTGAGTACTCGGTTTGAGGTAATGGAATCTTTAAATTTACATCTGAATTTCTCAAATTGTAACCATGAGTCTCATTGACAAAGGAAAACAATTCTTGTAAGTGGTCAGGTGCATTACCATTAACAATTTTGTACATCATACTGGCTTTTGTTTGATTTCTTTGAGATTCTAGATTACGCCAGTTTAATGAATTCAGAATGGTTGTTGATCTAATTTCATAACCTGATTTAGTAATAATACGAGCAGCTCTATTTTGTAGTTTTTGGAGCTTGCTCTTTAACACAGTGCCACAGTTTCCCCATATAAGAGAACAGTAATCAAAATGGGGGGATACGAGTGCATTGTATACTTCAATCAAGTTGGATAATGGAAGTAGATCTCGTAATTGACGAAGCATCCTCAAACCCTTTAGAACTTTTGGAATAATTATTTCATTCACATGAGCGTCCCAAAGTAGTTTGTCATCTACTATAACACCTAGCAGCTTAGATTTAGTGACTCTTTTTATAGCTTCATTGTTAAGATTAATTTTAGGATCAGTAATAAACTGATTAAGTCGATAATTAGAAGCTATTGCAATAAACTCTGTTTTTGTTGAGTTAGCAGATAGTTTGTTTGCACAGAGCCATGTATGCAGATTTTCAAGATCACTATTTAAAATGTCTTGAAGTTCATCCACAGTTTCAGCACAAGCTGTAATTTGTGTATCATCTGCATACATACCAGGATTGGTAGATGTCAAACAGTTTGGGAGGTCATTTATATATAACAGAAATAATAGTGGTCCTAAGATAGATCCCTGAGGAACTCCAACAATACAGACAGACAGACAGACAGACAGACAGACAGACAGACAGACAGACAGACAGACAGACAGACAGACAGACAGACAGACAGACAGACAGACAGACAGACAGACAGACAGACAGACAGACAGACAGATGAATAAAAATTTGTGGTCGTATTAAAGAAGGACTCATAACTCGTACCATGAGTTTTCAATTTATTTTTTTCAAATTATCTTTTGTTTTATACTTAGAATCCATATTTACCAACTTACCCACAGTAGGTACGTTGTCACTAAACTGTCCAACAACATTTCCTTTTGGTGAATATCTGGCGACCGTAATAAACCAATCTTTATTCTTCGCCGTAGCTACACCAATGTATCGCGTATTTTTCCACACAACCTATTTAACAGCATAAATACAATGGTACTATCACTTTGGCAAGAGAAGTACAGGTTGTGATCTGACCGAGTAAGAAAAAAAACAAGTATCGCTTAAAGTGGTACTCCAGTCAAAATACAAATGTAGTTTATATGAAAGATCTTACTTACTTTAGTTTATTCCCAAAGTTTCAGCATTCCTATTAATTTAGTTAAAATGATATGGCTAGTTGAAGTTAAAACTTTGAGGATTTTGACGCCATATTTGTTTTGAAAATATGACGTCATTGTGTGCTTCTTTATCGACAGTGGAGATCACATAGTGATAGCTCTTTGGATGAAAATTAGTTTCTCATGTGGGAAAGTAGAGGAACTTTTTAGGCATAATACGATATAGAAGCACTCAACACGTCATATTTGAGAAACAAATATGGCGTCGAAATTGGACAAATTCTCCAATTTCAACTTACGATATCTTCTTAACTTCATTGATTTGAAAACTGAAACTTTGGAAATAAAATAAAGACAGTAAGATCTTTAAATAAAAGTTATTTGTTGCCTTACATGAGAATGAGTATTAGAGACATTGTTATCTCTCCTCCGCAGAGGCTTAGAGGGGGCCTGGGGAAGAGGGACCCTGTCAAGCGTGGCAAGGGCAAAGAAGGAGCGCGGGGCCTGGGGAAGATGATTTCTTCTCACGCCCAATAAGTTCCACAGGGATCCCCTCTTCCATATGCAACCTCTAAGCCTCTGCGGAGGAGAGAGCATTGTTATCGTATTTTTGGTCTATTGAAAGCGGCCATTTTTGCTCTATGTAAAAGAGTGCGGGCGAATGCGCGGTCGCGCCATTAATTGTTTGACGTCATTGAGTGATAGAAACACTATAGACCTCTTTCATAATGGCGCCCAAATTAAATATTCTTTTATATTCATTTAAATTAGCCTTTCTGACCTCGTTCGTGTGTCTGTAATTCCAAAGAATCGTCGCTTTGTAACGAGGCCAGAAAGGCTAATTTGGATGCATATAAAAGAATATTTAAACTGGCCGCCATTATGAAAGAGGTCTATACAGTAGCATGAATAGGAACCTTTAACAATAGAATAAAACCATGCTATTGTGAAAGATTTTGTTTAATGTTTCTATGACCAAAAATACAATAAACTTCTCTAAAACTAAAAAGATTCGAGAAAATTAATACTCATTCACAGTTTTCAACAAAGTACTGATATTTTGTACTTAAGTAAAAGTAAAAGTAAAAAGTAACTCCTCAGTTTATACTTAAGTAAAAGAAAAAGTATGGCCTGAAAATCTTACTTAAGTAAAAGTAAAAGTATAGCAAAAAATAATCCAGAAAAGTACTTCTGAAATATAATATATTCTCCAACCACTAACCAACATGACAAATGACAATTAATAATCTGGTACTGTACTTTAATGTGGGCGATTTAATTTGGCGGCGCCAACTCAACAATTGCCAATCACGTGCGCATGCAAAACCAACTTCACTTCTCTACTCTAGATCCCCAGCGGATGGATAGAGTGGACCGAGTAATTCGCGACTTCCGAATTTCTTTTTTTACTTTGCCGATAAAACAAAAACTAACGAAGTTAAAAAGTAATTATTTAACAAAAAGTTTCCTTCGTTACAAGAAATTATAATTATTTAACAAAAAGTTTACTTCGTTTTTGAAAAATATACTTTTACAAGTAAATACTTTTACTTAAGTAATGTAACTTCGTTACTGGCGAACACTGCTCATTCCGAAGTAAGGCGACAAAGACCTTTTACTTAAGTAACACTTGTTTTGTGGTGTATAGGTGCGGTCTAATCTGCGCCTGCGCGAATAAGTTGCAGCAGCTTTACCTGTGTGAAATGTAGGACTACACCTCCTGGTTTTCTGTGTCGTTTGTTGAAGTCATAGTCACTTTCTTCGTTGTACCAGTCTTTCACAATCTCACGACACTGCACGCACCCTGGCCCTTTCGCGCCGTAACATTTCTCTGAAGGCGGACTGAAATGAGCCAGGTTTTCTCCTTCGTCAATAGGCTTGTTGGCGTCATGCTGTAGCACGTCATCCTGTTGAGCAAGCTTGTCTGCCCATTTTTGCGCGTCCTCCTTAAGTTTGTGAGACCATAACAATGGAGGGACGCCGTGTTTTTCGCGATATTTGTTGTGCGCGTCAAGACAATCTTGGTCGAAGGCGTCTGTGAAACCTTGAGGAAGCAGGAAACGAGTTGTCGAATTGAGCAGGATCTTTATTTCATTTTCTTTATTTAGCTGTTTACTCGTTTATTTTGTCTGTTCATGTTTTCGTGTGTCCATCCACCCATCCATGCGTCCATCTGTCCGTCTGATGATCCGTCCTCTTCCTTCCATCTATACACCCGCGCAAACACCCTCTTATATCCATTCATCCATTCACATACTTATCCATCCGTCCGTCCATCCATTCACCCACTTATCCATTCATTCACCAACTTATTCACCCACTTATCCATCCATTCATTCACTTATCCATTCATTCACCAACTTATCCACCATTCACCCACTTAACCGTCCATCCTCCCATCCATCTATATTCATCCATTTCCTCTTATCCATCCATTTACCTACTTATGAGTATTGTCTTGAAAACGAAATCGAGCGGTTACAGAGAAGAAGTCTCCGTATTCTTGGATTGGAAACCGATAGTCAACCAACCCTTAGTGACAGAAGAGCGGCTTCTACAAAACGAGAGGCTGAAAAGATTTTGAATGATCCCAGCCACCCCTGTCGCAGTCTACTACCTGAGCCAAACAATCATCAGTACAATTTAAATACAACGAGCGACAACGGATTCACTACCATTTTTTCTGGAACGGAAAGACACAAACGATCCTTTCTTGCACGTGCATGTAAATGTTTACAGTACAATCACTTTCTATTTTATATATTTTTAATTGCTTTTAGTAACTTGAAATTTCGACGAGTCTATATACCCTGTTTTAACGATGTAAATATTATCATATGCTATTTTAATAAAGTAACCTTTGCCATACACTATTTTACTACTAACTAGGTAAATGTAAATCCATTGTATTTTTATCTAACCTAAGATGGATTAATAAAGATTTATTTATTTATTTATTTATTTATATGCGTCCATCCATGCCATTCACTTGATCACGTTTATAATATCCATCCATATATATATATATATATACCCACCAACGCATCTATCTATCTATATCAATCCAACTATCCATTCATTCATTCATCCATCTAACCAACCAACCAACCAACCAAACAAATAAAGAACCTTCCAGCCACCCACCCATCCATCCATCCATCTTTCCATCCATCCATCCATCTTTCTATCCGTCCATCTATCTATTCATCTATCCATCCATACCGTTGGTCTTTCCATCAGTCCACTCGCCCGTTTGCCTGTTCTTCGACCCGTGAATCTTTCCGTTTGTTCGTTCGTTTTGTTGAAATGACACTATAAAGTTGTTACCTGCGAGATCATTTAATTTTCCTCCTGGATTCGTTGAACCTTGAAAGCAAACAAAACTAGAACGATAAGTGGAATCATCCCACGACAACAAGCCACGCACCAACCCTTGGTTGACTTGCGCGTAATTCACGCGACATTGGATTCCGCATTTCTTAATAAACTCACCGCACAATCCGCACGTAACAGGGCATAGAATTTTCATGCTTTCTTTAAAGTGTTCGCAAAAGCCTTCTTGCTTCCATTTTGTGCAGTTGGGTGTATTTTTTGGATCTTCTTGGCAGTTTACTAAACAAATAACCAGTTAAAATTAGAGATATTCACTAATCTAACTTAAAAGGTCTTTAAGTATATTGTTTATAAAGTAAATGATTTGAACCAATAGGAGTATCATTAGATGTGTGAAGTTGATGGAGGAGGAGGAGGAGGAAGAGGAGGAGGAGGAGGAGGAGGAGGAGGAAGAGGAGGAAGAGGAGGAAGAGGAGGAAGAGGAGGAAGAGGAGGAAGAGGAGGAAGAGGAGGAGGTTGTAGTCTTGAGAAAGACTATTTTATTTTGTTATCTTTGCCAATAAATTACAATAGATGAGAGAAAAAAAGGTAAAAAAAGTAATGGTGGCAGGGGATCCGCAACAGCGTGAGCCAATTACTGTTGTTGGTGACTGACGTTTCGACGGCGTCAGCGGCGGTCATCTTCAAAGTCAAGTAAAGCGTGTTTGTCACGTCGGGTGTTGCGTCATGCGTTATTTGTTTATAATAATATTTTTAGTTTATAATAATAATCTTTTTTTAATTTAGTTTATAATTTAGTTTATAATTTAGTTTAATTTAGTTTATAATAATAATCTTTATCTCATATACAAACTCGACTCTCGAGCCGAAGGAGAGCGTTTGTATATCAGATAAAGATCGGACGTGAATATTTTATATGGCTTATCAAATGAATGCACATAAATGTTCATACATGTATCTATCTACTTCTTGAAGAAACGACCTGTGTTAGCTGCGGAAATCGAAGGAAAAGTTTATTTAAATCAGGACGAGTCTTTCTCCGATTTAAAACCTCCGTCATGCTACTGATTTCCTTTGTTTTTTCATGAATTATTAACGATTTGATAAAGCTATGTTAATAGTTTTATGGTATTTGCTCAATTGTACTCGAGAAATAACGTTTTCATTCTCGTATTCTATGCTTCTAGACGCCGCCATGTTGGAGTTTGCTCGACACTCAAAACCTCAAAGGTAATGTACAGTGGCAGATTGAGTGCTTCTATTTTATTTCTTGCACGCAATGACGTCAAAATTGAAAGGAAACCCCCTTGGTACATCGAGTTGGAAACTCGGCGGTGTCCAAAAACATAAAAAACGAGAATAAGAACATTATTTCTCGAGTAAAAGAACATCTATTGTCAAACCATAGAGTTATAGAAACATGAGTTGAAGTTTGGGACCCACAGGGCGAGTGTTGCCACGCTATTTCGAGTTCTCCCAAACTTTCACGAGTGTTTCTATAACGTATGGGAACAGGGAAAGATGTTTTCTATTTCTTTTATAAAATAACACTTAGGAAATAAGTAATAAGTCTCTTTTATTAAAATGATGAAAATATACATTCTCCTTACTCACGCTAGACAGCGTCGTCGGCTGCTCAAATGAACATAAACGCTCTTAACTGTGAAGAAAAGCATCCAATCTTCTCGTTTTTCTTCTTGCTGGCTGTCACAGAACATATTTATCGACATTTTAGCTGTTTGTGAGCAAAGGTTCGTCTTACAGTCCATTTTATAAAAATGGCGGGAAAAATCCATGTTTTCCGGCATCGAGTTATCAGCCAACCAGCACGTGCGTTTTTAATTTGTTATTTTATAATAATATTTCTAAACATAACACTTTAAGGTAAATTTGATTTAAATATTATTTGGGTTTTTACTACACAGTTCCATTTGACGCATTACCTTTGTCTGTGGGACATATATTTGCCTGACAATCTGTTGCTGAGAGAGGTGTGTCTGAAAATGAAAAAAAATCCATATTAAACGCAAAGAATCACTCTCTGACAAAGGGCCTTCGCTCGAAACGTTAGACCTCCTACACACTATTAAGTACACCAAGCTTTTATTCGATTTCGATTTGTATTTCTACACTTCCTACGTTAAACAACAATTTATATATCATATTTACACATAATTTATAACAATAAACTTAGGTTATTAGTACCTGGAGGTTTGACATTATTCATGAAATCTTGTGGAGTTCCCTCTCCTCCTTTGGGTCTGTACCTTGCCACGATGATCAGGCCGTATTTGTTACCAATGGCTGTTGCCACTCCTATCTCCCTTGTGTCTCTCCACACAACCTGATAGAAATAGAATTAATCCAGTTAAAGGTATTCCAGTCAAAAGTGGAGTTCATATGAAAAATCTTACTGACTTTAGTTTATTTCCAAAGTTTCAACATTCAAATCAATTAAGTTAAGAAGATATCACAAGTTGAAGTTGGAGAGTTTGTCAATGACGTCATATTTGTTTCTCAAATATGACGTCATATTTGTTTCTCAAATATGACGTCACTGAGTGCTTCTATCTCGTATTATGAGAAGCTCCTCTACTTTCCTGCATGAGGAACTAAATAGTTTATTGCGCCTAATTTCCATCTAAAGAGCACTCACAACAACTATCACTATGTGATCGCCATCAAAACAATTCACTGCCGATAAAGAACAACGAAAGGTTGCTAAAACATTATTCATGAAAAAAGATTGCATTAGACATAATTCATGTATTTCTTGTCGCCCAATAAGTTGCATTGACGGTTGAGAGTGATTTTGCGTAAGGAAAATTTACATTTATTTTATAATATAAATATATACTTTTACCTATTATAATTATATATTATATATTTTACCTAATATAAATATATACTTTTACCTATTTTATAATATAAATAGAAAACATTTTTCCGTATTCCCATACAGTTTTAGTAGAAACTGACGGCATGGTCCATTACAAATGCTGCATTCTGATTGGCTATTCAACCGTTGTCTATTTGTTATAGACCATGATGGCGAAACGCGCTCAAAAAAATGGCAGAAAACTCTCGTTTTGGGGAGGTTTCGTATGAGTTTATGATTTGTAATAGTCCACTAATTATTTGTTTCTACTAAAACTATTAGAGAACTCGTCCTCATTGTCTGAGCGAATAGTCAACTCAGGTTTCGCCTTCGTTGCCGGACTATTCGCTCATAGACAACTTGGACTCGTTGTCTAATTGTTAAATAGAAACAGTCGTGATAGTTTGGGAGAACTCGAAATCGCAGTGGAAACACACGCCCTGCGGGCTCGTCTTTCAACGGCAATTTCGATCGTTCTCTCAAACTCCCAGTCGTGTTTCTATTTAACAATTAGACAACGAGTTCTCATTGTCTATGAGCGAATAGTCCGGCAACGAAGGCGAAGCCTGAGTTGACTATTCGCTCATAGACAATGAGGACGAGTTGTCTAATTGTTTTAGTAGAAACAAATTAGTGGACTATTACAAATCATGCATTCTCAAAAAATTGTCCAAAAACTCATCTTAAACCTCCCCAAAACGAGAGTTGTCTGCCATTGTTTTGAGCGCGTTCCGCCATCATGGTCTATCACGAATAGACAAGGGTTGAGTAGCCAATCAGAATGCAGTATTTGTAATGGACCATGCCGTCAGTTTGTACTGTATGGAAACAAGGAAAATGTTTCTATTAGCTCATGCCAAACGTCAATATAAATTGATTTATGTATACCTTAACAAAATGTTCAATTGGACCTTGTTTCGATTTTCCTGTCGAGAAATCATAATGTATGATATCTTTGTACCAAGCATCCACTATTGCGCTACATGTGTAGCAGTTCCCCTCACTTGAAGAAGCGCACTTTCCTTTCGCAGGTAACAGCCAAGCCAGATTCTCACCCTCGTTCTTTCCGCCCAGTTTTGCGTAATCGTTTTCCATCTTATCTGTAGAGGCCAAGTACTCGGCCCAGTTCGAGGCGTCTATGGCAAGCTCCGCTGACCATTTCAGTGGAACTGCGCCGTGCCTGACACGAAGTCGATTGTGCTCGTCCAGACATCCCTTGAAAAATCCTTGAATTTCTAAGAAATAATGAAAAATTGTCATTGTCATGATCCTACACTGCAAAGTTTTGTCTGGTTCGTGTGCGTCGCCTTAGCGCCAATCTTAACCCTAATCCACAAAGAACGCACGTGATGTTGACTCCATTCATCTATATCTATCCACCCACCCATCCTTCCATCTATTCATCTATAAACCCACCCACCCACCCATCCTTCCATCTATTCATCTATCCACCCCTCGCATGCATTTTCGGATAACGAGACGCAGGAATCAAGATCCTTTGACTCGACAGTATTTTTAATTATGAAAATAGTCTTCCCACGTTTTGGTATATTTGGGTGTCATTGCATGGTTTACTATGAGTTACCTTGCCCAGCAGTTCCTGCAGCGGGAGGACTTGTTTGACTTGTTGTACCAGTTTGTACAACAGTGCCTGCAGCGGGAGGACTTGTTTGAGCTGTTGTTCCAGTTTGTACAACAGTGCCTGCAGCGGGAGGACTTGTTTGACCTGTTGTACTACTCTGTACAACAGTGCCTGCAGCGGGAGGACTTGTTTGACCTGTTGTGCCAGTTTGTCCAGCTGTGCCTGCAGCGGGAGGACTTGTTTGACCTGTTGTACCAGTTTGTCCAGCAGTGCCTGCAGCGGGAGAACTTGTTTGACCTGTTGTTCCAGTTTGTACAACAGTGCCTGCAGCGGGAGGACTTGTTTTACCTGTTGTACTAGTCTGTACAACAGTGCCTGTAGCGGGCGGACTTGTTTGCCCTGTTGTACTAGTCTGTACAACAGTGCCTGCAGCGGGAGGACTTGTTTTACCTGTTTTACCAGTTTGTACAACAGTGCCTGCAGCGGGAGGACTTGTTTGAGCTGTTGTACTAGTCTGTACAACAGTGCCTGCAGCGGGAGGACTTGTTTTACCTGTTTTACCAGTTTGTACAACAGTGCCTGCAGCGGGAGGACTTGTTTTACCTGTTTTACCAGTTTGTACAACAGTGCCTGCAGCGGGAGGACTTGTTTGAGCTGTTGTACTAGTCTGTACAACAGTGCCTGCAGCGGGAGGACTTGTTTGACCTGTTGTACTAGTCTGTACAACAGTGCCTGCAGCGGGAGCACTTGTTTTACCTGTTGTTCCAGTTTGTACAACAGTGCCTGCAGCGGGAGGACTTGTTTGAGCTGTTGTACTAGTCTGTACAACAGTGCCTGCAGCGGGAGGACTTGTTTTACCTGTTTTACCAGTTTGTACAACAGTGCCTGCAGCGGGAGGACTTGTTTTACCTGTTTTACCAGTTTGTACAACAGTGCCTGCAGCGGGAGGACTTGTTTGAGCTGTTGTACTAGTCTGTACAACAGTGCCTGCAGCGGGAGGACTTGTTTGAGCTGTTGTACTAGTCTGTACTACAGTGCCTGCAGCGGGAGGACTTGTTTTACCTGTTGTACTAGTCTGTACAACAGTACCTGCAGCGGGAGGACTTGTTTGACCTGTTTTACCAGTTTGTACAACAGTGCCTGCAGCGGGAGGACTTGTTTTACCTGTTGTTCCAGTTTGTACAACAGTGCCTGCAGCGGGAGGACTTGTTTTTCCTGTTGTACTAGTCTGTACAACAGTGCCTGAAGCGGGAGGACTTGTTTGACCTGTTGTACCAGTTTGTCCAGCAGTGTCTGCAGCGGGAGGACTTGTTTGACCTGTTGTACCAGTTTGTCCAGCAGTGCCTACAGCGGGAGGACTTGTTTGACCTGTTGTACCAGTTTTCCCAGACGCTTTCGCTGGTTCATTTTGTACCGCAGTGTCTGCAGCTGGGGCAGTCGTTGGAGCTGTCTGACCTGTTAATAAGGGTTATATTTCACTATTTATCTTACAATTGCCATGCATATTCCAAAACAATTCATCGTCATTCAGAAGAAAAAAGTTATAGTAAATTACGAATGTCAAATCGTATCCAGCTGAGAATTGAACCAGCACTCTAACGGACTGAGCTATAGAAGCCGTTGCCGTGAGCTTAACAACGAGTTCAGTATATATTATATAGTAATGTGGGTAATGCAATAGGGAATATTAAAGTTAGTGTTTGGCATTTTACACTTGGTTCACCGAGTGTAAATGCCAAATATTAACTTGAATATCTAGGTGCTACTCCGAATGACGAACCATACAAGCAGAGAAAGCTCTACTTAAAAACCACAGCTGGGAGTCGAACCTATTTGACATTCGGTTTCTGATGCTCTACCGATTGAGCTACAAGGGCAATTTTTGGTTCGTTACTAATTGGAGTAGCATGCCCTAATATATACAAGATGAAGAGTTAAGACTCTCGATATTGAAGAAACCAGACTTATATAGAGTAAGTACCATCATTCCACTAAAAGGCGCGAAAAAAGGCGATAAAAAATATGGAAAAAGAGAGAAAACGCGCGAAAAAAACTATTAGTAATGCAAGTCACTGGATTACTTAGTGATTGTCGATAATTCTAGCTAGAACGACCTACATGTTTTGCTGTACAACGGAAAAAACCCTCTTATTTTCTGGAGTTTTTTACAGTCGATCACGCGCAGAATATGCATGTTTCCCTATCTATCCAAGCCAGAGGCTCATGTTTTAAGCGCTCGACTATTTGGTTTGTCACACTCAGGATTCCGAGGGCCTACGATTGTTAATGTCGTTTTCCGAGAAGACCCTAAAGTCATTTGCTGGTGTTGTTGCAAAGACTTTTTCCTCGATTATTTTTAAGACCCTGAGTGGTGGTCCGACCAAGGATTTGAACGTTTGTCTCCCAGCTTATAGACATGTGTGGTGCGTAACCACTAGACCTGCACAACAGCTGGTAAGTTATCTTACCTGGAGGGGATACGTTTGCGATATATGCCTGCTGTGGTCCAAAATTTCCGTGTGGTTTATATCTGGCGACAAAGACAACACGCTTTGTCTTGCTGACGGCTGTCGCAATACCCAGCTCCTTTGTGTCTTTCCACACCACCTGGAATCAGAAAAATATTAAGGTAATTTTCCGCTCTCTCTTTGTTTCAACAAAAAAGACTTGACTGTCTCATTTTAATTAGTACAAATCTCTAAAAGGTTGATGAACTGCTAAAATTGTGTGTAGGAGGTCTAACGTTTAGTTAACATTTAACAGATAGTGAAACGTAAGATCCCACGTTGTATTTCTACACTGCCTATGATAAAGGAATAATATAAAAGAAGAGTGTTACGTAGGTATTGTGGAATTAAAGTTTATAAAATAACATGTCTTGCAGACCTGCCAACCTCTGAAGTACAGAAATCGTAATATTTAAAAAATGTTGCCTAAAAAATATGGAGATTTTTGCGAGACATCATGAAAAGTAAACAAATGTGTTCGTTTGTTGGTAGCCATTTTTGTTTTAACCTCGTACCCAGGGATATTTGTAAGGGGCTCCGGCTGGGAAATAAAATATGGCGCAAAAAATAAAAATGGTGGGAGTCAAAGATCAGGTTTCAATCCCTTGTTTCAATCAGTGACTGCCGCTGTCTGCTGATAAACTAAACTAAAACATTATTTTAATTTCTTTAGTTTGATATTTCTTTCTTTCGTGCTGTTTCAATGGCCGAGAAAAATAAATTTTACAGATGAATTTTTTAAAAAATCGTGTGAAATGGACACTAAATCGTGAGAACTTAGGATTCATGTAAAAATCGTGTGTCACACGACAAAATCGTGTGAGTTGGCAGGTCTGATGTATGCTACGCAGGCTCTGATTGGTCAATACCGCGTGTTTGGATCAAGCCATCCAAACACGGAAATTTCCCGCCAGACATTTCTTTAGGTTTTCCTGTTCGTTTTCTTGTATTATTTTATAAAAGAAATACCCAATGATTTTTCCGTGTTTGGATACTGTGATCCAAACACTTGGGAAGTTGCTCGACTTTCGAAAAGCTAAAAAACACTCACCTAGCGGCTCGTATTTTACACTTTTCGCCTTTTCTCCAGTTTCCAAACACGGAAACCATTAGGTATTTATTTAATCCAAACAAGAAAGATAGTAAACTACCAAATGAAGAAATAATATAAAAGTAGAGTGCTGCGTACGTAGTCTGTAATGAAAATATCAAAACAAGTACGGCGGTAAACTACTAAAATGAAGGAAGGAGATATTGACGACTTGAGGGCAATTGTTGGCCGTCGTTCCAAACGTCAGAGCGTCAGTAAAGAATCATGAGTCTCGAGGGCGATGCATTGCGCGCTTTCATACGATATCTTCAATAAATTCCCAGTTTCAGAAAAAATAATTGCTCAGATATTGAAGGATACAAATAACAAACGAATTTCATGGCACAAAAAATAGTCGCCAGCGTGATTGTGAACGCGCAATATATCACCCTAAAACTCATTCTTTGAAATCACAGATCTTGTCTTCCTTTTTTAAATGATTCACGGCTTAGTAGACATATGCCATGTGGTTTCATTTCTTGGAGAAGTACGGGTCGTTGTCTGCGTAATATTGATGACTTGACTCTTATAGTACCTTATGTCCGTACAGATGTCTTTAAGTGTTCTTATTTCGTTCGTGTCACTAGGCTCTGGAACTCCCTCCCATACTCTATACGTGCCATTAACACATTGTCGTCTTTTAAGAGGCTACTTTCTCAATTCTCAGCATTATTTCAAACATTTTCCTGTTGCTTTTAATCCATAGTTTTTCTGTTTCGTATAATTTCGTTATGTCTTATTCTTTGATTTCATATCAATGTTAATATCAATTATCATATCAATATCAATATCAATGTTAATATCAATTTTCATATCAATGTTAAAATATAAAAAAAAAAAAAAAAAAAAAAAAAAAAAAAAAATGTTATATGTTATTTAATTTGTATTTGTAAAGGATGACCAATCTTGAGGGAATCTTATCCTAATACATTCAATTTTTAGTTGTAATACTTTGTAATTGATATGTATTCTAATAAATAAATAAATAAATAAATAAATAAATAAATAAATAAATAAATAAATAAATAAATAAATAAATAAATAAATAAATAAATAAATAAATAAATAAATAAATAAATAAATAAATAAATAAATAAATAAATAAATAAATAAATAAATAAATAAATAAATAAATAAATAAATAAATAAATAAATAAATAAATAATGAACGATGGTTAGACTTTTAATGCAACATATGGGCCAATTAGATAGCGAGTAACGTAGGCAACAGATTGGATTACTAATAGCAGATTATAGTATTTTTCCAATCAACAAACCTGAGTAAAATGCAAGAAAGGTTTGCCAGGTTGTGTCTCGTTTCCCTTTTGGAAATCATAGTTGCCCATCTCGTCGTACCAAGATTGCACGGTTTCTTTACACGTGAAACAATCATCCTTGACTTCTGTGGTACATTTCGCCAGCTTTCCCGTAAACCAGGCAATATTCTCTCCTTCGTGATACTTTTGTATTCCCTCCGTATCGTGTTCAACCACATCTCGGCTACTTAGGCTATTGATCCATTCCTGGGCATGGGTTTCGAGCTCCTTATTCCAGGCCAGTGGTGGAGAACCGTGAATCGCCCGCAATGTGTTATGGGAATCAAGACAGTCGTTATTAAAGTTGTAAGGACCTTTGTTTTGTCCTTTTGTAGCAGTAGAAGCTGGAGTAGCAGCTGGGGTAGCAGGAGAAGCTGGTGTAGCAGGAGTAGTGGACGATCCAGGAGTTGGTGGTAAACTAGGTGTACCTGGAGTGGATGGTGAACCAGATGTGGATGGTGAACCAGGTGTAGATGGTGAACCAGGTGTTGCTGCAGCACCAGCAGTATCTGGTGTAGCAGTTGCTGATGGTGAACCAGGGGTGGATGGTGAACCAGGTGTGGCTGCTGAACTAGGTGTGGATGGTGTACCAGATGTGGTTGGTGAACCAGGTGTGGATGGTGAACCAGGTGTTGCTGGTGAACCAACTGTAGATGGTGTTCCAGGTGTTGCTGCAGTACCACCAGTATTTGGAGTAGCAGTTGCTGATGGTGAACCAGGTGTGGATGGTGAACCAGGTGTTGCTGGTGAACCAACTGTAGATGGTGTTCCAGGTGTTGCTGCAGTACCACCAGTATTTGGAGTAGCAGTTGCTGATGGTGAACCAGGTGTGGATGGTGAACCAGGTGTGGATGGTGAACCAGGTGTGGATGGTGAACCAGGTGTGGATGGTGAACCAGGTGTGGATGGTGAACCAGGTGTGGATGGTAAACCAGGTGTGGATGGTGAACCAGGTGTTGCTGCAGCACCAGCAGTATTTGGTGTAGCAGTTGCTGATGGTGAACCAGGGGTGGATGGTGAACCAGGTGTGGATGGTGAACCAGGTGTGGCTGCTGAACTAGGTGTGGATGGTGTACCAGATGTGGTTGGTGAACCAGGTGTGGATGGTGAACCAGGTGTTGCTGGTGAACCAACTGTAGATGGTGTTCCAGGTGTTGCTGCAGTACCACCAGTATTTTGAGTAGCAGTTGCTGATGGTGAACCAGGGGTGGATGGTGAACCAGGTGTGGATGGTGAACCAGGTGTGGCTGCTGAACTAGGTGTGGATGGTGTACCAGGTGTGGATGGTGAACCAGGTGTGGATGGTGAACCAGGTGTTGCTGCAGCACCATCAGTATCTGGTGTGGCAGTTGCTGATGGTGAACCAGGTGTGGATGGTGAACCAGCTGTGGATGGTGAACCAGGTGTGGATGGTGAACCAGGTGTTGCTGCAGTACCAGCAGTATCTGGTGTAGCAGTTGCTGAAGGTGAAACAGGTGTGGATGGTGAACCAGGTGTGGATGGTGAACCAGGTGTGGATGGTGAACCAGGTGTGGATGGTGAACCAGGTTTGGTTGGTGAACCAGGTGTGGATGGTGTACCAGGTGTGGATGGTGTACCAGGGGTGGATGGTGAACCAGGTGTTGCTGCAGTACCAGCAGTATCTGGTGTACCAGTTGCTGAAGGTGAAACAGGTGTGGATGGTGAACCAGATGTGGATGGTGAACCAGGTGTGGATGGTGAACCAGGTGTAGATGGTGAACCAGGTGTGGATGGTGAACCAGGTGTGGATGGTGTTCCAGGTGTTGCTGGTGAAACTGGTGTTGCTGCAGCACCAGCAGTATTTGGTGTAGCAGTTGCTGATGGTGAACCAGGTGTGGATGGTGAACCAGGTTTGGTTGGTGAACCAGGTGTGGATGGTGAACCAGGTGTTGCTGCAGCACCAGCAGTATCTGGTGTAGCAGTTGCTGAAGGTGAACCAGGTGTGGATGGTGAACCAGGTGTGGATGGTGAACCAGGTTTGGTTGGTGAACCAGGTGTAGATGGTGAACCAGGTGTGGATGGTGAACCAGGTGTGGATGGTGAACCAGGTGTGGATGGTGTTCCAGGTGTTGCTGGTGAAACAGGTGTTGCTGCGGCACCAGCAGTATTTGGTGTAGCAGTTGCTGATGGTGTAGCAGGTGTGGATGGTGAACCAGGTGTGGATGGTGAACCAGGTGTGGATGGTGAACCAGGTGTGGATGGTGTTCCAGGTGTTGCTGGTGAACCAGGTGTTGTTGGTGAACCAGGTGTTGCTGGTGAACCAGGTGTTGCTGCTGAACCAGGTGTTGCTGGTGTAGCAGGTGCGGATGCTGAACCAGGTGTTGCTGGTGTTCCAGGTGCGGATGCTGTACCAGGTGTGGATGGTGAACCAGATGTGGATGGTGAACCAGGTGTGGATGGTGAACCAGATGTGGATGGTGAACCAGGTGTTGCTGGTGAACCAGGTGTGGATGGTGTTCCAGGTGTTGCTGGTGAAACAGGTGTTGCTGCAGCACCAGCACTATTTGGTGTAGAAGTTGCTGATGGTGAACCAGGTGTGGATGCTGAACCAGGTTTGGATGGTGAACCAGGTGTGGATGGTGTTCCAGGTGTTGCTGGTGGACCAGGTGTTGCTGGTGTAGCAGGTGTTGCTGGTGAACCAGGTGTTGCTGGTGAACCAGGTTTGGATGGTGTAGCAGGTGTTGATGGTGTAGCAGGTGTTGATGGTGTAGCAGGTGTGGATGGTGTACCAGGTGCGGATGGTGAACCTGGTGTTGCTGGTGAACCAGGTGTTGCTGGTGAACCAGGTGTTGCTTGTGATCCAGGTGCGGATGGTGTTGCAGGTGCGGATGGTGTTCCAGGCGCGGATGCTGTACCAGGTGTCGCTGGTGAACCAGGTGCGGATGGTGAACCAGGTGTTGCTGGTGAACCAGGTTTGGATGGTGTAGCAGGTGTTGATGGTGTAGCAGGTGTTGATGGTGTAGCAGGTGTGGATGGTGTACCAGGTGCGGATGGTGAACCAGGTGCGGATGGTGAACTAGGTGTTGCTGGTGAACCAGGTGTTGCTGGTGAACCAGGTGTTGCTGGTGATCCAGGTGCGGATGCTGTACCAGGTGTCGCTGGTGAACCAGGTGCGGATGGTGAACCAGGTGTTGCTGGTGAACCAGGTTTGGATGGTGTAGCAGGTGTTGATGGTGTTGATGGTGTAGCAGGTGTGGATGGTGTACCAGGTGCGGATGGTGAAGGTGTTGCTGGTGAACCAGGTGTTGCTGGTGATCCAGGTGCGGATGGTGTTCCAGGTGCGGATGGTGTTCCAGGTGCGGATGCTGTACCAGGTGTCGCTGGTGAACCAGGTGCGGATGGTGAACCAGGTGTTGCTGGTGAACCAGGTTTGGATGGTGTAGCAGGTGTTGATGGTGTAGCAGGTGTTGATGGTGTAGCAGGTGTTGATGGTGTAGCAGGTGTGGATGGTGTACCAGGTGCGGATGGTGAACCAGGTGTTGCTGGTGAACCAGGTGTTGCTGGTGATCCAGGTGCGGATGGTGTTCCAGTTGCGGATGGTGTTCCAGGCGCGGATGCTGTGCCAGGTGTCGCTGGTGAACCAGGTGCGGATGGTGAACCAGGTGTTGCTGGTGAACCAGGTTTGGATGGTGTAGCAGGTGTTGATGGTGTTGATGGTGTAACAGGTGTGGATGGTGAACCAGGTGCGGATGGTGAACCAGGTGTTGCTGGTGATCCAGGTGCGGATGGTGTTCCAGGTGTGGATGCTGTACCAGGTGTCGCTGGTGAACCAGGTGCGGATGGTGAACCAGGTGTTGCTGGTGAACCAGGTTTGGATGGTGTAGCAGGTGTTGATAGTGTAGCAGGCGTTGATGGTGTAGCAGGTGTGGATGGTGAACCAGGTGTGGATGGTGAACCAGGTGCGGATGGTGAACCAGGTGTTGCTGGTGAACCAGGTTTGGATGGTGTAGCAGGTGTTGATGGTGTAGCAGGTGTTGATGGTGAACCAGGTGTGGATGGTGAACCAGGTGCGGATGGTGAACCAGGTGTAGCTGGTGAACCAGGTTTGGATGGTGTAGCAGGTGTTGATGGTGTAGCAGGTGTTGATGGTGTAGCAGGTGTGGATGGTGAACCAGGTGTTGCTGCAGTTCCAGCAGTATCTGGTGTAGATGGTGAAGCAGGTGTAACTAGAATTGCTGGACCGCCTGGTGGAAGAGGTGTTCCTGTAAATAAAACAAAATTACCCCTTGGTTATCAGAATGACTAATTCGCACATCTCACTGTCTCTATGCTCAGCAATATGAAACAAACTGACATATTTTCAAGACACCAGACAGTCTAGCGGAATGAATGTTTGTGGATAACGTTATGAGCAACTCAGCGAGGGTATAATGTTTTCACAATTCATCACACGTGATGAAGACACTAGATTGTAGTGGCGAAACATTGTTTAACTTTGTACATTTTTACCTAAAGTGTATATGAAATGAAAATTAAGTTTGTCTTATTTAACAAACTCCTTAAAGTAAGGGACAATCTCGTTTAACACACTGCTGTATCTCATTCCGTTCTGGAGACATTTAGATTTGAAAGATACGCGAATGAGATAACCAATGACGTAAAAAGTAAACCTTGACACAACATTTTGATTTACTGTCTAATCCAGTTTATCTTCAAAATTATTTTACCAAATCATGTGAAACTTGTCACATTAATAGGAATTATTTGAATGAACAATATTACCGAACATACACAGTTCCCATGGTTACACATCAGTTTCCAGACTCTTTTCTTCATAAAATGACATTATACATTTCTGTCATGTTGAACAAAATTTTCAATGTTCAAGAATATTCCTGGTTAAACTTGTGGATATAAGCAATTATAGGAAAGCAAATAGGCACACCAATAACAAAACAAATGTCACGGCACGAAATAAATGAATTCTAATTTTATGTTTGAGAGGGTCTGGAAACTTAAATAAAAATCTTATTAGGCTAGCAATGTTTGATTTGACGTTTCTGTCAATGTGACAAGTTTCACATGATATTTGGTAAAATAATTGTGAAGATAAACTGGATTACACCGTAAATCAAAATGTTTTTTTTGGTTATGAGTATCTCCAGATCGGAATGAGATATGGAAGTGTGTTAAATGACATTGCCTCTTACATTAAAGAGTTCATTCCGATAAGACAAACTTAATTTTAATTTCATATACACTTTAACATTCAATAACATTTTTAGCCTAGTACGACATGTGTAACCGAAAATCGCATCGTATACTGTGTATCTTGCTATATGCAAGAAAGACCTCAATCTAGATCCAGATTCAACTTTACCTGCTGGTCGAACGTTTTTGATGTAATCTTGTGTGTATCCAAAGTTTCCTTTTGGTTTGTACTTGGCGACCGTGAATACCTGGTTTTGAGGACTGAACCCAACGCCAACTCCTATCTCAGTACTGGCATCCCAAACAACCTGGAAATAGCATTTACACGAATGAATGTTGTTGATGATAATCTCTTGATGATTTCAATCGCTCAAATACAGTGAAGTTGAAATGGCACCTAAATTGCAAGCGCCGGTGCTCATTTGCGGAAAGATGTCACTTACGAGCTATCACATTCATATAAAGTAAATGGTTTGAACCTAAGAGTATCATTAGATGTGTGAAGTTGATCGTCCAGGTTGTTGTAGTCTTGAGAAAGACTATTGTTGGTGACTGATATTTCGACGGCCTCAGGCGGTCATCTTCAGAGTCAAGTAAAGCCAGTGTTTGTCAGGTTCGCCTATATATATATATATATATATATATACGTCTGGTTCATTACGTCATAGTTTGTTTGTGTCATAATTAGTGTGAGTGGGTGTTGCGTCGTGCGTCATGCAAAGGGTGAGAAAAAGAAATGAGTTCTTAGTAGAACTGTTTAAAGATTTGAGCCTATTTATTTCTCAAATCTTTAAACACTTCTTCTAAGAACTCATTTCTTTTTCTCACCCTTTGCTCCAACATTACGCCATTATTAGTTTTTGGTGAATGTGTTTATAAATAAGCAGTTTAGTTTTCAGAACGTTCTGAACTTATTACCAATCACCATGGTTAGTACGTTTTATAAAGCGATATTTAAATTTGTCACCACGACAAAGTCACTATTTTATTATATTTATTATTGTTTTGCTTCTCTTTCTTTTCCTTGTGTTTATGACACCATAAAAGATTTCACGTGCCATACCTGAGTGAAGTGAAGATAGGCTTTCCCATTTAAGCTCTTTCCCGTGTCGAAGTTATAGTTCTCAATCTCCTTGTACCACTGTTCCACGGTTGTTCCACAATGGTAACAGTTAGTGCTGACCTTTTCATTACATTTTTGTTTCCAGGGTGTGAAAAATGCGATATTTTCTCCTTCGTCGTATTTCTGGATGCCTTTCATATCGTGGGCTAAAATCCCTGTTAGCGCCAGCTTGTCAGCCCACTTCTCTGCTCTCTCCTGTAACTTTTTGCTCCATCTTAACGGTTGGGAACCGTGTTTTTTTCGGTAGTTATTGTGGGAATCCAGGCACCCCTGGGAGAAAACGTCTGGACGAAAAGTAATTAAAATTTAAATTTAACATAATTCGTGAAAGATTTGAAATGCGACTGTTATGCGCATGCGCTATTCAATATAGATAGAAAAGAAAAAAACAGTGAACATTATAATTTTGTGTAATTCATATTAGATCGAAATTTATATAATTCAGTTATAATTGTTGTCATCGTTATAATCATTGTTTCTCGCTATCACTTTGGTTATAATAGTTAACCTTTCTCCTGATTTTAGATATCTTCTGGATTAGTCCCAGCTAGAGGAACTGATCCAGTGGTATTATCAAAACTGTGGACGAGATACACCAGGAATAAAATGAAGAGGATTAATTGGTTTACCTAAGGAACTTGCAGGTCCTTGTGGTGATGGCGATGCAGCACCAGGTCCTTGTGGTGATGGTGGTGTTGTACCAGGTCCTTGTGGTGATGGTGTTGTGGTACCAGGTCCTTGTGGTGATGGTGATGCAGCACCAGGTCCTTGTGGTGATGGTGGTGCGGCACCAGGTGCTTGTCCTGATGGTGGTGTTGCACCAGGTCCTTGTGGTGATGGTGGTGTTGTACCAGGTCCTTGTGCTGATGGTGGTGTTGTACCAGGTCCTTGTGGTGGTGGTGATGCAGCACCAGGTCCTTGTGGTGATGGTGTTGTTGTTGTACCAGGTCCTTGTGGTGATGATGTTGTGGTACCAGGTCCTTGTGGTGATGGTGATGCAGCACCAGGTCCTTGTGGTGATGGTGGTGCGGCACCAGGTGCTAGTCCTGATGGTGGTGTTGCACCAGGTCCTTGTGGTGATGGTGGTGTTGTACCAGGTGCTTGTGCTGATGGTGGTGTTGTACCAGGTCCTTGTGGTGATGGTGTTGTGGTACCAGGTCCTTGTGGTGATGGTGGTGCGGCACCAGGTGCTTGTCCTGATGGTGGTGTTGCACCAGGTCCTTGTGGTGATGGTGGTGTTGTACCAGGTCCTTGTGCTGATGGTGGTGTTGTACCAGGTCCTTGTGGTGGTGGTGATGCAGCACCAGGTCCTTGTGGTGATGGTGTTGTTGTTGTACCAGGTCCTTGTGGTGATGATGTTGTTTTACCAGGTTCTTTTGGTGATGGTGTTGTTGTTGTACTAGGTCCTTGTGGTGATGGTGGTGTTGTACTAGGTCCTTGTGCTGATGGTGGTGTTGTACCAGGTCCTTGTGGTGATGGTGGTGTTGTACCAGGTCCTTGTGATAATGGTGTTTTTGTACCAGGTGCGTCTGGTGAAGCTGGTTTTGCTGACGGTGGACTGGGAGAGCCACCAAGTGGCGAGTTTCCTGGTGTTAATGGACCGACAGTTGCAGGTGAGATTGCCTGACCGCCTGGAACGCCCGGGCTTGTGAGTGGTGTACCTTCAAGAAAGTCAAATTCCAAAGTAAAACATATTCTTTATTGTCTTCCTGCAATAGTTCAAATACGAGTAAGAGTTCTTCCTCCAATTTCAAAACACCGAGAAGCGAGTTGAAACAAACAGGTGGAACCTAGTTTTTTTAACGATCTTGTATTTTTAGAGAAAATCAATATGAAAATTGGCAAAATTTGGATAAAATCTTCCTCCAAAACCCTCATTACGTAGTTGATTTTCTTTGTGTTTGGTTCATAAAGTTATTAATGAGTTTGAGAATTATTCCTTCCCACCCACCCAGCCTCCCTCTCTCCTCCTTCCCTCCTTCCCTCCCTCTACGTAATGCAGATTGGTGTATTTAGAGGGACAAATTAGGTATTTACAATGAAGTGAAAAGAAACATTTGATTGAATATCGTGCTTCACTCCAGCACTGATCATCAGCGTTACAACAACCATTTCCTCGCGTAACAGCTCATTGTCGTTCTACTAATGCACTACACTATATTTCTATAATGGCCACGCAATCTATATTCTCAAGTTTGTCAACTTACTGATTGTTTTCACGTTTTTAAAAAACGCCTGTTCAGAACCAACGTTCCCTCGTGGGTTGTAACGAGCTACCATAATCATCCCGTGTGATTTGCTTTCCACTGTCGCAACTCCTACCTCTTGTGTATTTTTCCAAATCATCTACACAGCAACAAATGTTTATATACTAACTAATACAGTCTTGCATCTTTAAAAAGTTGTAAATGCATGTATTTGTTTTTTGCTTTAATGTTCTATTCATTTGAGTATCTCAAATTATTATCTGTACAACATATCATAGTATAACCATAGGTAGGCCAAGGCTGTTATGTGAGTACGTGTGAATAATATCAAGATATTTCTGATTTTTACGTCTAAAATGCGAACGATCAACATACTTGGTGAAACCAAAATGAAACTCTAAGGCACATTAGTGAACCATGTAGCCTCATTCAGTGTCGAATTATTCCGAAAATATATTCCAGTTAACAACCTCGTTCCCAGGGCATTTTGCCTCCACGGTGGAAGGTCGGCGAAAATGGGATCGGCTGGTCACATGACACCCAGAATTTCTGGGTGTTTAAATATGATGTTTGTGGTCTTTGTTCCATTGCCTTTGTCTACTTTGTTGACCTGAATAATTGAGAAATATTGAGAAATATAATGCTCTTCAGAGTTCTTCATGTCACCATTCGTCTGCATAAAAGCAGCTAACAAGCTTAATAATCCACCATACATCCATGGTTATCTCTTACTGAAAGGTATGAAGAAGCGTATATCCAATTTAGCAAAAAGCTATCACTTCTAATTTGCTGTAAAATTTGAAGATAGCATTCAGATTTGGATGAATAAATTATACTCGGCTGAATTAATTGAATTTTATGGCAAGCCAATCGCATTATAGAATTGACCAGCCGATCCCAGGGCCATTTTCGACGACCTTCCGCCGTGGAGGCAAAATGCCCTGGGTACGAGGTTGTCCAGTTAAGTGCATTACACTATGCGTTGACCTTGATATATCCAACGTATTGTACTGTAAAATTAATAAAAATAACAAAACTACGATTCAGAATAATTGTCTAACTAACAAAGCACATTTTCAAACAAATTACAAATATACTAACAGCCAAAACGTTTTCAAATCACGTTTGATGTCAACTGACGTTGCAAGCGACGTGGCGTAGTTAGTTGACAGCAAACGTGATTTGAAAATGTTTTGGCTGTAAGTATATTCGTAATTTAATTTGTTTGAAAATATGCTTTGTTAGTTAGCCAACTATTCTGAATCGTAGTTTTGTTATTTTTATTATTTTTACCATAATATTTCGTTGGATATATCAAGGTCACCTCATTGTGTAACGAGGTCAGCATCGTGTGTTACTCACTTAACTACAATATTTTACGGGATAATTCGAAACTGAATGGGGCTACATGGTTCATAAATGTGCCTTAGAGTTTCATGATGGTTTTACCAACAATTCTATATTGATCATTCGCATAATATTGCATTTTAGAGGTAAAAATCAGAAATATATCTTGATATTATTCACACGTACTCGCATATAACAGCCTTAGGCTACTATGGTATAACGCTTGACACGTATGTAACTAAATAAAGTATACGTACTATTCTTTATAAGGAAACAACCGACGAGCAAATACATTGAATTGACGAGAAAATGCATGGTGAATTGACGAGCATATATATATTGGAAATTCATTGGACTCATGGTTACCAGAGACTACAGTCGAGAATCGAGAGGTACCTAGCTACAATCCTTGGCAAAAACTAATGAAACACAACGTATAATTTTCAATAATTTTCAACTTGACCCCCTTTCCCCCGTACAATGTTGGTTTCTAGAAAATGAAAACCATTGTGAAATGGCCACTCTGGCTACTTGACTGCCATATATACTATCAACATTGTACGGGGGAGGGGGTGTTGGCTTTTCAATTAATTATTTGCAAGTGTTTCATTAACTTTTTGCCAGGATTGTAGCCAAGTGGCCAATAAGGATTATGTTAGTATTAGGGTTAGTATTAGGGTTAGTATTAGGGTTAGTATTAGGGTTAGTATTAGGGTTAGTATTAGGGTTAGTATTATGGTTAGTATTAGGGTTAGTATTAGGGTTAGTATTAGGATTAGGGTTAGGGTTAGTATTAGGGTTAGTATTAGGGTTAGTATTAAGGTTAGAATTAGGATTAGTATTAGGATTAGTATTAGGATTAGTATTAGAAGTTTTAGAACATGTGAAGGTCCTTTTGAGTCATGGCCCCTATAATAGTTACAACGATATTTTAGAATAGATTTGAAATATCACACTCACCTGAACAAAATGATGTACAGGCTTATTATTTAAAGCTATTGCTTTCACAAAGTCATAATTTTTGTTCTCGTTGTACCAATGTTCCACAATATTTCCGCAGGTATAACAATTTCCCTGACCTGCTTTGGTACATCTAGACTTTGTCGGAGTAATCCAGCCAATATTTTCTCCTTCTTTGTACATCGGTACCGCTTGTGAGTCAACCTTTACTTCATCTATAACTCTGAGTTTATTAGCCCATTGCTGCGCATGTTCTTGCAGCTGCGTACTCCATTTCAAGGGTGGAGAGCCGTGGTCTTTACGCTTAAGGTTAAGCTGGTGTAAACAGTCCTCCGAAAAGAAATCTAATTAAGGTAATGTAAGAATGTATTAGATTTAGGGAAGACATTAATTGATTGAATTTGACGCATTCGATTGTCGGTTCGCAAACGTTGGGAGGCCATTCACACCGTCACGATCTAACTACTGATATTGCTGACACTGTCAACTGTCAGCTGGCACTAATAACACTACTGGTACTGAAAATATTGGAACTGGCACTGACACTGGCAATACTGGCGATACTGACAATACTGCTCAACACTACTAGCACTGACACTATACTAGCACTGACATTGCCATTGACACTACTAGCACTGACACTGACACTACTAGCACTGACACTGACACTACTAGCACTGATATTGACACTACTAAATCACTGACACTGACACTACTAGCACTGACACTGACATTACTAACACTGACATTGACACACTAGCACTCATGACACTGACACTACTAGCACTGACACTACTGACACTACTAGCACTGACATTGACACTACTAGCACTGACACTGACACTACTAGCGCTGACATTGGCACTACTAGCACTGACACTGACACTACTAGCACTGACACTGACACTACTAGCACTGACACGGACACTACTAGCACTGACATTGACACTACTGACACTGACACTACTGACACTACTAGCACTGACACTGACACTACTAGCACTGACATTGACACTACTGACACTGACATTGACACTACTAGCACTGACACTGGCACTACTAGCACTGACACTGACACTACTAGCACTGACACTGACACAACTAGCACTGACATTGACACTACTGACACTGACATTGACACTACTGACACTGACACTACTGACACTACTAGCACTGACACTGACACTACTAGCACTGACATTGACACTACTAGCACTGACATTGACACTACTGACACTGACACTACTGACACTACTAGCACTGACACTGACACTACTAGCACTGACATTGACACTACTGACACTGACACTGACACTACTAGCACTGACACTGACACTGACACTACTAGCACTGACACTGACACTACTAGCACTGACATTGACACTACTAGCACTGACACTGACACTACTAGCACTGACATTGACACTACTAGCACTGACACTGACACTACTAGCACTGACATTGACACTACTGACACTGACACTACTAGCACTGACACTGACACTACTAGCACTGACATTGGCACTACTAGCACTGACACTGACACTACTAGCACTGACATTGACACTACTAGCACTGACATTGACACTACTGACACTGACACTGACACTACTAGCACTGACACTGACACTACTAGCACTGACATTGACACTACTAGCACTGACACTGACACTACTAGCACTGACACTGACACTACTAGCACTGACACTGACACTACAGTCTACTAGCACTGACATTGACACTACTGACACTGACACTACTGACACTACTAGCACTGACTCTGACACTACTGGCACTGACACTGGTACCGCTAGCACCTGCACTAGCCCCGGCACCGACTACTGGCTCCCGCACCGACTACTGGCCCCCGCACCAACACTACTGGCACCGACATTGCAACACCTGACAGTGCAACACTTGACACTGACACTAGCACTTGGATCCAGACTCCTCACCTGGAGGATTTTGCACTGTTGCATCGGACTGTGCTGGCGAATGAACATTTCTTTCAGAAGCAATCTTGTGTTGTTCTCGTTTTGGTCGATATCTTGCAACAACGATGATACCGTATTTATTACTGACAGCACTGCCGAATCCAATTTCTTTTGCCTCTTTTGCAATAACCTGAAACGTTAAGTCGTTTAATACGAGGAAAGAGTATAATTCAAGAATATAAACCGACTGCTAACCAGCAACGAACTCTTGTAATATTTCATCAATTGAAAGATATGAAAAACTTATTACTTGGGGAAACCTGTGATAGCACGAGTCTAGGTTTCGGCTCTGTTTTGTCTGGTCGCGAAATGGCAATTATTGCATCATCCCGTCAGGGTTTGTGAAACTGAGCGTTATAAATATATGCTAATCTTCACGCGTGCTCTCTTTCTTAATTCGTTTCGCTGATCTTTTGATCAAGCTGTTCGAAGTCAAGCGTTCTTTCTTGGACAAGTTAACACATTCACAGACATAGTTATTGGTCAATAATGTCGCTGGCAAGTATCGTGGTTTTTATATGCTTACAATTGCACACACCGATATATATATACACCAAAAGATGACGAGCGATTTCGAAACTGGTTGATCCGCGATCTCAATGAATTTCTAATGAATACCAAGCTGTTTATGTATGCCAAAAGTATTTATATGAGTGCCAAAAGTGTCTATATGAATGCCCAACGTAAAATAACGCATAGCGAAATACTGCTTACAGTCAAACCGGATGTTCTTTTGTGAGAAACTTTGCAATATCGTGGCGCAACATTGCAATTTTGATTGACAAGTTCCTCGAGTAACTTGCAACCGTTTCAGGAAGATTGCTCGTCGGATTACTGCGATGGCTTCTTCATTTCTCAGTCGCAGTAATTCAACATCTCGATGCAAATGAGACCAAGTCGTTGCAATGTGGTCATCTGAATCAAGACGGCAAGAAATCAGCTCTAAGCTATTGTAGTTTTTTTCCACGTGAACTGAAAATCTATCTTCAAAATATCACTTACTATCGAACTGGCGGGAATATTATCTGCTGTACAAACAGCATTCTCAATCAGGGAATGCTGAATTTCAAAATGAAGAAGCCATTGCAGTAATCCGATGAGCAATCTTCCTGAAACGATTGCAAGTTGCTCGGAAACTTCTGACAACAGCCCATTTTAATAATAGCCCGAGTTAACGCCTGCCGGACGTCTTGTTGAAAATTAAATCGTGAGCTCGAAAGAGGTGATAGTTAACTGAGGCAAAGCCTGAGTATATATTTCTCTTACTTGTCGGTAGTCAACAGAGTGTTTTCCAACTGGAATATCATCATCTTCTTCCTTTTCCTTGTACCATGAGTCGATGGCTCGTCGACACGAATAACAAACTTCACTTTCCTTTTCTTGGCATTTCTCCTTGGCTGGTTTGAACCAGCTGAGTGTCTCTCCCTCATTATTCTTGGATGCCTTCGAGTCTTTTTTCAGGGAATTGGTATCTGCAAGACGCTGCGCCCAGCGTTGTGCTTGGCCAGTAAGCGCGTTACTCCATTTTAAAGGCGCTACATTTTTTAGTGCTCTTTTCTCGTTGATATAATTGATGCATGTTTGGAAAAACATCTCCGGAGGTGTATCTGTAAAAAAATAATTATCTAAATTAAAGAGTAATAATAATTTTTATTTTAATTTTCCTTATTATATAAATATTGAGTTTAATATTTGGAAAAAGTATTACAAAACGAAAGTATCTGGACACCTAAAATAACCATAAAGAGCTAATCTAGTCTGGTCCCTATTAAGTAATGTTTACATAATTTTAGTCAGGAAAACCAAGTATTGCATATAGAGTTAGGAGATGTATGAATATCATAATATACTATCATGAGTTAGGTAGCTGTAAAATTTAAACTGTGTAGTTAATATGAATGAAGGTAAGAAGTTTTACGTTCTCTACATACATGTACACTCACTCCAATATGGCCGCCATGCGCTAGTTCTGGCCTCATTAGTTACTGTTATGGAGCCGCCGTTTGTGTTCTATGTTATAGGAAATCCTTCCACAACTGATCCATTTTAACATCTTAAATGATCAGAGACGGATAGTCTCTGCCGCCTATAGTAAAACTATATACTAGAAGTTACTATCGCAAGGGGAAGTGCTGCCTCGAAAGTCATGGGAAGCCTAATTTTTGATAACATTTCAAAAATGAACCCACTGTAGTATACACACATTTCTATCGATTATTTTAATTATTTTAAATACAGCAGACTTAAATTACAAATGACTATCACTTATCTGAATATAATTGGCAAGGCTTTTGACTGGATAGACAGTATACATTATGACTACAGTATGTAGTTGGTGAACTGATTGGTAAACAAATTTCTGATAAATCACTGCCACTATAAATCATGTTTCTTACTGTGGCAAAACTGTCAGTGGAATCGCAAGTGTTAGTAGTATAGGACATGGCGGTACCAGGACAGTTTTCCAAAAGTCAGATATATTTTCAAGGTCAAGTTTCGAGGTCAAGTTCTTGGAATTATTTTTGAGATAATTCCGAGAATTCCTTAACAAAGGGGCGTGGTCGAGATGCCTTGAGAAGGGCGTGGCCGAGACGTCTTGGAAAAGGGGCATGGTCGAGACGTCTTGCGAAAGGGGCGTGGCCGAGACGTCTTGCGAAAGGGGCGTGGCCGAGACGTCTTACAAAAGGGCGTGGTCTATTTTTTAGGAATCTATATGATTTTCCAGGAATCAGATCCATTTGGAATCTACACGATTTGGATAAGTGCGTTGGTACCCTCGTGTTCTTTCGTTTTTGTGTCGATTGTTTAAGCTATTTGAGATGACTGAGAAGCCGCAACTCTCTGTTGTGACTGGTCATCCTTTTCCCCAATACAGTATGTTTAAACCTCTCGTCTAGTTCCTCGCGTTCTAAGCTACTCTTAGCGAAGAGTTGTCGTTTGAGCTCTCTAATCTGGTTGATAATTAACAACTCTTTGTTGAGTCTCGTTGTCTTCTCCTCCACTGGTTCCACACGTTCTACGCTACTCTCCAGGGATACAGCGCTCATTACTGTGTGTGAGCGCTGTAGCCTGGAGAGTAGTGTAGAACATGGCGATACGAGGATGGTTTTCTAAAAGTCAGATCCGTTAGGAATCTACACGATTTGGAAAAGTGTGTTGGTGCCCTACGTTCTTTGTGTGTGGTTAAATTTGTGACTGCCATGGCTCAGCCGTGTGGGACCTACGTGTTGGTATTAAATTGGTTAAATTTGAAAATTGTTTAAATTGCTTAAATTATAAATTTATCTTTTGTTGATTCAATTTTTATGACATATTGTTTTAGGTATTTGTTTTTATTTTTATTTTGTAGTGTCCATAGGCATAGCTAGATATCCCGTCTTCTGAAATGTATCTCTTGTCGTCGAAACAACTCAGTGATATTTTATTAATCTCATAGCTTCCTAATTGGTGATTTATACTTCTTATGGTTTTCATTGTGTGAGACATTTGTTTTCTACTCGCTAGGGTGTCTTTGTAGTCGTCATGTCTTATGTTCTTTCTAATGACACTTTTCTTCACCCCTTTTGCGGTCTTGCCGCCGTCTCCTGTTTCCTTAATGTAGCTGTACATTTTCGCCCTCAATCCAACGAACTCAACTATTGGGACTCCTGATGTCTCGTCTTTCATCTTACCAATCACTTTCTTATTCACGGAGTTGAAGTATGGTGACGTCTTGTCATAACCACTAAAGTCAAACAATTCTTTGCTTTCGAACATGTCCTTGTACACGTCCTTCGTCTCGATCTCATACATGAGACTATCAGTGTCTGTGAATAGTAGCTTAGCATTGTGTTTCTTCTTTATGTGGTTGTAGTGAAAGTCGTACATTAGTGTCTTCGATAGGTCGAGTATACACATGCCCACGTAAGCTGGTCTATTAAGCGTTAGCGTCTCTTTGATCTTGTGTATTGCCACCAGATTTTCGTTAAATATTTTCCAACTCACGATCGTTGCCTTTGATACTAACTTTACTAGTTGCTCACTGTTAAACATCAGCTTGACGCACACCCTCTTCCTCAGATTTTCCATGGTCTTCCCAAAGACTGAGTTGTTCATCAGCTTGAAGAAGTCCTTCTCAAAGTCATTCTTAGCTGCCGTTCTTTTGACTGTGTTGAAGTCGATGTATTTCTTCAGCCATGGAGACTGATCAAAATGTAACACCCTATGAACCTTGCTGACTGTCATACCCAACGACATGTATAGTTGCAGGTTTCGGTAGTGAACTACGTACTTCGATTTGTCGTGTAGGTTGGGCACCAGCTTAGTCACCTCACCTGTAGATACTCCGAATTTGTCTGCTATCTTCTCACAATATGGTGACAGCATGTCTCTACTCACTCTCATCTTCTCAGGGGCTAAGGGGTAGTCGTCGTGAAGGTCGTGCAGTCCCTTTGGATACTTAAGGTCAACCTCAAGTATCAGCCCCTTGTCTGAGTCGTCACTGTATTTGTTGAGGCTGTTGATGTCAAATTCTTTGACCCACTTAAACCCTCCGGTTGGCAGGTACTGGCTCATAGCCCAACCATAAAGGTTGTTTGCGTCTAGGTACGTTATGTATTTTGAAGGCTTGCTACTATCATAGTCCTTCATATATTTATTATTAGCCTTACCATGTCTATGCGTGATGCAGGAGACACCACCTCGCATTCCTTTCTCGATAAACTGAAACATGTCAATGTCAGTCATCAGCTCTAGTTTCACTCCTGTCATCTTTAGAGCAGCGTCCCACGATAGTCCAGGTGACGTGAAGTAATGACAAGGATCTAATTGGTAGTACTGTTTACACATTCTTCTAAAGTTCTCGAACACGTCAGACAATAGTAGCACATCAGTCTTGAGGTACAGGTCATGGTACTCACCCATGTTCCTAATGTTGAACGTTTTCCATACGTTTTGCGCGTGCTTGTAGTCTGCATCTGACACGTGCTCATCATTTAGAATGCTGTAGAACGCTTCTTGAGGAGGTAGCTCGGTCTCGTCAAATCTAGTGAAGCTATCCATATGGTCATATGGGTACACGCCTTTACGTGACACTAACTCTAACCCTTCAGTGTACGCCTCAGACGTGTACTTGAAACAGTCTTTTGGTAGGTTACTAACTAGACTGTCTAGACTAGAGCTCATGAATTGGAAACTATCTATAAACACTAGATGTTTACCTAACATGAAAGCCATGTACTTCTCCATATTGTTGGGTATGACGTTGATGCTCAACCCTAGCCCACTAATCTCCTGCATGATGAAGTGACTGTCGTAACCCCTTAGGTTGTGAAAGATGACAGGTATCTTGTCAGTCAGTCTGTAGTTCCTGTTGCACAGGTTGTGTGCCGAGCCTCTGTATTTACCAGTGACATGGCAATGGTCTCTAACTTTTACGTCTTCACTTACGTACTCCTTGTCACAGATGTGGCATCTGGTAGCCTTCTTAAAGTTAGTCTTGTCAGCGGAAGTCATGACCATGTCCTTGTTGAAGTGTTCCTTCTTTGTCTTTTTACAGTACTCGACTTCTTGCAGCATTTTATTCATAAATCTTCTGACTGCGCCCTTACCGCGGTACGTCTCTACAGGCTTGCTGTGCTTGTTGTCGTAGCAGCAGACTACCTTGTACCCGTACCCGCAGTCTGTGTGTTTCTGGTATGCGTTAGTGTACGACTTGTCTCTAGAGGGCGTTGCTGTGTCGATTTTCTCCGTAATAGCCTCGAAGTCAGCGTATATTACGAATGGTACCTCTAGTTGTTTGTGAAAGTTTTTGTACTTTAGAATGTTGTCTCCTTTTTCTGGCATCTTGATTGCCTGCTTTCCGTTAATCACTATGCAATTCTCTATGTGGTTCTTTAGTATGTCTACTGTGCTGAAACATTGGAGACAGTACCTACAGAAGTTCTTTTTGTGCTCATGTTTTGACTGATTGTACATAAACCTATTGAAGTCCTTAATGTACACGTAGTGGTGTTTCTCGTCTCCTGTTATTAGCAGTAGATCCATACAGTCCTCGTTTTTCTCCTTAGAGATGTAGATGGGGTATGGCTGCTTGTCCTCATATCTGAACACGTTTACGTTTATTTTGTTCAGTTTTTCTATTTTGTTGTATTGTCTCGCTGACACTGGGAAGTCTACTCCCTTGTAGTCCACAGTGTTAGTGTTTTTCTTGTGTTTTGACACTCTCTCTGGGTGCTCGAGTACTGGGTTCTTGTGTAGTATGTGACACCACATGAAACACTTGTCGTCATTGTTCTTTATGTTGATTAGACCCTTCAATGAGTTCCTCAATTCAGACGGTAGTTCGATGTAGCTGGATCCTTTTAGAGGTTTGTACACTACTACGTTTATGTAGTGGTCGTCTATATTGTATATAGTCCACCCAGACCCTTCTGATAGCCATACAGCTATACGATTTACTATCTCTTCGCTTGACTGTTCTGTGGTTTCGTATATGCCGTTACTATTAACTACTGTTTTAGTGACACTATTGAAGAACGCGGTTTTAAACGTCGTTCTATCTCCATCTAATTGTTTCTCTAGAGTCACTTTTAGTGTCTCGTTGTGTTTTATACCTCTTAGTTGTCTTAGGTCTTCCTTTAGAGTTAGAACCACAGCTACTCTAGTTTTGTTGAGTTGTGATAGTGGATCCTTACTGTCTATCACTTCAACGTTGTACGATCTAGTGTATCCTTTTAGCGCTACTCGCCCTTGTGTGACTGTAGGGAGCGTGTTCCTATCAATGTGTGCTGGTGGTGAGAGAGGTTCGACATCTGTCGGTACTTGTGGTGGCGCTCTTGTAGGACGTTTTTGCGCTGCTTTTTTGTATAGGCTAGTGATTTTGTCTCTCGCCATGTTATAGGCTTGAGAGACTGGCTTTCGTATTGACTCTGGTGTGTGTTCGACTAGCCAATCATACCACTCGTTTAGTTTTTGTCTGTACCCAGGTTGTGGGCGATTTGGTCGTGGTGGTGGTGTTGGCCTCGTTCTGCGTTTGTGTGGTGTTGGTTTTAGTAGACGTTTTGTTGGTTGTGGTGTTGGTGTGTCTAAAAGTGATGTTAGATTTTGTCCAGTGTTACTTTGTTGTCGGTGAAGACCATTCTTGGTCTTTACCGTGGAGGTGTCGTTTTTAGGACGTGTCGTTTTTTCCATCATACTTGACACGTTATGTCGACTAGTCTCTAGGTCATTTTTAGGACGTGTCGTTTTTTCCATCCTACTCGGCGTGTTATGTCTATATACTGTAGGATGTGTTTTATTTCTTTAGACCATTACCTAAAAAGAGTCGTTTTACAATTTACTATACTAGTACAATGTAATCACGCTTCCAAATTCCTCAAATGCTTTTTGGTCTTTAGGTGTTTATATTTAGAGGTCACATGGTATGGCCTATCGCATGTCTCACACACCCATTTGTGAGTGTTCATCCAGACTTTAGTTTGCGCTCTTGCTGCTCTTAAAGCTTCTTCTTTGGTTTGGTAAATTCTAGGTCTTCCCATTATATAATACTATATGTTTTATTTCTCTAGACCTTTTCTGATCCACTCGTTGTAGTATGGATCTCCACTCCTGTCCCAACCTAGATCCTTGTATACTACGTTATACAGGTTGTGCTCGAATCGCACCTTGACCTTACCAGGTTTGAGGTCGTTAAAACTACCTCTCAACTCTATACCTCTTCTAGAGCATATTCTTATGACATAGAAAATGTATTTCGATATATTCTTGACAATCAACTTGTTTCTTTTAAGAGACCATATTATCTCTATAAAATCACTGACCACTATTGGTATGTCATTCTCGTTAACTAGTCTTTTGCTAGTCAACATTCTCTCTAGCCACTTACTATAACTATGAGTCGATTTCTTGTACATCCAAATGTTAGGTACAAAGCTCCTCACGCTTCCATAGGTAGTCTCTCCACACTTGTCACAACTGAATACACCGTCTTCGGTTTGGGTTCTGTGGTTACTACACTCGTAACAGTATGTGGTGTCGTTCCACTTTTTTGGTTTTGCGTCCCTACTTCCGTTCTTGATCTCGTCCAATGTGTACCCTAATGTAGTACCACTCCACTTTTTTGACGTCTCAATCTCGTCCAACGTATACCCGGCATAGAACATTCTCATTGTGCGTTCGTCAACCATCTAAGTTACTATACTATATGTATCTTTAGACTATAGTGTGGTAACTTAAGTGTCGCTCTAGAGTGCGTAATAGTTAGGTGACTTGTAATCTCTACTGAATGTCTTCCCATTGTGCTGTGTCGTCATGATCTGTCTTAATCGATCTCGAGTGTCTGACAATAGTAGTCTCAACTCTTTGGTCTCGTTTACCTGGATAATAAGGTTCTTACAGAGTACCATCAACGCTTCGTTGTGTTTCTTCTGGTTCTCGAAAAGTATCTCCAATACGTTATGTGTGTTTGTCTCCAGTGCGTCGTGTTTAAGCTTATCGTCTGCTTCCATCGCTATCTCCTTCAAAGTTCTAGCACTCATAACTATAGTGCTGCATGTATAGTTATGTTTAGATCACTCTGTACACCAAGTACCCAACGGGTAACCCGACAGCTCCGACGAATATCATTTGGTATTCTCTCATCTCATCAGAGGGTTTATAATAGTCTGATAACTCAGGCTCTTTACTAAATGTCTTCCCATCATACTGTATCGTCAGTACTTGTCTTAGTTGATCCAGAGCGTGGTTCGTGTCGTTTATGTCTGCATTAGCATCTGACAACTGTTGTCTTAACTCCTGAACTTTGTCTCTCTGACGAATCTCATTCTCGTAGAACTTTTCTTTCGCTCTTGCGAGACTCTCCAATGCTTTGTTATGTCTCTTTATCTCTGTCTCGTAGCCGGTGTGGTTTAGCTTGCTGAATATGAATCCAGCTCCTGCGAATGCTACAGCGTTGAACAAACCACCTGCTATCACACTAGCCATTATATATTACGCTATATTATTTTGAGAACGGGTCTACAGGTAAGTATTTCTTACTCTGTGCCCACTTGATAAGTAGCGTTGAGACACCTACAGCAGTCGCTAACTTTAGGGTGCCCTTCACTGACTCGGGGGTACCCAACGGTTCTTTTAGTACTTTCTTTGATGCCATTGACACGGCTACGGCTCCAGCAGTCACTAGGGCTGCGTCGTATAGCTCGTTCATCAGTTCTTTTCTATCTATTGATGCCATATATTATACGATATGTTTTAATCGAGGCTGTCGAGTTTACGTGATGGTTTTATAACAACGGTCTTAGGCTCTTCGGTAACTACTTGTTTGTCTTGTCTCGTCGTGTAATACAGTGAGCTAGCGGCTATTACCACTCCTATAGTGCCTATGATGTATCCGTAGTTAAAACTATCGTCCTCACTTATCACTCTCTCTCTCATCTTCCTCTCTTTGGCTGCTTTAGATATAGCAGCCAAGCGTTTGCCTGCCTCTACTCTCTTAGGGTCTTTGACCTTTGTTGTCGACGTTATAATGGGTACGGACTCGTTGTCAGTCATCTATACCATACGTGATATCTCGTCACAGACCATCTCACAGTCATCTCGCAGATCATCTAACAGGTCGTCTAACAGGTCGTCTCACAGATAGAGTATTCTGTGAAAGTATCTTTGGTGATTAGACAGTGTGGTTTCACTCTTAAATCTTCTATTACAATACTCACACAGAACCCTGGAGTCTCTCATATATGTCTCTATGAAATGTATTATCTCATGTTGGTCTGAGGATAATAATGTGTTGTACCCTTGTGATCTTAGTCTTCTTAATACCCTCATCTGGTTATTCCTAATAACCCCGTTACCTTTCGGTGTTTTGAGCTCTACAGCAAATCCATTGTATCTCTTATGTAGTTGCGGAACTATCAAATCTGGTTGTCCGCCACTGTAACCCTTCTTCCATCCGTCTATTCTTTTAGTAGATGTGTCTTGGTACTCTCCCAACCCTGGGATGACTATTGTTGGATGATACTCCCTAATATATTTAACTATATTATAATGCAAGTCTGTCTCGTTCATTACTGATAACTGGTTGCATTGTGCGTACTGACCCGTCTTTCTAATAGACGGTAGGACTTCTGTGAATACCCATTTTTGAAACTTCTTGGCTGACTCAAGTTTCGACGAGAAGACTAGAGAGTAAACTCCTGGCTCCGACACGAGTATCATGTTTGGTTGCAAATTTAAAGGGGGGCGTGACTCGCGCCCCCCTTCAAACACGTCTCGTTTGACCTTATATATATCGTCAACGTGTACACTGATAGCCCACTTCGCGTTTTTATACCCTAGTGCCTTAGCGACTTCTTTTCCATGGAACCATATGTTGTCTCCATCTCTAATAGTCGTGACTGAATTGTTCTCAAAACTGAAATTTTTGACAAGGCTCGTCATATATAATACACTGTGTGTAATATTATAAGTGACTCTGAGGTCCCATTCTGGGACCTCAGTTTTCGTCGTCTTTTATGCGTCTTTTATGTGTAGACCTGTGTCTAAAGGGAGGTCGGAACCGGACCCCCCTTGTGTCTCGTATACTTTATTGTACCTTTTCACCATTCCGTTGATTGGTGGGCACAAGTCAGTCACATTATCGTCCAACACTTTAACGTCTGAAAGGAACATTGACTCGTTGTAAGGAAGACCTCTAAGATACGATCTTAGTTGTGTCAGTATCTTTTTATAGCTAGTGTGTGCGAACTTACAGTGCTCCACTCTACTCGTCAGATTGGACTTAGCCAAGTAGCCTTGAATGACCACGCCAGGACCACTAATACAAGCAATAATTATAGGGTTAACAGTTACCGATCCAGCTACAACCCCTACTGTTGTTAACCCTATGCAAGTCATGTTCAACGATAGTTTAATTTTCTTCAACCTCTTATATTTCCATTTGTAACAGGCTTCTAGCTTGTGGTAGTACGCGTACAAGCGTTTGAGCTCTAGTGTCTCCTCCTCTGATATGTCCTTTGATATGTGATTGAAAACAATAACTGACTTCTTCTTCATATATCTTACTTTATATTATACTCATCCATCATCTTCCCACCAACTACTAGCACGTCTCGGTTCGTCATGTAGCCAGAGACTATCTTCATACCGTAGAACTCTATCAGAGATGGGTACGCGTAGGGTGCGAGCAACGATTTTGGTCGATGTATTGCAAATATTGTTCCGTAGGGATACCCTATCTCGTTATAGTTAGCTGTGAAGTCTGAGTCTGTCGACCTTATGTTGTTGACTCTAACATGCGAGTTACCCATCTGCCAATGTATTGATATCATGTGTCTCTTAGTGGTGTCGATACTATTTGGTATTGTACACGTGTACTCCTTTGCTGGGAGGCCACCACCAAACGACAACTTATCAGTTGTACCACCTTTATATCCGATGAACTTGTCCCAAGAACCATCATCGTTTGAGATAATCGCCTCCCAATCTGCTGTAGACACCCTCTTGGCTAACCTCGATACCACGAAAACGGACATGTCACAGTACTGCATACGTGGACAGTTAAAGTGCATCCCAACCTCTAGTTGATATTGAGTTATTGTAGGGGATAGGAAGCTATGACCACTGTCAGTACCAATAATAGGACCATAGGATTGAACACTTTGCACTAGTGTGTTTCCAATGTCTTTCACTTTATTTGTCCCACTGTGGTAAAACTGCGTCATGTCTGCGTTCGCGGTGTGCTTTGTGATGTTAAAATCGAGTAGAACGTTATAGGACTGCACTTTAAAGTATTGTGATAAGTACACGGACTCCAACACTTTTTTACTGATAGCGTCCAAATCGTCGACTGGATCTGCTATGTTTTTTAGTGCCCTGAGCGCCATATCTATATCTCCAGACATCCTCCCACCGCTCACGCTTAGTTTAGGGTCATTGTCTAGATGTCTCTTCGCTCTTCTTAATATTTTGTCGCTCTCGTAGTCTCTGTCCTCAAATCCATAACTTAGACTCATTATGTTATAACACATATTTGCTCACTAAATAGCCAGACACAGCGGAAGCCCCTAGAACTAGCCACAACTCTGTCGCGTTGCTATCTCGTGTCACCTCCAGACGATATTCTTGGTGTGTCACATTTGGTGTTGCCATGCGATGTGCCACCTTTGGTGGCTTGTCGAGTGTCTCCAGGTGCTCTCCACCTTCCTGGTGTGCCACGTTTGGTGTTGTCAGACGATGCGTCACCTTTGGTTGTTTGTCAAGTGTCTCCAGGTGCTCTCCACCTTCCTGGTGAACTTTCTTAACCTCCATCGTTGGTGCGTAGTTTAGCCCACTATTTACTCCAAACTTCATACTCTGTGTAGCAGTCTTTAGCAGGTTGTTGTACCCAGCGATTTTGTTTTCGAGGATTACCACGTTACTTGGCATTAACCATGTAGACGGTGATAGTGCTAGATTTTGGACAACGTTAGTGTCTCTAATCGACTTGTTCATGTTGAGAATCCACGTTGACACGTCATAGTTTATAACGCTATCCTCCACCAGCTTTCTAAACTCTTGTTGAGTCTCTAGACTGCCTGCAGAACCACCAACGACTGACACACGCGTCCTCGCTTGTGCGCCAAGTGTAGAGTAAACGAAGGCCTCTATAGACTGATTTAGATATTGTCGCCCAATGTTGGTGAGACCGTTCGACACCAGAGGAACGTATCGTTTGTAGTCGTTCTTAACGTCGTTAATCGTGAAGACTCTCTCCTCACCTGTTGTACCATCAGCAAGAACTTTACCGTGGTAGTAATGTTTTCTAGGGATCTTGTCTGTTTTACCATACAATTCTCCAGCGTCAAACTCTCTACTTATCGATCTCATACTCTCACCACCTTCCATCCTTCTTAGAAGTCTTCTAACAGTAAAGTACAGATGGAACCTCATCACACTTGTGATAACAGGGTGGACTTCTTGCGAGGGTGACAAGTGTTGCAACGACACTCCGCAACAGAAACTTGCACAATACGTTGCAAACACAACCCTATAGTAGCTCTCGTTGTCGTCCCACTTTGACTTTGTCTTTGACGTGACTATTTGTAAGATTGGTAGCTTTGAGAGAAAGTAGCTCTTCTGACTAACGAAGATTCTAAAGTTGTTCACTGGATAGTTCAACACGTTTTCCGTTGGATAGCCATCCCAAAGTCCCCAATGGTTCTTGCGACCTTTTGATAGTGGTTGGATAGTTCCACCAGAGAGCCATATTATTGGGAACTTGCTATTGTGCAGCCACTTCCACATACTCTTGTCATTTTTAAATATAGCGTTGGTAATATTAGTCGACAATATGTCGTTGTTGACGAAGTAGACATCGACCCTTGTCACGTCACCTTGTCGTGTTTGGATAGGCTCAAAACAAAACTTGGTCAGTGTGGCGTAAGGATACTTTTTTACGAAGTCCAACTTGGCCTTCTTGATAGCGTCTCTCGAGTTCTTAGTCGCCTTGTCATAGTTATCACCATAATAACGTCTGATCAACGTCTCGAAGTCCACTGGTTTGTCTAACGTCTCCACTGGTTTGTTTATAGTTAGATACTTAGTATACTCCGGGTTACTCTCGAACCTACTCGAGTCTATACTAATGTCACCAATATTAGTTTTCGTCACGAAGAATATATGTCTATGCATATTGTCGTCAACATCAAGAAAAAACCTATTCTTGTCAGCGTAAGGATACTTTCTTTCGAACTCATCCATCATAACATACCGTACGTTATATGAGAGTGGTAGTATTGATTAGTGGTTCAACGAAAACTGTAGACCTACCAGAGTCAACTCTATAGCAACTAACCTAGACCCTCACTTACTAGTTGAGAAGGCAACCATCTTTTGGGACTACGTTAACGTAACCACAGCTAACGACAAAATAACTTACAACAGTAATAATCACGTTTTTAGTCCTGGGTACCATACCTTTAAAATGATCGCCGACGACTTGAGAGAGTTAGGAGACGTCAAGCTAGTAGCTAACAGATATGACTCAACGTGTACGATAACAACTGATCAACAAATAGAACTGTTTAAATTTGGACAACTTTTAGGGTTTGGCGAAAACACTACAATAGTCACCACAAAAACCAGTCCTAACGTTGTGAGCGTTAACAGAGGACTGAAATACATACAAGTAACATCTAATATTGTGGACAGGTCTAATAACATAGTTAATGGTAGCAAAAGTGGTTGTATCGCAGTACTGCCAATAACTAGCACACAGACACTTAAGGGCTCTGTACAACATTTTGGTGTTGGGTCGAAAATCCCAATAAACAAAGGAGTCATCAACCAACTAGAGTTCAAGATAACAGATCAGGACGATAACAGTATTAACGTTGGCGAGGTGTTGTTAGATTTACACACATCACGTAGTGTATATGGAGCAAGAACTAAGAGATATTTACTACAACCCGTCAACTGGCTACCAATCCGCTGAGAGGCTGTACCAAAAGGCACAAGAAGATGGACTAAGTGTTAGTAGGGCAAAGATAAAGGACTGGTTAAAATCTCAAGACACGTACACCAGGTACAAACCGATTGTTAGGAGACATAAGTTTAGACAAACATTTGTTGACTATCTGGGTGAGCAGATACAGATGGACTTGGTCGATATGGGCAAGTACAAGCATAAGAACAACGGGTACTACTGGATACTAACAGCCACTGAGATCCTTAGTAGGTATGCTTTCGCAATACCTGTCTATAGGAAAGATACAAAAAACATGACTAAGGCTGTCACAGAGTTACTAGAGAAGGCTAAGGTTAGATTTGGCGAGTATCCAAAGTTGGCTCAGTTTGACGACGGTAAGGAATTCTACAACGTTGGTGTGAAGGATCTATTGGATAAACACGACGTGAAATACTTTAGCACTAACTCTGATAAAAAGGCAGCAGTCGTGGAACGGTTTAACAGAACACTCAAGACGTCTATGTGGAAGTACTTCTACAGTAAAGGAACGTACAAGTGGATTGACATTTTAGACCAACTCGTCGAAAATTACAACAATACCAAACACAGTACTATTCTAATGAAACCTAAAGACGTTAGTAAGAAAAACGAAAACGAAGTATGGACGACGTTGTTTGGACACCATTTCGGTGACTACCCACTACCAAAGTTTAAAGTAGGTGAGACTGTCAGGATATCAAAATACAAGAGCACATTCGCAAAAGGGTATGAGGCTAACTTCACTGAGGAGCTATTCAAAGTTACAAAGGTCATACGTGGTGACCCTACCGTGTACGAGATAGAGGACCATGAAGGGGAACCCATCATCGGTAAGTTCTACGAGGAAGAGTTGTCAGCTGTCGATAAAAAAGACGACGTATATAAAGTTGAGAAGATACTAAAGAGAAAGAAGGTAGGAGGTAAAAAGATGGCTTTGGTTAAGTGGCTTGGCTATGACAGTAAACACAATTCATGGATACCGGAAAGCGATATTCAAATCATTGAGTAGTATATAATGGCTGAAGGAGGGTTCGATGACATCGAAATGCGACGTCGTGACGAGTTTAAGGATTATACGGACAAGGGTTTAGAAGAAGAGTTAGACATGCTCAATAACACAATCGCAGAAGACGAGACAGGACAAGAACGTGGTATTACACGTAACAGAATCACCAGGGTGAAACAAGAGATAGAGACTAGAGTCATAGAACGCAGAGCACAAGACAGAACCAGACACGCAGAGACGTCGTTCGTAGACAACGACGGTGGAAAAACAGTGTTAATCACTAGTAAAGGCAGCGATGTCACCACTGAGGCTCCAGCAGTAGTATTTGCTGAACCGGTGACATATGGTGACGTCCACGACGAGAGCTTTAATCTAGCTTTCGAAGAGGCTAGCGAAATCGAAAGAAGGTTGGGTAAGCTAAAAATACTCAACAAAGAGATTTTAGAAAATGATATAAAAAGAACCAATCTAATAGATAGAAAAATACGTAAATTGTATAAAAAAAGACTCAGTAATGACGATGTGTCAAGGAATATAGTCAATAGGTCATATGTGACACCCTCAGGTTCTATTCTTTTCAAACCGGTAGGAGAGGATGGTAAATATTTGAAACCTAAACTAATACTAAAACCTGGAAAAAACGGTTTAGTCTACAGTACAGACGTTAAAAGTAAGAGTGCGATTGAACAGTTTAAGCAGTTGGTCGGTCAAATCCCCCGACACGACAACTGACGTTAGAACAGAAAATGTAGACACCCCAACAACTGACGATAGAACAGAAGACACCACAGTTTCAAGTGAAGACTTCCCAGTAATTAGAACAGAAATGAACTACGATAACGTATTTGGGTTAACAGAAGAAGAAAATCGTGAGTTAATAGGTGTCCTAAACCCAAGTGATACAATCGACCCAGACACTAGACCACAATTTCTAAGAGCGCAAGCCGACTATTTTCAGGACGCTATAGACAAAACACTTGAAGAGAGAGACAATAGTGATGACTCTATAGAGGTAATTGGACTTGAAGAAAGAATAATTGGTTTAAGAAAAGCTAGGGACCTAACCTTAGGACAATTGGAACGTGAGACTGTTAGAGAACAACAAGAAGAGGACATCACTCGGTTACAAATAATAAAGGAGTGGTTTAAGGAAAATTGGTTGGGTGCCTCGGCTTTAGGAATAACCATAGCCTCTTTTATCACCACGATTATAATATCCGCTAGAAGCGTAGTCTTCAAAGGTGGTCAAGCACTTGGAAAACTAGGAAAAGCTATAACTAATCTAGCCACAAAGGCTGGCCCTCTACTGGCTGGACTGCTAAACGTGGTGGCGACTGCGCTAAAGTGGGGAGCTGCAGGCATATCTTGGCTAGCGTCTAATTTGTGGATCCTAGCGATAGCACTAGCTTGGTTCGTCTACGACCAGTACAAACAGAGGAAATAAAACATGTGTTATAATATATAGTATGAATACTAGTGAAAGAGAGTTGCTTCCTGGATACAGACGTCGTGAAATATCTGCTATCAAAGGCACAAGGACCCGTCACGTTGTGACACTGAACCCTAACAAAGCCAATCCAGAGGAGGAGTTATACATTGATATCCCAAAGACAAAGGGTAACACTTGCTTGGTACCCTCCAGTTTCCATCTCCTATTCGACTTCAAAAGTGCGAACGCGAAATCATGGTTTCTTAACAACCTCTCAAGACTACTCTCTGAAAAACTGGTTATAAAACTAGCAGGCGAGACTGTGTACGACAACTGTGGTGAGAGTGTTATCGGTACGTACAGAGATTTATGGAGACCTAAAACAGAGCGAACGGCTATGATCGAATACGGCTTAGCAAACGAGAACCTTCGAAAGTTAATCTCGAAGGACGACAGTGGCGCGGCCAGTGGAAACGTACAAAAAGTTAGCGATGGTCTGATGTTCTCTATTCACGGCACTAAACAAAAGATTCAACTTGACAAGATTCTAGAAGATCACGGTTTATACGCACCGTATAATATGAACAATAATCTCAGGTACGTAATCACACTCCCCAAAGCAACTGATATTATGGTGGCTCAATCTGGATCAGCTGTTACTGGTTACACGTTGGAGAACCTCGAATTGGAGTACGAAACTATCGAGAGTCAAGAGATCGCTGACGAAGTATCGTCTCTATACGCATCCGGTAGATCTCTATCGTACGAGCACGTCACGCTAATGAAGACTGTGGAATGGGATAAAGGAACCACACTTATGAACGAAAATATCAACCTACCAAGAAAGTCAATGAAAGCTATCGTTCTACTCTTCACAAATAAGACAAGAACTGACAGTGAGGAGTTCGTCTACCCAAACATAGAGTCAGTCAAACTCACCATAGAAGGTGTGCCGAACATGGTCTACAGTCAAGGAATACCGAAATCAAGACTCTGGGGAGAAGCCAAAAGACTGTTTGGACGAAAACTAGACTGTGACCAGCACATGACTGTCCAAAAGTTTTACAAAGACGGTTTCGCTTTGGTTGTTGACCTTAGATCTATCGAAGATAACGCTAAAGTAGCCACTGGAAAAAAGATCGTGAATACTCAGTCAGGAATACTGATGGAAATCATTAAAAAAGTCACAACAGCGAACGTCATGTGTAGAATATTCGTACTCTCCGACGGACTCGTAAACCTTATCAACAACGATCTACAATCAATCCAATACTAAAACATATAGTATTCTATATGAAAACACCTTTTAACATGCTAATTGTTGGTATGACAGCCTGTGGTAAAACACACTACCTATTGGATATGATAGAGAAAGAATACACGAACCATTTCGAGTACATCATTCTCATATGTCCAACACTCGAATGGAACAAAACGTACACAGAGTGGAAATACTTGAGAGACCCAAACTTTATCGCTATTCAGTGTGAGCAAGACAAGGTCGACGTATTTCTTAAATACGTGACTGGTATTTACAAAGGCACCAATTCATTGATAATACTAGACGATTGCGCTGGTGGACAGGACGTCAAAAACAGGACAAGCGAACTAGTTAAACTAGCCTTTAGCGCTAGACACTACAACCTATCCACAATAGTCATAACACAACAACTAACCTCAATTAGTAAACCATACCGTGAGAACATCTCAAAGTTAGTAACATTCTACAACCCTAACAGAAACGATATGAAAATTATCGTAGACGATTATCTCAACGGAGTTGATAAAGCGGAAATTGAGAAAATAATAAAACAGTTGAAAGACAACGAGTACGCAAGATTGGAGATACTTCTAAGACATCCATACTCACACGAAATAGTTACTCCACAAAAACAAAACATATCGTATAGTATAGGACATGCCAAAACGCAAGACAAAAAATCTTGAGACAATTGATGAACTAATTGAAGACATACGAGAAGCAGAACAGGAAGTAATTGACGAACCACGAATCGACACGTCACAAGTTGACGACACTCCTCAAACTGACGTAGACAAGAAACGAGACGAACTAAGAAGACTCTCGGAGGACGGTGAGATAGACAAATCCGTCGCTTATCTCAAAAAGGCCTCAGATAAAGTTATCAATAAGATCTACGAAGAATGGGAGGTAAAAAGAATGGAGAAAGCGAACGTGTTTCTATGTGACCTTTTAATAAGCAAGTTCGCCCACGTGTTAGGAGGGTTCAACGCTATTGAATCACCTGAAAAGCTAGAAAAAGAGTTAATAACTGATCAACTACTCAAAAGAGACGTAGAGAAGTTTATATCGTACGTATCCCCCTACCTCCCTTGTTTAGGGTTGTTATCAGGTGGACTGACAACTAGTAAACACGTACTAAGCCACATGGCAAGAGGGGAAACCCCCGAGGGGGAACCCCCAAGTGAACAAAACTAATTACAACATAAACGGAAGCGAGTTGAAGTTAGATATTATATATCCAACGCACGGATCCCAAAAAAAACAAAACGAAAGAACACGAGGGTACCAACGCACTTATCCAAATCGTGTAGATTCCAAATGGATCTGATTCCTGGAAAATCATATAGATTCCTAAAAAATAGACCACGCCCTTTTGTAAGACGTCTCGGCCACGCCCCTTTCGCAAGACGTCTCGGCCACGCCCCTTTCGCAAGACGTCTCGACCATGCCCCTTTTCCAAGACGTCTCGGCCACGCCCTTCTCAAGGCATCTCGACCACGCCCCTTTGTTAAGGAATTCTCGGAATTATCTCAAAAATAATTCCAAGAACTTGACCTCGAAACTTGACCTTGAAAATATATCTGACTTTTGGAAAACTGTCCTGGTACCGCCATGTCCTATACTACTAGTGTCTGATATGTTTATGGCAAAGCAAGAGCTAAACAAATAGGCGCTGACTAAATAAATACCAGAAATGGTATGTAACAGATGTTTATGATATTATTGTTGCACCATTATTTATATCGTCTAAATTTTGTTGTTGAGAATGTGATACTTTCAAGATCTTTGTGATGTGTTAGTTCATTGCACATGTCCACGACTCCACATATTATACTGTAATTGTCGTTCGGGAATACACCACAGTCAACTGCAACCACTGTATTTTATTGCCGCCTATAGTAAAACTATATAACGTGGTTCCAAGCCACGAGCTACTTCTGCTTCATTTTCTGAACAATAGTTACTCGATCCAGTCTTTAGTTACAGTCAGTGCGCCACCACAGCGGGGTATTCGAGCTAGATTACCACGAAGAGGAGAGGAGGTAACTCTATGATAAATTGACTCGTCATTTTGGTACAAATCTAGCTCTCTGATTGGACAATTTACAGTTGAGGTTTAATATTGTATATTATTCTATGTTATAAAATAAATGGTTCATGGTTTGGCATACTCCGTCGAGTTATGGATCGTGTACTTTGGAAGTTGAGAGAGCACTAAAAATCTCGGGTTTTACCTCGAGTTATAAGTCTCACACTTCCTTCGTGCTCTCTCAAATTCTCGCGTGCGTCCCTAACTTGTTAAACGTGTTATCTAGCTAGTTTTTACCTTCATCATCCTCTTTCTTGTTATCGGAAATTTCTATAAGGAGCAAATAAATTTCGACGAATTTGTTAAGTAATAGATACAACATGAGTGGCGAGCTGCAGTGTTCAGCAAAGTACTGAAAGTTTTACTTACGTAAAGTAAAAGTATGGCCTGAAAGTTTTGGAAAAGTAAAAGTATGGCCTGAAAATTTTATTTAAGTAAAAGTAAAAGTATGGCTTGAAAGTTTTATTTAAGTATGGCCTGAAAATTTTTCTTAAGTAAAAGAAAAAGTATGGCCTGGAAATTTTACTTCAGTAAAAGTAAAAATATGGCCTAAAAATCTTACTTAAAAGTAAAAGTATATAGCTTGAAAGTTTTACTTAAGTAAAAATACTAAAAAAAATTACTTTTTCCAGAACAGTACTTCTGAAACCATGTATAAATTCAATTCTCTAACCAAGATGACAATTGACAATACCAAGCAAAACTCGTAAATACTTTAATCAGTACTGTTTCAATTGCTATCCGCTGAGGACTGACAGTGATAACTTGACAACTTTCGAGATTTTGTGAGGACGTAAACCGGAAGTTACAACTGTCAGTTGCCAATCACGTGTACATGCAATAAGCAACATCACGGGGGATACGTTGCAAAATTATTTAGTGAAGCACTGCCGATACACTGACATGTGTCCATCGCTGAATTTTTTGTAAAATTTTTCGAAACCTTTTATTTTACTTCGCAGATAAAACAAAAAGTATAAAGTAAAAATGTAATTATTCTACAAAAAATTTTTACTTCGTTATAAGTAAAAAGTATTTCTTGAAAGAAATACCTCGTTACCAGTAAATAATTATTTTTTGGGTGACTCAAGCCATTTTAGCTGAGTAAATAGAAGGAATAGTTTATGTAAATAAGCACGCTGCTGTATCCTATTTATACAACAACTATTTACACAGCCATTTAATTTCGTGAACTATTAATTTAATAAGACATGATGTAACGCTATTCTGGTTGCAGATAAATTTAGATCAAGTTATCTATTTCAAATAGTGTCATCACAACTATTGTCGATATCTCCCCGAATTGTAAAACAAAATAAGTAGTAGAATTATATGAGGGGTCACCACACAAGGTGGCTATATTTTCCGAATCACTCAATGTGGGTATCTTGGCAAGATACCCTGCACATTGAGTGGTAACCCCTACTGCTTATTTTTGCTTTACTTTTCGCGATGATATCAACAATATGTTGTGGTGACACTAGTTGAAATAGGTAACTGTACTGTTCACTCTGAGATGTAAGATATCTAACTAACTTTAATTACCATAAACTCTAAGCTAAATACATTAAACGATATCACGTGATATTCAAATAACGTCTAATTATAAATATTTATCTATCATAACATCTCCTCCTCAAGTGATAATATTCGTGCTAACATGTTTTTTGTCCCAATTACTACAATCATAATGTGATTCATATTAAGAGTATTTTTTTAAAGTTAAGTTGTATAATCCAAATTAAGTTGTATAATCCTTACACCAACTTGGTGGTCTGACGACTCTACCAGATCTGGTGGTAACCTTATCAGCTGGTTGTCCAGAAGATACTGGAGAATGGATGTTAACAGTTGGTTGTCCAGAAGTTTCACCATACTTCAATAGATCCGTTTGGTTTCTCCGGTACACACCACCATTACACTCCACTGTATATGATCGAGGTTGGTCGTTAGCCACCTGAACCCTAGTTGTCATCCACATACCTTTGTTTTCAACCCAACTTGATCCCCCTCCTTGAGAGATTCTAGCGACTTTGCATGTCGGTCATAGTAATAAATGATAAATGTTTATCTTATCTAATTATAAATATTTATCTATCATAACAGTAACTTGATCTGAATTTTTCTGCAATCAGAGTAGCGTTACAGTATACCATGTCTTATTCTTTACTTGGTTACGAACCAAAAATGTTTACTATTAATGAATAGCTTAAGAAATTATCAAAAGAAATTGAAGCGATAAATTGAAATTAAAAAATTAAATATATCGACGGATATACTGGTGAAATATAAACCAGAAGACCAAAAGAAAAACAAGGAATGAAAAATAAAAATAGAAACAGTAATAGTAAGAAGATAAAGAAACTTAGTGTTATATGTGAAAAATAAACAATTAAATATTATACCGAAATGAAAATAATATATAACTAGTGTAGATACAGGCTTTTACCTATTTTGAGGGCAAATACTTTGGCATGTATGTATAGGTTATCATATGAGGGATAAGTTGATATCAGTTTTATCACTCGAGGACAATTATGATATCGTACCGAGAGGGATAGAACTGATATCACCAAGTCGCAAGTGTCATAACCTTTTTATCACAAACTAGTGCCTTTATAATCAGGGTGATAAACAGCGGGAAATAAAAACGACATCGTCCATAAGGGACATATCGTTTTTATCACCCGCTGTTATCAACTTGATAAAGGCACTAGTATGTGATAAATATCTCTTATCAAGCCAAGGATAAACCAATTTGATTCCTACCATCACATTTATATATTTTTTTTGCCCGTCCAATCACTTCTTCGCCAAGGAGGTTTGTTTCTTGTGGACCAAAGTATCTTTTATAAACTTCTGGGAGGTCGTTCACACCAACGACTTGTCCAATACCTTTGAGTAATGCACCTCTTGAACACATGTTTGATTTTTTCCCAATGGATATTATTCTTTTTGAATTTGGTTTCGCTTGTCTTACATAGCATCTTTATAAAATATGAAGAGATTTAGTTGCATTGATATTTAAGGTGCTGTATAGTATCAAATGATAGCGAGTAAAATTAAAGATTTACACTACTTGTGTTATTTGAAAATTGGTTCAAGATTGCACGAATGTGGCACAATTTTATTTATTTTTATTTATTTATTTATTTATTAACTTTACAACCAAGCAAGAAAGCAAAACAATTAATGAAAATAAAAAATAAAATAATAAAATAATAATAAATAATAAATAAAATAATAATAAATAAATAAAATAATAAATAAAAAATAAATAAATAATAATAAATAAATAATAATAAATAAATAATAATAAATAATAAAAATAAATAATAAAATAAATAATAAAAATTAAAAAAAATTAAAAAAATAATAAAAAAATTAAAAAAATAATAAAAAAATAATTAAAAAAATTAATTAAAAAAAATAATAAAAAATAATAATAAAAATAAATAATAATAAATAAAATAATTAATGATTTATAATATCACGAGTAGTTTAAATCCCAAATAAATATTCTAATAATCTACATATTCCTAGTAGTTTAAATGCCGAGCAAAACCAAAAGTGGTGAACTTCCGAGATTTTTAGCAACGAAATACTGACGTTTCGAGCGGAGCCCTTCATCAGAGTATATAACACTGATCTCAAAAATAGGACTGGATTGAGCTTTCTATTGTATCTCATGAACTGATTTTGAAGCTTGCATATTTGCATAATGTAAATTGACGAGAGATCATTAGAAGCTCCGAGTTTGCAAGCAAATCAAACTGTGACGCTCGAGAAATAGGTTTAGTGTCTGGCCAATATAATTTCTTCGTTAACATTAAATGTGTAAAATCTTTACACTGGATAATTAGAGCCAACGGCGGCCATTACTAAGGGACCAAAGTCGCAGTAAATCTGTAGGTATAGGCCATGAATCGTTTTACCCAGTAATTTGAAAAATGTCTTCTGGTCCTCTTTATGGTAAAATTATTTTATTTTGTCGATGGTAAGAGCACATAATCCATCAAAAAACCTCATAGGATCCTCAGTTGGTCACTTAGTAATGGCGGACTTCCGGCTTCATTTTCTGAACAATAGTTGCTCGATCCAGTCTTCTTTCGAGATCAGTGGCTTATATATTATAATATATGCCAAAAGGGTGCCGTAAGTTGAAAGTAGCAAATCAAACTCACGGGAGATAAACAAACTGATAATTAATGAAATGCGAAAATGTTATATCATTTGCTATTTTACAGTCGATCAGCAAACAGACTGAGGGGGAGAGAGAACTAGTCAAGGGTGTAATGGCAGGTTTAATATTCAGTGGATTATCGGTGGAAGTAAAGCGGTAGGAAACAAAAACTTGAAACGGAAAGAAAGTGCATGAGCTAATAATAAAGACGCATGCAAACAACTATAAAAAAACAACTATACATAGAGGAAGTGATATAAAAGACAACTATATATAGAGGAACTGATAATGACAAACATGGTGACAAAAAGGCAGCGGTGTTACTAACTTTCCACGATATGTAAATTCAACGAATCTTCGCTGCGTTCCTCGAGCAAAGAATTTTAGACACGAATTTCCCTCCCACTCTCGTATCACTGATTTCACTTCTTGGCGACCTTGTCCGTCTAAAGAAAAAGACAACATTTGAGATAAGATCGTTTTTGTTATTACTTCTTAAATTATTGTATTCTTTTAGTTGCTGCCACTAGGCAGCTTTCTATTCTGAATATAGTTGATTTTGTTGTCATGATGATTTCGGCCGCATGCAGTATGGCGGAATACTTTGACGCGGTCGTTCCAATAATCCAAACATATGCGAGTAATTCTTTACCCAATTTTCTTTTACACCAACAAGGACGGATTAGCTGGCTACATATTAAACAAACAAAGTAAAAAAATACGCCAGAACAGATGAACTTACTCCAGCACAGACGTAAAGACTGTCTTGAAAAATAGATTTTTGACAATATACCCGGCAATTTGCAAGTCGTGTATTGTTGTGTTCAGCGATAACTTCGGAATCAAGCGTTCTTATATACTGCGATTTGTGTATATTCTATTTTATATTATATCAAAGGAAGCATTCATTAAACTATTATTGGATGAGGCTGAGCGGCATGATATCAAGAATTATCCAGACCAAGCTCAATGTTATCTGCCGAAGGCTGAGGCGGTGATAACATTGACAGAGGTGTGGATAATTCTTCATATCATGTGTAAGCCGAATCCAATAATTGTTTCATTATACAATTTAGGGAGTTTAGGAAGTAAGCCACGTAAAGACAATACGTCACATACAGACAATTTTTGATATTTTGTAGGTAGCAAGACATCAAGAATTGTCTGTAGGTTTTTAGGCAATCACAATCGAGATTGTAGGAGTATTATATAATAATACCACTTAGCTGTACTATAGTCTAGTTGTACTAGTCTTGTATATATACAGTATATATATATATACGTTCTGAGCATGTCTAAGCTAACCAAAATCCCTCCAATTTCGAACTTTACCCGCAAAACTCTTACTCTCTCATTCTCCTCCATTTCTCTAACTTGAATCCCAATGGTTACATTGAGCAGGGCAGAAAATAACCACGAACTATTTTTCGTTCAAATAATCTCCTTTTATCAAATATAGGAAAAGTAACAACATATTAAAAGTACAATAAACATACCAACGCTTGGATTAAATGCATAATAAATAACTTTGTTTGGCCAAAGGTCTGATTTTTCAATTACATCTGTTTTTCCAAACAGGTTGGAGTCGATATGTTTTATTTTATTTGCAAGACGGCGGTTCGGTTTCTTTTGTACGCTTGGTGAACCCGTGCTAAATCCAAGTATGTCTGCCAGCTCTGCATCTAGACGGAGAAACAGATAGGAAACTAAAGATACTAATAATTGGCGTCAGTATACAATACAACTAGAAATACGAATCCGCAATAATCCCCTCGCCTTTTCTACCACTAACAACCCTCCACCCCTATAGAGTTTCTTTTCCCCATCCATGGTCCCAATTGCCCAGACCGCGTATTTGTATTGGGTTCGTCGTACTTAGATTTTGAACGTTATCTCGGCCAATATTTACTCGATTTCAATTCTGAAAACAGATTTGCAATCACCGAGTCTTAATACATAATATAGGCGTCATTATATTACGAGAACGTGTATACCCTTCGTAAAAACGGTTTATGTACTTAGAAATTAGTCGGCAAGACGGTAATCAGCCGGCTGGCCCGGCCGCTTCGTCGTATCAGTTTGAACGTTATCTCGAGCCGTGGTTTTTTAAAGAACGAGGGATATGTTACATGTATTATAAAGTAATTTTGATCGAAATTTTGGTTGGAGAGAAACTCGGATCAAATTCAAATTTGATGTTATCATAATTGGGTTGTGCATATACCGAGAAAGAGCCCAATAAGTTGAGAAAATTTAAACGAATCAATCGGATCCTATTTAGTGATATTCCGCGCCAAATGGTTCATCAGATAAAAAATGCGCTTGGTGTGGCCCGTGTGCATGGATAGTTTTATCCGCGAGATATAAGAGAGATATGTATGTGCAAGTGATCCACGAGATATAAGAGAGAATATATGAGCAAGTGATCCACGAGATATAAGAGAGAATGTATGAGCAAGTGATCCACGAGATATAAGAGAGAATGTATGAGCAAGTGATCCACGAGATATAAGAGAGAATGTATGAGCAAGTGATCCACGAGATATAAGAGAGAATGTATGAGCAAGTGATCTGCGAGATATAAGAGAGAATGTATGAGCAAGTGATCCACGAGATATAAGAGAGAATGTATGAGCAAGTGATCTGCGAGATATAAGAGAGAATGTATGAGCAAGTGATCCACGAGATATAAGAGAGAATGTATGAGCAAGTGATCTGCGAGATATAAGAGAGAATGTATGAGCAAGTGATCTGCGAGATATAAGAGAGAATGTATGAGCAAGTGATATGCGAGATATAAGAGAGAATGTATGAGCAAGTGATCTGCGAGATATAAGAGAGAATGTATGAGCAAGTGATCCACGAGATATAAGAGAGAATGTATGAGCAAGTGATCCACGAGATATAAGAGAGAATGTATGAGCAAGTGATCTGCGAGATATAAGAGAGAATGTATGAGCAAGTGATCCACGAGATATAAGAGAGAATGTATGAGCAAGTGATCCACGAGATATAAGAGAGAATGTATGAGCAAGTGATCTGCGAGATATAAGAGAGAATGTATGTGCAAGTGATCCACGAGATATAAGAGAGAATGTATGAGCAAGTGATCTGCGAGATATAAGAGAGAATGTATGAGCAAGTGATCTGCGAGATATAAGAGAGAATGTATGAGCAAGTGATCCACGAGATATAATACAGAATGTATGAGCAAGTGATCCACAAGATATAAGAGAGAATGTATGTGCAAGTGATCCACGAGATATAAGAGAGAATGTATGTGCAAGTGATCTGCGAGATATAAGAGAGAATGTATGAGCAAGTGATCTGCGAGATATAAGAGAGAATGTATGTGCAAGTGATCCACGAGATATAAGAGAGAATGTATGAGCAAGTGATCCACGAGATATAAGAGAGAATGTATGTGCAAGTGATCCACGAGATATAAGAGAGAATGTATGAGCAAGTGATCCACGAGATATAAGAGAGAATGTATGAGCAAGTGATCCACGAGATATAAGAGAGAATGTATGTGCAAGTGATCCACGAGATATAAGAGAGAATGTATGTGCAAGTGATCCACGAGATATAAGAGAGAATGTATGTGCAAGTGATCTGCGAGATATAAGAGAGAATGTATCAGCAAGTGATCCACGAGATATAAGAGCGAATGTATGAGCAAGTGATCCACGAGATATAAGAGAGAATGTATGAGCAAGTGATCCACGAGATATAAGAGAGAATGTATGAGCAAGTGATCCACGAGATATAAGAGAGAATGTATGAGCAAGTGATCCACGAGATATAAGAGAGAATGTATGTGCAAGTGATCTGGGAGATATAAGAGAGAATGTATGAGCAAGTGATCTGCGAGATATAAGAGAGAATGTATGAGCAAGTGATCTGCGCGATATAAGAGAGAATGTATGAGAAAGTGATCCACGAGATATAAGAGAGAATGTATGAGCAAGTGATCCACGAGATATAAGAGAGAATGTATGAGCAAGTGATCCGCGAGATATAAGAGAGAATGTATGAGCAAGTGATCTGCGAGATATAAGAGAGAATGTATGAGCAAGTGATCTGCGAGATATAAGAGAGAATGTATGAGCAAGTGATCCACGAGATATAAGAGAGAATGTATGAGCAAGTTCCACGAGATATAAGAGAGAATACATGTATATGTGCAAGTGATCTGCGAGATATAAGAGAGAATGTATGAGCAAGTGTTCCACGAGTTATAAAAGAGAATGTATGAGCAAGTGATCCACGAGATATAATAGAGAATGTATGAGCAAGTGATCCGCGAGATATAAGAGAGAATGTATGAGCAAGTGATCTGCTAGATATAAGAGAGAATGTATGAGCAAGTGATCCACGAGATATAAGAGAGAATGTATGAGCAAGTAATCTGCGAGATATAAGAGAGAATGTATGAGCAAGTGATCCACGAGATATAAGAGAGAATGTATGAGCAAGTGATCTGCGAGATATAAGAGAGAATGTATGAGCAAGTGATCCACGAGATATAAGAGAGAATGTATGAGCAAGTGATCTGCGAGATATAAGAGAGAATGTATGAGCAAGTGATCCGCGAGATATAAGAGAGAATGTATGAGCAAGTGATATGCGAGATATAAGAGAGAATGTATGAGCAAGTGATCTGCGAGATATAAGAGAGAATGTATGAGCAAGTGATCCACGAGATATAAGAGAGAATGTATGAGCAAGTGATCCACGAGATATAAGAGAGAATGTATGAGCAAGTGATCTGCGAGATATAAGAGAGAATGTATGAGCAAGTGATCCACGAGATATAAGAGAGAATGTATGAGCAAGTGATCCACGAGATATAAGAGAGAATATATGAGCAAGTGATCCGCGAGATATAAGAGAGAATGTATGTGCAAGTGATCCACGAGATATAAGAGAGAATGTATGAGCAAGTGATCTGCGAGATATAAGAGAGAATATATGATCAAGTGATCCACGAGATGTAAGAGAGAATGTATGAGCAAGTGATCCACGAGATATAAGAGAGAATGTATGAGCAAGTGATCCACGAGATATAAGAGAGAATGTATGTGCAAGTGATTCACGAGATATAAGAGAGAATGTATGTGCAAGTGATCTGCGAGATATAAGAGAGAATGTATGAGCAAGTGATCCACGAGATATAAGAGAGAATGTATGTGCAAGTGATCCACGAGATATAAGAGAGAATGTATGAGCAAGTGATCCACGAGATATAAGAGAGAATGTATGTGCAAGTGATCCACGAGATATAAGAGAGAATGTATGAGCAAGTGATCCACGAGATATAAGAGAGAATGTATGAGCAAGTGATCCACGAGATATAAGAGAGAATGTATGTGCAAGTGATCCACGAGATATAAGAGAGAATGTATGAGCAAGTGATCCACGAGATATAAGAGAGAATGTATGTGCAAGTGATCTGGGAGATATAAGAGAGAATGTATGAGCAAGTGATCTGCGAGATATAAGAGAGAATGTATGAGCAAGTGATCTGCGCGATATAAGAGAGAATGTATGAGAAAGTGATCCACGAGATATAAGAGAGAATGTATGAGCAAGTGATCCACGAGATATAAGAGAGAATGTATGAGCAAGTGATCCACGAGATATAAGAGAGAATGTATGAGCAAGTGATCTGCGAGATATAAGAGAGAATGTATGAGCAAGTGATCTGCGAGATATAAGAGAGAATGTATGAGCAAGTGATCCACGAGATATAAGAGAGAATGTATGAGCAAGTTCCACGAGATATAAGAGAGAATATATGTGCAAGTGATCTGCGAGATATAAGAGAGAATGTATGAGCAAGTGATCCACGAGTTATAAAAGAGAATGTATGAGCAAGTGATCCACGAGATATAATAGAGAATGTATGAGCAAGTGATCCGCGAGATATAAGAGAGAATGTATGAGCAAGTGATCTGCTAGATATAAGAGAGAATGTATGAGCAAGTGATCCACGAGATATAAGAGAGAATGTATGAGCAAGTGATCCACGAGATACAAGAGAGAATGTATGAGCAAGTGATCTGCGAGATATAAGAGAGAATGTATGAGCAAGTGATCTGCGAGATATAAGAGAGAATGTATGAGCAAGTGATCCACGAGATATAAGAGAGAATGTATGAGCAAGTGATCCATGAGCAAGTGATCCGCGAGATATAAGAGAGAATGTATGAGCAAGTGATCTGCGAGATATAAGAGAGAATGTATGAGCAAGTGATCTGCGAGATATAAGAGAGAATGTATGAGCAAGTGATCCACGAGATATAAGAGAGAATGTATGAGCAAGTTGCACGAGATATAAGAGAGAATGTATGTGCAAGTGATCTGCGAGATATAAGAGAGAATGTATGAGCAAGTGATCCACGAGATATAAGAGAGAATGTGTGTGCAAGTGATCCACGAGATATAAGAGAGCATGTATGAGCAAGTGATCCACGAGATACAAGAGAGAATGTATGTGCAAGTGATCCACGAGATATAAGAGAGAATGTATGTGCAAGTGATCTGCGAGATATAAGAGAGAATGTATGAGCAAGTGATCCACGAGATATAAGAGAGAATGTATGAGCAAGTGATCCACGAGATATAAGAGAGAATGTATGAGCAAGTGATCCACGAGATATAACAGAGAATGTATGAGCAAGTGATCCGCGAGATATAAGAGAGAATGTATGAGCAAGTGATCTGCGAGATATAGGAGAGAATGTATGAGCAAGTGATCCACGAGGTATCAACATTTGATGGAGAATTAACGACAAAATGGCCGCCGCGCTTGAAGACTAATTTACATATGGTCTTTAGAAAATGGCGTCCCATTTTACAGTGAGTTACATATAGAGAGAAAATATTAAAATGAAGATTCTGTTTATCAAGTAGCTCGTCTACCGCTTGCCGACCTCTTAATATATGCAACAACGATTTTGAAATTATTCTGAATCAGTATAAGTGGTCTAACTTTTGAGAAAAGGGCCTTCGTTCGAAACGAAGGCCCTTCGCTCGAAACGCTAGACTACTTACACGCTATTTCGGCAGTACGGTACTGATTCAGAATAATTTCAAAATAGTAATAATAGTAATTCGTAGCCTATTTTATTTGTTGGCTGTTTTCAACACAATTTGGCGGATCGCATAGATTTGACTGATCTAATAAAAAAACGGTAACTGAATAATTTGAAAATAGTTGTTGCATATTGAAGAGTTCGGCAAACGGTAGATGATCTGCTTGATAAGCAGAATCTTCATTTTAATATTTTCGCTCTATGCAACTCATTCTAAAATGGGACGCCATGCATTTTCTAAGGACCATATATGTAAATTAGTCTTCAACCGCGGGGGCCATTTTGTCGTTAATTTCTGGTAATACGTCGGCGAATTAAAAACAGTTAAGAAGATAATATAAAAACACTTTTAAAGAGATAAGGGTTGGTGTAACTTGTGAATAGTAAACTAACTCTAGCAGGAAAAAGCATTACTGAGATGAAATTTCAGTTGATACTAATAAAAGATTATAAAATATATAAAACTTGAGAAAGCTGCAGTTTCAACTATATATGTTAAATAAGATCCCAACAAACAAACTAGAAACAGCATTAATCATGCAGTGAAACAGTGAAGCATGATCATTTGTATAACAGGTAATTACGTATAGAGAACCAATGAACTCTTCAGCTTCTGACATAATAGATCTTAAAAGGCGTCGCAAAGCGGCAGTCTTAGTACAGCTGCATGGGAGTGGTTCTATACGAAGGTCTTATACTTGATCTGGCTCCCTGTCGTTGCGTATTATATGAATAAAGTATTCTACTGAAAGAATATTGGCGAAAGTTTCAAGGATTCAGAAAGATAACTTACGATACAATGACGAGGTATAAGTAACTGTATACGCTATTTAGTAACTGTCATAGCCCATCTATCTTGAAAAACACTCTCTGACGAAGGGCCTTCGCTCGAAACGTTAGACTACTTACACGCTATTTAGGACACCAACCCTTTTAGATATTTGATTTGTATTTCCACACTGCCTATACAGCACAACACGTGTCGTTTTATTACTTATTAAATAAGTTGGTCTGCCAAAATGGTATGTAGCGGCTTTCTAGTGAAATTATAAACCAGTTATAGAACGTTTATGTGCCAAATAATAGTTTAATAGTCGGTTCAGTTTACATTCCACTCTCTGACGAAGAAGGGCGTTCACTCGAAATATCATATGCACCTGGCCTACACAACGTTACAGCAGTACACTAATTCTTTTAGAATATTCGATTTGTATTTCTAATGCACTGCCTATGTAGCACAACACTTTTATATCAATGGATACGTTAGAGTATGTTCTTTTTTCTCTCTCAATTATAGTATCGCTTTGTTTCTGGCAATGGCAATGGCTCTTTTTCAAATCCATCGTGGTGTCGATGGTTATCATTTCGCGGGCACAAGTGGACTGACGGTTACAGGAGATCATAACAAAATGATGTACGGTCACAGTTTCCTAAACTTTTCAGGACTTACAATGACAAAGTGCTTAGAATACTGCCTAGCCAACTGTCTTTGCCTGTCGTTTCAATTATGTGACGACACACACGAATGCCAGCTGTGTTCATCCAATAAATATTTAATTCCAGAGGCCTTGAAAAAAAGCAATGGCTGTACGAACTTCAATTTCGAGGATCAAGATGAGGTATTCGCAAAGACGAATTATATACGTTGTTAAATTAAACACTGCCTCTCCCGTATTCTATATATAGTTATATATTACTTAGATGATTCGTCGTTGCTTTATTTGGTGCTATTTATTGGGCAGTACTATATATGAATTAGTATATGTGTCCAAACTTAGGGCATCATTCCGAATGTGTATATCGAAAACGTATCTTAATTTACCCCTGTTTTACTGCTTTAGTGTCGTATAGTTATCAGTGGTTTCACTTGACAACAGTTTAACATTTTAATATTTTACAGGTCGGTAATCAACAATGTGGTAAAAGCTGTGCGAGAGTCATAAATTGCTGCATGACATCCAGTCCTTGTCTTAACGGTGGAACATGTCTACTTCCTTTGTCAAGCAGAAGGAAGCGTTTCAGATGCAAATGTCCAGATGGTTATGAAGGAGAACGCTGTGAAGTCAAGCTGTGTAAGTCTGGTTACGCAGGACAACAATGTGAACATCGCATCAGATCTTGCCGTGGCTATAGCAACAGAAGTCGTGTTCCTGGGAAGTACACTGTGCTTGATGTCATGCACAGTCCTTTTGATGTTTACTGTGATTTTGATAGAAATTCATCCATGACTTGGACCCTCATTCAATCATACAGCCTCGAAAATAATGACATTTTCAAAAATAAACCGCTTTCTGAGGACTTTTCTCAAAACGAGAATGGTCGTTCGTGGCTCAAGTATCGTCTTTCTAAATCCAGAATGCAATCCATCCAAAAGGACTCAACTAAATGGCGTGTCACATGTCGATATGAAACTGATGGTGTGGTTCTCACAGATTATATTCGCGCCTCGAAAGTTCAGCTGAACATCTTACGTAACAGGGCAGGAAGAGAGTGTAAGAAGGTGGAATACATTAACATACGTGGACACAATTGCACTAATTGTAAAGTTTTAATAAAGCAACGAAATAGAGAGCTTTTACATTTTCACCCAAAGGATGATTGCTTCCGCCCCAAACCGATATCTCCATCAGCTTGTACTGGTCCAAACAAAGAAAACTATTTTGGACATTACAAGTGTACAGACATTGCAGGATATCGTTGTACCTCATCGAATGACGCAACAACACAGACATGGATTGGTGGAGAATAAAACTGAGAACCTTTTTTTATTGAATAAAACTGAGAACCTAATTTATATATATATATATATATATATATATATATATATATATATATATATATATATATATATATATATATATATATATATATATATATATATATATATATATATATATATATATATATATATATATATATATAATCGATATAACAGACAGGGAACAAAAATTCTAGTGTAAAAGAATAAGATCGTGATTTCATTTAATACTCTCCTTAATTATAAAATATTATAACATATATATATATATATATATATATATATATATATATATATACAATATACGTAGGTAGCACTAGCTACCACCACATATAGTATACGTTTCAATAACCATTGATTAGAGCGGGTGGCAATTTCAAGTGGCGAAGATTGGGGGTGCCGAAAAAGATGTTGAATTTCGTACTATTTCAATTTTATTTTACAACCCAATTTAAGAAAATTAATATCAGGAAAAAAGTGGGGGGATTGTCCACCTTGTCCCCCGGCTCCGCGGCCCCCACAGTTTAGAGCGGTTTGGCAGAGGTCGAGAGGTATAATATTCATTGTGAACATTTATATGCACATTTATTTACTGAAGGCCACGGAGGACTCTCTGATTTATCTGCAACTATTATAGATAAAACTGATGTAAATAATCCAACGGAACGCGAAAGTTTTTGGACCTATAAATTGAACACTCTTATTCCCATGGGTCTGAACACGTGCGATTTCTTTTAATTATTTTACTTATATTATAATTAGTTATTCATACTTTGTCTATTATTAATTAATACGTCTGTACGACCATTTTAATGTTCTTAAGACCTGAAGAAGGGGCTGTACCACAAAACGTTGTCAAAATAAAGAAGAATTTTACTTGGTTATCGTCTGATATTTTATAAGTATTTTAGAACCGTTTGAAGAAAGCTTGGCCATATATTGTAAAAGGTTAAAATGATTTGACACTGACTAGTTAAAACGTTAAAACAAACGTTTATTAAAAACTTAAAAGATGTTTCGACCAAAAACTCTGGTCTTCGTCGGTTAAAATGTTAAACGATTAAAAGTCAAGCTGACTTATGTACAGGTTAATCAATATTATGTAAATTAGCTAAGAAAGTGATTTATACGAGGATTTATAAATGTTAGGTATTTGTATGTGATCATTTCCTGAATTGGGATTGGCCAGGTTAAGCCACTAGTGTCTATTAACTTTGATAAAATATTGATGTTTTATTAATCAATGCTTTATCTCTATTTACAAATATTGATTAAATATTAATTTCTTTTGAATTTTCTTCATGAATTATTAATGATTTTTACAATAACAATTGGTATAAATTGACAAGTTTATATCACAAATCCTCAATTTTCATTGGCTATCGCAGGAGTTACTGTCCGCTGATAGAAACCTCTGAGGTAAAAGTCGAGTGATTTCCAAAAAATATTTCCTTTTTTTCATGAAAAATGTGAACTAAAAGTTATTTCTTGGGTTAGAAAGTTGTAAATTCATACTAAAATAATGTCAATCTCCTCATAGAAAACGCGGGCTCGTTGTCTAATTGTTAATTAGTCATCTATCTTTGAATATTTACCGAGCCGCGAAGTGGCGAGGTTAATATAACGATGTCACCGAGACTGAGGTGACTACTTCTTTTAGAAAAATTTCAGAGCTGATAAGGAAAAACACGACTTCCGTTTGGATCGAATAAAGAGTAAAGCCGGCTGTAAATTTAAAGTCCATGAAATTGGCATTTTTTAAAGTGCCAAATAAATTTTTTCCAAACTTGAATGTCTTGCACCATATTTTGCAGATTCTTTGGTTTTCTTAGGAATGCCATTTTTTGGCGAATCTATTTTTGGCAGACTTTATGATTTTTTTTTGATAAGTCAATAGTCACCGCGCTACGCGGTAACTATAGTATCAGAGTCACTGGCCAGTCAACCAATCACAGTTCGTTTCAGCTCTGAAATTATACTAAACAGTTATAAAAATACGGCTTTTAGCCAATCAGAACCCAGTTTTTCAAAATATTAATTTATATCATATGGCATGAATATAATAGATTCAGCTACATTTGTCTCTTGGGTGGCGTGTACATGCATTATATAATCAAACCTTGTAATATATACGAAGACATACTATACCTAATAAAGGCAAACGCATTGAAACTATGGCAAGGTAAGAATATTTGAATATACGATGACATGTAACGAACTACAGATTTCACCAACGAAAATATTTGCGAAATTATATGTGCACATCTAAGATTTCAAGAGTTATGTACCTAATCCGCCGTCTTGGATATTAAGTTAAACAGATACAACGTAACGTTTTACGTTTAATACATATTTAAAAATCGGTCGTATTTGACTGATGAAGTCGTCAATTGAAAAACACAGCACACGGTAACATAAGATTAAAAATTGAAACTCGACAAGCGCCAGGCATATGAGATTACAAGCCAAGTTTGATTTGATTTCATAAACAACTCTGCGATTGGTGGCGTTTTGAATTTTCATGATGCTACGCGGGCGTGCAAAATGGCATTTTCTAGAAAAATGAAAGTTTTTCAACCTGATTTACGATAATTAATGTTTTTAGGCTTTCAATCATGCTGTCTTACCTGAGTAGTCATCATACTCATTGTTTTGTGCGTCATATCCAAAATTTCTTCTACTTGGTCTTTGCGATATTTTACGCCAATCTACTTTGTGGCGCTTAGGAATATTAGCTTAAAAAATAAAATTCATAATTAAGGGTGCGATAAGTCATATTTAACAACACGAGTTTTAACAACACAACCTCATGCTTATTTGTATTCGCATTCACATCGTTTTTCCTCACCCTCATGATCATTATAGTTCATTCTCATCACCATTACGGATCATTCTTACCATCTGATCTCCATTCTCATCCGTTATCCCTCCCGCATCATTATACATGGTTCACCTCATCCTTATGTAGATGACCCTAGTTATCACCCGTTATCGCGCCTCATCCAAATTATTATGGCTCATTTTTATCGTCATTATCATACATGATCCCTATCCTAATTATGACTCATATCGTCCTAATGATTATGGTCCATTCACATCCTCATCATCACAGATGATCCTCGACATTATTATGGCTGATCCTCAATCTTATTATTATTGCTCATCCTCATCATCATAGATGATCCTCATCATCATAGATGATACTTATTCTTATTATGGCTGGACTCATCGTTATAGATGATCCACATCCTTATTATGGCTGATCCTCATCATCATAGATGATCCTCATCCTTATTATGGCTAATTCTCATCATCATAGATGATCCTCATCATCATAGATAATCTTTATTCTTATTATGGCTGACCCTCATCATCATAGATGATCCTCATCATTATTATGGCTGATCCCCATCATCACATATGATCCTCATCCGTATTATGGCTGATCCTCATCATCATAGATGATCCTCATCATTATTATGGCTGATTCTCATTCTTATTATTATGGCTCATTCACATCCTCATCATCATATATGATCCTCATCCTTATTATGGCTGATGCTCATCATCATAGATGATCCACATCCTTATTATGGCTGATCCTCATCATCATAGATGATCCTCGTCCTTATTATGGCTAATCCTCATCATCATAGATGATCCTTATTCTTATTATGACTGATCCTCATCATCATAGATGATCCTCATCCTTATTATGGCTGATCTTCATCATCCTAAATGATACTCATCATTATTATGGATGATTCTCATTCTTATTATTATGGCTCATTCACATCCTCATCATCATATATGATCCTCATCCTTATTATGGCTGATGCTCATCATTATATATGATCCTAATTCTTATTATGGTTGATCCTCATTATCATATATGATCCTCATCCTTGTTATGGCTGATCCTCATCATCACAGATGATCCTAATCCTTATTATGACTGATCCTAATCCTTATTATGACTGATCCTAATCATCATATAGATGATCCTCATCCTTATTATGGCTCATTCACATCCTCATCATCACAGATGATCCTCATCGGTATTATGGCTGATCCTCATCATCATAGATGATCCTTATTCTTATTATGACTAATCTTCATCATCACAGATGATCCTCACCTTATTATGGCTGATCCTCATTCTTATTATTATGGCTCATTCACATCCTCGTCATCATATATGATCCTCATCCTTGTTATGGCTGATCCTCATCCTTATTATGGCTGCAGATTCTCATTCTCATCATCATGGCTAATTTTCACCATCGTTCTTATAATAGATGATCTTCATCGGTATTATGGCTGATCCTCATCATCATAGATGATCCTTATTCTTATTATGACTGATCTTCATCATCACAGATGATCCTCATCCTTATTATGGCTGATCCTCATTCTTATTATTATGGCTCATTCACATCCTCATCATCATATATGATCCTCATCCTTATTATGGCTGATCCTCATCCTTATTATGGCTGATCCTCATCCTTATTATGGCTGATTCTCATTCTCATCATCATGGCTAATTTTCACCATCGTCCTTATCACAGATGATCCTCATCCTTTTAATGGCTGATCCTCAGTCGATATCGACAAGTCACATCACTTTTCCCGCCTTTTTGTTAGTTTTGAATAAATTAATTGCCAAAAGCTTTGTTTGTTTCAATTTTTCATGTTATTTCATGGAAGTTGCGAGACTGAGAAAAGCGTAAAATAGCACGAGCCGCTAGGCGAGTGTTTTTATAGCTTTTCGAAACTCGAGAAACTTCCCAAGTGTCTGGATCACTGTATCCAAACACGGAAAAACCATTAGGTATTTATTTTATAAAATAAAATAATACAAGAGAACGAGCAGCAAAACGTAAGGAAATGTTTAGAGGGAAATTTCCGTGTTTAGATGGCTTGATCCAAACATGGGTATTGACCAATCAGAGCCTGCGTAGCATACATGTTATTTTATAATTGTATTATCTGAACGTTCTAGGTTAAGTGGCTGTATTTTTTGGATCATACTCAGTTTCTCAACACTACGTCCACGAGTCTAATTTCAATTTCACGAATTTTATCTTCGAGTGTTTGTAATATCTCTCACGAGAGAGCAAAGCGAACCAATGAGAGATATTATAAAGATAAGAAGATAAAATTCGTATCTCCAATTCAAGAGACCATGTAATATTCTGTTTATTATATTAAAATCGATAAAATATCCATGATGATCTGCATATATGAAGATAAAAATGATATCTTTACTGATTTTTGAACAAAAAAATCCTATTATTTCATTAATAAAATAACCGGGAACACGCTGTCTGATTGGTTACTGAGCTCAAAAACCGTGCATTATAACTCAATAAAGGATAAGCTGACGTGATTTCTCGCGTAGATTTTGTCATTTTTGACGGATTTTAAGTAGTTTAAATCACAAAAGGAAGTCAAAGAATACCTTGGATACAAGGCTAATCAGAATGTTTTAACCGCAACGTTGAGTGCATTTTCATTGCTAAAATCGCCAACGTGTTGTTTGTAATCAACAAACGCTTCCTAGCAACGCACATAGCAACGCCTCTTATAACAGGTAAATCTACTTTTCATGGCTTCATTGTTAATTTAATGGTATTCTTTTATAAAAGAAATAAAAAAACTTGTGTTATTATCGAGTTATAATGGCACTCGAGAAGCTAGTAAAACACTCGGCTATCGCCTCGTGTTTTACACGCATCTCTCGTGCCATTATTAACTTCTTATTAACCGAGAGCGCGGTCATTACGGGAAAATATCAGACCGAGGTCTTGACAGTATGGACCGAGCCCGTAGGGCGAGGTTCGTACATAAAAGACCGAGGTCTGATATTTTCCCGTAATGACCAAGCGGTCGAGGTTAATAAGAGGTTTATTATATGGCATGGCTTTTTTAAACAACATGCTTTACATACGTTTTGAGTGACAAAATCGTCATTTTCATTCTTGTTCTTGTTCTTCTATTGCTTTCATGATAGTAAGGACTCGCGCATGATTCAGTGCTTAATTTACTAAATTCGTTCAATTTTTGCTGCTTTTCAAAGTTTCCTATCGTTGTTCGCTCCTTTGTAAACAAAATGGCTGACAAAATCCGTAATCCGGACCGGTCCATTACGGGAAATAACGGACGCAATTTCACCGGAAGTAGCTTGTGCCATATAATAAAACTCGATAATCACACGCGACACGTTTTTTATTTCTTAAATATAGGTTAAACACATTGAGAGAGGTTTTTATTCAACTGTGAAGACCGACGGCGAAACCCGAGGTCTTTACTGTTGAATAAAAACCGATCCCGTAGTCTTTAACTTGTTTATATGCTCAGCAGAACATATTCTTTTGTTTTCCAGAGATTTTCGTATTTTAATTTGACAGATTAAGTCAACTATGAATTAAATATTTTAAAATTCAAACCATGTTGTTATGTGATGTTCTCTAGGGAATTCCTTCTTTAAGTAGAAGTTGGGCGTTGTTGGGCGTTATGATGAGTTGTGTGCAGTTATTAACTTGTATTCTTCGGGATATAATTTTGATTATATTTAAATCGTTACTAATGCGTATGCTTTGCTCGAATAAGGTTTAAATATATGATTGAATTCAGCAGGGTTTTATTTAGGGATATTATTATTTTAAGTAATAACCTAGTAGAAGGTTATTACTCTAACTCTCTAAGTAAAGACCAAGTTTTCAACCCCATGCACCTTTCTCCCGGGACTAATAAAAAACCACCGCCTGCTTTGATAATGAGGTTATTACCCCAAAATTAAAAACCGATGGGAAACAAGAGAATATGGTCTGATGAGTTTATAAATAATAAATAATAAATAGAGTATTACACGGTAGTTCAAATATATTAATTTTATATTCTCGAGGTAAGAATATAAATTTCATATCTTCACAGTGTATTATCTCCTTTATATATTCTTAACCGTGCTAATAATCATTAAAGTGACAATATTCATAAAAATACCTCTCCCTAAAACTGAATCCAAAATTGTCAGTGTCAGTATGCCACCAAGAAGAGCCAAATAAACTTGCATTTTTTCTCAACAAGCTCCTAAATAAGAGACATAATCTTGAATCATGTCATTCCATATTTTTTTATTTTATACGAGTCCATGCAGCTCAATGGTTAGAGCGTCCATAGATAATAAAAGAGGAACTGAATAGGAAACTTAAAACAATGTTTTAAAACCAAAAACGATGTTTGCACAACTTGGCAGAGGCGTAGGAACGGATTTAAAGTTGGGGGGGGGAGCTGAAGTCGACCGCATTTTTAGGGGGTTCGGGTGTCCTCCCCCGGGAAATTTTGAAATCTAGAAGCTCGGAAAGACAATTTGCAGCAATTTGAGCAAACTATTTCATCTAATTCTGCAGCGATCATAGTTCAAATGAATTCAAGAGTTACCTGCTGCCTCTTAACCAGGTGACGCCATTTTGCGCCTAGTACTGACAGAAGGGTCTGGGAATCAATCTAACACCCGCGTGGCAAGGGTTTAGGGGTTGGCTAACACTTCAGGTTATACCCGTTTGTAAAATCTCGTGTAGATGAAGCCCGTAGGTAGATTACCTTAACTCTTAAGTAGCTTCTCTCCTAGCCTCTATAGTTATACAATTGAGAAAAAACCCATTAAATTTAGCAACGCTTGTCCTGATTTTTTGGGGGGCTCAGCCCCCCCCGGTTCCTACGCCTATGCAACTTGGTATGCTGCTTATAAGCGGTTGATGCAGCAACTGATAGTCCCACACGGCTACGATAAGTTATTGCTGAATTTTAAGTGCCTATAACGTTTATTGTTTTATTTGGAAGAACTTTTAAAATGATAAAGTAACTTCTTTTGAAGATTTTCGTTTCTTTGCTTTGTTTTTTTATATATTTCAGTTTGTTTGATATGTAAATGTATGGAATTTCGTCACACATGCATAATGACAAATCAGAGAATAAAGTTGTAAAGGTTTTGCTGTGCAAGCTGTGTTAAGTTGTCAATACTCAGTAAAACTCTGAGCGCCAGACAGGACTCGAACCCGTAACCTTCTGAACGCTAGACAGACGCTCTAACCATTGAGTCACTGGAGCAAGGAAATGAATGAATGTTATATATCTTTGAATGTTATGAATGTTATATATATTTGCCTTCATGAAATGAAAACACTAAAGTGTGAATAACATGTCCGCGTGTTTCTCCTACAACACCAAACTTCTTGTGATTTTAAAGGATTTCGTTTGAGAATGAAAGTGATGCACAAACTTCTCCGGTAATCCATTATGCATGTGTGACGAAATTCCAGACATTTGTATCAAACAAACTGAAATATTTCAAAAACAAAGCAAAGAAACGAAAATCTTCAAAATAAGTTACTTTATCATTTTAAAAGTTCTTCCAAATAAAACAATAAATTTTTTTGACGTTATAGGCACTTTAACTCTTTCCTGTCCGGCTGAAAAACATCCAAAATTGAACTACCTCTTTAATTTGTTCTATTGATATCTCGGGAAATATCCATAAGTGTTGCGAAACCTATACCTTTTCTGAAAGCCCAATAAACCGGCTGTTATACCAATGCTTTTGAATTTTCCGAACAAGACACATTATATGTTAATATCAATTAGCATTAATTATCATAAATCAGGTTGAAAAACTTCCATTTTTCTAGAAAAGGCCATCTTGCACGCCCGCGTAGCATCATGAAAATTCAAAATGCCACCAATCGCAGAGTTGTTTATAAAATCAAATCAAACTTGGCGTGTGAGTGGATCTCGTCCGTGGCGCTTGTCGAATTTCAATGTTTAATCTTGCGTTACCGTGTGCCGTGTTTGTCGATTGACGACTTCGGTGGTCTTCTATGACCCCTTTTGACTGCCGGGCCAGACAGGAAAGAGTTAAACTATGGTATAATATTACTTAAGTTCTGTAGTGTCTCATTGTAGCTATGTGGGCCCACCTGTTAGGTGCATGCATTAACCGCTTATAATTGTATAATTACCATAGCAAGTTGTGCAAACTTTGTTTTCGGTTTCGTTATATAAGTTTCCTATCCAGTTCCCCTTCCATTATCTATGGAATGTCTCACCGGCAATTAGAAGGTTTAACTAATTAACAGTGCTGGATTAATCCTATGGCAGAAGCGGCATATGTCGGGGGCCCCCGCGCTTTCTGGGGCCCGCGCCTTCACGTTGCGCAATTTTAAATTCACGCATTCTTCTGGAAGAAAGCACGGGGCCCAAGTAAGTGTGGTGAGTGGTAAGGGATAGGACTTTTTAAGGCAGCGAGGAAAAATGGAAGATAATTTAATTCTATATATCTTTCTTCTTAGCAAAGTCCAATTTTCCCTGCGCTCATGGTGAAACTAATGGTTGAGCTGGGGATCTCAACGGTAGCAAGGGGCAACCTTAATCCGGCCCCAGACATTTTCTGGAATTAAATGTTTGAGGAGCATACGATTTCACAACATATTACAAGCTAGCATACGCTCGCCAATACACAAAGCTTAGCAGAGCTCTATTCTATAGTTATCTGGTTGTGTCTTTAATAATTGTACTATTAATTATCTGGTTTTCAAAATAATGTAAATTTTATGTTGAGTGTGAATTTAAGACGTCGAATACGATTGCCAAATATAGCCGTTTGCTTGTTCCATAAATTGTTAACGAGGATGACAATTTTATATAAAATTTCATGCTAATTATTATTCATAGTGGTTTTATCAGGTATAAACGCCTTGCACATGATCAAATACGTGCGCATCTTATTGGACAATTTGGCTAATGAATATTGATTTTCGAATTCTCATTTTCATCATTACATGCATATGAAGATATTGTAATGATACTTCAAAAACTCATTAATATTCATTAACCAAATTGTCCAATCACATTTCCGTATTTAGTCACGCGCAAGGCTTTTATACCTGATAAAAACCATGAATACTAATCAGCATGAAAATTATATAAAGTCTCTACGAACTTTACATAAAATTCCTGCTATAATTTGCATTTCATACATCAACCCAATTTACCTCTAATAGAAAATAAAAACCAGCACACTCCCTAGTGATTACAATCAATTGTTTTTGAAGCTATTTAAAACAATCGAACTCGCGTTTTATCATATCTAAAATGCTCGCGCTGCGCGCTCGCATTTTAAATATGATTAAACGCTCCTTCTCGTGTTTTAAATACTACATCACTGTTCATAAAGCGTGTAAATAATCACTTGTAAATAGTCATTTCTTCATGGGACAACCAATTTTGTATATAAAGGCGCCTTGAAGATGTTGTTGCTGAGTTATAAATAACAGAGAGATCGTCATGTAGATCAGGCTGTGTTTTCTTGATTTATTGGGCTCTTAATTACTTCGTGTACCGGACACAGAATTTTAGCACTGAATGTAAAGATTAGAAGTTAGAACTGCTCGTTCATTAAAAAATCCCGTTTATTTTATCTATAGGATAGGTTTATTTTATCTAGGATAGGTTTATTTCATGAATTGGACAATTCCAGGACAAAAATAAACGGGATTTTTTAAAGAACGAGGCAGTTATATACAGTGCTAAGTTTTTGTGTCCCGTACACGAAGTAAGAGCCATTTGTTGGAAATAAGAGATTAAACCATGAGCTACTGTCGAATAACGCTACAATATAATTTTTTCTGAAGAGGGGAATACCTAGTCTATTTCATCGATATCTACATATATAATGTCCCTTTTTTATCCTTTTTTAAGCAACTCATGTTATAAACACTCGATATCACTCTTGCTGTCCCTTGACTGGAATCCAATAGTCGGTAATGACGTCATTATATATGTTTGTTGCTATAAATAAATTATTGCATTCCAAACAATAGAAAGAGTTGTTAGGAACCCTTGAGAGTCAATTTCGGTTTGTTTGTCTGGCTTTTAGTTCTACAGTGTGTATCAGAAAAAACTGAACCGGCATAAAATTAATTAGTATTGGCTCAGAGGTGTCTAGGGCTTTCAAACTACTACAATACTGTAAGTTGTTTGAAAGGAATGTTAATTAATTTTATGCCGGTTCATTTTTGTGTATACACACTGTATAAGTAGCATTAACGCGCTCCGCTATTTATACGCACCGCAAAGTACTATGATTTAACGTTGTTATCCGAGAAGATAGATATCCCCGCAGCTGATAGGCAAGTGTAGTATAACTACCACACTATGTTACTATATCTTGTACTATACTATTATATATATTTAGTATGTCTCGTTCTTCGAAATAATTTTGAAGGAATAACGAACAAAGTTTAGTAAAACAATTAAATTATTTGCTCTCAATTTCTGAGACGCGGTAGTTGACTATCACCTCATAGAAATTATTATATATATATATTATTATTATTATATATATATATATATATATATATATATATATATATATATATATATATATATATATATATATATATATATATTATATATATATATATATATATATATATATAATAATAATATATAATATATATATATATAATAATTTCTATGAGGTGTTAGTAGAAACTGACCATGGTCTATTACAAATGCTGCATTCTGATTGGCTACTCAACCGTTGTCTATTGGTGATAGACAACGTTTGGGAAACGTGCTCAAAACAATGGCAGAAAACGCTCGTTTTGGGGAGGTTTCACGTGAGTTTTTGCATAATTTTTTGGAGAATGCATGATTTGTAATAGTCCACTAATTTGTTTCTACTAAAACAATTAGACAACTCGTCCTCGTTGTCTATGAGCGAATAGTCAACTCAGGCTTCGCCTTCGTTGACTATTCGCTCATAGACAACTCGGACTCGTTGTCTAATTGTTAAATAGTCAACTACCATGTATATATATATATATGTATATATATATATATATATATATATATATATATAATATATATATATATATATATATATATATATATATATATATATATATATATATATATATATATATATATATATATATATATATATATATATATATATATATATATATATATATATATATATATATATATATATATATATATATATATATATATATATATATATATATATAATAATATATAATAATAATATATAATATATATATATATATATATATATATATATATATATATATATATATATATATTATACCAGCATCGTTTATCAATTTAAATAAAACGCTTGAATGGAATGTGCCATGCTTTTTAATTTCGATTAACGATTGATCACTTGAATTGGTCGTATTGTTTTTCAAATAAAAAACCCGACAGGAAGATTTTCCACTGTGGAATATGAAGATCACATAAGACTTACCGTTCTGAATTTAATCACCAAAGCATAACACACGGCATAATGAGAATCAAGCAGTCGGTAATCGTACCTCCAGACATAAAACCGTCATTGAATAATGAAAAGAGATATCGCAGTTGCGCGTTTCAGGCGAAGTCTTTGTTTTAAGACCAGAGTTGGTTTATCACTTTATTCTTTGGTAATGTCCAGGAAAGAATTAATCAGACCCGGTTTTTTAAAGTCCAGAGGTTAACATAACTATAACTTGTAGTTTAAACCCGACGGTGGAATTGTTTCCGCCAAATGAAGTCAAGCAGACAGTGAACATTCAATTGGTACCCGCTATATGCAACTCAAGCAAAACCAAGCATGGATATAGTATAAACATGTCATAGTATAAACATGCTTCAGAAGACTATAGTTTTGCGCGAAATATATAGCCTGATAAACTGATTGGTGATGGAGACCAATGATTCTGATCGCTCGATCTTGCAGTCTCTTTAATTTATAGTTGGTAGAGTTACTGAGAGCAACATAAACAGCTCGAAACGTTAGCTCGAAACGTTGGCTTGATTTCAATATACTACTTCGGTAGCACAACTCATTGGAACGTTTCTCATTGGTCGCTTGAAATTGCCGTGCCTCATCGAGAAATGGAATACACACGACAGCCAAACCGATTGTTATATTAAATCTATATTATTATTATTATGGTCTTTATTTCAACACGGTACTATTTCACCAAGAATATTACAAAATAACATAAAAGAGTGTTCTTCCAATCTACTAATAAAATTAACAATGTTAATAAATACGCAATCTAATTACTAACTACATAATATTTTCAAACAATGCTAACTAATTACAATAAGCTACAAAATATGAATGACTTATTAAATATCTAATTTATTAATCTTATTTTTAAAAATATGAAGAGATTCTGAGGACTTTACGTCAACTGATAAATTATTCCAGACCAATGAGCCCCGGTAACCAAACGATTTTTTTAGAAAATTAGTGTTCGACTTTGGCAGTGCAAAATTACACTGTGCAATCGCAGTATCAGTTGATGCATTTGATGTACGAGTATCATGTTCATGTATTTGATAGATATTAGTAAAAATCTCGACCAAATATTTAGATTCAAAAGTTGGATAATTATCTGTTGTTGGAGATTCAAAAATCCAAACGACTTTAATATTTCATCCGACCGTACATTATAGCCTTGTCGAGATATTATGCGAACGGCTCTGTTTTGCAGTCGTTGGAGATTATTTGATAATGTATTATTCAGACTTCACCAAACTTGAGTACAATAATCAAAATATGGTTGGACAGTAGATTTGAATAATTAGTGTATTATGATCAAAAATTTCCCTTAATTTCCTAAGAATATTAAGACCAGAATTAACCTTTGTAGTTATATGTTCAACTTGCGCATCCCAGTTAAGTGATTCATCCCAGTTAATGCATTGTTAACATCATGCACGGCGGAGCCGCCCACTTTTTCTCTGGAATATATAAATCGAGGTTTTTCCGTGCGTTGTATATTCTTTGGAAATTAATTTTCTCCCTTCTTCGCCGCTTCTAGCCCCCCCCCCCCTTCAAAACACGCTCCGCCGTCCCTGAACATTCAGATCATGGCGCCGTTTCAGATATCGTCACCGTTTTCGTTATCGTGTTAATATCGTCATTTTTAACTCGTGGATATGCGAAGCATACTGGAACGAGTTGTTGGAGTTGGACGATTGTGTCACTCACTCGTTCGCTATAGCTCGCTATGTCGTTAGTAATAGGAAACGTTAAATTATGGTTAAATGTTTGAAGTGTCAACATCTTGGGAACATGAAAATTCACCTTTTTCACACTGCGTCCCATGGGTACACGTTTCAAAAATAGAAACTTTTCGGACAAACACATCATAATAGCTTCGGACTTGGACGGTGTACTGTCTTATTGTAAACGTAAATTCTGGTTGTAAACCGCTGAAAAAAATTAGCGGTTTGAAGGCTCAGCCAGGTAAACCCAATGTCCTAACCTTCCACACCGTGGTCAACCTCGAGAACAAGTAAAATTGGGCGTATATTTTATTTGTAAGGTGAAAATTGTGCGTAAATAGTGTCCAGCTGGTCAAAATAAAGCATGCAAAATTTAGCGTAGATTTGTTCGTGTATAGTAATTTGATCAGTTAGCCAATGATGCCATTCTTACATACATTTAGCATTTAGACGTTTATTATTTATTAAGAGTGAATATCAATGACTATCCTGCGTGGCAGCCTGCAACTCTGTCCTTCTGCCCATTGCCTGCCTAATTGTATTCAACAGAAGGGGTCACCTACCTATACTATCAAGTTTTGTGATTGGTTGATTAAAACAATAAAACAATAGAATCAAAACCTGTAAGTAAAACCTGTTCATTTTAGGTACGTATTTACTGAACAGAAGTGACGACGGCCACAAACTGTGGAAGGACAATATTTTTCACTGATATATAAAAAATCATGCACATGCATCCCGAGTTAGTCACAGGCTGCTTTTGATTCTTATCATTTTAATCTAGTATTATCTCAACCAAAGGGCTACAACTCGAAACGTTAGAAATCTTACACACTATTCCAGCAGAACACCAACCTTTGTATTCGATTTGTAGTTCAACACTGCCTAGGGTTTCAACCCGCCATCGAGGACTTGAAAACCCTGGGTACGAGGTTGCACTTTTATCTATCTATCTATCATGCGGACGCATCCGAGACAGATTTCACAATGCGCCGCCAGGAATCTTTAACCATCATAGCAGTGGCCTGCGATAGCAGTGGCCTGCAAATCGAGCTCTTTGCTGAGCAACAATAGTTGTACACTATACCGTTGTTCAATATTTGCTCACGTGACATTACGTCTTATTGTAATTGGTTTAGTTTGTCTTATTGTGATCAGTTCGAGTTAAAACTGTATCTCAATGCGCTTACTTCACCTGAGTTCGGTTAGCGTTTGAGAGCAAAACAAAACGTTGGAGGTCAATCAAGCGAATATGTTGTGCCCTCAAAGTGGTCTTAACCAATCACAGTAAGTCAGTAAGACAGGGTAAAACAAGCCCATTGTAGCACTTATACACTCTTCCTGGATACAATAATGTCCTAAAAATCAGCGGTTAGTCATATAGGCGTCCATGTGCATTAAGCTAGAATGGTGATAAATAGTTAACCCTTATACCAACCTTATACTATCACTAATATTAATCCTAATGAGAGGTCACAGGTTTTCCTCCCTCAGTAAAATCAACACAATCCTAGATCTTGCTGTGCTCCGTGGTCAGACATGGGTCGCATGGTGGCAGCCTGACATCCCTTCGACTCGGCCATGTTCGAGCTAAACATTTGTAAAGTCACACATCTGTTGTGTTTGTTAATAAGACTTATTACTTATTATTACACTGAACGCCCAGGATAAATTATCTTTCGTTATCTTCCATATCCAAGCTCAATTTTAAGTTGTTCGTGTTCCTTGAATGAAAATGAATGAAGACGGAATGGACCACGCTATGTATTTTCGCTATACCGCTATAGGCGATAGAGACGATCTATCTCTTTTAAGATACCCCAATTAATCAGTTGTTGACTGTATTCCTGTAATTTAGAACACAAACTACGGCTCCATAACAGTAAACTATATAGCGCAGGTCCCACTACAGAGGTCTTGGCTCTTTAGTATACCCAAAAGGTCGAAATGTGGAGAGAGCACTGTAACCAACCGCAAAACAACAAAGATCCTAACCTTAACCCCCCGCCTGGCGGGATCTTTGTTGTTTTGGGGTTGGACACAGTCCTCTCTCCACATTTCGCCCTATTGGGTATACTAAAGAGCCACGACCACTGACCTCTATATATAACTGGACTGCTTGGTCTCATTACCAATCACTCACAAAAAGTGTCGTAAACTGTTGTATCATGGTATAGTGACTACTGCAGGTCATTGGATTGTTAGCGCAAGTTTGTTCAACGACCAATCAAATTTGTCCCATCGAAAGCGAAGCGACCGATCGAAGCGAGGGTGCATGATAATCTCGCAGCGGCAGGGATCCATTTCTCACCGAACGTTTCTATATATATATATACAGTGTGTATAAAAATAACTGAACCGGCATAACATTAATTAGTATTGGCTCAGAGGCGTCTAGGGCTTTCAAACTACTACAATAGAAAAGGCAGGCGAGGGGTTATTGCGGAACGTATTTCTAGTTTTATACGATAACTATGGCGTCCTTTTTCCCGTGTCGTGATACAAACGGCATTTTCCCTCTTCAAAAACGAGACTGGACCAAAAACCTTGAAAGTGGAGATGTTCTTTATGACCAGAAATCTTTCCACTAAGGCTAAAAGCCGTCAACACTAGTTGTGTATGGTACTAAATCTGTAAAGTTATTTACAATTAATGATTTCAATGTTTAGATTAATTCAAGTTTCCCATAGGTTTTGGAGTTATTCTGAAATATTTTCACTTTTTTATAATAATAATAATAATAAAGACGTATTAGGAGCATTATATACAAGTCTCAATGCTCTTACAACAATATATATATTCTTAAAGTTATACTTTTAAAACTAATTACAGTTTCATTATAAGATAAAGCCTACTACATATATTAACACTATGAACAATAACTATTAATTTTAAAAAAGAAAAGTCTTAACTGCAGACTTAAAATTACTTAACATTTCATGAAAGCTTCTAATTTCCTGTGGTAATGAATTCCACAGTTTTGGCGCTGCAACCGAGAATGCTCTGTCTCCATGAGTCACCGTTTTGGATTTTGGCTCGAGTAGCAGATTTTGGTCAGATGATCTCAAAGTACGAGTAGGTTTATATTTAGTTAGCAAATCAGTAATATAAACAGGCGCTTGGCCATGCAAAGCCTTGAAAGTAATTATTAGTATCTTAAAAACAATCCGTGATCTCACCGGCAACCAGTGAATATTACGTAGCGCAGGGGAGATATGCTCCGATTTTTTAACCCCTGCAACAAGTCTAGCAGCTGTATTTTGAATTCGCTGTAACTTGCTCAATTCAGTATCTGGTAAGCCATATATAGGATGCTATTACAGCTGTCAAGTTTTGATGTTATGAATGCATGCACCAACTTCTAACAACCTCTTATTAACCGAGAGCGCGGTCATTACGGGAAAATATCAGACCGAGGTCTTGACAGTACGGACCGAGCCCGTAGGGCGAAGTACGTACATGAAAGACCGAGGTGTGATAGTTAATAAGATGTTTATTATATGGACAGCAATAGCGTGACAAAGAGTGAGCGTACCGGGCTATTGAACAGAACACACAGAAAGAATAATAAAACTCATGTTCTGAGTGTTCATACTCTGATTGTGGCTCATTCATGATTTAATTAAACACTAAAACAAATTTGAATACTTTTAGGCTTTTCTTAAAAAAATTGTTATTATTTGCATGTTGATCGGTCCATTACGAGAAAGTAACGACAGTCAGAGCGTTTCAGCCAATCAGAACGCGAGATTTCACCGGAAGTAACTTATGCCATATAATGTACGATAAAGTCATAACGAAAATTAGAGGTTCGTTATATTATACTATGTATATATTATTATGAATTGTAAACACGGGGCCCCCTAAACCCAAAAAACTCTGTGCTGTGAAGACATGAATGACGTCATTTCAATCGGGAAAATAACGAGTGGAAACACGAGACGAAGCCGAGTGGAAACACGAGACGAAGCCGAGTGTTTTCAGGTGAAGGTTAAAAGGGATGACTCAAAATGACCTTCACATTTTCTAGAACTACTAATCCTAACTCTAATCTCAATACTAATCCTAATCTTAACCTTAACCTTGATCCTAACCATAACCTTACTTAAATCTAATCCTAACCGTATCCTAGCCCTATAACCTAACGAAAAATAAAGACCAGACAAAAACAGAAATGTCATTTTGAGTCATCCCTTTTGGCCATTCCCATTTTTTCGATTGAAATGGCATCATTCATGTTTCTATTACAGTACAAAGACATAAAAGTCGTTTTCTATTTGTTTTATAAAATAACAAGTGTCTTACAACAGAGGTAATCTAATACAAAATAAAATGACGTCATTAATTTCTGTCTCTGTCCTCTGATAGAGAATGAGGCTGCACCAATTAGCCTAGACACACTTATCATTATTATTATTATTATTATTATTATTATTATTATTATTATTATTATTATTATTATTATTATTATTATTATTATTATTATTATTATTATATATTTAATTAAGAAACAGAAAACAATTTCCGTGTTTCCATAGAGTTAGAAACATGAGTGGAAGTTTGGGAGAACGAGAAATGGTATTGAGGGCGAGTGTTTCCACGCTATTTCGAGTTGTCCCAAACTTTCACGAGTGTTTCTATAACGTATAGGAACACGGAAAGATGTTTTCTATTTCTTTTATAAAATAACACTGAGGAAATAAGTAATCAGACTCTTTTATTAAAATGATGAAAATATACATATTCTCCTTACTCAAAGACAGCGTCGCCGGCTTCTCAAATGAATATAAACGCTCTTAACTGAAGAAAAGCATCCAATCTTTCCGTTTTTCTTCTGTCACAGAACACATTAATCGACATTTTAGCTCTTTATGAGCAAAGCGGTTCGTCTTACGCTACAGTCCATTACAACCAAAAACGGGGAAAAATTCCATGTTTTCCATCGAGTTATAGAAACACGGCTTTCAGCCAATCAGCGCGTGTGTTTTTAATTTGTTATTTCATAAATATATATATATATATATATATATATATATAGGTAATATTTGGCATTTCACTCGAATAAACTACATGTTCTGTTCAACTCAGTTATGGTGTAGGAAAATTTCGAGTATATATATATATATATATATTATGTATATATTATATATTTATTTATATTGTCTGAAGATCGAATATATTTAACAATTATTCGACGAGCAAATGGTATATAGATATAAATAAATATATCAATAAACTGTCTCCTAATTTTAATTAATAATTTATTTTAATATAATAATTTGATTTAATATAATTTTAATAATTTATAATAATTAATGATATATATATATATATTGATTTTCTCAAGTGATTTTTTATCAAAGCCTTAAAACTACATAGGATTATTCCTCGTCTTGTTTTTACAACCATACATTTTTCCAACCTGAAGAATGTCCTTTGGACTTAAAGCAATCCTTTGACCAATATAGGCGTCATGTTCTATTGGAACAACCGTTGGTTTTCGTGGCTTTTTTCCAAATATCTTCCGCGGATAATGCATTATGGAGCCGTAATCATAACCAACTTCTCTGGAGTCGATTATAGAAGATGGGAACATGACAAAATTGACTCGGTAGCCTAGAAAAATAGTTTATAAAACGTTAACATAAGAAAGGCTTGCGTCGTAAGTACCTCACGGTCACCTCAACTGCGAGTAGCCACGACCATTCAAATTAGTCTTTCCAGCCTAATTTATGAACAGGAAAACGGAGGCTGGAAGACCGGCAGATGAATCGCACATAAAAAATATAAAATTTCACGACTGAGCTCGTTCCCGCAGAGACCCACTATCTATACTGGTTCAAAAGTTGGGCTGGGTCTGAATCGTCTTCTGGACGATCTTTTTTAGTATCCGCGAGAGATTGGACGAATGAGAGATTGTACTGCTACATGTATTATACGATTGGTCATGCCTGTATGATGAAATACATCATGGAACTGCTAACCCCAAAACAACTTAGATCCTAACCCTAAACCCCCCCCCCCCCTAATGGTTATCTAACCCCCTGCCTAATGGTTTTCTATACTAATAAAAGGATGGTCCAGAAGACGACTCAGTCCTAGTACCTCACTGTCACCTCGACCGGTGATCGAACCCGGGTTTCCAAATCAACGTTTCGGCGCTCTAACCTTTGAGCTATTGAGACACGGTCAGAACAGTCAGTGATTTTCCCCATATACATATTAAATGACTATATTAAATCCTCTCTATTCTTAATAATTACATCATAATTATTTGTTAATTCAATTATTTGTTGATTAATTCATGACAATTATTTATTGCAATTGTTTCACGTATATTACAATTTTTTGTTACTTAATCAGTAAAAATTCAATCATACCTTTTAAAACATTATTCCATTTTATTTTGACAAACTTATTTCTGTCTGGCCGTGATTGTTCATGGAAGAATCCAATAGTGTGTCCAATTTCATGAATTATATTTCCAACTCGACACGTGTGGCGCGTATTTCCAACAATGATTTCCTGCTTGCCGCCAATGCGTCCAACAAACGACGCACAGCTGTTGAAAAAAACAAAAAAAACCCCAAAAAAACAAAAAACATAGTCTTATATTCATTTCTTATGAAAGTGCCTATGTAATGAAAAATTCAGTTGTAAAATAACTCTTTTGTTTGAAAGAACTCTTGAAACTATAAAGCCACTAACCATTTACAACTTTTTCATATCTCACTTCACTCTTGAGATATTAAGATTTGTTTAATATGTAAATGATCATACTTATGACATCAAACTGCATAATAACTTATTGAAAACGCTTATATATCCTTGAGATTATGTAATGAAATCACTTGAAATGCAGGTGCATCCAATGACATCAACTATGCAAATCATCAAACGATTCCATGTGATAATGGTAAAGATATGCAGAATTTTTCAATAAGTCATTATGCATTGTGATGCCATAAGTATGATCATTTACATATTAAACAAATCTTAACATCTCAAGAGTGAAGTGAGATATCAAAACGTTGGAAATACAAGGCCGGCGGAAGAGGGGGGACTGGGGGGCTTTAGCCTCCCAATAAAAGCCCCCCAATAATAATGCTGCCAAAAATTTACGTGTTTAAAAATTTTAAGTTGCATCATTTAGATCAGGAAAATACCAAACCGAGAGTTTTTCGTCCTTTCGAGTTGTTCGTATGCATATTCATCAAATGGAGAAGCTATGTAACCAGGCAATTTTAGGATTGGTACCCAGCCCCCCAATACAGATCTGCTTCCGCCGTGCCTGTAAATAATGGTTAGTGGCTTTATAGTTTCAAGAGTTCTTTCAAACAAAAGAGTTATTTTACAACTGAATTTTTCATTGCATAGGCTCTTTAACAAATAAGTTTTAAACTATTGAGAATTCAGAATAATTCAGAACCTTGCATTTTTTAATAACCTTTGATATAACGATTGAATTAAAACTTTTTATGCGTATATAGTTCTGTCAATTCTTACTTCACCACTTAGTAAGAACTATAGGCATTAAGTTTTAATGGTTAAGTCTTTAGTACTAAATTCACCACGTACTGGTGAGAACTACTAAATTCACCACAAGTGAGAAATAGCCATTAAGTTTAAGTAAAGTCTTTAGTTCTATATTCGAATTTAGTACTAAAGACTTTATTAAAACTTAATGCTATTTCTCGCTTGTGGTGAACTTTAGTACTAAACCTCTAAAACTTAATGCCTATAGTTCTTACTAGTGGTGAATTTAGTAGTTCTCACCAGTACGTGGTGAATTATAAAGACTTAACCTTAATCCTAGTTCTAAGTTGGCAACGAAACATTTATCGTATGGAAACTAGTGGTGGGCGATACTTTCGATACTCATAATTCGATAGAGGGTATCGATACTTTTGTTAAATACCGATCATTTCAATGCTTGTCATGTTATCATATATAATGCCCAAACTTGTACGCAGAGATTTCACACAGGTACCTCGAGTGGTACAGTCTCATGGAAGGAAAATATACATTGGTATATTGAATTAGTAAAACATATAAATAAAATCTTACAATAGAATAACTAATAAGCATATTATGTTAAAAAGTGAAACAAATAAATAAAGCTTTACAATAGAATAAGCATATGCCAAAAAGCGAAACAAGACTTGCAATAGACAGATATCAAAAAGTTAAAGTTGTACCTATATTGTATGGTTTGTGTACTTGTTACAGTTATTGGATACAGAAATTGTTAACTATCAAATAATGTTTACTACTATAACTATACTACTTTGTTTAAGTATCAATATCGAAAATGGTATCAAAACAGTGGTATCAATAAAAATTATCGTATCAAAGGTGAAATAAAGTCAACTGCACTAATGACAACATAAGCACAAACGCATCATGATGCATGATGGTTCACTCTTGAAGCTTGCATAATATTTATTGTTGTAAATAAAAACTAGTTAAAATTTGTAACAAAATAATAAAAGCGTTTTTATTCACTTATTATAATCCCCTCGCAAGCGAGGTCGCGAAAGCGAGGGTGATAATTTCGCTGCGGCAGGGTCTATTTCTCACCGAAAGTTATATATATATATATATATATATATATATATATATATATATATATATATATATATATATATATATATATATATATATATATATATAAAATGGTAGGTCATCTCCTTATAAGGAAGTAAAAAGTCGTTTTGGTGATCCGTTTGAATCGGACAATATTTGGGCAAGACAACGCGAAGCGGCACGTTCTCATAATATAATAGACATGTAGCTATGTTAGACTAGCTAATTCCAAATCTGTTTTCAGAAGTGAAAACGGTTAAATATTGTTCGAGATAACGTTCAAAATAATATACGACGAAGCGTGCCTGATCGCCGACTAATTTCTAAGTACATAAATTAACAGGTTTTTACGAAGGGTATGCACGTTCTCGTAATATAATAGACACGTATGTTATGTATTTAGACTCGGTAATTAGAAATCTGTGTTCAGAATTAAAATCGAGTAAATATTGGCCGAGATTACCTTCACAATCTAGGTACGACGAAACGGCATTGCAGAGCGTGCGCGGTCTGGACCCGGGAAGGCGGGCGAGGGGTTATTGCAGTACACGTATTTCTAGTTAAGAAATAGAAAACATTTTCCGTGTTTACATACAACGGATAAAAATGTTTTCTATTTCTTTTATAAAAGAACCCGTAGAAAGCCAATAAAATGTACAAATATCTTTTTATCAACACGTAAATTCTCCTTACTGCGTATGATGGTGCCGTGATGGCTAATTGATGGCGTATGATGGCTAATTGATGGCGTATGATGGTTAATTGATGGCTAATTGATGGCGTATCACGATGGCGTAATCCATCCATGTTATATTTAACAATTAGACAACGAGCCCGCGTTTTCTATTTAACAATTAGACAACGAGTCCGAGTTGTCTATGAGCGAATAGTCAACGAAGGCGAAGCCTGAGTTGACTATTCGCTCATAGACAACGAGGACGAGTTGTCTAATTGTTTTAGTAGAAACAAATTAGTGGACTATTACAAATCATGCATTCTCCAAAAAATATCCGAAAACTCATGTGAAACCTCCCCAAAACGAGAGTTTTCTGCCATTGTTTTGAACGCGTTTCCCAAACGTTGTCTATCACGAATAGACAACGGTTGAGTAGCCAATCAGAATGCAGCATTTGTAATAGACCATGGTCAGTTTCTACTAAGAGCAGATAGTCAACGAGGCGGAGCCGAGTTGACTATCGCTCATAGAAAACAAGGGCGAGTTGTCTAATTGTTTTAGTATAAATTTACAACTTTCTAACCCAAGAAATAACTTTTATTTCGTATTTTTCATGGGAAAAAAGTAACTATTCTTTCGAAATCAGGCGACTTTTTCCCCAGAGGTTTATATCAGCGGATAGTAACTCCTGCGATAGCCAATCAAAATTGAGGATTTGTGATATAAACTTGTGAATTTATACTAAAGCCTGATATAAACACGGTAACTGACCAATCACAGCGTGCGTAAGACACGACTTATTTTATAATTATCCTTATTAAAGTGTATATGACACGAAAATTAAGTTTATCTTATTTGAAAGAACTCTTCAAATAACGAAGAATATCAATTTACAGCTTTTCCATATTTCATTTAGTTCTTGACCTATGACGTCATGACCTATGACTCATGACCTATAACGTCACATTGTTTGCACAACATTTTAACAGTTTGGAAAATCGTGTATATCTTTGAGAGTATTGAATGAAATCACTCGAAACTTTGCATGTCGATACAGACCACTAAACGAAATAATATCGTTTAAGTTTTAATGTTACAATAGTAATAATATAGTTCGCGGACCTCTACGTCTTTTGAAGAAAATCTTCGTTTTCTGACATAGTAGGCTTTGCACCAACGTCAAACTTCCGTTTCAAATTAGTTAAGTTAGTACAAATCTACTCAACTACTACCAATTCGAAAATGTTTCCCAGCGAAGAGAAAACAAATAATTTTGTTTTGGAAGTCATGAGGACTGGAATCTTATCATTTACCATGGCGACCATAAAATTAGAACGATTTTCTCTAGTTTAGTGGTCTGTATGCACATTCAAAGTTTCTTTCAAAGTGATTTCGTTCAATAATCTTAAAAATATATACGATTTTCCAAAATGTTATAATGTTGTGCAAACAATGTGACGTCATAGGTCATCTCATTTGAATATCACATAAGTCTAAATATCTCAAGAACTAAATGAAAGATGGAAAACCTGTAAATTGATATTCTTCGTTATTTGAAGAGTTCTTTCAAATAAGATAAACTTAATTTTCGTGTCATATACACTTCAAGTAACTTACCCATCTTTTTCTTCGAATTGGACGTAATCCTTTTCAAAAGTTCTTTTACGAAATCTTAAGCACGTTTTCGTTTCCCAATGTTTGATAGCTTCTTTAACGATTGTCCTTCTGTAATTATCTATATGGTGGATTTATAATAATAATAATAATAATAATAAATAATAAATAATGCTGCAACAATATCGTAAACATCTGTTTAACATAGTAAACATCAGCGTAAACATCAGCGCCTATTTGTTTAGCGCTTGCTAATGTCATAAACATATCAGACACTTGCGATTCCACTGACAGCTTTGCCACAGTAAGAAGCATGATTTATATAGTGGCAGTGATTTATCAGAAATTTGTTTAACAATCACCAACTACATACTGTAGTCATAATGTATACTGTGTATGCAGTCAAAAGCCTTGCCAATTATAATATTCAGATAAGTGATAGTCATTTGTAATTTAAGTGTACATACTACAGTGGGTTCATTTTTGAAATTTTATCAAAAATTAGGCTTCCCATGACTTTCGAGGCAGCACTTCCCCTTGCGATAGTAACTTCTAGTAATAATAATATTCGCGTCGAAGTAGTTGCGCTTCAGCCGGTTCTCACAATTCGTTGGGGACTGTATCTATCGTTTGTAAATAAGATCACGCACAGTCTTTCTATAAACTTAACGTCTTTAATTCACAACAATTCAACAAACCATTCGCAACTTGCTAGCATTCTGTTCGCAAGCCAAGTTCTAATGACAACTCTGACATTCAATACCTAAATTATGTTTATAATAGCGTCGCCCGGAAGCTCCAGTATGTACTCCAGTAAATCGAGTAATACCAGTGCGGTTGAGCAAATCCAGAAAACGACGCTACTTGGAACAGCAAGGATACTGAGAAAAACATTAGAAAGCTAAACAACGCAGTGTCACCTTAGTCTACTGGATATAGACAGCTGGCACTGATAAACACCAACCGAACATCAAGTTGTGCGAAGAAGACAAATAATAATAATAATAATAATAATAATAATAATAATAATTTATAACTATATTTTACAATAATTTAGTTATTGAAGTTAATAACAGTATAATACATATAAACTCATGGCAGTTAAAAAGATTAAAATTAAAAATGTCAGTAAAATCACACTCTGATATAAAGGAAAAGTCATTAGCAACGTAGCTGGCTCTCCAGCAAACCGAGTTCTAAGTTTTTGTTTTTCACTTGATTAGGGGATTTTCTAGTCCCTCTCATGCATGCAATGGCTGATCTTAATAGAGCGAAGGAGAGGCGGCATCTCATCCATGCTAAGGTGACAGCATATTCCCATTTCCACTTGACTGCTAACATCTCTGCCATTCTCTTGTAAGCAACCGTTGTTTCTTTGCTCAGACCACCACTTGTAGAAAAGATCAAAGGTGTAAACGTACCATGCTCTATTTCTCTTACTCTGTCGCCATATTCTCTTTTTTTCATATTCTCCTGGCTTCTGTATAAATAACTAATGCTGGTGTTGCGATAACTAGGCGCGTTTGGGTGGAACACCCTTACGTCAAAAAATGCGCTTTGTTGGCGACACCAGAAACCTTTAGCCTTTATATCAGATCTAGCCTCGTCTTGTCGGTTTGCAGACTGCGGATATATGCTTTCACCCGTAATTGGCTGTAGCTGTGGTTCCTTCTCTGTTTCGTTACACACCTCACTCAGCCAATCAGCAGTGATGTCGCGGACCTCATTATGGCGAACAATGGTCATACCACCGTGTGAACAGATCATAGCATGGTCTGTAGAGAAGTTAGCACCATACACGCAGTGCTGAGGCAGATTCTTTAGCTGCCAACCGTATCGTAGACACAGGGCGTCACGGAACTCGCTCTTATTCAAGTTAAAACCGTGTTCTTTCAGCGGAAGCACAGTGAGCCAGGAAGAAGAACCTTTCTCATTTAGGAGATCCATTGACCTTTGTTTTGTGGCGGGTAGCATTTCTCTGACGGCATTGGCCTTGTTTGCATGATTTTCTGCTTTTTCTCGACGTGTCGTCGTTTTAATCTCGCTTAGATCAGGTTTTCGATACGAATCGGCTTGCTCAATTATCATTTGCTTCAGAGGCTCAGTAATCTTTTTGGATGCATGGAATTGATGGCAAGCTTCTTCAACTGGATTAACGATATTCAGACCACCATGTCTTGTTGGCAATGATAACATCTTTCTTTCTGCAATGGAACAGTGACTTCGTCCAGTTAAGGCAGGAATTAACTTCTCAATAATAATCTCTTCGATAGTTTGAAACAACTCATCAACCTTCTCAACCGCCCGCAATATAAACTGCCATTTTCCTTTTATGGAATGAATAAAGGCCACATACGCTGCATGGGGATAAATGTCAGCGATCTTAGCCAGGACATTAATTTCTTCTTTCCACTTTTCAACTTTACCACCTATTGCTGCCCCCAGGATGTTATGACCAGCGGTTGTTATACGGATTCCAGTAACGTATTTTCAAAAAGAGCTGTCGCAAGGTGGATGTATTCTGGCTTGACTACCAAGGTCGTTTTGGCCGGGTTGGGATAATATCCGTATTCGGGACCAACTGTTGTCAGTTGTTGCCACCAACTTCTTAGAGCATGTAGCTTTCCTGCTGATGTAGAGTCGTCTACGAACCAAACTTGTTTAACATCACTAGACGTTTCATGACTTAGACTGTTGATTAAGGGTGTTATGGCGAGCGCATACATAGCCATAGCTAGGGGATCGCCTTGCGTAGTTCCTTTCGATGACAAAATTTCATCACCACCTGTGACAAATAGTCTCACTGGTTTTGAGTACGCGTGTTATTAAGCACGGTAGATATCGCTGGACATATGATGCCAATGTTGTGGAGGGCAGCTTTCCGATTCAAGGTATTGAATGCATTCGTAGCATCAACCAGGAGCATTGCTTCGGCATCATCCATTAATTCGATCTCTTTCATAGCATGTATGGCGGCTTCACATCCTGCTTCATGACCAGCACATGTTTGGAGGGCTCCGGCAGCAGACTTAACGTCTTCGCCAATAGCTTTGAGAATTGCTTTGGCTACAATACGCCTTGGCACTTCCCCGACGCCAATAGGGCGCACTCCTGGGTCCTTGTTCAAAGGGATCAAGCGACAAGCTACATATGCCGAAAGGCCATCCGGGTCGATTTGTGTTGTGCACAAACGTTTGGCCACACCAGCTGAAGCACCCTTGAACGAAGAACAGAAGCGCCTCCAACCATAAGCATCCACCCCAGACGGGCCCGCAGAACCGTTTGTTCTCATAGCTGCTTGCTTGATGGTTTCACCGGTTATTCTTTCAAAAACCATCGGATCAAAACATATTCCTTCAGCCTCTGTATCAGGGAGTAATACTTCTGATGAAGGTAACTATGTTCGCTTCAGGATGTTTCTCAAGCAAGACATCTCTTGTAGATCTCCATGTAGCATTACCATTACCATCCATATTAGGTAATAATGCGTCGAGTGAAAGAAGGCCGCCCTTATCTGCATTGGAAATCAGGCGGACTACCTGATGGACCTTTCCTTGCAGCATAAGCCGACTGAAACCACGCGTGATCTTCTCAAATTCGAGCGGCTGGTTTGTTTGGGAGATGAGATGCTTTTGAATACATCTGCCTTCATTAACGAGTGCCTTTATGTCGCCTTTTGACCAAAGATTAAGCCGCCTTTCCAAACAATTTACATGATCTTTTGTCTTACTTTTAACAAACGGTTTTTGCAATAATAAAGATTGCATGACTGAGCATGCCTTCAATGAAATGCAATCAAGCGGACTCGCATCAGCATATGACTGATAAAGCCTAGCCATCTCTTGTACGAATGACTTGCCACTTCTCCCCGATGGAATCAAAAACACGTTACGTTTCCAATGAAAAATAATAATAATAGTAATAATAATAATAATAATAATAATAATAATAATAATAATAATAATAATAATAATAATAATTTTGGATATCGCCTGCCCTTTCGACACTAGAGTAAACAGCAAGGAAAAGGAGAAAATTGAAAATTACTGGCCAGGATCTCATGAAACGGGAGATTACACGAATTTAGAAGTGCAAAACCGTAAAAGTCGTACCCATCATAATTGGTGCGTTGGGTACCCTACCAAAGGGCTTGGAGAAATGGCTTGGGGTGATCGAGATGTCAAACTTGTTAGAATTGTTGCAGAGGGCATGCTCACTGCGATCAGCTAGGATTTTAAGGAAAGTTTTAGATACGTAGAGATCATAAGAGTGAAGCATGTTATGTCAAGGCACCTAAGGCCACGGGAAGTAGCTTGATACCTCATTTAAGACACCAGCGTTAAGATAGTTTGCTGTGATTGACAATTAAATAATAATAATAATAATAATAATAATAATAATAATAATAATAATAATAATAATAATAATAATAATAATATTAGGAGCATTCCCGCACAAGTCTCAATGCTCTTACAATTAAAATAGTTTAACCCTAATGGCTGTAAGTATAAAATTAAAAGTTTATATATAAAAAGTTTATATATAAAAAGTTTAAAACAATCACATATGGACATAATGTGAAGTTACTAAACAACAACTAAAAATCATACTAAAATGAAAAACTGTCCTGGAAAAGAAAATGTTTCAACTGGCATTTAAATTGGCTAACAGTGTTCGAACATGTAATCTGCGATGGTAAGGTATTGCAAAGTTTCGGTGCTATGATGGAAAAAGCTGTGTCACCATATGTGGCCATATTTGTCCTATTATTATAATATATACATAAGACAAAAGAAATCAGTGGCATCACGGAGGTTGTATATCTGATACAAAATTCTGCTGATTTACATAAACTTTTCGTTCGAAATCATTTAATATCTTTAAAATTTTCGATGAATATGCACGTTAACATGCATTCGTATCACATGCTATTTACAACATTCGCGTCTGTGTTGTATCGGATATACAATCTCTTGCCTTCGACTCAAGCTTGTATATCCGCGATACAATACTTCCGCTCATGTTGTAAATAGTACATATTATTGTAGATTTAGTATATTCGATTATTTTGTTATATTCAAATTAGATTTAGTGTATTCTATTATTTTACATATTTTTTTATTTGCAATATTCAAATTTTACCGATATTTTGTCGTAGAATCACTTGGGCAAACGGGCTTTATTGTGACTCGAGAATTCTAAACTTATTTTGAACTAGTTGAAAATCGTCAAAAAATCGTCGAAACGTTAAAAAAGGTGTTAACATTAACTTTTTGTGAATAATTTTCAACACTCAAAATAAGCTTAAAATGGCAAATTTAATTTTTTGTCAAAAAGTTAACGACGTCAACCCCTTTACTTTTTGGCGATATTTTCATCATTTTTGAGAAATTTTAAATGTTAAATTTACCGAAATTTTAAGCTAGAATCACCCTATAGATCCAAAAGGGCTTTATTACCCGAATTTACCATTTTTAGATTATTTTGTTAGTTGAAAACTGGTTGAAAATCGTGAAAAAGTTAAGGTTAACGGCCTTTATACCTTTTGGCGATATTTTCATCTTTTAAGCTAGAATCACTTTCTAAAGCCAAAAGAGCTTTATTATGGCTCAAATTGGCCATTTTGTAGCTTACAGGTATATTGAAAATTTAAAATTGGTCGAAAATCGTCAAAACTTTACTTTTTGGCAATATTTTTGTCTGCCTATGATAACATAACACGAAAGGAGTTTGGGAGAATTCGAAATTTTATGTAAACCCGAGATACTTTAATTTAGTAGATTTATCACTATTTTTTCGAGGGCCTACGATTTAAGATCGTTATCCGAGAAGACCCAAAAGTCTTACCATTTGCTGATATTATTGCAAAATGCAGCACTTTCTCCTCGATTATTTTTAAGACCCTGAGTAGTGGTCCGACCCAGGATTTGAACCTGTGTCTCCCAGCTCATAGACATGTGTGGTAACCCACTAGACCACAACAGCTGGTCATTAGAATTCTCTCAAACTCCCTCCTTTTAGCCATTTCCAACACAATCGACCAAAACAAAACCGCGTAGGAGACTGAAACTGACGTTACACAATCGGCCTCAATATCCGCCATGTTGGCTTCACTTTTTTCCTGGAACATAGCGGACCTCTTTCATAATGGCATCCAAATGAAATATTCTTTTATATTCATTTAAATTAGCCTTTCTGACCTCGTTCGTGTGTCTGTAATTCCAAAGAATCTTTTCTTTGTAACGAGGCCAGAAAGGCTAATTGCCATGCATAAAAAAATATTTGGACTGGCCGCCATTATGAAAGAGGTCTGTAATCTTTCAGTTATATATATAGAGGCTATTGAGCTCACTGGTTTGTATAGCCTGATGCATACACGATAACTGACCAATCACAGCGCTCGTAAGACGCAGCCTATTTTAAAAATAGTCATGGTACTAACCTACGTTGTGTTTTATGGTGTAAGGAATCACACCATTTTTCCAAGTTCTGCTTATGTCCTTAACCAATGCACGCAGTTGAGGTTGATTCGCAGATGTTAAAGATTCGGGGTCAAGCAACTTATTGATCTTTCCAATTTGATTATTTGTCGTTAGCATATCACCCTGAAAGTAGTGTTTACCTAAATTAGCCTCCGCTAAGATAAAAGAAAAAGACATCAGGAAGCTCATACCAAATGGGCATGAGAATTAATTACTAGGAAAACGTATTCAGAACGGATGAAATTTTCCGTAGCTCGCGACTTCATATTGCCGAGTTGACTGTTTTCTTTTTTACAGCTAGTGCGAAAACTATATTAGCTGTTGTATTGTTATGTTGTATCACAAATTAAGATATAAAGAACATATTTACTCCCTCTCGTCTCTTAGTCAGCTACCTTAATAATATTGTGTGATCCAAGATTATATCGACGACACAGCTTCATTGATTCATTCACGTTGGTTCGCCAACGAGTAAGGACATCAAAAGATCAAGCTATCCTCCCTCCCACCTTTTGGATGGATTTAGTTATCATTGCTTTGGCATTAACTTGCCCTGACTTTTATTGGGCACAATCGTCATTCTACTCAATTTATGTTTTCAAAAATATATTCTATATTCCACTGTTTTAAAGTTTAAATAAAACAGATATGGGCTTTGCTCTGCGCATAGCTAAATTTTATACAATCACTGTGGAAGATGTTTATAAGTTTCCTCAAAACACATTGCCCAGTAAACAGAGCTCAGAAAATGCAACATAAGCAACACTAAGCAGCACACTAAGCAACACACTAAGCAACACACTAAGCAACACACTAAGCAACACACTAAGCAACACACTCAGCAACACACTCAGCAACACACTAAGCAACACACTAAGCAACACACTAAGCAACACACTAAGCAACACACTAAGCAACACACTAAGCAACACACTAAGCAACACACTAAGCAACACACTAAGCAACACACTAACCAACACACTAAGCAACACACTAAGCAACACACTAAGCAACACACTAACCAACACACTAAGCAACACACTAAGCAACACACTAAGCAACACACTAAGCAACACACTAAGCAACACACTAAGCAACACACTAAGCAACACACTAAGCAACACACTAAGCAACACACTAAGCAACACACTAAGCAACACACTAAGCAACACACTAAGCAACACACTAAGCAACACACTAAGCAACACACTAAGCAACACACTAAGCAACACACTAAGCAACACACTAAGCAACACACTAAGCAACACATTAAGCAACACACTAAGCAACACACTAAGCAACACACTAAGCAACACACCAAGCAACACACCAAGCAACACACCAAGCAACACATTAAGCAACACACTAAGCAACACACTAAGCAACACACTATAAGCAACACACTAAGCAACACACTAAGCAACACACTAAGCAACACACTAAGCAACACACTAAGCAACACACCAAGCAACACACTAAGCAATACACCAAGCAACACATTAAGCAACACACTAAGCAACACACCAAGCAACACACCAAGCAACACACCAAGCAACACACCAAGCAACACACCAAGCAACACACCAAGCACTAACACACCAAGCAACACACCAAGCAACACACTAAGCAACACACTAAGCAACACACTAAGCAACACACTAAGCAACACACTATATAAGCAACACACTAAGCAACATACCAAGCAACACATTAAGCAACACACTAAGCAACACACTAAGCAACACACTAAGCAACACACTAAGCAACACACCAAGCAACACATTAAGCAACACATTAAGCAACACATTAAGCAACACACTAAGCAACACACTAAGCAACACACTAAGCAACACACTAAGCAACACACTAAGCAACACACTAAGCAACACACTAAGCAACACACTAAGCAACACACTAAGCAACACACTGAGCAAACACTGAGCAACACACTAAGCAACACACTAAGCAACACACTAAGCAACACACTAAGCAACACACTAAGCAACACACTAAGCAACACACTAAGCAACACACTAAGCAACACACTAAGCAACACACTAAGCAACACACTAAGCAACACACTAAGCAACACACTAAGCAACACACTAAGCAACACACTAAGCAACACACTAAGCAACACACTAAGCAACACACTAAGCAACACACTAGCAACACACTAAGCAACACACTAAGCAACACACTAAGCAACACATTAAGCAACACACTAAGCAACACACTAAGCAACACACTAAGCAACACACCAAGCAACACACCAAGCAACACACCAAGCAACACATTAAGCAACACACTAAGCAACACACTAAGCAACACACTATAAGCAACACACTAAGCAACACACTAAGCAACACACTAAGCAACACACTAAGCAACACACTAAGCAACACACCAAGCAACACACTAAGCAATACACCAAGCAACACATTAAGCAACACACTAAGCGACACACCAAGCAACACACCAAGCAACACACCAAGCAACACACCAAGCAACACACCAAGCAACACACCAAGCACTAACACACCAAGCAACACACCAAGCAACACATTAAGCAACACACTAAGCAACACACTAAGCAACACACTAAGCAACACACTATATAAGCAACACACTAAGCAACATACCAAGCAACACATTAAGCAACACACTAAGCAACACACTAAGCAACACACTAAGCAACACACTAAGCAACACACTAAGCAACACACTAAGCAACACATTAAGCAACACACTAAGCAACACACTAAGCAACACACCAAGCAACACACCAAGTAACACATTAAGCAACACATTAAGCAACACATTAAGCAACACACTAAGCAACACACTAAGCAACACACTAAGCAACACACTAAGCAACACACTAAGCAACACACTAAGCAACACACTAACCAACACACTAAGCAACACACTAAGCAACACACTAACCAACACACTAAGCAACACACTAAGCAACACACTAAGCAACACACTAAGCAACACACTAAGCAACACACTAAGCAACACACTAAGCAACACACTAAGCAACACACTAAGCAACACACTAAGCAACACACTAAGCAACACACTAAGCAACACACTAAGCAACACACTAAGCAACACACTAAGCAACACACTAAGCAACACACTAAGCAACACACTAAGCAACACACCAAGCAACACACCAAGCAACACACCAAGCAACACATTAAGCAACACACTAAGCAACACACTAAGCAACACACTATAAGCAACACACTAAGCAACACACTAAGCAACACACTAAGCAACACACTAAGCAACACACTAAGCAACACACTAAGCAACACACCAAGCAACACACTAAGCAACACACTAAGCAACACACCAAGCAACACACCAAGCAACACACCAAGCAACACACCAAGCAACACACCAAGCAACACACCAAGCACTAACACACCAAGCAACACACCAAGCAACACACTAAGCAACACACTAAGCAACACACTAAGCAACACACTAAGCAACACACTATATAAGCAACACACTAAGCAACATACCAAGCAACACATTAAGCAACACACTAAGCAACACACTAAGCAACACACTAAGCAACACACTAAGCAACACACTAAGCAACACACTAAGCAACACATTAAGCAACACACTAAGCAACACACTAAGCAACACACCAAGCAACACACCAAGCAACACATTAAGCAACACATTAAGCAACACATTAAGCAACACACTAAGCAACACACTAAGCAACACACTAAGCAACACACTAAGCAACACACTAAGCAACACACTATATAAGCAACACACTAAGCAACATACCAAGCAACACATTAAGCAACACACTAAGCAACACACTAAGCAACACACTAAGCAACACACTAAGCAACACACTAAGCAACACACTAAGCAACACATTAAGCAACACACTAAGCAACACACTAAGCAACACACCAAGCAACACACCAAGCAACACATTAAGCAACACATTAAGCAACACACTAAGCAACACACTAAGCAACACACTAAGCAACACACTAAGCAACACACTAAGCAACACACTAAGCAACACACTAAGCAACACACTAAGCAACACACTAAGCAACACACTAAGCAACACACTAAGCAACACACTAAGCAACACACTAAGCAACACACTAAGCAACACACTAAGCAACACACTAAGCAACACACTAAGCAACACACTAAGCAACACACTAAGCAACACACTAAGCAACACACTAAGCAACACACTAAGCAACACACTAAGCAACACACTAAGCAACACACTAAGCAACACACTAAGCAACACACTAAGCAACACACTAAGCAACACACTAAGCAACACACTAAGCAACACACTAAGCAACACACTAAGCAACACACTAAGCAACACACTAAGCAACAACACACTAAGCAACACACTAAGCAACACACTAAGCAACACACTAAGCAACACACTAAGCAACACACTAAGCAACACACTAAGCAACACACTAAGCAACACACTAAGCAACACACTAAGCAACACACTAAGCAACACACTAAGCAACACACTAAGCAACACACTAAGCAACACACTAAGCAACACACTAAGCAACACACTAAGCAACACACTAAGCAACACACTAAGCAACACACTAAGCAACACACTAAGCAACACACTAAGCAACACACTAAGCAACACACTAAGCAACACACTAAGCAACACACTAAGCAACACACTAAGCAACACACTAAGCAACACACTAAGCAACACATGCACTAAGCAACACCGACTAAGCAACACACTAAGCAACGCCGACTAAGTAACACACTAAACAACATGCAGTACTTTTAGCACCTCACTAAGCAACATACTAAGCAATACACTAAGCAACACATTAAGCAACATACTTGCAATACACTAAGCAACACACTAAGCAACACACTAAGCAACATACTAAGCAACACACTAAGCAACACACTAAGCAACACATTATGTAACACACTAACCATGAACACACTAAGCAACACACTAAGCAACACACTAAACAACACACTAAGCAACACACTAAGCAACACATTATGCAACACACTAACCAACATACTAGGCAACACACTAACCAACACATTAAGCAACACACTAAGCAACACACTAAGCAACACACTAAGCAACACATTATGCAACACACTAACCAACACACTAAGCAACACATTAAGCAACACACTAAGCAACACACTAAGCAACACATTAAGCAACACACTAAGCAACACACTAAGCAACACACTAACCAACACACTAACCAACACACTAACCAACACATTAAGCAACACACTAAGCAACACACTAACCAACACACTATACCAACACACTAAGCAACACACTAAGCAACACACTAAACAACACACTAAGCAACACATTATGCAACACACTAACCAACACACTAAGCAACACATTAAGCAACACACTAAGCAACACACTAAGCAACACACTATACCAACACACTAAGCAACACACTAAGCAACACACTAAACAACACACTAAGCAACACATTATGCAACACACTAACCAACACACTAAGCAGCACATTAAGCAACACACTAAGCAACACACTAAGCAACACATTATGCAACACACTAACCAACACACTAAGCAACACACTAAGCAACACACTAAGCAACACATTAAGCAACACACTATAAGCAACACACTAAGCAACACACTAACCAACACACTAAGCAGCACACTAAGCAGAGAAGAAGGAAGACATAAAGTGGATATGACACGATGACGGAAGGATATGAAATGTATGTTCGAGTGGCAAGAACAATATAGATATTGTTCATAAAATGTATATCAAAATATCGAAGATAGAGCTACCGCGTGTAATATTCTATTAATTAATATACGGACAATAAATATAGAAACAAGGAGGAGCGCAACATTGCGACTTTCATTCCGTATATCAACCCAGGAATTTATCTTTCTTTCCTACTCTCAAACTAGAACATCAACTCAAATCAAATCATAAAACATTCATGACATACAACTATTCACTTCATGTAGAATATATATGAGTAATATCGTATTTGGCGTTATAGGTATTTTAGGCTACTGCATGAAAAGAATAAAAATATTCGATAGTTTAGGGGTGGTCGTAGAGGGGGTGAGTACGCCATTTATCCCGGTCAGCGGCAAGCAATCGTCTTCTGGACGATCCGTTTATTAGTAAAGGGGGGTTAGGGTTAAAATACCCATTGGGCGGGGGTTAGGGTTAAAATACCCATTGGGCGGGGGGTTAGGGTTAGAAAAGCCATTAGGCGGGGGTTCTTCTATGATGTACATCATAATATGGGAATCTCTCGTGGATACTAAAAAAGATCGTCCAGAATACGATTTCTTGCAGCTGTCCGGGATAAATGACGTGCTCACCCTCGCTGGGTATGTAATATTACCCGGAAGCTATCCAATCTAATTATCCTTTACCTTTTGGAATATCATCTTCATAATTAGCATCAGTGTAATCATCATCACCATTATCCGTCATCTCATCATCATAATCGTCATTGTTGTCATCCTCCATTTTGTCATCATCGCTCGGAGCATCACCCAGGTGTAGTTTTGAAGCGGTTGAGAATTCGCCTTTTAAAGTGTATATGAAATGAAAATTAAGTTTGTCTTATTGGAATAAACTCTTTAAAGTAAGGGACGATGTTGTTTAACACACGTCTATATCTCACATCGTTCTGGAGATATTCAGCTAATTTGAAAGATATGCAAATGACGTAAAACCTTGACATAACATTTTGATTTACTGTGTAATCCAGTTTATGTCGAAATTATTTTACCAAATCATGTGAAACTTGGCATATTAATAGAAATTATTTAAATGAACAATATTACCACACATACACAATTCTCATGGTTACACTTCAGTTTCCAGACTCTTTTCTTCAAGGACATTGGCAACACAAATGAAGTTTGTCTAAAATGATAGAGTAACACCTTTTACAACTTTTCCGTATTTTAATTCGTTTTTGAAATATTTACCCCACACCTGACGTCAGGTGTGGGGTAGAGAATTTTCACTCATTAAAAAATGTCTTATATCTCAGTGATTGCTAAGTTTACAACGTTCGTTATCATGGGGAGTTATTATACGCACATTTTCAAGTAAATTTGTGGAACAAACTTGAAGATTGAACTAATATTTTAATGAGTGAAAATGCTCTACCCTGACGTCAGAGACCACTCGTTTACATATCAAACAAACTAAAATATTTCAAAAACGAAGTAAAATACGGAAAAGTTGTAAAAGCTGTTACTCTATCATTTTAGACAAATTTAATTTTTGTTGCCAATGTCCTTTCATAAAATGACATATTCTACTATTTCTGTCATGTTGAACAAAATGTTCTATGTTCAACAATATTCCATGTTAAACTTATGGGTGATATAAACAATTATAGAAAAGCAAATATGCACATCAAAAACAAAACAAATGTCAATAGCACAAAATAAATAAATTATTTTTTATGTTTGAGAGGATCTGGAAACTAAAAATCTTATTAAGCAAGCAATGTTTGATTTGATGGTCTCCATCTATCTGCCAAGTTTCACATAATACTGTATAATAAATTTGAAGATAAACTGGATTAATACACAGTATGTAAAAATGTTGTGTAAAAGTTTTTACCTCATTGGTTATCTCATTTGCATATATCTTTCAAATCTAAATATCTCCATGAGAACTTGTCCCTTACTTTAAAGAGTTCGTTCCAATAAGACAAACTTAATTTTCATTAAGCTGTGACCTTCAATAAACACCAAAATTGGTTTAAAATAAGTAAATAACTTTTTAAACACAATGAGTGATATAAAAATGTTATCCTGCTTAAGCAATGTAGAAATACAAATAGAATACTCGAAAAGGTTGGTGTACTGCCGAAATAATGTGTAGGAGGTCTAACTTTTCGAGCGAAGGCAAGGCCCTTCGTGAGAGAAATGTAAAGTGAAATTATTAAAAAAAACACAAAATAATCGTAAAATAATCATTACAAGCACTCTGAGTCACGTCAAAATTGAGGTTAACCTTTCATGTTACTCCATCACCAAATGAATCGAGGTATATATCGTCATGAAATAACAGCTAACCCAAAAACAACTTAGATCCTAACCCTAACCCCCCACCTAATGAGTTTTCTAACCCTAACCCCCGCCTTAAGTGTCTTCCTAACCCTCCCACCTCGATTCCCTTGATGTTATCCGGTGATGTTTATATTTAGTGATGGAGTAACATGAAAGGTTATCCTCAAAATTGAAAAGAGAATAGCCACTGTACATCAACTTTGAGCCGTCGAGCAAATTCTAAAATGACGTCGTTCAGAAGAATAAAATACTCATACTTGTAATAAATTACATATAATTAAAATTCTTATACTAAAATATATTTTATTTAAAGGTAATTTATTTCTTAACTACAGTTCTCTTTGAATGCGAGAAAAAAGAATTCATGTAAAATGCATGTATATACTTTTCGGTAAAACATTGAGTACCTTTCACATAGAAGAGAAGGATAAGGAAACAATGAAATGTTGTAGGGAACGACATCTGGTTTTCTCTCTTTGCGACCTAAACACAAGTAAGATAGGTTTAAAGGATTTATGGTGAAGGAAAATTTCGAGTGTTGGAATATATACATTTTAAGACCAAACCGGGACCATGAGTTGCGAAAAATGCAACTTAGAGGTCTTCCGACTGGAAGGCGTCTAAGTTGCATTAGTTTATGATCGAGTCGGTTTTCTTTGATGTACCGCGGGCAGTATATAGCATAAAGACCTTGAATACTAATTAGATAAGAAACGAAGGAAAACTAGGAAAATTTTTGTCCAAGGTGGATAAAATGGACAAAACTTTGTTGGAAAACCTCCTCGATCATGAACAAAATCAGTTAGATCCCTCGAATGTCGGGCTTTATGCTATATAAAGCCCTCGGACGCTACGCGTCCTCGGGTCTTTATATAGCATAAAGCCCTCCTTCTCGGGATCTAACTCTTACTTTTTCGCAACTGGTCCCGGTTTGGTCTTAAAATGTCCATAAATCCTTAGTACCTGTAGTTTAATCGAGTGAAATGCCAAATATTACTTGTTTAGGTTGGACAAGTGAAATATAAATGATTTATCCAAGATGACGCGGACGATGATGATGATATGATGATTACAATCATGACTATGATGATGATGACATGGTGATGATGATATGATGATAATAGGGACCTTAAGATACCCCGGTTCCGGTTTACGAGTACGAGTACCGCCATTTTGTTTGCTAATTTTTGCTGATGTCAGCAGGTTTACTCGTAACTTCTACCCGTTTTCCCGCGCTAGCTCATGGCCTACCCGTAAGAAGACAAACGGGTATTATTACAGGATTCAAGAAGAAATGGAGAAACGTATAAGTGTTTATACCACTTTTAAAACGTATTTTATGTATAAAGGGGAAGTCTGCTTCGCAGACTAACTTATTCTGAAACTACTGAATTATGTTTTGACGACATGCAGAATTATTCTTTAGCTCTAAAATGACAAAATATTGTGCAAGTCCTTGGTTGGTTTTCTGAGACAGTTTGAGGTCGTTGCTTTACTTACTTTTTTCTTTGAACAGGCCTATAATCATAAAAGGGTTCAAAAAACGTTGTTACTTTTCTTAATTTTAAGAACACACGGCCTAATGAAAATCAACTCCATTTATTAATTAATATTTTAGACGGTTGATAAATTACCGTGTATAAATAATTTTAAATAAAAAGGGAAATGCCAAGGAAGATGGGTAAGCGATAGGTCATTATTGGTTTTATCATCATATAGTTGTAAATGGAATATGTTACTAACGGAGAAACATTACTGCGAATTATACAAACTCTGCTTTTCCTTTATTTTGATTCAGGAATAAGTTATTAGCATTCAACCATTGGAAGACCCTATTACATTGTCTATAGTAAGAACATCTTGTATTTGTAAAGGATCCAGTTATTTGCATAGTAAAACGGCTGTGTCGTCGGCATAAAGTCTTTTTCACACTCGAGTTTCTGACCATATGGGTATATCTATACCCTTACTGGTAAAAAGCGTTCAAATCACTATGAAACTGCTCATTCAATTTCCTTGATGATTTCACCATTCTATATTCCGTCTCACCTTTTGATCTTCTTATTAAAGAATGCTTATATATAAAAAAACGTAACTCGTCGCTTAAAGCCCTAAAGGACTGTTTACATGAATCCGGATTGAGTTTCATTCTGGATTGAACTCATTCCGGTTCTGTTAAAATCCCTTTAGGTGTTTACATGAATCCGGAATGAGATGCAGCTCAATCCGGATTGAGTTCATTCTCTCATTCCGGATTGAGTTTCATTCCGGATTGAGTTTCGTTGAAATTTCATTCCGGTGTCATGTAAAGGCGGTGCGAGATTTCATTCCGGAATGAAAAATACGACCTAGAAGACTGAAAGGAACAACACATCCGTGATTTTCACATTTATAGACGACAATTTGCAGCTAGAGACAGGAATTGCGCCGACGTCATATTGTTCAATATAAATAGCTCTTTGTCGATGACGTTATAAATTACATGCTTATTTACTTGCGACCGCATCGATTATCGTTGCTGGTAATGCTTTTCCATTTAATTTATGTTTACTCTTCGCCAAATTATCAGTTTAAGGCACATGTTGAAACGTACAAGCGCAGAAATCGTTGAAAGAAACACACCCGCTATAATGTTATTGATTGCCATCTTGAAATTTCAGATTTCGCGCGACTTTGGATCCTGGAATATAGAATTCTTATTGTAAACGCGGTTTGAATTCACGTTCAATCCGGAATGAAAACAGCACCTAACATTAATTGCTCTGCCCCACTCTCGTTCTTCTAATTAAGCTAACATCTCACCTCTGCCTTAATCATTTCTTCCTGTCACTTTGTCTCAACCACTTATCATCTATTGTTTGTAATAGTTATAATTACCTACCTTTAGGTACATATTTGTCATGTCATTAATTTATATTCATTCTCTGACGATGTTGATATATGTAAGATTTTTTAAAATGTTTTTTATAATTTTGTTACTCTTTTTGGGGGCTTTGATATTCATGTTACCATCTATATTCAGTGTTCATTGACGGATACGCGAATAATTTACAAAGCATAACTCGATCGACATAGTCATGGCAGACAAATTGTTATAACTACTTCAGAATTTTTTACAACTTTACAAACAATTCAAAAACAATCACTAAATATTTTACAGCCACACTTACCTGCGCAACTTAATTTCGTTTTCTCAGCTGCGTGAAACAAAATTGTATTTCTGACATTCCTTTTGCTTGGTACTTGACCTAGAAATGTAAACAGGTAAATATCCCGCATGACTCATTCCAAAATAAAACAAACAGGTTATATTTCGACTATAATAAACTAAAGAAGACCAGCTGCTAATAAAATGTGAGAGGATGTAAACTCTCAATCAATAAAAAATCGAAACTCAGGTTTGGATGAGCTGAAACAATCCTAAACTGAACAAAACGTTATAAGATTTCATTTTACATGAAATTAAATTAACACATTGTCTATTGAATTGCACAGATTGCAATTGTCTTTGTTAAGTTATAAACATTCTGATCATCAGGATCATTATCATCAACAACATCATCAATATCATCATCATCATCATCCTCAATAGCATCATCATCTACATTATCAACATCGTATATCATCATTATTATCATTATCATAATCATCATCATCAACATCATTATCAACATCAACATCATCATCGTCATCAATATCATCATTATCAACATCAACATCATCATCAATATCATCATCATCAATATCATCATCATCATCATCATGACATCAACATATATCATCATGACATCAACATCATCATCATCATCATCGTGACATCAACATCATCATCAATATCATGGCATCATCATCATCAACAACATCATCATCAACATCATTATCAACATCAACATCATCATCAATATCATCAATATCATCATCATGATCATCATCATCATGATCATCACATCAACATCATCATTATCATGACATCATCATCATGCATCAACATCATCATCATCATCATCATCATCATCATGACATCATCATCAATATCATGATATTCAAATTCAAATGCTACTCGATGGTTTTTAAACGTTAATCTCCGGGAGGCCGGACCGACGCTAATTGATACAGGGACCATCCTGGTTTTCTGTTACATCATCATGACATCATCATCATAATGACAACAACGTCATCATCAACAGCATCATCAACATCATCAATAACAGCATCATCAATAACAGCATCATCAATATCATGATCATCACATCAACATCATCATTATCATGACATCATCATCATCATTATGATTATCATTTACTTGCAACATATATTTGTTTCCTTCTCACAAAAAGAATACATGTATTTTACACACATTTTTCTGTTTTTCTCGTGCATTTAATGAACTATTTCATAAAACATTAATATGGTAGTTTTTCACCTAATATCTCAAATTATTTTATACAAAATTAAAACGTAGCAATAGTATATATGATTATCATCATCAATATGAAACAATTATGATTACGATTCCATTATCATGATTGTGATTATCGTTATCGTTACCGTTATCGTTATCGTTATATATTGTTATCGTTATCGTTATCGTTACCGTTATCGTTATCTATCGTTATCGTTGTCGTTATCGTTATATATCGTTATCGTTATCGTTATCGTTACCGTTACCGTTGTCGTTATATATCGTTATCGTTATCGTTACCGTTATCGTTATCGTTGTCGTTATCGTTATATATCGTTATCGTTGTCGTTATCGTTATATATCGTTATCGTTATCGTTGTCGTTATCGTTATCGTTACATATCGTTATCGTTACCGTTACCGTTACCGTTGTCGTTATCGTTATATATCGTTATCGTTATCGTTGTCGTTATCGTTATATGTCGTTATCGTTATCGTTATATATCGTTATCGTTATCGTTATCGTTATGGTTATTTATCGTTATCGTTATCGTTACCGTTATCGTTGTCGTTGTCGTTGCCGTTATCGTTACCGTTAACGTTACCGTTATATTATCATTATTATTAATCATTACATCATAATTTCCTTAATTCCTAGTATTCTTATCTGCAGGATTGCAATTATAGAGTAATCTCGCCTGAAGAATATCATATTCACTCAAAGCTATCCTTTGGCCAATGTCTCTACCATATTCTTTTGGAACAATGGTTGGTTTCGAACGTTTTCTAGCGAAAGCATTTGAACTATAATGCATGATAGAGTTATAATCGTATGCAACATCCCTCGAGTCTATAACTGACGATGAGAATTTGACAAAATTATGCTGTTTACCTGGAGAAGAAACAAATGAGCGAGAATAAGTACCGTCGTAACATTTCAGTCTACGGTAAAAGTTAAAATTAAACTTACGGGGACTGTGCAATAATTTTATCTCAAAAGGTACAGGGCCCCAGTGAAAATTGATAATCAGATTCTCAAGACAATAGTACTACAGAGAATTAAATTTGTTTTAGTTCTTATATGTTCATAAAAACATTGTAGAATTGTTATAGGTTGACTTATATATCATTCCTTATTTTCAAATGCTACTCGATGGTGTTGAGACGTTAATCTCCGGGAGGCCGGACCGACGCTAATTGCTACAGGGACCATCCTGGTTTTTTGTGACTGTCAGAGCGATTTTTAAAGTGCCTACATTATATTTGAACTTTTTAAATATTTATAATCTTTGGCACTTTCTTATACAACTTGCTTAATATTATCATTAGACAAAGTTTCTACTTCATGCCTCTTTCAGTCTTTCTCCTGCTAAATTTGGTTTACTATTCACAGGAAGCACGTCACAACACGCAAAGACATTTCACAGTGATTCAACACTTTAAACAGAGCCTGTTCAATCACACAGTGAAGAAACACTGTATTTGCGTGTCCCTGGGTTGACGTCACTTCCTGTGGATAGCCGCAGAAAAAGACATGAAGATGAAATATTAGTTGATAATAATATTAAGCAATTTCTATCAGAAAAATGACAAAGATTATAAATATTTAGAGAGAAGTTCACTCTATAATTCATTTTATTTCTTATCATCAATAAAAAGTAAAGATAAAGATATAGTTGAGATACTGACCGTGTTCTGAGATTGGAATGCATATCTCATCCTATTGAAATTAATCGTCTTAAAAACCCCCAAAATATTAGACAGTGAATTAGAACAATACAAAGAAACATGGCACTGTACTTATGACGTAATAGTTCCTATAGTCACAAACGCAATATCAATGGCTCTACTTCCATCTCTTGAAGACCTATTCGAACAGTTTGGAGCAGCACAGTAAACAAGAACCAAGACACGGCAAGAAAGAACCTTTCGGTCCTTCACAATTACAGGGCCAGGTTGTATAACACTCTGTAAAATGGCGGCTTTCACTATCGTTTATTGACCAGCTGTTGTGGTCTAGCGGGTACCACACATGTCTATGAGCTGGGAGACACGGGTTCAAATCCTGGGTTGGACCTCCACTCAGGGTCTTAAAAATAATTGAGGAGAAAGTGCTGCCTTTGCAACAATATCAGCAAATGGTAAGACTTTCAGGTCTTCTCGGATAACGACCATAAATCGTAGGCCCTCGGAACCCCTATCTCATAAATAAATAAATAAAATAAAATACTTTCGAAGCTCAGAAAACAGTCAGTATATATCAACTATGTATATTTAAAAAGCTTCGGAACAACTTTCTGGTACCATATCTGTCTTTGATTTTTTAAGATGCCAAATGAATCAGTTGTTGAAGGTTTTCATACGGTACTTTAGCAGACAAACTACGTCTCCGTGATAGAAACTACATAGCGCTGAGCGCAGGTGGTCTCTCTAAGATGACCGCCACGAAATGTTTTGGCAATTTTCGCAGTATTCAAGCACTACTGTCTACTAAAGTGAACCAGTTGCCAAAGGTTTTCACGCAACTCACATAGGGCAGGACAAAACTTTTTTGGGATCGCTCCTCATTTGGCTAACCCGAATTCACTCTGGGTTTATAGAATAACGTGAGAGCAAATGCTTGTGGGATGTACACACATGCGCAGTTCGTCCCCAAAAGTGATCCCATGGAATCTCTTCAAGATGGCCGCCCGAAATGTTTTTGCTTCATTTTTCGCAGCATCGAACAATATGTTGCTCGATCCATTCCAGGTATGTAACGATATTGAGAATGATGGCAGCGAAGATGACGGAGGTCATAATGATGATTATGGTGATAATTATGGTGATTATTATAATGATTATATTCGTCATTATGGTTATTATTATGATGATGACGTGAGTCACGTGGTGGTGATTATGATGGTGGTGACGATGGTGTTGGTTCTCTTTTGCAGATCAGTGACCCCAACATGATATAGGCACTTTGAAAAATCGTATACCTTATTTAGATTTTATTTAGAAGTACTTTTGAAATGAAGAAGAATAGCGTTCTCACTAAGCATATAAAATTGATCGATGCGAAAAAATATTGGCCATTGTATATGAACTCTTTCCTGTCCGGCCCAGTCAAAAGGGTCATAGAAGACCCCCGAAGTCGTCAATCGAAAAACACGGCACACGGTAACGCAAGATTAAAAATTGAAATTCGACAAGCGCCAGGTACATGAGATCCACTCACACGCCAAATTTGATTTGATTTCATAAATAACTCTGCGATTGGTGGCATTTTGAATTTTCATGATGCTACGCGGGCGTGCAAGATGGCCTTTTCTAGAAAAATGGAAGTTTTTCAACCTGATTTATGATAATTAATGCTAATTTATATTAACATAATGTGTTTTGTTTGGAAAATTCAAAAGCATTGGTAACAGTCGGTTTATCGGGCTTTCAGAAAAGGTGTAGGTTTCGCAACAGTAATGGCTATTTCCCGAGATATCAATAGAACAAAGAGGTAGTTCAATTTTGGATGTTTTTCAGCCGGACAGGAAAGAGTTAACCCCGTTTTCCACTTCACCATTTCGCTCGCCGCTAGCGAAATATTTCCACAATGACATAATCTTTTTCCGTTGTCGACCAATGAAAACGGGAAAAAATGTCATCGGCGAAATGTTTATCTAGCGGTGAGCGAAATGGTGAAGTGGAAAACGGGCTTTAGTCAATATATCATCTTGTTTCAAAGATATTCATGTTTTTCGAATATGCAAATGTACCTTATGACGTCATTTACTCTCACGAACTCCATAAAATTCTCACTTTTGAGGAAAATATCCAGCAATCTACCAATTATTTCCGGAGATATTTGTCTTTTTGGAAATTTGTGTGAGTAAATGACGTCATAGTGTGTCTCATTTGCATGTTTGAAAGACTTGAATATCTACGGAATAAGATGAGTTCTTGACTCAAATTTAACAATTATACCATGAGCTCGAGTCGTATATGAGCTCATAATTGTTTTATTATATAGCCAAACACTTACTGTAGCTATAGTTTGGGGTTTCTTTGTAAAACCCCATCGATTTCAGCTTTTTCCGGCCTAAAAACATGCCGCCATCTTGTTTTTTCTCACTGCTAGGATACGAGGTGATAGCCTAGTAGTATAGGAGTCAATCAAATTGCGAGATAGCTCATATCCTACTAGTAGCTATATAATAATCTGAGATATCCTCATTTCAAAAGTACTTCTAAATAAACTCAATATTTGGATAGGCGATTACTCCGTCGTGGTGCTACTTTAAGGCAATATTAGTAAGTAAGGTGTGAAATCACGGCACCTTTTGCTATATTTTGCCATTGAATTTTAATGAACCTATCCCTGTCAGGTCGCGCTTGTTCGTGAAAAAATCCAACAGCATGACCTATTTCGTGAATAATATTTCCAAGTCTACATCTTCTCAAACTTGCTCCAACATATATGTTCTGTTTGCCACCTTTTCGTCCAACGTACGAGGCACAGCTGTGGGAGAAATATGAAATAAATGTAATGAAACGGAGGTCTCAACAGACACCTCACTAAACGGCCCGGCGCACACTACTGAGGCAATATTTGTCGCAAGAAACGCGCGATTTTTGTCGCACAATATCAAACATGTTTGAGATTGTTATTTACTATTTCTGTACTTACCCATTTTTTTCTATGAAAAGGATGTAGTCCTCTTCGTAAACCCGTTCTTTAAAATGCAGACAAGTATTTTCTTCCCAGTGCTTAATCGCCTCTCTGATCATCTCCTCTTTCTCGCTGCCTATATATAGAACGAATAGATCCCCGATTATAAAGACTTATTAACCGGGAGGGACGCGGGGAAATATTACTGTAAAAACAGATTGGTTAAAACAACAAATTCAATTCGGTTGTCTCAGATTCATCAATTGACCATTTTTTACGGGTTGAAACAGCCAAATTTATTGCTTGAAACAACCAAACAACGGTCATTTTAATCAAAATATTTGGTTATTATAACCATTCAAATTGGTTATGAATCTCAGAGAACCAATTGGCAAACTTAACTAGCTGGTTGTTTCAACCAATCTGTTTTGACAGTGTGTATATGTTATATACTTAAGAAATAAAAAACGTGTCGCGTGTGATTATCGAGTTATAATGGCACGAGAGATGCGTGTAAAACACGAGGCGATAGCCGAGTGTTTTACTAGCTTCTCGAGTGCCATTATAACTCGATAATCACACAAGACAAAGTATTTTTATTTCTTTTACAAAAGAACACCATTAAATTAACAATAAAGCCATGAAAAATGTAGATTTACCTGTTATAAGAGACGTTGCTATGTGCGTTGTTAGGAAGCCTTCATGAAAACACATTGGCGATTTTAGCGATGAAAATGCACTCATGAACGTTGCAGTTAAAAGATTCTGTTGTGTTAGTACCTTGATTAGCTTTGTATACTGATCCAGGTATTCTTTGACTTCCTTTTGTGATTTAAATTACTTAAAATCCGTCAAAAATGACAAAATCTACGCGAGAAATCACGTCAGCTTATGCTTTATTGAGTCATAATGCACGGAACCAATCAGATAGCGTGTACTCGCTGATTTACTTGCGGTTATTTTATAAATTGATATAGTGAATATAGGAGCTTGGAGTAAACAGACGATACATGGCAGATCGTCAAGCTCAAATCCGCAGAAAGATCCTGTCACATTCTGATTGCCCGTGAGATGCTATACCATGATGTACTGTTTGATTGAAATTAGTTACAGGTTCGTTCCCAGCATCAGCACTAAAAAAGCTTTGACGATATACAGCATGATCGTCATGAAGCTCAAATCTTCAGAAAATGTATGGGATAGAACGTGCAACCTCCAAGCTCCCGGACATTCAGTACATCATGTGTATATACAACACACCCTATAGCATTGCTGATATATACTGTATATATAGTGACTGCCGTATACGTACAATATATACATGTATAGCTATATATATTAGAATAATGTTGTAATTATATCGGCTATTTCAAGAGTGCTCAATATCTTGAGAGTTATTGCTAGTTTCACTTTTATCATAAACATTTTAGTCTCCATACAGGCTGAAGAAGGTTTTAGTATTTAAACCGAAACGTCTCCAATAAAGCTTTTAACATCTCAAAGTTTTAATCTATTGTCAGTGTCAACATTTCTTGTCTATTAGCTCATATGCGACTATAAGAGCGAATGGTATAATTGTTTTATAATATAGACACTCGTGGTATTTTAGGTATTTTTTCGCGTTGTTTTATCAAGCAAATACCTGATTTCTTGTTCATTAACTTCAGCAAAACATACCGCCATTTTGTTTTTTCATAGCTCGCCAGTATGAGAACCAGTCAGATTACAGAATAGAGAATAGCTCATGATAGTGTATGGTGGTTGTCTATATAATATATAGGTATATATATAGTGGACAGTGATCGCTGCTTGACTTTCCAAAGTTAAGCATCGTACCTCTGGTACACTAACTGGATGGGTTACCACCTTGTTCATATATCGGTCCCGGAAGACTGAAAATTAGTGTTGCCATAATCCAATGAGCAGTGCTAATTGGAGGTCGGGCTTTCACCAAGAGCCTTAAATAAAATTGGGACCAGCTCTGGCTGGGGTAAGTGGTTAATTCCAGGGATAGGAGTGGCGCCCACCCCTACCTTCGGGTAGCAGCTAATGAAAGAGGAGCCTACGGGTCGCCTCCGGCTACGGCCGGCCAACTTAACTTATATATATCTCAATAATACATCCTCGTACTAACCCATATTGTAGTGAAAACTAAAATACACCACGCCATCTTTCCATGTTCTTCCGATATTCTTTACTAATCCACGAAGATCTGGTTGATCGTGGAAAATGCTGGGTTGGTCGTAATTAATAAAATGGTCAATGATGTGTTTTTGTTCATTTGTCATCAGTAAGTCACCTTGAAAGTAATTTTGACTCAAATTTTCTTCGGCTAAAGAAATCAAAAACACTAATGTAAATAAACAAATTAATAAAAGGAAGGCATGCAAGAACCGCGTGCGTACAAACAAGTAAACAACAAGAAAATAATCAAGGAAATATCCAAACAAGAAACTATTTCGCAATATACCGTTAGATAGATAGATATAGATAGATAGATAGATAATTTATCGAAGCTCCCTTTACAGGGCTGTTCCGCAACAATGTAACAAAGTTTTAAAATTATAAAAACTAAAATCTAATCAATAATACAATTTACTAAACACAAAAGCATGCATTAATAAAAGAAGCGATTTCCTATCAAGCAAATGCTTAATGCGGTTGATTCTGGATAACTTAAACATACAGTTCGCTACGGTTTTTATAATATTTGCATTATAGTTAAGATGCGAGTCAATCATGACGCCCAAGTCCTTGGCCACCAGAACAGGCTCAATAACCTCGCCCAAAAATTGGACGGGAGGAGTGGTGGAATGCGGTACGCCAATGACCAACAACTTTGTCTTCTCGGGGTTAATAAGCAGAGAATTGGCACATGATTCAGTTCAGACACTGCCTCAGGAAGTTCGCATGGTGGAAGGGCAAGATTATCCCGAGCATTCTTGCGTATAAAATTAAGAAAAACCGGTCATGATGTTTCTTTTGATGCTTTTTCTATTCTGTCATCTCGTTCCACGCAATTTGATGTCCTGCTTCGAGAGAGCTTGTTATTTTCTACGATAAAACATTATGTTAACGCTAACATTATATATTTTCCTTCAACACTTTTCTATTTTATTTCTTCATCGTGTTGTCTCTTTTTTTCATTTATTTCTTCATCGGCATTCTGTGATGACACGTCCTTTGTTCTTGCGTCGTTTTGCTCTTTTAACTTCCTAAGTAATCGTTTATCACTTTCTATTTATGTAATAGTTTAGCTACTTATGCCTCCTTCATTCATTGTAATTTGTCACTCTGGTGATGTTAGTTTCACTTTATCACTTTCTTAATTATTCATGTAACAGTTTAGCTATTTATGCCTCCTTAATTCATTGTAAAGTTGTCATTCTGATGATGTTAGTTTCACTTTATTACTTTTTATTTATGTAACAGTTTAGCTATTTATACCTCCTTCATTTATTGTAATTTGTCATTCTGATGATGTTAGTTTCACTTTATTACTTTCTATTCATGTAATAGTTTAGCTATTTATGCTCCTTCATTTATTGTAAAGTTGTCATTCTGATGATGTTAGTTTCACTTTATTACTTTCTATTAATGTAATAGTTTAGCTATTTATGCCTCCTTCATTTATTGTAATTTGTCATTCTGATGATGTTAGTTCCACTTTATTACTTTCTATTCATGTAATAGTTTAGCTATTTATGTCTCCTTCATTTATTGTAATTTGTCATTCTGATGATGTTAGTTCCACTTTATTACTTTCTATTAATGTAATAGTTTAGCTATTTATGCCTCCTTCATTTGTTGTAATTTGTCATTCTGATGATGTTAGTTTCACTTTATTACTTTCTATTCATGTAATAGTTTAGCTATTTATGTCTCCTTCATTTATTGTAATTTGTCATTCTGATGATGTCAGTTTCACTTTATTACTTTCTATTTATGTAATAGTTTAACTATTTATGCATCCTTCATTTATTGTAATTTGTCATTCTGATGATGTTAGTTTCACTTTATTACTTTCTATTCATATAATAGTTTAGCTATATATGCCTCCTTCATTCATTGTAATTTGTCATTCTGATGATGTTAGTTTCACTTTATCACTTTCTATTTATTTAACAGTTTAGCTATTTATGCCTCCTTCATTTATTGTAATTTGTCATTCTGATGATGTTAGTTTCACTTTATTACTTTCTATTTATGTAATAGTTTAGCTATTTATGTCTCCTTCATTTATTGTAATTTGTCATTCTGATGATGTTAGTTTCACTTTATTACTTTCTATTCATATAATAGTTTAGCTATTTATGTCTCCTTCATTCATTGTAATTTGTCATTCTGATGATGTTAGTTTGACTTTATTACTTTCTATTTATGTAATAGTTTAGCTATTTATGTCTCCTTCATTCATTGTAATTTGTCATTCTGATGATGTTAGTTTGACTTTATTACTTTCTATTTATTTAACAGTTTAGCTATTTATGCCTCCTTCATTCATTGTAATTTGTCATTCTGATGATGTTAGTTTCACTTTATTACTTTCTATTTATGTAACAGTTTAGCTATTTATGCCTCCTTCATTCATTGTAATTTGTCATTCTGATGATGTTAGTTTCACTTTATTACTTTCTATTCATATAATAGTTTAGCTATTTATGTCTCCTTCATTCATTGTAATTTGTTACTCTGATAATGTTAGTTTCACTTTATTACTTTTTATTTATGTAATAGTTTAGCTATTTATGCCTCCTTCATTTATTGTAATTTGTCATTCTGATGATGTTAGTTTCACTTTATTACTTTCTATTCATATAACAGTTTAGCTATTTATGCCTCCTTCTTTCATTGTAAAGTTGTCATTCTGATGATGTTAGTTTCACTTTATTACTTTCTATTCATATAATAGTTTAGCTATTTATGCCTCCTTCATTTATTGTAATTTGTCATTCGGATGATGTTAGTTTCACTTTATTACTTTCTATTCATATAACAGTTTAGCTATTTATGCCTCCTTCTTTCATTGTAAAGTTGTCATTCTGATGATGTTAGTTTCACTTTATTACTTTCTATTCATATAATAGTTTAGCTATTTATGCCTCCTTCATTCATTGTAATTTGTCACTCTGATGATGTTAGTTTCACTTTATTACTTTCTATTTACATAATAGTTTAGCTATTTATGCCTCCTTCATTTATTGTAATTTGTCATTCTGATGATGTTAGTTTCACTTTATTACTTTCTATTCATGTAATAGTTTAGCTATTTATGCCTCCTTCATTCATTGTAATTTGTCATTCTGATGATGTTAGTTTCACTTTATTACTTTCTATTTATGTAATAGTTTAGCTATTTATGTCTCCTTCATTTATTGTAATTTGTCATTCTGATGATGTTAGTTCCACTTTATTACTTTCTATTCATATAACAGTTTAGCTATTTATGCCTCCTTCATTTATTGTAATTTGTCATTCTGATGATGTTAGTTTCACTTTATTACTTTCTATTCATATAATAGTTTAGCTATTTATGCCTCCTTCATTTATTGTAATTTGTCATTCTGATGATGTTAGTTTCACTTTATTACTTTTTATTTATGTAATAGTTTAGCTATTTATGCCTCCTTCATTTATTGTAATTTGTCATTCTGATGATGTTAGTTTCACTTTATTACTTTCTATTTATATAATAGTTTAGCTATTTATGTCTCCTTCATTTATTGTAATTTGTCATTCTGATGATGTTAGTTTCACTTTATTACTTTTTATTTATGTAATAGTTTAGCTATTTATGCCTCCTTCATTCATTGTAATTTGTCATTCTGATGATGTTAGTTTCACTTTATTACTTTCTATTTATATAATAGTTTAGCTATCTATGTCTCCTTCATTTATTGTAATTTGTCATTCTGATGATGTTAGTTCCACTTTATTACTTTCTATTCATATAACAGTTTAGCTATTTATGCCTCCTTCTTTCATTGTAAAGTTGTCATTCTGATGATGTTAGTTTCACTTTATTACTTTCTATTCATATAATAGTTTAGCTATTTATGCCTCCTTCATTTATTGTAATTTGTTACTCTGATGATGTTAGTTTCACTTTATTACTTTCTATTTATGTAATAGTTTAGCTATTTATACCTCCTTCATTCATTGTAATTTGTCATTCTGATAATGTTAGTTTCACTTTATTACTTTCTATTCATGTAATAGTTTAGCTGTCTATGTCTCCTTCATTCATTGTAATTTGTCATTCGGATGATGTTAGTTTCACTTTATTACTTTCTATTTATACAATAGTTTAGCTATTTATACCTCCTTCATTTATTGTAATTTGTCACTCTGATGATGTTAGTTCCACTTTATTACTTTCTATTTATGTAATAGTTTAGCTATCTATGTCTCCTTCATTCATTGTAATTTGTCATTCTGATGATGTTAGTTTCACTTTATTACTTTCTATTCATATAATAGTTTAGCTATTTATACCTCCTTCATTTATTGTAATTTGTCATTCTGATGATGTTAGTTTCACTTTATTACTTTCTATTTATGTAATAGTTTAGCTATTTATGTCTCCTTCATTTATTGTAATTTGTCATTCTGATGATGTTAGTTTCACTTTATCACTTTCTATTTATGTAATAGTTTAGCTATTTATGTCTCCTTCATTCATTGTAATTTGTCATTTTGATGATGTTAGTTTCACTTTATTACTTTCTATTCATACCTCCTTCATCCATTGTAATTTGTCACTCTGATAAATCGATTTTACGAGTTTAAAAACGAAACGTTAGCACTGATTAATTTTCTTTCAAAATTATGTTGTGTTATGGCTCTTTTTAAAGCTATATTTGCTGGGCAATAATATTCGTAACAAGATATTATTTCATACTGCTCAAGAAAGCTAACATGTCAAGTTTGAAAAACAAACGACTACAAAGATATCTATATTATTCAAGCACTATAGGCATATATCCCTGAACGTTTTAACCCAACAATCGGTACGAGTTGCGAAATGCTGATTTTAATATAACTAGGCTAGGTACAATAAAGTGAAGCATTGTAAACATTCTCTTAGATAGTATATGGTCCCTACGTATGGCCAAAACTTAACAAACAAGATTGAGAAAAATTCGGCAGGTACTTCATGTATGCCTAAAGCTGGTTTAACTTCATGTAAGCTTGTCCCCAACACAACTATAATCCTAAATCAAAATTTTGTGTCGGGACACAAAAATCGGCATACATGAAGTAGTCCCCCAAAATTCAGTTTAGAGTCCTTTATGTGAAACATTAGAAAATATCTCGTTGGTAATTTTAAAGTTCCTATATCTCACGTTTGGGGATTTTATATATCTGTAATATTTGGGTCTTTTTGAGCAAAATCATAATATAATTATCTTGTCAGCCAAAAATGTAATCTTCATGGAGTTTACGCTGTCAAGAGGCATTCCAAACCAGTTTTCCTTTGTTACTTTTACATCACACATCCGATAACTTTAACAACAAAAACGTCCATGAAGTTGAAATTTTCGGCTGACAAGATATATTATGATTTTACTAGTATTACGAATATGTAAAATCCCCAAACGTGAGATAGGCACTTTTAACTATTGTAAATAGTGACCCCAATTAATGTAGCTGAATATAGCTGAATATAGCTAAATACATTGGCACTCAATAGCACTTTGTCGAGATGACGTCAGTACCCATGTTTGTCCGCATTTACCCATAATTCTTGCGGCCATAACAAAAGAAAATAGCTCATTTGCAATTATTTGTGAGTCAAATTTTGTTTGTTTGTCCGCATTTTGAGCTATTAATAGCAACCACTTAAAGGGCTATTGACTCAAATAAAGTCATTCATGTATTCGTTCGTTCGTTCGTTCGTTCAATTGATCATTCATGCATTCATTCATTCTGATTCATCATTAGTACCTTGTGATATCTCATTATCATCTTCCATTTTCGCTTCCGTCCACTGTTTATCTAAACCAATTATTCGCTGTTTTTTTACCGATTGGCTTGATAATGAACCATTCAAACTGTGTCCTAACAACAAATACAAAACTAGTGTTACAATAATCACAGCGTGAACAGGTTCCACACCCAACAACATGCAGAGACTTTCCTATAACCCCAAATAACAATATTATTGATATAATTAAATTCTACTAGAATAGGATATCACTAGTAGAACAAAAGTAAAATGACATAAAAACAAAGGGTGAAAGTAAACAAAGAGTTTAGCACGGAAAGAGTTTAGCACGGATAGAGTGTAATTGAAATTTGGTCTAAATTCTTTTATGAAGCATCTCGTAAGTGAGACAATCAAACTTCCCTTGGCAGTTCTTAAACACTCTAAACTCATGGCTTCGGTTAAACTGGTCAAAAATTCCATGTGTTTCTAAAAAAATATTTCCAATCGTTCGTTCAACAATACGATGATTGAAGGTGCCGCGCTGTATAGCCGACATAATCCGTATCACACGTTTGGCCGTTAAAACGTTGAATTTAATTTTCACTAAAAAATACAGGTATATACAGTACCTTTCGCGTGGAGAAGCCATAGCATTAGAAGATACGATGTCTGGATCCACATTACTTAGTTCTCCTGATTTCGAATACTAAATAAAATTAAAGTAGCACTGTCATATTTTCGCCATCAATAACAGTGTGAAAAGTTATAATACTAAAACGATAGCGATATTTGTAATTATAAATTATAATTTAGGGTGTAGAAAATTATACATTGTAATTTGGCGGGTGTAAAAACTAATTGAGCGTGTAATTGGAAATTAGTACATTTTTCTGGCACTCAGCAAACTACACTAAGTAATTGATAATTATAGACCAACCTTTTTCAATGAATTGTTTTTCATGAAATAATAAAAACATTCTAGAATACTTGTGTTTTGTCACATTTATTTGAGTCTCGCTGTGTTTGGTTTATAGCTGGTGAAATAGGCAACTGCAGGTGTATTTTCCGCTGTGTTAACACAGGAGCAAAACAAAATAAGGAAAGATAAGGTAAGGTAAGGTAAGGTAAGGTAAGGTAAGGTAAGGTAAGGTAAGGTAAGGTAAGGTAAGGTAAGGTAAGGTAAGGTAAAACAAGGCAGGGCAAACCAGGGCAGTGTAGGGCAGGGTAAGGCAAAAACATGCACAGTTAAAAAACATGACTGAGTCCCATATATATGTAGATAAAAACAAGTAATTAAACTTAATCTACCGCTTTTTAAAACAAAATGGCATTAACAACGAAAAAAGAGAAAAAGCCAAGTTGTTCGGTCAGTACGAGTAAAGTATTTGGTTTTTTTCTTGTTTTTTCTTGTTTTTTTTCTCTCACAAAAGTTGCTCTTTCGCCGCTCGGTCTGTACGCATACCTCAGGCAAATACTCTACCTGTACAGACCTTGTTCTCGGTTATTAATTGTATTAATGTATATATCTTTACTATAGGCATTTATTTTTATCACTAAAAATATTGTAAACTTCATTTATGGTTGATATGACGAAAACGTCTTGATGCAGATACTATGTGGGTAAATCATAAAGGTGCTCTTTGAGGCCATGTTATAAAGATGCAATGACATTAAAAATAAAACGTCAAATCTTAAAGTGCCAATGAATCGAAAATGAAGTTTATCTTATTTGAAAAAACTCTTAAAACAATGAGGAATAACAACTTACAGCTCTTCCATATTTAACTCAGTTCTTGAGATATTTAGACTTATGTGATATTTAAATGAGCTGATCTATGTGGTAGCAAGTTGTACAGAACATTAGAAAATCATGTATATCTTTCCAATATTATTAAAATAAATCACTCAAAACTTTGTAATTGCTACAGCTAATGAAACAAAACATTAAAGACAAGCTTCGACTGATTTTGTTCAATAATTTTTAAGATATACAGGATTTTCCAATGTTGTGTACAACTTGCTACGTCATACATTATCTCATTTGAATATCACCCTAAGTCTAAATATCTCAAGAAGTAAGTTAAATATGCAGGAAGAGCTGTAAATTGTTATTCCTCATTGTTTTAAGAGTTCTTTCAAATAAGACAAACTTAATTTTCGATTCATTGACAACATGAATTCAGTGTTTTGGAAATATTAACCGTAAATATGACAAATATTATGATAATACTATGGTTTATTGGTGATGTTTTCAAAATACTATATTTATTTTTAGTAAAATTGTAAAGAAGCATGTATTGGAATAGAATTGTTCAATTTTTATGCTATACATAATGACGTTTGCTTGAAACTATTTCAATGTTTTGAACGAAACATTATGGAGTATGTGAATTGAAAGAGAATAACCATAAACTAAATGTCTGTTAATGTGCAAAAATGTCTCCATTAACATGGCGTCTACTTTTAAAATGCTTCTTCCTTGTAACAGCACCTATAAGGAAGAAAGAGTGAAAAGTATTTAAATAAAAAATAAGAATGGAGAAAAGATATGCTCTTTAAACATCGCTTTATAAAACATACTGACCATGGTGATTGGTAATAAGTTCAGAACGTTCTGAAAACTAAACTGCTTATTTATAAACACATTTACCAAAAATCTAATAATGGCGTAATGTTGGAGCAAAGGATGAGAAAAAGAAATGAGTTCTTAGAAGAACTGTTTAAAGATTTGAGAAATAAATAGGCTTAAAATAAAAGAGCACGATGCATTTCGGCAGACAATTTATCAAGTGCTACGTCTGCTGATAAACTGAAACTCAGAGCGAATATTTATAGGGAAAGAGGTAGGATTATGTCACCCCAATAGGGAAGTGAGACTGAAAACAAATTACTTTTGTCTGCACATAGTATTGGATTAAGGAACTTAATTAAAATGGATTCCATCACCTAGTTTATAGTTGGAACAATGAGCGGGATTTCTTTCATTATTAGATTTTGGTAAATGTGTTTGTAAAATATAAATAAGCAGTTTAGTTTTCAGAACGTTCTAAACTTATTACCAATCACCATGGTCAGTACGTTTTATAAAGCAATATATGCTCTTTAGTAGTAAAACCTCAGAAAAAACTAAATTTATTTGCTTACAATTATGTGTACAAGTAGTTACGTCTTTACAAGTAGTTACGTCTTTAGAAGTAGTTACGTAGTTACGTCTGACTCAGCATTTGAATTCGCGCGCTTTTTTCGCAACCGTTTCCTGATTGGCTCTTTAGTTATTCTCTTGTTTTTCATTGGTAAGGACTATTCATGACTTAACTTAGTGCTTACCACCACAGCCGTAAAGTTTCTTGGCTTGCAGGATGTCGGAAGGACTGAGCTGAATCCGCTGTCCTACTTGCGCTGTCTGATCTGATAGAATAACTGTCTCGCTCCAAGGTAGCTTGCCAAATATAGTGCGGGGATAATGCATGATGGATCCATAGTCGTAGGCGACATCACGAGAATCAATCAGGTCAGCTGGTAGCTTTTTAAAGTTTATTTCAAAACCTGTTAGGAATAAGAAAACTGCAGTCATAAATTACGTTTAAATAAAAGTCCTTTATGTATAATGCTTAGAAATGTTAATAGTTTTACGGTATCTGCTCTTATACTAGAGAAATAAACTTTTCATTCTCGTATTTTATGCTTCTTGACGCCGCCATTTTAGAATTTGCTCGACGGCTCAAAGTTGATGTACAGCGGTGGTTTTCTTTTCAATTTTAACGTCATCGAGTGCTTGCACTCAATGACGTCACTCCACTGTACATCGAGTCTACTCCAAAATGACATAAAATGGCGGCACCAGAAGCATAAAATACGAGAATGAAAACGTTATTTATCGAGAACAAGAGGACATTGAGTGCAAAGAACAAAAGACAAGCAGTCAATGACGTGAACATCGGAAAACTGGAAACCACTGCTGTACATAAACTTTGAACCGTCGAGAATTCTCTAAAATGGCGGCGCTCAGAAGCATAAAATACGAAAATGAAAATGTTATTAATTTCTCGAGTTCAAGAGCAGATATCGTCAAATTATTAACATTTATAAACATAACACTTGAGGGTCTTTTTATAATCTTTTATAAAAGGGATACTCCAGCCAAAATACAAGTGAAGTTCAGCATTCCTATCAATTTAAGATGATATGGTAGTTGAAGATGAGAATTTGAGGATTTTAATTGGCACCATATAATAAGCCAGTTGAAAGCTTCAAAAATCGCAATACCAATTGGCGGTCTGCCGTGCATGAAAGAACGAAGATTTCATAGGCAACACGCCGTGCTGATGCGGAGGCGGCAAGGGAACGCCTGTATGCACGACGCTCACGCGTTGCTACCATCTCACGGCCCAACTTGAATACCGCTCATTATGCCAACATTGCGGACACAAAATTTCCGCGCCAGAATTAGATTGATCGCACGAGTGCTCCTGTGGTAGAACCTAATTCATCTGACAAACAGATAATTTTTTTAATGTATCTGTTAATGTATCTGTATCTGCTAATCTTTATCATTCGCGATAGACAGCCTATATACCATAAGCCCAGGCTATTTTGAAACGGCCAAAATTCACTCCAGTAATAAGTCTTCGCCGAATATATTTCACCAAAAAGTCCTTTGAACAAATATGTACAAGGCCAGGGCTTATATTTGGAAGTTTACGACACTGAACTTTACCGGACACTGAGTAGAGACAAAAAATTACACTTCGTTACTAATGTAATGACTTCAGTAGCGGTCCAGTTATGTGTGAACCAATAGCAACGCTGTTTCAAATTCAAAATCCTGGGGACAAGATTATATAAAAAAGAACTGACACTCACCTGGTCGGACGAGGTCCCACGCTATCTGAACAAATTGATCTCGATCTGGGCGAGAATGTTCGTGAAAGAAGCCCAGAGTATGACCCAGCTCGTGAATTAAGTTTCCAACCTTACACTTCACAGATTTAGAACCGATTAGTATTTCTTGCATTCCTCCAAGGCGTCCAACTCGGGAAGCACAGCTGCGAATTAGAAAAAGAAGATATTTGAGAGAGACGGTGATGGTGACGATCAGTCACAGTGACAGACGGAGACATACTGAGACAAAAAATATAGACGGAGAAAGACAGACAGACAGACAGACAGACAGACAGACAGACAGACAGACAGACAGACAGACAGACAGACAGATAGACAGGAGATAATACTAGATCGAACTTACCCATCGCCAAATTGAAATTCCACAAAATCTTTCTCAGTTGTCCGCGGTTTGAATTTCACACATGTGCGATCCATCCAGTGTTTCATGGCATCATCCACAACTTTTTTCCCTTCTTCGTCTAAAACCAGAAGGAAAATATGTTTATGAAACAAAATACGAAATACTATATTAACCGATAGCGAGGTCTTTATGGGAACTTATTTTCCTGAGCTTGGTCGATCCAATATTTCACTGCACAGACATCACGCTCGATCAATAAGCTGTAATAGTGTTTTTGCTATTAAAAAATGAACAAAATACTCTTTTAATCTTAATTGGATTATGAATGCAAATTGATTTTGTTTCGCTCATCGAGGTAAAAATCTGTTTGTAATGCATTTCTTACCAATGTCTGACTTAAACGTATAGGAGACTTGTCCACCAGGCCACAGCCTGGCTATGTCTTTAATCATTGCTCGGTTCTCAATATCAGTTCGTTCATGCGCAAATTTAAAAGCTTTGTTTAAGATTTTCTGTTGTCCATGAGTTAGCATCATGTCTCCCTGGAAGTAGTGCGTGTTTAGATTTGCTTCCACTGAAAAATATAAAGCAAATTCCTTAAGCACATTTCCTGGCCGACTGTGCTGCGCTGCACTGCTGCGCTGTGCTGCTGCGCTGTGCTGCTGCGCTGTGCTGTTGCGCTGTGCTGCTGCGCTGTGCTGCTGCGCTGTGCTGCTGCGCTGTGCTGCTGCGCTGTGCTGCTGCCCTGTGCTGCTGCCCTGTGCTGCTGCGCTGTGCTTCTGCCCTGTGCTGCTGCGCTGTGCTGCTGCGCTGCTGCGCTGTGCTGCTGCCCTGTGCTTCTGCCCTGTGCTGCTGCGCTGTGCTGCTGCGCTGTGCTGCTGCGCTGTGCTGCTGCGCTGTGCTGCTGCGCTGTGCTTCTGCGCTGTGCTGCTGCGCTGTGCTGCTGCGCTGTGCTGCTGCGCTGTGCTGCTGCGCTGTGCTGCTGCGCTGTGCTGTGATTGAAGTTCAATCATCAGTACACAGTACTGTAATATGATTGAACTGCATGAATGGGATTCTAACCTTTCGCGATGGTTTCTCGTATTTTTGTGTTCTCGTCAAGTAACAGTTCTTGGTGACCGTGGATAATTGATCTGGTTTTCGTATTTGCTTTTGGCAACCCACTATGACTGGAAGGATTTCCATTTGCACTGCACTTAAATACTTTATCCATCAGTTTACCTCCTGAAAAGGAACAGAGACATGTAAGAAAAAAACATGGTCGCAAGTAAACGAGATGATTCTACAGAGAAAAACTTCGATAACGGTTATAGTCAACCCTTGCCATGAAAAGAGATAAACGATGCTGGTATAATATATATATAATATATACATATATATACATATACATATATATATACATATACATATACATATACATATACATATACATATACATATACATATACATATACATATATACATATATATATATATATATATGTATATATATATATATATATATATATATATATAATATATATATATATATATATATATATATATATATATATATATATATATATATATTGTTGTTTTACCAAGCACAGCGTCTACCGTATAATGTGTTGCCATTGTCACATAGTCTATATTGGAGAAACCGGACGAACAATTGGATCACGAATTAAAGAACACCTTCGGATGAAAAAGAACACCTTCGGATGAAAAAGAAAACTGTATACAATCACCTAAAATCACATAACATTAATCCACTAGAAGATTCCCCCATTACTTGGGAAATACTCCACTCAAACATTAAACCTTTTACTGAACGGAGAATAATCGAAGCACTGGAAATTAGAAATCATGCAAATAACATCATGAACGGTTGTATTGGTAGATCACTTTGCATTTAGGTGTTATGGTTCTTTTAAAATTTGCGTATAAAATTTTTAATATTGTATTGATAGTTTTTGGATTTTTTTAAATTTACATAACCATTCACTGTATAATATTTTTAAATTTACATATATTTTGTAATCCTTTGTCTTATTTTTACACAAATTTGTATATATAGAGGACGATTTAACAAACTGGATTTATTCCACTGAAGAAGCCTTCACCGGCGAAACGTTTGGAAATATAACTTTTTAATACTTTGCCTGAAGAAGTTTACCTGTCTTTATATTCATATATATATATATATATATATATATATAATTCAATCTACAGACACGTGTTTCGCTATACAACAGCTCATCAGTTTTGCTTGGAACAATCTGAATGAGTCTGACTATATATATATATATATATAATATATATATAGTTATAAACTTAAACATGATTCTTTGCTACTCCGAGTTTCACGTCGAGGCGATCTTCACGCATAACTGTATTTTTGTATTGCATTATAACTGTATCCGCTCTGTCTTTACCGGCTGGGAGGGCCGTACATGGAGAAATATTTCCCGGCGTGGTCTCAAGAATATTTTACGGTTTATAAAACGCGCATTTTTTTATGTCGAGCGGTCCGCATGGGCTCATACGGACCGCTCGTTAGCCAATAAGAAAGCAGGATTTGGTAGGATACGGATCGGAAAAAATAAACGGAATTACCTTCTATTGAATAGATGAGGGGCAGCAATAGTAGCAATAGAACGATCTTCATGATTCTGCTAAAGAAATCAAGAATTAAACGCATAAAACGTTTTCCTCATGTAAAACCGGACTAAAATTTAGCGCTCACGAGCGTCTGCATTGTTCAGTAGTCTAGCATCCTCCTGCTACAAAGCCCAAAACTAAAATACAATGTACTTAGTTCTCGACATCTAACAACAACAGTACTGTATGTGATGATTGTGTTACACTGAGTTTAACATTACGAGTGTTAAAATACGAATAACAATGACTAATGATAACTAAGATATATATATAAGTAAACTCTTATACGCTTCGTCTCTGGCGAATGGCCTTCGCTCGAAAGTACGGCTAAAGTAACTTATTGAATAGTCTAAAAGCTTTGAGTACTGCCAAGATAATGTGTAGGTCTAACGTTTCGAGCTAAGGCCATACTGCACTCCCAGCCAGCACAATGCACTTTTATGACGTAACTTATCGCCTGGAGTAGGCCTTTGTTCAAGCAAGGATATAACTCTCTATACGCGGTGGATAACTGATCGTTATCGGTTGATAAAAAATAGTTGCGCTGGGGTTGGTTGTTCAAAGCCAGGACAACGTATCACATGAATAAGTCAATAAACTTACTATCAAAATTGGGTAAGGAAGAGATAATATTTACCCACTGGAGGATAGCGAGTTATGCACGACATGGGATAGTGACTTTTCCGAGCTTCATATACAACCAGGCTCAGGCTTTGACGAACCGGTCCCAGATTCAGTATTTAATCCACTTACTGTATATACACAGCGGCACTAGAACTCTTACCTTTCGTTGCTATATCTTGTCTTATTCACGTCGTGGTGGTACATGTACGCGAGTGTTTATCACCGAGGTGCCACATTGTTCACTTTACCGGTCATCAGGTGAAAGCCGCTTTAGAGCATTCAATAACGTTGCCACCCGCTCACGAAGTCATGATTTCCCTCGAATTAAAAATAACGTAATACATTGTCTGGTATAGTCACTGCCGAAATACTGTGCAAAACACAGCAAATATATATAGGTCTAATGTTTTGAGAAAACCCTTCGTCGCAGAGTTATTCCGTCTGTACACTGTAGAACAACAGTTTATGTTGCTATATCTATATAATAATAATAATAATAATAATAATAATAATAATAATATATATATATATATATATATATATATATATATATATATATATATAATATATATATATATATATATATATATATATATATATATATATATATATATATATATATATATATAATTTTGACGGGGGGTTAGGGTTAGGATCTTTGTTGTGTTGGGGTTGGGTTCTAGCATTATAGATCAACCATTATCCTTAAAGAGCGATTTGTAAATTAAGGATAATAGTTAATTTAAGGGAAGAGACCGGGTTGACCATCTAGCCACGACCATTGGTAAGGTTGCACTGTTGGCTTCCGAAGGTCGACCGAAGCCGACAGTGACGTACTGGGCACCATCTTCGGAAAAGGTCGATCCACCTAGTCATCCCATCTAACCTCTTCCTAATTATTATTGTAATGCGTCGTTTAAAGATCGCGTAGATGCTCTCGCCATATCGGACTACTTTGGTCAAAACGTTGGGTGATGAGAAGGGAAGCGATTGGGGTTGTCCAAAACCTGCAATCCAAATTGCTTCTTGATGACCAGGCATTTCTTGCGAATGACTCCAGAAATTACTTTTAGGACTCTCTTCTTTTTCCAGAGTCCACACTACTCTACTGGCCGCCATGTTTAATTTATCATGTATTTATGGCCTGTCATTACATTGATCGTAGTTAGATAATTAGATACAGGTCGCCACCCATGTTACATTTTCTCAACGGGTAAAACCCATATTTCTCAATAGAGAATTACATGCGCAGGTACTGCCCAGCCTAGATGATCATCCCTGCAATCCTAATCAATAATCTTATTGACACTGACCCTAATCTTAACCCTAATCCTTACCCTAAACCCCGCCTTAAGTGTTAGCCTAACCCTATCATTGGAGCAACTTTTCAGCGTTACATACTGTAACACCTCTTTGTCCAGTGGCGGATCCAGGGAGTGGCGCACGTGGCGCCCCCCCCCCCCCCCCCCCCCCTTAAAATCCAACAAACGAGTGTTTTCTGTTTTTTACCATGTCAATGGTTCTACTTCTGAGTTTTTCTTAGTTTTTCTGAGTTTATATTAAAGTGTTTCATAATCTTGATGCCGTTTGTAATCGTGCATTGTTAGCAACGGCGTGGTGCCCTAATTTCGCAAAAATTCTTATCAGAAATCGCCGGAAAAGCACTTCTGGGCTTTGCAAAATTAAAAATTTTCCTGGGGGGAATGCAGACCCTCTAGTGGAACGCCTCACACCACAACATGCTGATTCCTCATGTGCACCCCCGCCCCCCCTTTCGAAAAACACTGGATCCGCCACTGTTGTTTCGCAATTTTCCTCTTTGCCGACTCGCTGCACATGTGTACTTTGTCACAAACACAAATACAGGTGTATGTACCACAGAATACCAGTTTTTTTATTTCTCTTATAAAATTTGGAGGAAACATGCTATATACTTTATTTTTGTGAATATATATTAGTTTTACTTAACGAACATATAAAAACAAAAAATGGATTTTTTCATAAAAATTCTTAAAAATAATCTGGATTAACTCTTTCATTACGGCTGAAAAACATCAAAAATTGAACGACCACGTTGTTCTATTGATATCTCTTGAAATAACCATAACTGTTGCGAAAGCTATACATTTTCTGGAAGCCCAATAAACCGGCTTTTACTTGTTCTTTTAAATTTCCCGAACAAAACACATTATGTTAATATAAATTAGCATTAATTATCATAAATCAGGTTGAAAAATTTACATTTTTCCAGAAAAGGCCATCTTGCACGCCCGCATAGCATCTTGAAAACTCAAAATGCCACCAATCGCAGAGTTGTTTATGAAATCAAATCAAACTTGGCGCTTGTCGAATTTCAATTTTTAATCTTGCGTTACCGTGTGCCGTGTTTTTCGATTGACGACTTTGCGGGTCATCAACGACCCATTTTAACTGCGTCCGTAGGGAAAGAGTTAACAAGAAATAAAATTCTATGTTTTGATACTTTTTTCCTCTTAATGCCTGTAAAATCCGAAAGTTTGAAAATAAGTTTGCAAACCAGCATAATTTATGTTGATCAATATGTCATTAATTAACCCTTAACCAACTGATTAGTACTACCGGGAGTTTCTATTTATCCCCTCGCCCGGACGGCGCGAAGCGCCGGCCAGCGCCGAAGGCGCTGGGGCGAGGGTGATAATCTTGACGGGGTGGTAGAATGTCCGGTCGTGTACAATGTCCGGTCGTATATGGGAAGTTAGTTCTGTGAAATGTTTGTGCGGCGTATATATAAATATAGGTATCCATCAACGGACCGACATTGGTTGTCTTGGTTACGATGACGTGCCACGGGGAAGAAAGTAGTAAACAAGGATATTTATGGATCTAAAAGGATATTTATCTGGTCGTGAGCGAGAACATAATTTTGTGTTGTTTTACTCGAAAAAACGTGAAATGTACGTGAAATGAGTAATTTAAATAACGAATGGCAGGCTGAAGCTGCACGAGCAAAAGAGAACGAGAGGGGACAGTCGTTATTAAAAACAAAATCTCAATACTGATGTAACAAAACCAACACAGCAAGAAGGATTGCGACAGAAACAAGTCAAAGCGACTCGAAGACGATATCCAGTGATCCAGTGTAGCAGTATATTTTGAAATATACAGTGTTTATTCTGTGCTTGATAATGAGCCTATATAGTAGACTATAGCTGTGTTTCAGTGTTTATACGACCTGGGCCTGGCCTACAATTTATAGTATATAAACAAGCATTACTGTATACTGGTCAGTGTTAATATATACACTGCTGTATAGTGAATAAGGGAGAGATTGGAGTAGAAAGATGATACATGGATTGTCAAGCTCATATCCTCATAAAATGATTCTGAGTCCTGGACAGGAATCGAACCTGTAACTTGATTGCTTCTAACCATGGAGCTACCGAGACTCAGATGGAGAGTGAAGCTGGTTACAAATTCAACATGATAATACATTCGGTTGATATTACAGCAGTGTATATATATTTACACATCCAAGCATTACTGATATAATATAGTGACAACCCGCGATTTCCGGTCGAGTTCAATAAACATTATTTTTAATACATTAATATGCCTTTTCAGCATAGTTTTTTGGTTAGGGTTGGTAATTTGGTTGGGTAGTTGTATTAGGATTTCGTTGAATTATAAAAGACTCTTGACTTGAGTGACGAAGGGCTTTCGCTCGAAACGTTGAATGTCTGAGACCTGTTACACACTATTTTGGCAGTGCACCAACCTATAAAAGATCTGTATTTCTGCCTACAATGTATACAGTACGTTGAACAATATTTTATCTTCAATAAAACAACCATGTCATGTTATTGTTTGTTAGTTGTAACTTGTATAGTCTGCATTGTGATTGTTCAGAAATCTTTAGACAAATGTTGAAATACTTAACCGAGAGAGTTGTACTATATACATTCTGGGATTGGGAAAAGTTTAGGCATTATTAATAATACTAATAAAAATACAGGATAGCCTGTTGAATGCTAACACATGGTATTGACGGGGTCCTGTTTCCTAACAAATTACAATTATTATTTATTACAAATATAAATTTATTACACATACTGTATTCATATATATGTCTACAATATGTTACAAAAACTAATTATAACTTGAAAGTTGTATAAATCCTACAAATGTAGTACTGTCAATTAAGGCAATAGATATTAGATAATGATCTTACATGTACAGTATGCAATGAACAAATTCATTGAGATTAAAATAGTTCTTTAGAAATGGTGGTAAAATGCCTTCAGGACATATTTCTTAACTAACATATGGTACCAATCCTAGGGTTTCTATTAACCGATCAGTTTCATGTCCAGACGGGATAGAATCCCTAATACTGTATTAAAACCAAATTTGCACTATATGCACCCTAGACATTTGAATGATAAAGAGAATGCACTTTCGTCCTTCATTCTTTAACAGTCTTTGGTGTCTTTTTATGGTTGATTATTTCATGAATCACAAGGTCGGTGAGAAGGTGGGGCAAAATAGCCTGGGACCTTGCAAGGGGCCTGGCCGCGTCGCCACATCAATCACTTGTGACTGGTGTAATCTGCAGACCAATGAAATGTTGCAACCATTTTGCATACCTAACACAAAGTACCAGTTCATCTCAACACTGTTCCCCAATTCCGTCGAATACTGTGAATTATTGAACAGAGGTGTCCAAAACAAAAATTATTGAACGCTGATGACGTCACTAGGACAAAGCGCATAACTACAGTACTGTATTACAGTAGTAAATTAGCAACTACGCTATAAAAGTTTCAAACAGTAGTGGGCGAGGGGTGTTGCGTATAACGTATTTCTAGTTACATTGGATAACCATTTGACTGGATAACCAATCTCTGTCGTTGCTAAACTTTTTGAAAAACTAATATACAACCAATTAAGATCATTTATGATTGAGAATACCATTCTTGTGGAACAGCAGTCCGGTTTCCGTACTCAACATTCTACGGAAACTACACTTCTTAGTTCCACAAACGAATGGCTATACTACAATATGGACAAAGGTCTGATTAGCGGTGTGTTGTTCCTAGATCTAAAAAAAGCATTTGACACTGTTGATCATGACATCCTAATATCAAAGCTTCAATTATATGGTATTAGGGGGACAAGCCTAGAATGGTTTAAATCGTATCTTGAGGAAAGAAAGCAAATTTGCACAATTAATGGTAAATTATCGGATGCGCGAGAAATTGGATGTGGGGTCCCAGACACCAGGATTATTTCCGAATTTTGGCCTTTAAGTTGTTAAGCCTGGATATCAGGCAGCTTAGCTAACAGAATAAACAGGTAAAGTTAATGTTTTTCAATGCAACACAATAGTATTACTATACAGGAATCACGCTGAGTAATCAGTTTTACTATCGGAAAACTGAATTTTTCAAAATTACTGATAAAAAACTGGTATTCTGTAGTGATTTTAGTATTTACCTTTCACTTCCACCACTATATATACAGAACTCGTGACCAAGTTAATTTTTTTACATCCAACAGTATTAGCACACATGACACACCAAATCCTGGTACAATTTGATAAACCGTTCCTTACTTATTGTGTGTTTTCTGCACTGGTATTCTGTGGTACATTAGGGTTTTTTCCACAGAATGTTCAATTAAAAAAATAATAAAGTCTACCAAATCTAGCCCTAAAACCCCCCGGGAAGAAAAAATACAGTGAAAAACTATACTAAAAAATATTAACAGGCCATATTATATGTATTTTACAAAAGATATGGAACATGTAAATTTGTGTGGTATTCTGTGGTACATACACCTGTATGGCGAAACTTTGCAACACCCGTTTTTATACAACTGCAACGTATGAAACATTGCACAGTGTATAACAGCGCCTTAACTCTTTCCTGTCCGGCTGAAAAACATCCAAAATTGAACTACCTCTTTGTTCTTTTGATATCTCGGGAAATATCCATAACTGTTGCGAAACCTATATACCTATATACCTATATACAACGGCATGTTGTAAAACATGGACTAATAAAACATGGACTGATAAAACATGGACTGATAAAATCATGTCAATTTAACAATTTACCTGCAGATATAAAAACGTTAAATTCATTTTATAGTTTTAAATTTAGACTTCGAGAATACTTTTTATCTTTGACTGTTTTACCGCAGTCTTAACTTGTGTATATTCTATATTAATTTTTAGCTTAGGCCCTAGTTTTTAGATTTAGATATATAACTACTATGCATGCAGTTTAAATTGTTTTTAATTAACTTATACTGTTTTTTATAACTTATAACTTATTACTTGTAACTATTATAACTTGTAACTTATTTGTATTTTAAATTGTACTAACTTACATACAGGTCCCCTATGAATACCAGCCGATTTGCTGATTGGGCCAACCTGTTTAAATAAAGTCATCTATCTATCTATAAAACATGGACTGATAAAACATGGACTGATAAAACATGGACTGATAAAACATGGACTGATAAAACATGGACTGGTAAAACATGGACTGATAAAACATGGACTGATAAAACATGGACTGATAAAACATGGACTGGTAAAACATGGACTGGTAAAACATGGAGGGTTAGGATCTTTGTTGTTTTGGGGTTAGCGATTATTTGTTAATGTATATAATTCATATATGAGATGTCTACATTAACAAATAATCGCTAACCCCAAAACAACAAAGATCCTAACCCTCCATGTTTTATCAGTCCATGTTTTACCAGTCCATGTTTTATCAGTCCATGTTTTATCAGTCCATGTTTTATCAGTCCATGTTTTACAACATGCCGCAATAAACCGGCCGTTACCAATGCTTTTGAATTTTCCAAACAAGACACATTATGTTAATATAAATTAGCATTAATTATTATAAATCAGGTTGAAAAACCTCCATTTTTCTAGAAAAGACCATCTTGCACGCCCGCTTAACATCATGAAAATTCAAAATGCCACCAATCGCAGAGTTGTTTATGAAATCAAATCAAACTTGGCGTGTGAGTGGATCTCATGTCCCTGGCGCTTGTCGAATTTCAATTTTTAATCTTGCTTTACCGTGTGCCGTGTTTTTCGATTGACGACTTCGGGGGTCTTCTATGACCCCTTTTGACTGGGCCGGACAGGAAAGAGTTAATGACATTCCTCCAGTGAGAAAACATAAGCAAGACGACTGTTAAAGGAGAACTGCAGCCAAAAATTAAAGGCTTTAAGTATTATGTTTAGAAATTTTAATAGTTTTACGATATCTGCTCTTGTACTCGAGAAATAACGTTTTCATTCTCGTATTTTATGCTTCTGCATGCCGCCATTTTGTAATTTGATCGAAGGCTCAGACCCGTTGTACAGCGGGAGATTCTTTTCAATTTCGACGTCACTTGAGTGCAAGGAACAAAAGACAAACACTCAATGACGTCAAAATTGAAAAGAAAACAACTTTGATCCGTCGAGCAAACTCTAAAATGGCAGCGTCCAGAAGTATTATAAAATACTCGAATGAAAACGTTATTTCTTGAGTACAAGATCAGATACCATAAAACTATTAACATTTCTAAACATCCTTAAATGCCTTTTATTTAAAAGTAATTTATTTTTTGGGTACAGTTCGCCTTTAAAGCGTGTCTATGAAACAAAAAATAGGTTTGCATTCTTTAAATGTTCAGTATGTATTTAGATCATATTGAACAGAAAAATTCTTAAAAACTTTATTAGACGACTGAAATAAGCTTTAAAAGAACGAACATATCAGCAAAAAGTGGCCACTTCCACGCGCGGCTAAATACCACGTGACTTGTTGGTGTGATGTCAAGATGTTTGCAAGTAGTGTAAAGATGGTAAAACAAAATACGGTGGAAGATATTGCGTTGCTGGGGCGCTCCTAACAACACTAGTTGCCGAATCGCTTGATATTTTTAAAAAATACGCTCATTCGCTCTCTGAAGTTCTCTGTTTATCAAACACCTTGACGTGACGATCAGTTCACTTTCGAGCTAAATTCGGACCCAGTCTCTGTGACACATTTTTTAATAAATTGGTCGATTGCGAGGCTTAAAACAAGTTTTCTAGTGGTAAATCTCAGAATCTAGTAAACAAGTTCGTAATCTTTGGAATGCGCATGCTCATAATCGGTCATACTGAGATTTGGGGATACAATCCAGTTCATTGAAACATATCGAGCAATATATTTTCTGGTTTCAGAAACTTGATAATTTTGAACGTAAGTATCAATTAACAATTTGAATTGTCATTAAAAACATTCAATGATCAAAAGTTGTCCTAACTGAAGGCCTAAACATAACAAAGTGTTTGAAATTGTGAAAAGAATCTTCAACATCGTGGTCTTAGCTTCATGTTATCATTGAAGTTTTATCCCGACGCAGATGTCATGCGCAGTCGAGATTATGAACTTTCTTATTCCCAGACTTTTGTACGCAATTCCTTCATACCGTGACATTTACCCCCCACGACATTTACCCCCCACGAAGACCAGCAGTAAAATTAAAACCGACCGATATAATTACACCAACTTCGGCTGAATTTCATTCACGAACGCAAAACCTCATGGACAATAGTCACTATATCAAAGCTGCCATTATAGTTCTTTGAACAATTCCGCAGCAAGTCAAATTACAAAACGTTTGTGAACCCAAAAAATAGTTCCTCGTCATATGTTAAAGGATTCCCAAGGCATCCAAAGGAACTAGTCGTATTTAGTTTTATTCCCCACCCCACCCCAGATATCTTTGTCGTCGTAAATTCGCCACTACAAGGACGTCAGACACAAGAACGTCAGACACAAGGACGTCAGACACAAGGACGTCAGACACAAGGACGTCAGACACAAGGACGTCAGACACAAGGACGTCAGACACAAGGACGTCAGACACAAGGACGTCAGACACAAGCATGACAGTGGCATTTCTTGATAATGTTTCGCTTCACAACATCATTGCAGCCAATGAACGTGATCACGTCAGGACTATAGTGCTTTTGCTTGCAACACCGGCACACCGACTCGAATTTCCCGGTCTTGTGATTAGGTCGGCTGAACGACTCACACATCCCAACGCAACTAGTAGTCGTCACATCTTTAGGTTTGCAATTCGGATTTTTATCTGTGATATTGACGTTAACTATCGAATATTCGACCTTACAATGGCGATTGGAGTCGACGTAGTTTGTACAGTAGATTCCGAGAATTAGCAGCAATGTTCCCGCAAACCAGTTAGAGCCCTTCATCTAGAAGACAAGAAAGACGAAACTTACTAGAAATAAAATGTGTGTCAGCAAGTAATCTGTAGGTTTAAGAGTTTTGCAACGCCATTACATTACATTACACTACACTACACCACACCACGCCACACCACACTACACCACGCCACATATTATTTAAAAACCCGATTTATTCACTGATTAAATCATGAATACAGAAATAGAATGCTATACACTATTGACTATACACTATACTACAAATATATACAACGCAATATATAAAAGGTTGAAGTACAGTGGATAGTAGGTTAAAATCGTTATATTAATTTAATTTCAGTTTCTTTAGTAAGCCCTGATGGTCCTGCAGAGAACCGTTTAGAACTTAAATGTGTGTGTTAGGCAGTCATAGCCGGAGGAGAGCCGAGGCTCCTCTTTCTTTTAGCTGCTACCCGAAGGTAGGGGTGGGCGGTACTCCTATCCCTGGAATCTTAAGTGTTGAGTTTACATGAGAGGGGGGGGGAAACCGGAGAACCCGGATAAAAATCCCTCGAAGCACAAGAGAGAATCAACAACTCTACTCACATGAGTCAGAAGCTCGGAAGTCAACACAGGTATTCCTAGATGGTCACCCATCCAAGTACTAACCCTGTCCAACAGGGCTTAACCTCAGTGGTGAGGGGCAACGCGCCTACTGCACGTGCCACCTGCGTGCTACCCTAGTACTACCCTAAATAGCACGATGCATTTCGGAGGCAGACAATTTATCAAGTGTTACGTCGTATGCTAACCAAAACTGAAAAATGACCCTAGAAAACAAGAAAGATGTAACTTACTGGAAATGAAACATACATCAGTAAGCAATCGGTTTACGTAGTTCTGCTAATTGAGTCCTGATATACTTCTGTTGAGAATCGTTTAGAACTTAAATATCACGATGCATTTCTAACTAACACTGGATGATTACCAAGCTTTTATACTGTAGATCAATGGAGAGTGACGTCATGCAGCCATAGAGATGACATAACGATATTGAATAGTGTGGGATGAACAACAAGGCTAACAAGTCTATATATTTCATTAGAACTAGAAGTTACTATCGCAAGGAAAGTGCTGCCTTGAAATCAATGGTCCAAGGCAGTCGTGATATTGTGCAAAATTTCAAAAATAAGTAGTGGGCTTATTGAAGTCAAAGTGGCAGCGGAGGTAATACAGCCTTGTAGGTAAGACCAGAGCAGCAAGCTCTACGTATATATGAAGGTCACAATGAGCTTGCTGGACCAAAGGTACTCTGGGGTTAAACATCTATCTGGGGTAAGACATTCATTACGCACAGCTATGGCCAGATGAAGCATGTGCGCACATTTGGAGATGCCTCACATCTGCCCCCTCCCTTGTTGACAACTCTTGTGTTTAGATCAATTTACGTAAATCAGGACTATTAATACAGTTGACTCTCTCCTAAGCTGCCGCCTCGAGGTCAGGAGTAAGTGGGCGCTTCAATGAGATGGTGGTTTAGGAGAATGTTCACCACATGAGGCCCAAACCTAGTGTAATTCATACGTGATTATAAATGATGTAATCAAAATGGGTAAGAAAATTAAAACTAGCTAAAAACTGTTTCTTAACAATGACTTTAATCTTGTTACAGAAGCATCTTCCTTAAGTGACCGCCTTTACAAAATCCCATTTTATTTCTCAGACAAACACATTGTTTTTCTTCCCACCACGGAGATTATAGTGGCCGATATATAGTCTTCAACCACGCAAATCAATCACAAAGTGCGCTTGACCATTAATCCCATAAGCGTTATGTCTTACGTTAATTAGGAGGTTGATTTCAATTGGGATATTCAGTCCTGTTTCTTAATTCCGCCTGTCGCATTTTTAATTTCTTGTCCTTTAACACTTGTTATTGTATATATGTTTTACTCGCGACAAATATATTAAATAAATAAATTATATAGATTAGTACTTTATTAACTATATAAAAACACATAACTTTGTTACTACAACTTTTTTCCTACAACTTTCTTCATCTAACTTTTCCTTTATCTACTTTGTGAATACGTTGTGATTTTGTATGGGACAGTTGTATAATACGTCATCAAAGGCAAAATTACAGAGACTGCAACACAACCAACAGCAAGGATGATTCTAAAAGCAGATTCAACAGGTGAAGGCTAAAAGGGATGACTCAAAAGGACCTTTACATTTTTTAGAACTACTAATCCTAACCTCAATCCAGATCCTAACCCTAACCCTGATCCTAACCTTGATCCTAACCTTAAACCTAGCCCTAACCGTAGCTATCCATAACCTAATGAAAAATAAAAACAAAACAAAACCAGAAAGGTCCATTTGAGTCATCCCTTTTAGCCTTCCCCGATTCAACACTGCCAACGGATGATCTCCTACACAACCTTAAATGGCTTAAACTTGAGGAGAGAAGGCGTCTAAACGCACTCTTATGTACAAATGTTTGCATGAAGAACAAGAAGGTGTTAATGTTGACTTCACTCGCCGTATGGATATACATGCAGGTCACAATACTAGAAGTAAACGCGACTACATTCTTCCTAAACCAAGAACAGAACAGTTAAAAAGAACATTTCAGTACTCCGCGCAACGCAAATATCGAAATCTTTATCACAGGATATGAAAGACGGTAGTACACTTGCGACTTTTAAAAGTTTCTATTTAAAGTTTCAACATTTTAATACTATTTGATCTTACTTATATTTTTGATGGGGTTACCCTGCTCAAATAAAGCTTCAATCTATCTATTTTTATTTACGAGATTATATAAAATACACGAGGATAAGAAATCGGTCTGATTATTCGCAGTGTGTAAACGTAGCATTCTTCGGCAGCCATTTATTTTGGGGTTCTGCCGTGAATTATTGATATTTTAATACTTGTGTTTAAGGTATATATGTCAACAATGTTATGGTGGTCTATGAATCTGTGGAGCACAACTGATCAAGATCTTAAATCCATTTAGGAAATACCGGCTTAGTTATAAGCCAACATGTAAGCCATAGGGTTTCATAGTATGTGCAGGTCTAGATGTGCTGAAGGATTTGGAATTGCACCATAACTCAAGATCTTAAAATATTAAGCAAAATCTTAAAATAACTCAAGATCTTAAAATAACCAAATAAATACTGGCTTTAGTTTGTAGTATTAACCCTCGGGGTCCGAAGATATAGCCAACGCACTGATTCATCCACATTTACTATATTGCTCAACATTATGGGGTAATTGTTCTAATGCTTAAAGTGCCTATACGGGGTTTGGGGATTTTACATATTTGTAATCTTTGGGTTCTTATTGCACACTAATTCAACAGTGAAATACAAAGAAAGTTTGGCTGTGAACTTTAAACACACCTGTTTAGACAAAATTCGCTCAATTCCCAAACTTTCATTGCATTTCACTGCTGCATGTATTTCACTGCGCAATGTTTTTGCTTGTCCCTGCGTTGACGTCATTTCCTGTGAATAGTAATCACTTTAGTGAGTGGTCTATGAAGGTATGAAGATGACATTTTCGCACGACAAGATATTTTAGAATTCTTCTCAAGAGACTCCAAAGATCACAAATATGCAAAATCGCCAAACCCCGGATAGCCACTTTAAATGATATACTAAAACTTCAGAAGAGGGCAGCACGATTAATACTTGGTGTATTGTGTGATATACCATCAGTAAATATTTTCTGACATGGTTACCAATTTATAATAATATGATAAAGATGAGAAAATACTCTTTGTTTTTCGTGCACTAAAATAAGCACCAATAAGCAAAACTCAAATGGGAAATAAAGTAACAAATATTTCCACAAGAGCATCACTAAGTAGCAAATGTGAAAATTATACTTATAATCTGTTTGAATTCAAACTAAAAGACTTTTTCTTCAAACGAAATTTTCTTGAAATGAAGTTGACTATTTAGAGAATTTTACATGTCTTAGTTGTAGGCATGTAGTTCGTTGTAATTGTAGTTGTCATTATAGATAATGTCGGTGAATGTTATAAATGTATATACGTTTTATATTTTTGTAAATATTTGAGGGATGTTAGGGAGAAATATATTTTTGTAACAATATAAAGAGAGAATAATACATGGATGTGCAGAAATATGAAATCTATTTCGAGTGTTGACCAGGATATCGAACGAGTGAGCGCAGCCAACGAGTGCCGAGAGATCCTGGTCTACACGAGAATAAATTTCATATTTCCAAGCATCCATGTATTTTTTTGTTTATTATATAATCAAAAAAAATAGAGCACAAGAGTGTAATGCTATTTTACAAACATTTAAAAACACGATAATCAACACATATGTGATTATCAGTTTTATTAGTGGCGGAACCATCAATAAAACACTGTCTATTATATAATAAAGACTATTATTATTACTATTATAGTTCTGTGTAAGATTTCGAATCAATCGGTGGCTGGACCACCACCACTTAAGATGTTAAATCAATCCAGGAAATACCGGCTTTATTTAACTTTCTTTATTTATAGGCAATATTTAATCAGAGGTGAAAGGTTTGTTCTATTTCATACCATCAGGGGTAGAGATGATATTCATTTAGATAAAAGTCTGCTATTTAATAGTCTTCACTGAAGTTAAGCCAGATCGCGTTTAAAGCCAGTTATTGGAGACATTATGTAATTTAAAATTAACAGATTATTTTTATATTTTACGGCCAATATTGTAATTAATTTTATACATTAGTTTTTATTAATGTACTTTCTAATAGGCTTATATTGTACTCATGATGTATTATTTTGTAATTTAGTTATCGTAGGCACAGCATCTTTGGAAATCAGCGTAAGCTGAAAGATTTCTGCGGTTAATAAAGTTTATTATAAAATAAGAAATTAAAAACCGCGCGCTGATTGGCTGAAAGCCGTGTTTCTATAACTCGATGGAAAACATGGATTTTCCTGCCATTTTTTCAAAAATGGACTGTAAGACGAACCTTTGCTCACAAACAGCTAAAATGTCGATAAATATGTTCTGTGACAGCCAACAAGAAGAAAACGAGAAGATTGGATGCTTTCCTTCACAGTTAAGAGCGTTTATATTCATTTGAGCAGCCGACGACGCTGTCTATAGCTTGAGTAAGGAGAATGTATATTTTCATCATTTTAATAAGAGTCTTATTACTTATTTCCTCAGTGTTATTTTATAAAAGAAATAGAAAACATCTTTCCGTGTTCCCATACGTTATAGAAACACTCGTGAAAGTTTGGGAAAATTCGAAATAGCGTGGAAACACTCGCCCCCACTACCATTTCTCGTTCTCCCAAACTTCCACTCGTGTTTCTATAACTCTATGGAAACACGGAAAATGTTTTCTATTTCTTAATTATTGTTATTGTACATAACGATTTGCTTTGTAGATCTCCGTATATACACATAACACACGACCAAGTTTTCCTTGACAAGCAGCCTTGTTCAAAAGTTGATCATGCCAGTTTTTGAACAAGGAAAACGTGTTCGTGCAGTGTACGACAGCGTCAAGGATAAATATATGTTATTTACTGGCTGGGAGGTCCGGATAAAGAAATATTTGCCCGAGGTCTCAAAAACGGCCCGAGGCTGCAGGTCGAGGGACGTTTTTGAGACCGAGGGCAAATATTTCTCTATCCGGACCGACCAAAAACGGTAAATAACATCTTAATTTTTTTATTATACAAGGTAAAAGACTTGAGTTACTTTAGTTCGGTAAAACTGCATTATTTGGATAAGGAAAGAAAAACAAACCAAAATACTTTAGTTTTTGTATAATATAGTTATTTCCAGCTTAGTTGAATCAAATTCTGTATTAGTTTTCCATTTTCCAGTTAATAATGAAGCAAAAATCACGATAAACATTTTTAGCATTTAGGATTCCGTGACCGTGGTCAAAATATCGTAAAATTCCGCCCACTGCTGCAGCCAATCAGGTTGAAGGAAAGGCTAGGATTCCGCCCGCTCACGATACAAAAAAAATAACTAATTTTATTTTTGTATTAATCGTGAGCGGGCGGAATCCTATTTAACAATTAGTCACTGAAATCGAGGTGACTATCGTTGAATATTTACCGAGCGCGAAGCGGCGAGGTAAATATAACGATAATCACCGAGACTGAGGTGACTAATTGTTTCGTGAAGAAAACATCGAGCATAACACAGTTCAAACTGTTTGTTTAAAACTTCTCAATTGAATGTTCAGTTCAAGCCTGAAATTATACTAAATGACAGTTTCAAAAACACACTAACGATCAAAACAGACGTAAAAATACAAAAAATTATACCATAAACAACTTCCTTACCCTTATACAGTTCTATCTTGAGAGAAATCTGATATATACAATGTCTTTATGCTAGGTTTTTGAGCCTTTTCGACGATTTTTTAGTTATAATAATATATAGTCGCGATTTTGAAAAAAAATTCGTCATGTTTTAGAAATCATACATCAAAATGATGATTCCGAAAGGGGACTGGAATAGAACGAATAAATATAGTCTGGAGTGGAAACAAAAAAACACTTTTTCAAGTATGATTTCTAGTGAAGTGATAAGTCACCGCGCTACACGGTGACTATCACTTCACTAGAAATCATACTTGAAAGATTATGCTGTATAATGTAATTAGTCTCTCCATATGTGTGAATGCATGCGTTGTAAAATGTTGAAGCATTATGTATTTTTATATGTAGTTTTTTATTGTAATTTAATTATTTACAAATTGTATATAGTACAAACGGCCACTTGGAAACCAGTTGCCTACGTGCTGTGAAGGGTTACCGTTTTTAAATAAGTTTAAATAAACAAATATACAACCTGGAATTACATATCCCTTTGATTGAAAACAGTATCAAAAAGAGAGTCTGTATGATGGTGTTCGACTCTCTTAACGATAATACATGGTAACATCTGCGATGTTTTTATGAACTTGTTGAAATAATTGACCACTTTGAAACTTCCTAAAATACACACTAATATAGGACAAAATATTTTTTATTACATATTAGATACATAGAAACTAGACTCTTATCGTCTCGAACACAATTTAAAGGAGCTACGGAAAAATATTTTAGTTACTGTTTTAGTTGGCTATTTTTTATATATCACTTTCAATTTTTGTATATATAACTTTTTATATATAACTTTTTCAATTTAATATTGTTTTGTATATCTTAATAATAATAATAATAATAATAATAATAATAATAATAATTTTTTTTAAATTTTTAATAATATAATATAATAATAATAATATAATAATAATATAATAATAATAATAATAATAATAATAATAATAGCAAGCGAAGACATTGACAAGGAGATGATGTGGCGATGGCTGGAAAATAGTGATCTAAAGCCAGGAACAGAGGCTTTGATATGTGCAGCCCAGGAACAGGCATTAAGAACTAACTACATCAAGTTCAACATTGACAAAACAGTAGAATCACCGTTGTACAGGCTCTGTGGAGAAAAGGGAGAAAGCGTGGGACACCTAATCAGTGAATATACAAAGTTTACTCAAAGAGAGTACAAACGACGCCATGACAATGTTGCAAGGATTATTCATTGGACACTATGTGGAAAATATGACATAGAAAGAGTAGACAAATGGTACGAGCATACCCCCGAAGGAGTGGTGGAATCAAGATGCTTTGGGATTTTATAATTCAGTGTGACCAATACATAGAGAACGGAAATGCATGATAATCGATATTGCTATCCCGGGAGACAACAGAGTCGGAAAGAAGGAAGGAGAAAACATAGAGAAATCGCCATTTTTCCCGCCCGCATGAGAGCCGGCAATTTTTTACGCCCGCCATTTTCCCCTCCCGCATGAGAGAGATGCCTGCGGAGGAGGCTAGAGAAATATGATGAATTGGAGCGAGAGGTTAAACGACTGTGGTCGACGAGGAAGGTATAAATAGTTCCAGTTGTAGTTGGAGCTCTAGGAGTGGATAGAAAAAAAAAGGAATCAAGGTGAAGATTGAGCAAATCCAGAAAACGACACTACTTGGAACAGCAACGATACTAAGAAAAACATTAGAAAACTAAACAACCCAGTGTCACCTTAGTCTACTGGTTGTAGAAGTTGATACGACATGAGAAGGAGGCTCAATGTGTGGTGAGAACTATGCAGATGACATTACTAATGACAATTGCACGAGACACTGCTGCGTAAAGTACTAAGTAAAGTGGTCCAAGAGGATTGATATATTTTCTGTAGTGTTGAAACATGTAATCTTAAAATATTTTGATAAAACGAGCTACTATGTAAATCCAGTCCCCAAAACAAGTGTTACTTAAGGTGATTCCTCAGTTTTGCATTGCGCACATTTACTGCGCACATCTAATAATCAGTTTTTATGGCCATTATTGCACAAACAATTCTAGGACTTCATTCTAGGATTCCATTTTAGGACAATTTAGTGCAAATCTAACAATGGCCGCTTATGTACTGGTAAGGAAGAGTTATTAAGGGACTAAATCATTTTTTTCCAAGAACGGTAACACAAGTCTAGCTAGGGCTCCCTGTGCAAGTACGGGTTCGTAAACTACTTGATAATGCAGGTTTAAGGCCATATTTCTTAAAGAAAGTCGGTGACCATAATTTTTTCCTTAATAATTATTTTCTACCACTTTTACGTGTTATAACAGAAACTTAGAGAAAAATCATTTCTACAACTTACAATATTTTATATTTTTGATGAATGTTTCTTCAAATAACATGTCAAAGAATATCGGAAACGACCTTTCTTTATCATAATAAACCCTGTTAGCTGTTTCTTTTTCCCTAAAATACCATGTTTTCTTGTATAAAATTACTAGTTGCGAAAATTAAAAAATTATCTTTGTCAAAAGGTTCAAGAAAAAGTTGTGCAATGCGGTTTTTCCTCAACTCGTAAATTGGTCACAATGACGTCACCATACAACCTCGTTCCCAGGGCATTTTGCCTCCTCGGTGGAAGGTCCGCGAAAATAGCCCTGGGATCGGCTGGTCACATGACACCCAGAATTTCTGGGTGTTTAGATATGATAATTTTTGTGGTCTTTGTTCCATTGCATTTGTCTACTTTGATGACCTGAATAATTGAGAAATATTGAATGCTCTTCAGAGTTGTTCATGTCAGCATTCGTCGGCATAAAAGCAGCTAAAAAGCTTAATAATCCACCATACATCCATGGTTATCTCTTACAAAAGGTACGAAGAAGCATATATCCAATTTAGCGAAAGCTATCACTTCTAATTTGCTGTAAAATTTGAAGTCAGCATTCAGATTTAGATGAATAAATTATACTCGGTTGAATTCAATTAATTCAATTAAGTTTTATGATAAGCCAATCGCATTATAGAATGGACCAGCCGATCCCAGGGCCATTTTCGCCGACCTTCCGCTGTGGAGGCAAAATGCTCTGGGTACGAGGTTGGTCACCATACTGAGTAAGAGGTGACCTGCGATATGCCATATCTTCTAAACAAGGTCGGTGACCCCAACTTTCTTTTTTGGTTTTAATATAAGTATGTCAATAACTTTAAGACTGGGAAGTTTCAGCGCAAATTTTCATTTCGGAAAGAATTACTGAGGAATTACCTTAAATGAAAGTTCTTTGTCGCCTTAGATGAGAATGGGAATTAGTTTTCTTCTAATCGTTTTCATTTTAGAGAGATTTCGCTTTGTTTATCGTATTTTTGTAAATTGAAGGCCGCCATTTTTGTTCTGATTGCGGGCGAACGCGGTCGCTTCCATTAATTTTGACGTCATTCAGTGATGGAAATACTATGAAAAGAAACCCTTCACAATAGCATGACAATAATGTGGTCTTAGTCTATTGTGGAAGATTTATATTCATAATAACAACAATAATAATAATTGTTATAGTTGACTTATGATTATAATTGTTATAATAATAATAATAACAATAACAATAATAATATTTATAATTATTATTTATAATAATAACAATAATAATAATATTTATAATTATTATTTATAATAATAACAATAACAATAATAATATTTATAATTATTATTTATAAAATAATAACAATAATAATAACAATAATAACAACAATAATAATAATAACAATAGTAATAATAACAATAATAATAATAACAATAATAATATTTATAATTATTATTTATAATAATAATAACAATAATAACAATAATAATAATAATAACAACAATAATAATAACAATAATAACAATATTCGCAGGCCTTGGTTCAGCCATGATCATAATAATAATATAATAATAATATCAATAATAATAACAATAACAATGATAATAATAATTAATGTTATTATTATTATTATTGTTATTATAATGATAACAATAATAATATTCATAATTATTATTTATAATAATAATAACAATAATAATAATATGATATAATATGATTATATTATAATAATAATCATATAATAATAATATATTATTAATTATATATAATAATATATTATTAAATATATATAATAATAATAATAATAATAATAATAATAATAATGTATTGTTTTGCTCAAACGCTAAAACGTAAGTTATATTTCGGCGCTTTCTCAATATGTAAACAACTAAAATATAATCCCAACTACATGTGCTAACCCAAATACTGGCCAGAAAACTAATCCTTTTACTAACGTCAACACGAATTTTAATACTCAATGCTATAATCTTAATACGAATTCTAATACTAACCCTAAAACTGATTTGGGTTGATAGTATTATACGTTTCCATTACATTATTGTTCACTCTATCGAAAAAGTTAATAAACATAACGCCATGCAGGATATCAAAGCTGCCATAAATATTCAAGCAGCGTTATTGTTATTGAACCAGGTATGAGGTACGTTCAGGGAAAACGTGCTGATAATTAGGTGACGACGGAGACGAGGTTTTAATTTTCGCATTCTAGAGTTTCTGGTGTTCGGCGAATCCCGAAGCTGCGAGTTCAAATGCCTCTTGAGTCGACAACTTTTCCCAGTCGAAATCACGATGATAAATTTTCATGTCGCCAAGAATATATATAGACAAGTACATGGAAGCCGGTTATTGAACCACGGTTATTCTAAACACTGCGATGACCCATTTAGTAGTATAGTTTCAAGCCATACAGGTAATTATTCGCGAGAAAAATACACCGGCAACGATACAGTGAACGTGAACAAAAAATTACTCAACACGATTGCATGTAAACAGCCTTCAAAATGCTTCATATATATATACAAACAACGGAAAACCATTGGTTTTGGATGACGAACATTATTCCTTCTAACTAATTTACTGGACATACTACAAAAGACACCAGAATAGTTTACTAACCGTAGCAAAACAGGTGTCAGTTTAACAGACACGAACGATCCGCGAATCCTTCACTCCAGCTCCGTCTTCGAACCTCCAGCACACCGTACGACCTCTATACCGCGTAGAGAATAGAATGTTCAGCAGCTAAATGATATCAGTCACCTCAGCCGGATAGTTGACTTGTTCAGAACATTCCTTGTGGAATACACTCCTAGGTAAACAAGTTTAACCCTATCAAAATATTTTGTTAACGCGTCCAAACTGAGCCAAGCAAAGAATCAACAATGTGGAGGGTTAGAATCGGTTGTCCTGCGAACGACTCGCGGGAGAATCGTGAACTCGGTCTATAGCGTTATAAAGCGTGACAGTCAACGTTTACCGATAAAATGCTTGGTTTGCTTCATGTGTGGTCAATGTCTCGGCTTTGGCGGTGAAACGACGAGTTTATATATAGAGAGAGACATCGCCTTTTGACGTCACACTGTGATCAATACAGACCTTTGATGGGCTATTTTAACGCACAAAGTATCGAGTTCCTGCATGTGTTACGATGCGTAAACTCCGGTCTAGATAACTTATAATCCAGTGGGAAATACAGCTGGCCATGAATTAGCAGTTATTCGAGTGAAAATAAAGGAGAAGTCATCCCATATACCCATGTCGTGGAGAACTGAACTAGTGCGCCCACATAGGATGATGTTTTCTGCCAAATAGGAAATCATAATGAGCACTAATTTGAACGATCAGGAAGTTCGTTCCGGGGGAAATGACATAAGCATTTATTATACGTGCACGAGTTCGACCGTGTCCTGTTTACGTAAACGAGTAACTAACATATTCTGTTCGAAGAAAACAAAAACATACCGTATACGAGGACCGACGTGCATGGAAATTAGGATACTATATCGTCTATGAAGGCAACCTCAATGATGACGTCATTCAATCAAAATAATTCTTCGTGGAAAATGATATTTAGTCGCGAGAGTAACCTCAATGTCGTCCTCGACTCCTCGTTCGCTTTACAACGATAGTCTCATTTTCACTTCTTCAGGACGAGATTAGAGATGACAGCTGTTCCTTAATATCGACATTAACACAGACACTGCAATCGTTTTAGCACTACTGAATCCTGTTGTTATATTGCTATTTAACGCCGTCCTTACATCTTAACTTAAGGTCCATATTAAGCTCCATATTAAGGTCCATATTAGGGAATCTAAGGCCTGGTTCAGACGCCGAACTTTTCATGAGCCGCACCAATATATATATATATATATCATTTCTAAATGCCGTTTGTCAGTTGAATTTTTAAAGAAAACGCGAGGTCCGAGTCTCTGTGAGAAAGAAAATGTGGATAAATAACTTAACTCTTTGAGAAATCTACAAAACTGCGCTTCCACGTGAGGATAAATATGTCAGTGAACCCCGTAGTCCACCGTTTTCGGAATCCTAAACTCCCTATTGTCTGTACACAGTACGATGTTTGAAAGCCATATGACGCACAAATAATGCGATGACAGGCAAGGAATTCTCAGTTGTCTATTCATGGCAGTTCCAGCTTTGTAAACACTAAGGTGCTGTAGTTATATGAGCCGGGCTTGTGTCACGAAAGTCTTTCCTCGACCCAAAAAGATTATTTGAATTAACTTTATGTTCTTCCTACAGACAAACTAAGTCAGTTCTACTTTGAAATATCATTTTGGATGTCTATAGTAGCCGTCGTGAGAAAAACTTCGTTAAGAGCTAATCAGCCTAAATATAAAGCTAAAAGATATTTAAAATGTTTAACAATAAACTGAAAAGAAGCCTCAAGCCACATGTGGCCCTTTGTATATAGCGTTCTCCAGCAGTGGCATAAAAGGTCCGCTATGCGTACATGTATTTGCGCCAAAGCCAGCACTGTGGGAATCTTGTCATGTGGAAATGCCCTTGGTCTTCAAGCTTGGTCTTCGATCATCGATGCCTGTGCCATGCGCGCGTAGAAGGATTGAGACGCCTGGGTACGAGGCAGTTGGGCGAGAGCGCCAGACGATTTTACTCTGTCTAACGCTAGACGGAGATTGAATATGAAAATAATCACCATTGAAACAAATTCAACAAGAATTTACAACCTCACGTAGTCTGACCTGCCAAACGTCGTCAGTTGCATGCCGATGGCAATATAAGTACTTTAACGCGTAAGTGTTTTTCCGACATATTCATCATCTCTTTTTTATACTATATCCAATATAGTGGCCACAATTGCGGTTCCGATAAGAAGAGACACTGATTCCAAAGATTTACAGGAATAATAGCAGCAAATGAGACCTTGGAAAACAGATCAGTACCATGCGCAATTCCGACAATCAAGACACAGCATGGTATACTGTATATATAGTCATTACTCACATGTATATATATATAAAATACACACGAAAATTGCACAGTATATAAGAATTAAGTGCCAGCCTAACAAGGTTGTGGTGAGTAAAATGCAGTGTAGAAATACAAATCGAATACTCTATAAATTAAAGGTTGATGTACTGCCGAAATAGTGTGTAGGAGGTCTAACGTTTCGAGCGAAGACACTTCGTGAGAGAGGGTGAAACGTAATGCATAATAGTACATTACCACAACAACATTGAAATCCTAATTCTCTATCACAGCTTCGTGAGAATGTTTGATTGAAAGTGAGATTGTTTTTAAAAAATACGGGGATGTTTAATTTCCCCTCTCATCTCCGGAAACTATAAATAAAAAGCGTGCGATGATTCTATCTCCCCTTTCTTTTAATATCTCAATCGTTAGTAACATCTTTATTTAGTTTGAAAAGGGAAAACTCCCTGTTGCATGCCTGTGTTGCCTCCTATGGTTCACCCACGCAACACGACACGAGAGATGAAATTAATAATCTGATTTGTATACACAGATGTTGCTTGGTGCAAATACTAAACAAGCTAATGAAGCCATTTGCGACTGATGGAGAAATTTATGGCATGAGAAATGGCTAAATATAGGGTCAGTGATCGCTTTACGTTACCTCTTGTTGTTAACCAATTAAGATCAGGCGATGATTAATTAGCACAGAAGACGTACGTAATAACCATAACCTAACCTATAAGCCATCTATTGTACTAGAAGTTCTTATCAGAAGTGAAATGCTGCTTCGGAACATACACAGCAGTGGGTATATTAGAAGGGTATTCCAGTTCGTTTGTTTGATTTGAAATATGACCGCTCGACCGCCAGATAAGTCGTTCAATTCAGAAATATAAAAAATAAAATATAAGAGGCTTGCTCGTTTCGAGTAAATGTTGTGGTTTAGATTGTTATCGAGTTGAACACGGCAACAAACGACAGCGTCTTAATTCAAGGTCAAGGAGACATTATAACCTCAATATATTTTTACTTTACTTGATTTACTTGATATATATATATATATATATATATATATATATATATATATATATATATATATAATATATATATATATATATATATATATATATATATATATATATATATATATATATATATATATATATATATATATATATATATATATATATATATATATATATATATATATATAATTATATATATATATATAATTATATATATATATATATATATATATATATATATATATATATATATATATATATATATATATATATTAAGGTGTGGCTTACCCACCAACGACGATTTCCAGCAGAAGGATCCAGAATTGGATTCCCAGTTACCTCCAGAATATGGAATGTAGATACGGAAAGAGAGGCAAACAACTTCTTTACTGGTCCTTTATTTGTTAATTAACAAATATATATATATATATAACAAATATATATATATATATATAACAAATATATATATAACAAATATATATATATATATTTTGAGCACTTTGGTGACTCCACAATACAACCCTACAATGTGTAGCCGTACATAGTGGGTCCCAAGTCCACAGTTACCATAAAGCCATATGGTGATAGCCGGTAGGGCACATTGTATACTTTCATGTATATATATATATATATATATATATATATATATATATATATATATATATATATATATATATATATATATATATATATATATATATATATATATATATATATATATATATATATATATATATATATATATATATATATATATATATATATATATATGAATATTAGTGGTTATTATTATTATTGTGGTTAGCCGCTCTATTAATTATTCACATCTGTCATGTTGAACATGTTGCACGTTCGTAACGAAACGTTAGTAAACATGTTTTACGTTTTGACTTGTCTCCTATTATGGTGTTATATTTACGAATTTTGAGCTCGGCTCTAATTATCTTTATACTAGGACTTCTTATCAAAATGCTGCCTCGGAACACACACAGGTAGCAGTGGGTACGGTTGGAGGCTCCATGTTCAGGATCAGGCATTCCAGCAGAATAATGCTAGAAATTTTCTATAGCATCAGGGGTGGCGCCAGAGGGGGGGCAGGGGGGGCTACAGCCCCCTCGTCGGGGAACCTTAGCCCCCCTGTCGGGGAAAATTAACAATTCGTCGGGGAACGAGCCAGAAGAAAATAAGAAAAAAGTTCGTGTTTTGTTTTCTTAGAATCGTAAAAGTTTTTAAAACATTAACAAACATTTCGCTAAACCACAAATCTATCACCTCTGTGTTGTTTCGGCGCTCATTGTCATCTAGTTTTTGCGTGAATATTATTGTTAGAGTTAGTTTCGTATACAGTAAGGAAAAACGGAATATAAAATCATGATTTTCACTTTATTTTTATTTTTTTGTTAGAAAAAAATGCAGGAAATAGCTTTTCAGAGGCTTAGAAAATCAAAAATTTCCCGGGGGAGCATGCCCCGACCCCCCTGGAAAAATTACCACTACCTGTTAGCCCCCCTGTCGGGGACCTTAGCCCCTCCGTCGGGGAATTCCTGGCGCCACCCCTGTATAGCATGAGGATCAAATAAATAGAATGCAGAATCTAAACCACAATCTAAATCAAGGTGATCATATAGCCTTGTAATATTAAAATAACATACGGCGATCATATTGCGCGTTTATAATGTCAACATTCAATATGACCAACGCCATACATCTAATTCGAACAACATTCACTCGAAACGAGCAAGCCTCGCGAAGTTATAAATTTTTCATTCAAGCGATACTTTTGCCAAATCGATTATATTACGATTGCGTTTTACGCCCGGAAAACTCGATTGCCAAAAATGAAGTGAGTAGTTCGGATTGAATGCCAAAATATTTTATGATTTGAGCTTTGCGTTGATGTTCTATTTAACAATTAGACAACGAGCCCGCGTTTTCTATGAGCAGATAGTCAACGAGGCGGAGCCGAGTTGACTATCGCTCATAGAAAACAAGGGCGAGTTGTCTAATTGTTTTAGTATAAATTGACAAGTTTCTAACCCAATAAATAACTTTTATTTCGTATTTTTCATGGGAAAAAAGTAACTATTCTTTCGAAATCAGGCGACTTTTTCCCCAGAGGTTTATATCAGCGGATAGTAACTCCTGCGATAGCCAATGAAAATTGAGGATTTGTGATATAAACTTGTCAATTTATACTAAAAAGGTTTATCCGAGGTTTGTTTGTCCGAGGTTTGTTTGTCCGAGGTTTGTTTATCCGAGGTTTGTTTGTCCGAGGTTTGTTTGTCCGAGGTTTGTTTGTCCGAGGTTTGTTTGTCCGAGGTTTCTAATATGACCGTGACGTCAAATCAGTCAACATTTCGGATACCGTAAACTGCGGAATATAAGCCCTCCGTTTACAAGCCCCTCCGTTTACAAGCCCCCCGTTTATAAGCCCATCTATCTACAAACAGAAATTATATTCCGGTTATAAGCCCCCCGAATATGAGACCCTCTTACTAGTAATGTAACCGTAAACTGCGGAATATGGGGTTTTGGGTGGGCTTATATTCGGGGGGCTTATAAGCGGATAAAAAACCCCGTTTGGGAATGATCGAACTGCTAGTGAAATAAATTGAGACTAACATACGGCATTATCAATATACGTTTTTTATTTACTGGTCTTTAATTAATCAAGCACCTAACTTTCACAATAAATCAACAAAAACACATACCAGTTTTCTAAACAAAACAAAGGTAACAACCCGAATGTAACTAGTAACTCAACAAAACGGAGGTCCTACTTGGAATTCATCTTGACAAATATTATTTGTCAGTTTTAACGTCAGTCTGATATACTGAATAAACTGTTATTCTTCTGCTGAGAGAAAGTTGACCTATTTGCAAACGTTGATGGTATACGCTTGAACGCTATACTAGAGATTTTATCAACTTTTTCACTCAAATCCTCAAGTGTTGTGTTGGCGTGTTGCGTAGACATTATATTGTAGAAATTCAAATCGAAAACTCTAAAAGGTTGGTGTACCGCCGAAATAGTGTGTAGGAGGTCTAACATTTCAAGTGAAAGCCTTTCGGGCTCATGCCGTCGTGTCAAAGAGTAAAACGTAAAATCCTTTTTCCGTTTCATTGTCTGAGTCTGACAAAGGGCCTTGGCTTGAAACATTATACACCGCCTACTACACAGACACAGTATTTCGGCAGTCAAACATAAGAGTTGGCAATTTGCTGCGCACTTATATTCATATTGAAGATACTTAATGAATAAATCAGCCTCACTGTAATCAGCTGTAATACTGTGATCAGCTTTATTACTGTAGAATACTGTATATGAAGGGTTTAAACGTATGCAGAGATCACAGCTTAGTAACATTAATTCCACGATGTCCGCTACGGAAATCGATGCTGCAGAATGCAAGCTTCTTATCGCTATGGGATCACGCTCAAACCATTGGACTATGAATAGATCAGACAACCACGTATTATTTATAGTCATATAAAGCAGTATGAAGGTCACGAGGTGCAGTAATTAGAGTAGCACATTAACCATAGGTAGCCCAGACACACATTGCGAGTATGAATAGATATATAACAAGTAATATTTGGCATTTCACTCGATTAAACTACATGTTCTCAGGATTATGGTGAAGGAAAATTTCGAGTGTTGGAATATATTCATTTTAAGCCTGGTTCTCACTTGTCGTAAGAATCGTAAGAAACGGGGATTTTTCATTTATCGGCGACCGTCCAAATAGAAATGATTCCGACTTCTTCCGATCAGATCGACGACAGTCTGGGACATTGCTCCAATCATGTCACACTCATCGTAAAAATCCCCGATTCTTACGATTCTTACTACAAGTGAGAACCAGGCTTTAACGCCAAACCGGGACCAGTTGTGAAAAATGCAACTTTAAGTTAAAAGGCCGGAAGGCCTTAAGTTTGCATTTTTCGCAACTGGTCCCGGTTTGGTCTTAAAATGAATATATATAGTAATATATTACTAGTTATTTATAATTCATTTATTTACCGCATAAAAATGCATACTGTTAACCTGTAATTGTTCATATCCTCTTTCATAATATAAATATATTCTATATGACTTGTTTAGAGACCATAAATCTTAGCAGCGTTTCAAAATATTTATCAAATACACTGCTACTCTACATTACCCCCTGCGGTATTCACCTCGCTTAACCGTCGAATAAACATTGTTGGAAAATCAAATTTACTGTTAAGACTGCCTACTTAATATACCATGTAAGACGGAAAATTCACACATATACTTACGATTAGACCACTTTGAATCACGTTTGAAGTCGCCCAGGTTTTGCGACTTTGTGAATTACAGGTTAACAGTATGCATTTTTATACGGTAAATAAATGAATTATAAAAAAAATTAGTAATATGACTATATATCTTTATACAATAACTTGTTTACTACGCGCATTCTCATTGGTTGTTGGCCATGATCTATTACAGGACAGATGCACGGATCACGTCAGCTGACGCCATACACGTCAGCTCACGCCATATCACGTCAGCCGACTGCTTTTATCTTTTTTCATGCCCCAGAAATCGCCAAAGAGCTAATAAGCCTTGTGAATGGGTTTTTTTATTTTTTATTGTATAAAACAAATAGATTCCATTTTGCCGTTGTCTGTTCAGTTATAGATGCACAGAGGACGTCAGAACGTGGTAAGAACATCAGTGACGCACTCGACTATCGTCTCGTGGGCCACTTTTTTGTTCTTACCACGTTCTGACGTCATCTGGGCATCTATAACTGAACAGACAACGGCAAAATGGAATCTATTTGTTAAATTTATACTCGCAATGTGTGCCTGGGCTACTATGCATTAACATTACATATATCAGCTGATGTTTGTTTGCCTTGTTGCTTAGCCACCATATTCACAACAGGTCACCAAATCCAGACTCAATCATTCAAAATATGAACCCTTGTTATCTCATAAAATATATTTATATACTAGAAGTTACTATCGCAAGGGAAGTGCTGCCTCGAAATCCAAGGCAATCGTGATATTATGCAAAATTGCAAAAATAAGTGGTGGGATAATATAAATTCTGCATTTCATTCATAGTATTGGCTTCATATGTTCAATATGGCCTATACGAGAGCATGCTGTTCGAATATCTTAAAATTGTAGTGATATTCACGAATATCACTGAAAGTACATAAGTTATGCAGTGCATGGTCTCCTGCTGGCTATATCACCCCAAATATAGATTTTACATGAAGTTAATAGTTGAAAACCAAAATATTTTATATATGATTTAAATTGATGTTCTATAAAAGGTTTGTTTGTTCGATATGCTAATGATGTGACGTCAAATTAGCACATTTTGGATACAATAGAGTCTGCTGCTAGAGAAATTTGACAAAATGGTTTGAGAAATTATGTCAGCCCATACATTCATGCTATATAATGTCCATGCGATAGCCGTTTGACCTTAGCTTAAACTGAATCAATCTGAATTAAAAGACTCATTTTATTCCAGCTCTATGAAGCCGATGACGCCAGAACGTGTAAAATAATATCATGCACTAAATGCAACGCACTAGCCGAGGTTTCACTTAACTCTAATTCACTGTTTCATTTAGCTTCCGAAATTATCTCTTGCAATTGTTTCTTCATTTGCATCTTCATCAACACTCGTAATTTAGCATTTATATTACTGTACGTACAGTAATAACCATATATAATGTTATATCTAATAGGCATCTAATAGGTGTCGATGTTCACAGATTGTCTTTACAGTAACTTATCCTCTTTTGCCACGTTAAATCAATTTACAGTACAACTACGACTTGTCCATGCACGAATACGTTGGTAACTATGTAGTAACGTGTAATATACACAATAATACACAGTGCATAATATACAGTGATATATAGGACTGAGGAGTACGAGTATATGATTTATTTAAAGTCGATCACGCAGGATAAGTTGCCCTATTTATCCGAGCCAGAGGCTCATGTTTTAAGCGCTCGACTATTCCGTTTATCACTCTTATAGGTGAACGGAAAACCCAACTGATAGGGATTCCGAGGGCATACTACGAATTTTAAGGTCGTTTCCCATGCAACTAGACCACAACAACTGGTTAAAACGTATAGCTAGATGAGTTCCACATAATCCTAGCAATATTTGATCAATCTCCCATTTGAGTCACCGAGCCTACTGTTTGGTAATAATAACTATTACTATAGAAACTTACTAGTAGCCTAATGCAAATGCTGCTATCTCATCGACTACGTTACTCGCTATCATATTGCCGATGGAGATATCGAGTAGCGGAGAGTGACGTTATAAGGCAGAGAAAGAACAGGACGCGCAAAGAATTGTGGTTAAATATACAAATCGCCATCTTGTTTCATATAAATTCACACGAACATTAGTTATAACAACACTATTTCTCGCCATGGGGTATAGTTAAGCTTCCAGAAGACCAGAAGGGTTCGCTGCGGACATTAATTATTATGTTTTCATCACTAGACGCTAAGCCTTATTTCTAAACGACACGAAAAGATCGTGTTCTCACGATGTCGTAGCGAAAATATGTTAATAAGACCTTAAATAAACACGAGGATAAACGCAATGACGACGTCTCTTAGGCCAGATAAAAAAATAGTGTGGATCCGGTTACAGCTTTACATCGGTTACACAGGATCGGAAAAAGTTTAGAAATAAACATCTTGTTTCTTCCACGTTGTTGCAAATGAGCTACAGTGATTACTAGCTACAGCGATTACTAGCTACAGCGATTACTAGCTACAGTGATTACTAGCTACAGTGATTACTAGCTACAGTGATTACTAGCTACAGTGATTACTAGCTACAGTGATTACTAGCTACAGCGATTACTAGCTACAGTAATTGAGTAGAATAGTGACAATTGCATAGTTGGCATGTGATGAGGGAGCTATTTATGTTAGCCATTAGGCAGAACATGCTAGTTGGAGACTTGGAGTTGCCAAATCAAAAACAAACTTTCCTCTGGCAACTGGGGCAAGAATCAGTGTTGAACTTTGACAGATGGAAAACAGCGAAGTTTGGTAGACGGCGCGCTTTGTCTTTCCAGACTTAACTTCGCTCCAGTGATTTCTTGTTTGTCAGTGAAATGGCTAGCTTATGCATCATCTCCCATATATTAGTTCATACACGACGAGAGCGAATGGTATAATTGTTTTATAATATAGCAAAACATTTTAAGATAATAATGCAAAATTGTTGATATTTTTATTTTATTTATTTATTTATTTATTAGAATTTATAATACATATCAATTACAGTATTATAACTAAAAATTGAATGTATTAGGGTTAACCAAAAACAGAATTCAAGATTCCCTCAGGATTGGTCACCCTTTACAAATACAAATAACATATAACATTAATATGAAATCAAAGAGTAAGACATAACGAAATTATACGAAAACAGCAAAAACTATGGATTAAAAGCAACAGGAAAAAGTTTGAAATAATGCTGAGAAAGTAGCCTCTTAAAAAACGACAAGGTGTTAATGCCACGTATAGAGTATGGGAGAGAGTTCCAGAGCCTAGTGACACGAACGAAATAAGAACACTTAAAGACATCTGTACGGGCATAAGGTACTATAAGAGTCAAGTCATCAATATTACGCAGACAACGACCCGTACTTCTCCAAGAAATTAAACCACGTGGCATGTCTACTAAGCCATGAATCATTTTAAAAAGGAAGACAAGATCTGTGATTTCCCTACGCATGTACAGAGGAAGAAGCTGAAGTTGTTCAAGCCTGTTCTTGTAATCTACTTCACGACCTAAAATAAGCCGAGAGGCGCGGCGCTGCACCTGCTCAATTTTGTTCATGTTACGTTTCTTGTATGGAGACCATACTGGACTAGCATATTCAAGTGTTGACCTCACCCAGGTGAAATATAGTAAACGCTTAACGGTGTGATCATCAATGTCTCTCGAAGTCCGATACAATAGACCAAGCATCCTTTGGGCCTTAGCAACTACATGATCAGTATGGGTGTTCCAGTTGAGAGTAGTAGTAAGCCATACTCCAAGATCTTTCTCACTCTGAACAACAGACAGCTGTTTAGAACCCAAATAGTACTGACGATCATAAATTGTACGAGTTCTAACAACTCTCAGCACCTTACACTTATCGACATTAAACTCCATTCCCCAGGTGATAGACCAATTGTACAGAGCATTAAGATCTTCCTGGAGTTTATCTTGGTCAGTATTGCTGAAAATAACTTGAAAACACTTCGAGTCATCAGCGAATAAGGGTAAGTGCGATCCCTGAGTGATTGCATCAGCCATATCGTTGATGTATATAAGGAACAGAAGCGGTCCGAGGACCGAACCTTGAGGAACACCTGATGTTACAGGCAGCCATTCAGAAGAAAATCCATCAAGAACAACACGGTGGCGCCTCTGAGAAAGGTAGCTACGGAACCAAGAAAGCAATGGGTCCCGAATACCCATAACGTTGAGCTTATAAAGAAGTTTAGAATGGGGCACACGATCAAATGCCTTAGAGAAGTCAAGATATACTAGGTCAACTTGTTGTTTGTTATCCAATGCTTGAGCGAGTAAGTGAACAACTTGAGTAAGTTGTGTAACACTAGAACGTCCAGGGAAAAAGCCGTGTTGCCAATTAGTGAGATTGTGCGAAATAAAGCTAAACGTTTCACCAAAAACACCCCTTTCCAACAATTTGGACAGCTGATCCAACAGGGAAATACCTCTATAGTTGGCTACTACAGCTTTTCTACTTGCTTTATGTATTGGCACTAAGTTGGCATCTTTCCACTGAGTCGGAAATTCACCCATACTAAGGGATTTATTGAATAATCTAGTCAAAGGAGTAGCGATAGTATCGGCACACTCCTTTAAAAGCCTCGAAGGGATGCCACAGCTAGCCTTATGAATATCTAAAGACTGAAGTGCCTTGAGGACATCCTCACGCTGTAGTACTATATTTGAGAGACAAGGTGAAGTCAGATTATAATTAAGTGTATAGGCAAAGAGGAGGTGTCAGCATGATCGTCTAAAGGACTAAAGACAGAATGAAAATAAGCATTAAATAAATCGGCCTTAGATCGAGAATCAGTAGCAGTTACATCACCATAGGATACGACATTAGGAATTCTGCTAGACTTATTTATGGCTTTATAGTAAGACCAGAAACGCTTGGGATTGGTTCTCAAGGACAGACCAAGATTACTAATGTAAAGTTTCTTCTTGTACTTAATTAATTTCTTGATCTCAGCACGCATGCGACGAAATCTAGACCACTGATAATCTGTATCACGAGATTTAGCCTTACGTCTTATAATATTCTTTTTCCTAAGTAGTGAGACGATTTCTTTGTCCACCCAAGGTGGCCGATTAACACAATTAACGCGTTTCTTCATTGCGAATTGGTCTACAATTGAATAGAACGTTTTTTGCCATTTCTCCAAGCTATTGTTGATGTCATCATTGTCAAGTAAAACATCGTCCCAAGTGATGCCACGAAACGCCTGCCGCATTCCATCAAAATTAGCATTTTTAAAATTGTAGGTGACACGCCTTGTTTGTCGAAGGCGTCTCACTTTAGTTACGATATAAAAATTAATAACAAGGTGATCAGAATCAAGAATATCATGTGCAACAATCAGTTCAGAGACGTCATCCGGACACTCACATAATATCAAATCCAAAATCGAAGTGTTGGAAATATTAATTTCATTCGAGGATTTTTGAATATTATCGGTGTATCTAGTAGGTTCATCAACTAATTGAGTTAAAAAGTACGAATTAATCAAGTGACAGAAATCAGCAGCAATTCCAGTGTCATGAAGATCTGTAGTTGTATTCCAATTAATATGAGGATAGTTAAAGTCTCCAATAAAATACGAGCGGGATCTATCACTGTCATCAGCATGTAACTGCGCCAATAACAAGGCAAAATAATCGTTAAAATTGGTAAAATCAGGAGGTCTGTAACAGACACATAAAGTTAGTTTTCTCGCATTTGACGGAAGCAATTCACAAGCAAGAATTTCAGCATCTACAGGCTCTATTTCACGTCTCCTGAAACTTAATATGTTAGATTTGACGGCCAAGAGAACTCCACCCCCACGCCGCCCATCAGCACGATCATTCCCTGGTAAAATTTCATTGTCATGTATGTCGGACCTCAACCAAGTTTCTGTAACAGCAACAATGTCAAGACTTCTCCCAAATACCAAAGCTTGGAACTCATTCAGCTTGTTGCAGAGTGATCGAGCATTCAGTAAACAGCAGTTAAGACCAAAATCATTCGACCAATCGTCACCACGTGCAGAAGTAAGAGTAGGTATCGTGCTTCCAACGGGTCCAGGATTCGGACTTACATCGCCAGATAATAGCACTAGACACGAGGCTGCCAACGTAGCGTTCAAAAGATGTAAGCCAGCTTTTAGTTTATAAGATATTGGAAGTGGGACCACCCGCGAGTGTCGAGGAAAACCAGATGTATTTCTAGATGGGTACAGTTTCACATCAAATTTTAAAGCAAGCATTATAGAAGACGCATCATTAGAGATACTTTGCTGATGTTTCGAGGACTCCAGAAGCATAAACAGAGATAAAAGCAGAACTAATTTGACTGAGGGATGAGAAAGTAAACCACCCGGAATCTTGAAGGTTATATGATGAGAAGATTGTTTGCAATAGTCTGAAACTGAAGCCATTGTAATAATCAGGGGAAACCCCGGACACGCTTCAAGTGAAAAGACCAAATAAAATCCAAATCAAATAGCCAAACACGGCAAATGTTATACAAAATGCATAAAAAGTCAAGCGACAATCTTGAAATCGAAGAGGAACCTGAGGATACACGTAAAAAAGGATATGAAGACGATGAAGTTATAAACGAACCAGCGCCAGCAGGTCAAGAGACAAGGTCATACGGAAATCAATAAATGAATAATCAATATTCACCAGGACGACACTATATGATCCACGATAATTCAGAAATCTAGATGTTTTAGCTTGATAAATGGATAGTACCGAATAGAGGAAGGTCAGGTGTTTTCGATGATATGCGGCATACGACAAAAGAGGCAATATTCACTGAGAAAAAACCAATGTTGTTGTTGCTGGGATACACAAAACAAGACACGGAGAAACCAACGGTCAAATGTAAAATGATGAATAATTCAAAAGTTACGATACGAAAGGGAGAAAAACTCGAATGATAGAAAAGACAAGCAAAATCCAAACAAAATTGTCAAATATGAATCAACCAAATGGTAAACAGGTGGAGAAATGGCCAAATTTTGAAATAGGCGAAAACGATGACAGGATACGTCAAACAGGACAGGAAGAAACCAACCGTCAAATATAAAATGTCAAATAATTCAAAATTCACGTCATGAAAGGGATAAAAACTTGAATGGTAGGAAAGATAATCCAACTCCAAATGAAACTGTGGAATATGAACCAACCAACTGTTAAACAGGCGAGTAAATGGCCAAATTTAAAAAACTGCGAAAACGGTGACGCGTCAAACCAAACAGACAAATATATAACTCAAAATAAATCCACGGGAGATAAAAAATCACTAAAAAAACGTAGCACAGGATGATCACGAGACTTTAAACAATAATATAATCCAAAAAGACCAGATGAAATGACTTTTATAGCAAGACTAAGTGACGATGCAAGCCGGAGTCAATTTCACAGTACTCATCTGTTTACGGGCTACTCTTTCAATATGTCACAGTAAATAAATTATAATGTGTATAATGTTGTCACGTAAGAAAGGTTTTTCGCTGAGTTGAAAACAGCTTCAGAATTTTGTCTGAGCCAAAAATTCGTTGAGATGGTTCAATAAAGAAAAAAGTTCATTTGAAAAGCCAAAAGGTGGGTCAGTACGGATGTGAATATTTGGGCTTTTAAGAGGACAAAAAACTAAAAAAACATAACGAAAATCTCGCTTTGTTGTTTTTCGATGTTTATCACCTAAACATGCTTTATTACTTCAAAAATCATCTTTACTGAATAATCATCATAATAATTGTAATAAATATGTGTTGTTAGCTAACTTGTAACCTATTTATTTTGTCTGACAAAACATTATCAACTGTTGATAATTCAGTTGGGTTTTTCAAAGCCTTAAGACGATTTTTAAAGTGGATTTTGCATCATAACCGGCTTAGTAAATTTTGAATTTGGTTAATGTATTTTCTGTTGAATATTCGCCTTATTCCTCTCATTTCAGGTTTTTCGCTACTGTGTGTTAAAGAAACAGCCAGTTTCATCTGCAGCAGGTTAAGAAAATCACGCCGCCATTTTATATATACAGGTTTATTAAACTTAAGCCAGTCGGGGTACTTTTGACTTTCTTCAATTCATCGATAGCACCACCTTTCGCGGAGGATGTTGGCTGTGCCTATAGTTGCCCAAAATATTGTAAGATGTTCAAATCATATGCGATATCTCGTTGTTCGAGGTAGGACTGTTTGGTACTACCATCGTCTTTGTATATTCCACATTCTATAACTACTTCCACTCGTAGTTCATAGTATACAGTAGTTGTCGAATTTCTCGAATTGTCTCTTCTTCAAAAAGTACTGTTGCATTCTGCATTCATCTTTCCTGTTTCTTAACATTACCCTTCCCTTATCAATCTGTTTTCCCTGTTCTGTCGCCAGGAATTTGTAAAACTCCTCCTTCTCCGGATCCAGTGCCTCTGCCTTCTCATCCAGTATCCTCAAGCTCCTCCTTTCATCATCTCTCCTCGTCTAAACTCAATGTCTCCACGTTTCTTCACACCATATACACTGCTCCTGTATATCATCGCTGCCTCTCACAATTATTTCGTTGGCAGCTTCCATTTGTTTATGGTTTTCCTGGTAGGACTTCAAGTCGTCTATGAACAAGTCGTCTCTTCGTGAGTCTTTCCCGAGGAGGCCCTATCCTATACCCTCTTCTTTCCTCCAGAAGCGCTGTGATTGGGATTTTGGTCAGGTAGTACTCTACCGGTGCATGCATAACTATCTCCTTGCAAAAAGCCACACCGTATTCTGATCCACCTGCTCTGCATCTTTCGACCCCCAACATTCACCTCCAGTTACGTTTTCCAGTTGTTCATCAGTTTCCGTAACACATTAATCACCTTCTTTGATATTCCCATTCATTCGTACATCATAAGCATCCAATCATGGTGCACTTTGTCATACGCCTTCTGGTATAGTCATAGAATTATTATTATTATTATTATTATTTTGTCATATAATCACAGTGTAAATAGACACTGGAAACTCCTCCGTCGGGCAGCAACCAGCTGCCTTAGATCGTGAGGGTTCTTCTGAGGATTCGGGCTGATCCCAGTAACACTGTCTTCTGAATCACATCCACTCCTATCGACACATTTATGTTTTTCAAATACCCCTTCAGGTTAACGGAGACAGTTCCTAATGCACCTATCACAATAGGCACGATCTTAACCTCCTTTAACTTCCACAGCGCATTCACTTCAATCGCCAGGTCCATGTACTTGTTTACCTTTTCTTGCTCCTTCTCCACCACCCTACTATCTCCTGGGCATACCACGTCTATTAATTGGCAGCTTCGATCCTTCTTTCGTATGATCACAATATCAGGTCGATTATGATCAATCCTTTTGTCGGTTTGAATAGAGAAGTCCCACAAGATCTTAACGTCATCACTTTCCATCACTTTCTCTGGATCGTGTTCATACCATTTCTCTTCATGTTAGAACATCCGTACTGTTTACATATGTCCCAATGCAGGGCTTTTGCGACTCCGTCATGTCTGTGTTTGTACTCTGTTTGTGCCAGCTTGGAGCATTCACTCAACAGATGGTTAGCTGTTTCGTCTTTCCTTGCACACCAGCGACACAGCGAGTTTCCCTGAGTCTTGTCAATTTTAGCCTTGATGGCGTTAGTTCTTAATGACTGACTCTGTGCAGCCATCAACAACCCTTCTGTCTGTTTCTTCAGCTGACCCTTTCTTAACCATGTCCAACTTTCTTCACTGGCTACCTTCTCTGTTTGTCTCAGGAATTGCCCATGCAACTCTTTTGCCTTCAATTCTTCCACTCTTTCCTTCTTCCTCCGCTCCTTGTGCTTTCTAGGACACTTTTCCGTGGTAGTTCTACCTTGAGCCGCTGCTTTCAATATCCTTTCCCGACTCTTATTATTATTATTATTATTATTATTATTATTATTATTATTATTATTATTATTATTATTATTATTATAATTATTATTATTATTATTATTATTATATATAATATATATATTTTATTAGGCTGGCGTAGAAGGTGGACGTGCGTAAGCACGCTCCGCTCTGAGCGTTGGTTTTTGTTAATAATCCGTCGTAGCTGCCGTCGTTAATGCTTGCATCTAAGTTTTCGTGAAGTTTAGTTGAACTATTGAGTGTATATGACCAAGTTTAATGTTTCGAGAATCAAAGCCATACACAAGCAAGCTCTTGCTGCTGGAAAGATTGTCTACACGGGAGTTAAACTCGGCCATCTTGTACGTGATTTTAGCCCGTATCTTAAAAGGTTGAACACTGATGAATGGAGTCAGTTTGAAGAAGCAGAATTGTTGTTTAGAAAACGTATTGCGAGTAGAAGTATAAATCACGGCGATTTTGTGTGCAGAGGAAACATCAATTTGTGGATAAAGGTTGCTAAAATCGTGTCAAGTATTTTCTACATGCGAAAGGAGTTCCGCCTTAAGAGAAAGCCTAATCAACCATGGAATGCAAATTTCGTAAAGTACTGCTGTCGAGTTGTCAAATCTTTCCCTCGAGACCAACATATAGACAAAGACATTAATACATCGTCAATAGAGTTTTTACAAAAACAACTCTTTTATATAAACAATACAATTCGTCCATACTTTACTTTGAAAGGTCAAGATAATGATAGGATTCAACATCGCGTATGTAAAGAAAAACTTGTTTATCTGTGGATAAATAAACGAAAGAAGGCTTTCAATATTATATGTAACAATGGTTGTTGGCCTTCAAGAGTTTCGGCTGCCGTATCTTTAGAGCGAAATGAGGAATATTATAGAGCATCTCCTAAATATGTCAGTGAGTCATTCTATCAACAGGATTCGTACCGTTATTTTGTTAGTGATGATCTATTGGTCGATCCAATTGACTATTTCACATTATCGATCATCGAAGAAATTGTTAAAGGTTTACCGAATGGTAAATCTGCAGGTATAGATGGTGTATACTATGAAGACCTAAAAGAATTGTTCCAACATGGCGTGGATTACGATGGGCAAACACTTGTTCAGATTTTTAACGTGTCGCTGATTAATTTGAAATTACCTCGCCAATGGAAAGAGAGTGTGGTACAAAGGATTCCGAAAAAGAATTACATGGAGAGCGACCTTACGACGCTACGAGATATTTCTCTGTTGCCAGTAGTTTATAAAGTGATGTCGAAGGCATTGTGTAATAGAATGATTCCGTACATACAGAGTGAAATTTCTTTTTGGCAGCGTGCTTTTTTGAACAAGAGAGATAGACAAGAACTTATATTTACTCTCAAGTCTTCCTTGGATGACTTTCGCCACCTGAGTACTAAATTTCACATGGTGTTTGTTGATTTCGCCGATGCATTTGGTAGTGTGAAACATCAGTTCGTTTTTGAGACCTTAGAACATTTCAATATACCTATGATTTACTGTTGTTTAATTGAGGATTTGTATCGCCATTCATCATTTCGTGTTATATGTGGTCATGAGTTGACGGAGCGCTTTTTTATTATACAAGGAACAAAGACTGGAGACCCTTTAAGTGCTTTGTTGTTCATTCTGGTCATCGATCGTGTATGCAAACCGATGGTATCTGTTGCCATGGTAACAATGAATATTGAAGTTGAAATCCGTTTAAATCCATTGCCTGTTCAAGCTTTTGCAGATGATATTGCCTTGACTTCGTATCAATTGAATGTGATTACAGACATGTTATCTGCCGCTGAACCGATAATGTCTCGAGCTGGTCTTGCAGTTAAACCTGAAAAGTGCGCCGTGTTCTATGGCCGTCGTTCTGGGAATAATTGGTATAAGGGAAAGAGAGATGTCGTACCAGATATTTCTATTGACAATTGCTTGCTTCCTGTTTATGCAAAGAATGTTCCATATAAATATCTTGGTAAATCATTGAGTCTATCTGGTGAGGATCAATCCCAAATTGAAGAGATGGTATCATCGTATAAGAAGTTAGTTGATCTAATAAAAAACTCCGAGCTTCCGTTAATGCTGAAATGCAGTGCGTTCAACAACTTTGCCCTCGCGAAGGTTCTTCACCATTTTTATAACACGCGATTTTCGGAAAATATTTTGTTGGAAATGGATTCTTATCTAGTTAATGTAGTACGAGAGTTATTTGGCCAATACCATTCAACAACAAGACTCTTTGTTTTTATATCACGACTGAAAGGTGGTTTGGGTGTGAAACGTATATCGGATGTTTATCATACTACGAGAATTGCATTTTTGGTAAAAATGTTAAATCACGAGGTACTGAGTTTTCGTTTTATTGCCCGGGAATCACTGAAGTTGGATATGATCAAGCGTGGTGTACAATTTACAATCTCAGATAATAACTTTCTTGGTTATGAATTAAATGATAAAGGTTTTCTCCATACGAGTACGTCTTATGGCTGTCAGTCGGATTGGCCGGATTTGGTTAGATATGCAAGAAAGCTGAATGTAACGATTACATTTGTAAATGACATAATTACCGTTCACGCTAATGGTTTAGAATTACCGCCAAATAATTTACAAAAGCGCTTAATGAAGTTGTGTGGCGATCGCGATGTACAAGACGCAGAAAAATTATCCATCCAAGGCCAGTTCCTGAATATGACAAACATAAATCCGAAATTATCAAGTTCAATCTTTTATAATTGGAAGGTTGATGATCATCTAATTCGATTTGTAGCGAAGGCCAGGTTGAGTATATTGCCTACGAGATTTACAACATATATTTGGAATAGGGAAAATAATCCGTTATGTCCTTTTGGTTGTCAAAAAACGGAAAGTATGGCTCATTTGTTAAATGGTTGTATCAGAACATTTGGAAACTTTTACAGCAGACGCCACGATCGAATTGTGAGTATAGTCGTGAATATGCTCAGGAGCTGCTGTCGACGAGTTCGTGTTATGTCTGAGAGGAATATAGAAACAGTGTTTCCCCTACTGAAAGATGAAATGAATGAGCTGCATCATCGTCGTCCGGATATTATTGTAGTAAATGAATTGTCTAAATGTTGTCAAATTGTTGAGATTACGGTATGTTTTGACATATATCATGACTTGGCTAAAAATTCAAAAATGGTTCGATATAACCCATTGGTGGAGTGTTTGAAGAAAAATGGCTATGACACGAAACTGTTTGTACTATGTTTTGGTTCTCTTGGAACAGTTCATAAAGATGTATGGTCAAACTTAAAAGTATTTTCAAGAGACAAGGATGTTTTGAAAGGCGTTATCCGTGACTGTTCAATCTCAGCTATTATTGGGTCAAACTATATTTGGCGCCATAGAGTTAAAAAATTACTGTCTTGAACAACTAATAATGAAGCTTAGATGTAATTAATTAGAATTTGTAACTAAGCTGATGTAATTTATGCTTGGGTTCTAGTTCAGAGAGAAAAATATAATTATTATTATTATTATTATTATTATATATAATATATATATTTTATATATTTTATATATATATTTTATATAATATATATTTACTGAATAGTTCAGTAAATATAATATATTGTAAATATATATAGCCGATTGTAAATTACCTCAATATTACCGATAAGCCCTTCTAAGCGGTTTGTAAATATTACAGATATATGTAATATATGCAAGTATTATATAATGCAAGTATGCAACATAAGTATACATACGATAGTCAGAGTGATAAGCGCTTGAGATGAGCGGACTCGGAAGACTTGCAATCTCAAAATATACATAAGTGCAGTGAATGACAGCTCCTTAATGGCAAGTTGAAAATATTGAAACTGAAATATAAAGTACTTAAAACTGATATTGCCCTGCTCATAAAAACTCAGCCGATAAGTATTTATTCTTGGAATATGTACATTACCTGAGGTTGACTTGTAAAATATGTTCAATTGTATGTATACGTTATATACCGTTGATAGACCTGTATGCATATACGTAATACCGTATTTTCTTCTCTCTTAATTAAGCAACTACCCCAGAGATTATATAGATTATTGTTCTATACTACATATAACATGATTAAAGTTACTGTTAAGACTTTGCGGTTGAAGTTGCGGAATTGCTAGCCAACTACTTTACTACTGCAGCTTTGAATATTGGAGGTGATTATGTTAACGATCTTACAGAAAGTGACCACTGTCATCATAGTAGTGTGCAGACTATCCAGGATATTTTTGATGGGAATAAGTTTGAATTTATTATTGAAGATGGTTGCTACTGGTATTGCGCCGTCATTAACGAAGCTCTTTAATGACTGTATCGAGTCGAGTAAATGGCCAAGTGTATGGAAATTGGGAGAATGGACTCCAGTATAAAAAAAGGCGATATACAGGAAGATAAAAACTATCGACCCATAACGACTCTTCCAACAGTTGATAAAATATTTGAGCAAATTCTCAGTAAACAGATCACTACCCATTATGATCCTACCCTGTACAATCGAATGACGGTATACAGAAAGAGACATAGCTGTGAGACGACTTTGCTGCGCCTGGTAGAGGATGGGAAGCATAGACGAATTTTCATATTTTTTACTGGGGTGGTGCCATAAATTTTAGGGGGGTGAGCAGGTGAGGTAACACAAAGCGTCACCAAACCAAGGTGAGGTCTAGACAGTTAGACTCTAGGGGTAGAGCCGCGAGAAGGAGGCTAGAGAGTAGAAAACAAAGTACCCCAGGAAAAATTTGAAAAAATCAAGATTTCTAGCCTCGCAATCAATGAATTTGGCATTTCCGTTGAGAGAGTTAAAATTAAATGAACCTGTAAAGTGTAAAGTGTAAACCCAACACAAAATACGGGTTTAGTGGTTTACTTTTATAAAATCATTGTGTTGTACTGTTGTTTGAATCCGAGTACAATTTATGGCGCGCTACTCGAATACTAATTCTAAAGACCTTCAAAAGGTTTCTAAGATCAATAATCAAGTTTTCGTCCATTTTTTACTTTATCTTAAATGCAGTCTCAATTCTCAAAGCGTCTCTTGGTTATCAGCTATATTGTGAGGCGAGTACAACATCATTCGATCCCGCATAAAAAGCTAGTAAAAATCTCTATTCAGAGGAGAAATTTCATGAGGCTGCGAAAAATCGAAAATATCTATTGGCAATTGAAATTCATAAATTTTACATGTGTTAAACGGCTTAAACCACGGGTTACGTCGAGGGTTACTTAAAACGCGCATGATTTTCATTGACCAAATGACCATAGGGCAAAGGTCGAAGTCTGCCTTGTGCGCATCTTCTTTGCGCATAACAAAAACGTGTCGCAAATTGTCGGAAATCGCTCGGTTGCTATAATCCGTCATTACGAGAGGAGATCGTATCGTTAATAATTCTTTAATTTTCTCGTTTCTTTACGTTATATTTTGTGTTAAACTTTGTAAAGCAATACTTATTATCAACTTCAAAAGCAAAGGGCTATGCGAAGGATGATCTAAGCTGAGGTAATAGAGTTTTAAAGCTTTATATTGCTCCAATAAACCAGGAGCGATTAGTTTCAGAGTGTTACGTTTATTTTTTATCATCAACACTCTGCACGTTCGAGTGGACTATTTAGTTATGCCGAAAATTGGGGGGGGTTGAAAATTTTTTTTGGAGGGGTGAACAGTTTGTTTGGGGGGGGTGAAAACTGATATTGATTTAATAATATAAAATCCGTCTATGATTGGAAGCAAGCTATTGACAGGAAGGAACTTATATGCGTACTTTCCACCGATATGAGTAAGGCATTTGACTCTTTGAGTCATTCACTTACTTTGAAAAAGCTTGAAGCATATGGTTTTGCTCCAGCCTTCCTCGATCTTATGCGATCTTTCTTCAACAAACGTAAGAATAGGGTTAAATTAGGCAGCACAACCAGTGACTGGAAAGAAATGGTACGAGGCTGTCCTCAGGGGTCATGTCTTTCCACGTTCGCAACGCAAGCCTCACTATGTACGCTGATGATCACCAACTATACATATCGGGAAAAGACTATAACATAGTTAAGAAGACCTTACAGGAGGAGGGACGACGTGCTGCGTTATGGTATAAAGAGAATTTTCTTCGAGCGAATTCCGAAAAGTTCCAGTTATAAACTATCAATCCAAGGGGCCTAAACACGAATAATGAATGTCGTTCTATACAGATCGACGATCAAATAATCAATAATACGGATCATATTACTCTACTGGGGGTACACATTGATGAAAGCATTAATTTCAGTGGTAATATTAGTGAGCTTTGCAAGAAGGCTAGTAGAAAAGTTGGGGTGCTTTTACGCTTGCGTAATCTTATTCCTCTTTCGGCCAAGTTAACTATATATAAGTCATCTATCCTCCCGTATTTAACATACGGTCACGTGATCTGGCATTTCTGCAAGGCTTCGCGGACAACAGAAACGTTGAACGTATCCAAGAACGAGCGTTGAGAGCGGTATATAGAACTAAGAGAGATCCTTATGAAACACTCCTTGAGCGTGCTGGTTTGCCATCATTATATAATAGACGATTATAGGATATTGCTATTTACATGAATAAGTAAAAAATCAACTTGCACAGTTATCAGAAATATTTGCCCTCAAACAATCTAGTTATTCATTAAGAAATGGTGATTTCGATATACCTAGATTCAATACAGTCAATTATGGAAAACACTCACTACGTTATTTTGGACCAATGTTATGGTCAAGGTTAAGTAGTGATATTAGGAATTCTACAAGTCTTAAGGTATTTAAAAATGTTATTCGTAAGTTGGATATTAGTAGCCTTTTAGAAAATAACAGTAACTGCTGTGAGATTTGCAGTACATGAATGTTCCATGTATGTCTGACCAATCGTTTTAAGTTCATTGTAAATATTATTTTTATTGTAAAATTATCTTATTATGCAATTGCCTATATTATCTTACTTTTGTAATTTATTGGCAGTTAGATAGGATATATTAACTTATCTGTAATTTATTAGTAGTTAGATAGGATATATAGTGTCCCCAATTAGCCTTCTTAGGCTAAATAATTTTGACACTTGAATAAAGTTATTGTATTGTATTGTATTGTTTTTAGACAAGAAAAATGATAGCCAAGAAAAATGATAGCCAAAATACCCCTTCGTGATGCCGTTTGTGGGATTAATCGGCTAGTTATTAAGGCTAGTTCTAGACATCATATTTTAAGAGTATGTAAATTTTATGGCTATACTACAGAAGATCTTCATTTATTATTTTATTTAATAGCTTAATTATGTAAGTATTTTATTATAGTATTGAGGCATACGGCTGTGCTTATTCCTGTAAATAGCTAGGATAAATAGATCGTTTCCTTCGTCGTGCACATAAGTTTGGATATACTCGCGAACTAATTACTATTGCTGACGTTATTAATCAACGTGACTGTAAATTAATGGAATCAAATTATCAGCAATAATTTTAATTCGCTTAATGAACTTTTTCCGCCCCAGAGAGTTAGGTGACTGAGAGAGCGCAAACATAATTTTATTCTCCCTAAGATTACCACAGACAGATTTAAACGAGTCTTTGTAAATAGATGGCTTTTAAAATTTTGGTTGAAATTTTACGTACTTTTATTATTAGGCATATATTAGTGTTTTATAACACATTGTAAATAAGTTTCTTATTGTAATCACATCGTAAATAAGTTTAATAAGTTTCTCATTTTTAATCATTGTAAAGCTCCTACGTCTGTCTAGGAGTTACGTTCTTCAATAAAGACTTATAATAATAATAATAATGATAAATGAAATTCATGAATACAGTAGTAAAATTAATTTTCTTACACATCATTTTGTCATTGTTATATAATTATCAATCACGCAAGGTATAAATTACACTAGATTTGGGGCCTTGTGCAGGTTAATACTCTTACTCCTTACCCTGAGGTTGTCGATTACGAGAGAGTCAACTGTATGAGAAAGAACTTACATAAATTAACCCTTACTTTCTTCTCAATTTTATCCTAAAATACGTATTTGTTTGAGATGCTGCATCAAACACTCGAAAGCGTATTCCATCACATATCCTATTTATTAGGATATGTTTAACACCTGTATGTGTTAAATATATGTTAAACGGATGAAACATTTTTATCGTGTTTGAGTATATTACGACAGCGTACTCATTTGTTTGTGGTCGTCATTACTGTACTTTACCTGAAATATTTCTTGTTAAAGCAAAACTCCGAACAGAGAAGGTACCATACGCAAGTCTTCCAGCTGGTTGCTCAGCGTTAAACCAAAGGATTTACTGGTGTTCAAACCTTCCTCGACTTCAAAAACGAGTTTCTGAAAATCAAAGACGAGCCGCACAGATGAGAAATCTAGATATAACCTGAGCGTGTTGAAGAACTTAAAAAATACCTTTATATACCCGATACCTTTATATCAAGGAAGTCTTACCAAAGTCCTGATACCTTATCCTGCAGTGAGTCTTACCCAACTGATAAATTCGCTATCAAAGATCTATAGGAAATATAGTATCCACCGGATAGTGAGTTACCCACTGGAAAGCGACTATATCCAGTGTACAAGTACTGGCCCTAAACTACCTTTAAACAAAGTTTAAAAAAAGTTCGAGTGCTGAATCTCTCAGAGATTAAAACTATATATGCGGGATCGAATATTATTTCTAAAATGAATTAAGACAGACATAGTTTGACGCTACTCTGGCTTTAAAAAGTTTTTTTAACGTAACTTTAAAAGTTACTGTCCATGACCTGTTTTCTTTTCAAAAAAGAAAAATTCTGCTTTGTCGGAGCACGCGTGCGTAATCTACTATGATATTACGTGGGAAAATTCCAAAATTATTACCACTAATCCGCGGTACCATCAGTCATGTTTTCTGGAGGCTTGGCATATCAATAGCGCCCACGCCCCATTGAATCGCGATGACGGTGGTTTATTACCAGAAGCTTATTTGCACCTTGTAAATAGATAACGTCATCATCGGTTCTATGAAGGTATAAATAAGGACCCTAACTTTACAACGATCACCCCTGATGAAGACACTATAGATTGGAGTGTCGAAACGTTGGGTCACGGACAGTAACTTTTAAAGTTACGTTCAAAAAACTTTTTAAAGCCAGTCGAGTAGCGTCAAACTATGTCTGATTTATCACCTGGTTGCGTTGGGAAATTATTTGATGAATTAAGACCTCGTATATAAGATAAGGTACACGAAGAACAGAGAGCAATAAGGGACGCGCCATTAGAAATGTGAAGGGGGGGATTGTCCAAAAACAAAAACAAATTCATGCAAGGTGAAAATCAAAGAAAAAATTTCATGCATTGAGAAGAAACCAAAAATAAAAATCGAGCAAGGACGTTGACAACTTCGGAAAGGCATTGAAAAAATCTATTGGGTGGAAATATTTCAATGGTTTAGGCTAAACTGCCGGATCATATAGATATCATCTTATAAACGTCAACTCCTTATATTTTCAAAAAATAATATAAACCTTTTTTAAACACACACACACACACTGTACACATATATTCTATTTATAGCAAAAGCCAACAAAAATTCAACTATGTACAATTTTAACAATTATTTAAAAAGGTTATTAGAGGTTTAGTTTTACGGTAATTGTTCGGTTATATAAAGTGTTCTTCAACTTCTTCCTCTGTTTCCCATTCACTGCTTGAAGAATAAAGCCCTTCATTTTCATCAGGCTCATTTTGTGACACAGATTGCACATCTTCTACTGGGATAGGCTTGATTCCTTCAAGACTTTTGTACCGTACATTTGACAGTCTGCACGACAAGAACTCGTAGTTTTGTGGTGCCCCCACCATTGACATTGGGATTGACATTGCTCCGCCACCCCTGAAATAGTAATTGCTAGAAAAAAAATCGTGCAAGGCTTTGTACGAGAAAAAATATCTTGCAAGCCAAAACACCAAGAAAAAAATAACAAGCATCCTCAAGATGTCCTAAACCACCCCCCCCCCCCCTTCACATTTCTAATGGTGCGTCCCTAACCCCAATTGCAAGGCTTATAGCAAGCAATGATCTATATGCAGGTGCGTGTATTTCCGTAAAATACCTATCGTTTACGGCACCGTAACCATAGCTATCCAACACATATGAAACATTTTGCAAGCACTGCGTAGGCAGTGTTAAAAGAACTTTAGGAAAAAAATTTAAATTGAAGATCCTCAAGTGTTATATTTAGAAATGTTAATAATTCTACTCGAGAAATAACGTTTTCATTCTCGGATTTTACGCTTCTGGACGACGCCATTTTAGAGTTGCCGACGGCTCAAACTCGATGTACAGCGGGTGTTTCTTTTCAACCATTTTGGGTTAACCCTTCATGTTACGCTCACCAAATAGCTTACTCAACTTTTTTTACACGCCCAGGTTTTTCTCTGGAATTATAGGTATCAATATCATATGTGCCCATCTCAAATTTATTATTTTTATTAATTTTTTTTTTTTTTATTTATGTTTTTTCTAAATATGTGAGAATGCGAGAAATCGCCATTATTGCGTATTAAAAAATCGTCATTATTGTGTCTCAAGTATGCTGAATATGTGAGAATGCGAGAAATCGCCATTATTGCGTACTCTCGTCCCGACGAGAGTACGCAATACACAATAATGGCAATTTCTAGCATTCTCGCATATTTAGAAAATAAATTAATAAAAATAATAAATTTGAGATGGGCACCCTGTGTTTCGGTTGACAACGACCGTTTACGCCAAACAGAAAACTGCATCGTATGCCTGTAACTTGTAACCTGTAACGGACGGTTTAATTTGAAGGAGAAATGTGTGGACATTCCGAAGAATCGAAAATCGCATCAATTGTTATTTTCCTTTCTTGTGAGAGTAACAAGCTTTACTCAAAACGTGGAAATGTTAAAATTATTGAAATGTTATTAAAAGTGACTTTTCCTGCACTCGTAGAAACTTTGAGAGTAGCTATAATTATACCTTGAGTTGTTCGAGTTCTTTCGATAATAACAATCGCTGGTTTTCGTAGTCGCCAAGGTTTTTACGCAGTTCTCGAATTTCTATTTCGCGGTCTAAATGTAATGAAATAAATGTTAAAGTGTTTATATAATGGCCGGTCATTATTTATCGAGGGGAAAAGCTTTCTTCTTTAAAGGGATATGGCATTAAAAATTATTTTGCCTTTCTGATAAACAAACGGTCATACGAGGGTAATCCAAGTGAAAAAACTACTCTGCTGCAAAACATCATCACTAATTTCCACAAATAAAAATCTTGTTATCCGCCATCTTGTTTTAATAGCTTACCTAATTAACATGACGTCACAAGAAGGTTATACCTGAATTTATGTGGTATATACTGTTAAAAGTATTGTTGTTCAATTGAGAAAGAAAAACATCCACAAAAATCAAGTTTTAGACCTATATACGTGAAATTATGGCTGACTAAAGTTTTCACTTTACCCTGCTTGTGACGTCACACGCATATCGAAAAATTATCCAAGATGGCGTATCATGGTGGAAAACAGGAATGTCTTTTGTCGAAATTAGTAATGTTGTTTTGCACAAGAGTCGTTTTGGATTACCCTGTGAAGGCAATTAGCTAATCAGAAAGGCAAAAATAATTTTTATTGCCATATTCCTTTAATTTTTAAATTTGAAAATAACCCCCATCCATATTAAAATATTCGCTCATTTGCATAGCCATGTTTAGTTAATTCGTTGTTCATCCTATTAGTTTCAAAATCATCCACGAGGTATTTTAAATATGAAGAGAAAGTTCCATGATAAGCTTGCACTGCAGCCAAAGTCAACCAAAAATATGCTAGTAGAATGGCAGTGTTTGATATTCAAGTGGAAATTTTCTCTTCATACTATGAGACTGTATTAAAGTTTAATGAGCGTTGCTGGGTGTTTTATATCACTAATCAAAATGATCAAACACATTCAAGGACATATGGCCTTGAGCTTAAAGGGATACTCCAGCCAAAATACAAACGTAGTTCATATGAAAGATCTTACTGACTTTAGTTTATTTCCAAAGTTTCAGCATTCCTATCAATTTAGTTAAGAAGATAAGGCTAGTTGAATTGGTTTACACCGCTTGTACGGACCGCTCGACATAATTTCAGTTTTAAATGCGTTTTATAAGCCGTAAAATATTCTAAAAATATTTGAAAATAAACTCAAACGAGATTAAAAATATTGAAAGACATATAAGTGAGGTTTTTTGTCCGAAAAGAGACTTAACTCTCAATTTCCTTTGACGAAGGTAAAAGCGCAGACTTTCCTTTTTTGTCCACTTACTAGAAATACTTAACAGTTCTTCTGAACTGACGTGATTACCCTGATTAAATAAAGTTTGATTTGATTTGATCAGTCCGTATTGAGAAATATTTCCCTTGGTCTCAAAAGCGTTTTTGCAAACTATTGCTAACGCCAAACATTGGACCATTTAATACAGATTATTGGTAATTCTAGGTATAGCAGCTGACTTGGTTGGTAGGCTATTAATAAAAAATTAAATTACCATAATTATGCTGAAGCAGTGTTTCCATAACGTCGGAAAGAGTCGTCATTTTGTTTGTTTCGGACATCTCCGACTCATCTTCGTGAACACTGGGCGGTTTCTCCAAGCTTTCTAACTGACCGGGCACTCCTGGTTTTGTTTTTAATGTTGTCTGAGCTTCCTTTTCGAATTCTTCCGTGATCATTTGAAGGTGCTGGCGGCCCAACAAGTGTTCCTTCTTGTTGTGTTCAGAGCTAAAATGTTGACTGCAAACTTTGCAATAAAGTTCCGAGTTTTCTTCATCCTAAATTAACAAAAAACAAGTGCCTATATTTATTATTTAGTTGAGCAGTGAAATCTTTCTTTAATATCATCTTTCCTTCGATACTTTGGTCTAGTGGTTACCACACATGTCTGTGAGATGCACTGGTGAGATGGGAGACACAGGTTCAAATCCTGGGTCGAACCACTCAGGGTCTTAAAAATAGTTGAGGAGAAAGTGCTTCCCTTGCAATAATACCAGCAAATGGTAAGACTTTCGGGTCTTCTCGGATAACGACCTTAAATCGTATGCCCTCGGAACCCGTTGGGCTTTTAGCCTGTTGGGGTATTCCGTTCACCTAAAAGAGTGATAAATATAATAAACTAAACTAAACTAAACTAAACTAAATTAAACTAAAACTAAACTAAACAGAAACTAAACTAAACAGAGACTAAACTAAACAGAGACTAAACTAAACTAAACTAAACTAAACCAAACTAAATCAAACTAAACTAAACTAAACAGAGACTAAACCAAACTAAACTAAACTAAACAGAGACTAAACTAAACAGAGACTAAACTAAACAGAGACTAAACTAAACTAAACTAAACTAAACTAAACTAAACTAAACAGAGACTAAACTAAACTAAACTTAACTAAACTAAACAGAGACTAAACAGAGACTAAACTAAACTAAACTAAACTAAACAGAGACTAAACTAAACTAAACTAAACTAAACTAAACTAAACTAAACTAAACTAAATTAAACTAAACTAAACAGAGACTAAACTAAACTAAACTAAACTAAACTAAACTAAACTAAACTAAACTAAACAGAGACTAAACTAAACAGAGACTAAACTAAACTAAACTAAACTAAACAGAGACTAAACTAAACAGAGACTAAACTAAACTAAACTAAACTAAACTAAACTAAACAGAGACTAAACTAAACTAAACTAAACTAAACAGAGACTAAACTAAACAGAGACTAAACTAAACAGAGACTAAACTAAACTAAACTAAACTAAACAAACTAAACAGAGACTAAACTAAACTAAACTAAACTAAACTAAACTAAACTAAACTAAACTAAACAGAGACTAAACTAAACAGAGACTAAACTAAACAGAGACTACACTAAACAGAGACTAAACTAAACTGAACTAAACTAAACTAAACTAAACTAAACTAAACTAAACTAAACAGAGACTAAACTAAACTAAACTAAACTAAACAGAGACTAAACTAAACAGAGACTAAACTAAACTAAACTAAACTAAACAGAGACTAAACTAAACTAAACTAAACTAAACTAAACTAAACTAAACTAAACTAAACTAAACAGAGACTAAACTAAACAGAGACTAAACTAAACAGAGACTAAACTAAACTAAACTAAACTAAACAGAGACTAAACTAAACTAAACTAAACTAAACTAAAAAACTAAACTAAAAAACTAAACTAAACTAAACAAAACAGAGACTAAACTAAACTAAACTAAACTAAACTAAACTAAACTAAACTAAACTAAACAGAGACTAAACTAAACAGAGACTAAACTAAACAGAGACTAAACTAAACAGAGACTAAACTAAACAGAGACTAAACTAAACTAAACTAAACTAAACTAAACTAAACTAAACTAAACAGAGGACTAAACTAAACAGAGACTAAACTAAACTAAACTAAACTAAACTAAACTAAACTAAACTAAACTAAACAGAGACTAAACTAAACAGAGACTAAACTAAACTAAACAGAGACTAAACTAAACAGAGACTAAACTAAACAGAGACTAAACTAAACTAAACTAAACTAAACTAAACTAAACTAAACTAAACTAAACTAAACTAAACAGAGACTAAACTAAACTAAACTAAACAGAGACTAAACTAAACAGAGACTAAACTAAACAGAGACTAAACTAAACTGAACTAAACTAAACAGAGACTAAACTAAACTAAACTAAACTAAACTAAACTAAACTAAACTAAACTAAACTAAACTAAACAGAGACTAAACTAAACAGAGACTAAACTAAACAGAGACTAAACTAAACTAAACTAAACTAAACTAAACTAAACTAAACTAAACTAAACTAAACTAAACAGAGACTAAACTAAACTAAACTAAACTAAACTAAACTAAACTAAACTAAACTAAACTAAACTAAACAGAGACTAAACTAAACAAAACAGAGACTAAACTAAACAGAGACTAAACTAAACAGAGACTAAACTAAACTAAACTAAACTAAACTAAACTAAACTAAACTAAACTAAACTAAACTAAACAGAGACTAAACTAAACTGAACTAAACTAAACTAAACAGAGACTAAACTAAACTAAACTAAACTAAACTAAACTAAACTAAAATAAACTAAACTAAACTAAACAGAGACTAAACTAAACAGAGACTAAACTAAACAGAGACTAAACTAAACAGAGACTAAACTAAACTAAACTAAACTAAACTAAACTAAACTAAACAGAGACTAAACTAAACTAAACTAAACTAAACTAAACTAAACTAAACTAAACAGAGACTAAACTACACAAAACAGAGACTAAACTAAACAGAGACTAAACTAAACAGAGACTAAACTAAACTAAACTAAACTAAACTAAACTAAACTAAACTAAACTAAACTAAACTAAACTAAACAGAGACTAAACTAAACTAAACTAAACTAAACTAAACAGAGACTAAACTAAACAGAGACTAAACTAAACTAAACTAAACTAAACAGAGACTAAACTAAACAGAGACTAAACTAAACAGAGACTAAACTAAACTAAACTAAACAGAGACTAAACTAAACTAAACTAAACTAAACTAAACAGAGACTAAACTAAACAGAGACTAAACTAAACAGAGACTAAACTAAACTAAACTAAACTAAACAGAGACTAAACTAAACTAAACTAAACTAAACTAAACTAAACTAAACTAAACTAAACAAAACAGAGACTAAACTAAACTAAACTAAACTAAACTAAACTAAACTAAACTAAACTAAACTAAACTAAACAGAGACTAAACTAAACAGAGACTAAACTAAACAGAGACTAAACTAAACAGAGACTAAACTAAACAGAGACTAAACTAAACAGAGACTAAACTAAACTAAACTAAACTAAACTAAACTAAACTAAACTAAACAGAGACTAAACTAAACAGAGACTAAACTAAACAGAGACTAAACTAAACTACTAAACTAAACTAAACTAAACTAAACTAAACTAAACTAAACTAAACTAAACTAAACTAAACTATACAGGTTTATGTTTTTAAAATGTTAATGATTCATGACGTCGTCCCAGGAATTTGGATTTCTTTCCTGCCTTCCGTATGATAAATTGGTTGACGATTTGAGTGAAAAAGTAGATAAAACGTTTGAATTTGGTTAAATTTCTCGGCAGCAGAATATTGTACCGGAAATGATAACTGCATGGTGACGTCACACTCATTAGTATTTTAAAAACATAAACCTGTATAAAGTATCAAAGGAAAGATCAAATCAAATAAATTATATTTCACTTTTCAACTATTTGCCTTATATAGAATGTTTATAAATAATAACAAATTTGAAAAACAAATTGTGTTATCAAACAAGGAGAGCATATCAAGAATTATCCAGACCGAGGTCTGGATAATTCTTGATATCATCTGTCAGTAATAGTTTTATAATACAATTATAAATGTAGAAGCCTTTCGACATTACTGCCGGCTAAGAAAAGTTTGTAAAAATTACAAAGTCGGAGAATTGACAATTACGTCACCTACAGACACTTTTTGACACTTTGTAGGTGGCAAGATATCAAAAAATATCTGTGGGTTTTTTAGCCAATCACAATCGAGATTGTATGCGTATTGTATAATAATATTGTTATATAGCTGTGGTTCCCCTAGATATAATACAGACTGTCATTGGTTGATTTGTGGTCACGTGGGCTTAGATAAATTCAAATGTCTACCGAGCGGGCAATAAGTTGTTATTGCTTGCTTGGGCAATAATTTTGAAATTGTTAAAAATGTTGTGTCGATAGCCTTGTATGTTTAGTTTTTCTCCATCGCTATATAACAAAGCGCTTAATGTCTGCTCCCTCGGGAAATAGTTAGTTTTGTTTGCCCTCGAGTCTTGATGTTTCCCTCGACTTCGTCTCGGGAAACATCAAGCCTCTCGGGAAAACAAAACTAACTTATTTCCCTCGAGAGCAGACATTAAGTGTATAATATTTAACGGAGAGGATTTAAAATATTCATAAAGTTTTTTTTTTACAAGAGTTCTGTATCACTGCGCTACAGATAGAAATCGTTCGAAGTGAGAGGTTCAACACTACGTGAACTGGGGGGAGGGGGGGTATGGGTGGGCGAGGAAAAGAACGGCGTCCGAAAATTGTCTGACTGTCCTGACTGTCGTGTCTCAATAGCTGAGTGGTGAGAGCACTGGTACGTTAAGGTAGCAAGATCCCTCTGAATACATTTTTAATACCATACAATATAACAATTAACCCTTACAACCATTTGATAGAACATATGACAAATAATATTTCCACCCAAAAAGTTTGCATAAATTATGCTAATTAGCTGACGAAATGGCCGCCGATTGGTCAAAATCGGGATATACTTCAAACAAATTTGCCATTTTCCAAACACTATTTCTCCCTCATTTTCCCATATATTTCAATAAAATTTTCACCACAGCCTCCTAACAGGAATATCTAGGAAATGGTGGTAGGAATTTTGAATGTGATTCATACTTGTTGAATTATCTGACATAATTAATATAATTTAGGTGGTGGAAATTGAAAAAAAAAGAAAAAAGCATGTCAGAAAATAACTGAAAGTTTATATTGAAAATGCTACCACCAGAATATGCCTTAGTATATAAGCTATAAACTGAGAAACTTTCAGGACCTTATCTCTAAAACTGCCTGAGAAATCTTGTTTGAAGTATATCCCGATTTTGACCAATCGGCGGCCATTTCGTCAGCTGATTAGCATAATTTATGCAAACTTTTTGTGTGGAAATATTATTTGTCATAGACCTCTTTCATAATGGCACCCAAATTAAATATTCTTTTATATTAATTTAAATTAGCCTTTCTGACCTCGTTCGTGTGTCAAAATTCCAAAGAATCTTCGCTTTGTAACGAGGCCAGAAAGGCTAATTTACATGCATATAAAAGAATATTTAGACTGGCCGCCATTATGATTATGATTGGTCTATATGTACTATCAAATGGTTGTAAGGATTAATTGTTATATTGTATGGTATTAAAAATGTATTCAGAGGGATCTTGCTACCTTAAAGAGGTACTCCAGCCAAAATACAAATGAAGTTCACATAAAAGATCTTTATATGTGTGAAGTTGATCGTCCAGGTTGTTGTCACCAACAACAACCAAGACTACAACAACCTGGACGATCAACTTCACGCATATGATACTCCTAGGTTCAAACCATTCACTTTAAAAGATCTTACTGACTTTAGTTTATTCCCAAAGTTTTAGCATTCCTATCAATTTAGTTTTAGAATTCCTATCAATAATGGCTATATGGCTAGTTGAATTTGAAAATTTGAGAATTTTTTGACGCCATATTTGTTTTGAAAATATGACGTCATGAGTTCTTTGTGGGCAGTGGAGTTGTTTTGATGGTGATCACATAGTGATAGCTGTTGTGAGTACTGTTTGGATGAAAATTAGTCGAAATAAACTATTTAGTTCCTCATGCGGGAAAGTAAAGAAGCTTCTTAGACATAATACGAGATAAAAGCACTCTGTGACGTCATATTTGAAAACAAATATGGCGTCGAAATTGGACAAACTCCCCAAATTCAAACTTGCGACATCTTCTCATTAACTTAATTAATTTGAATGCTAAAAATTTAGAAATAAACTAAAGACAGTAAGATATTTCATAACCCGTTCAGAGACCTCGAAAATTGTCTGACTGTTCTGACCATGTCTCAATAGCACAGTGGTAAGAGCACTGGTACATCAAGCCAGAGACCTTGGTTTCAATTCCCGCAGTTGCGGTAGTCAGATAAATTTTAAAAAATACTTTATGAACTTCTTAATTTAAAGTGTTACTGCGATGAAAATTCGCTCCCGATTTTTTCATATCATCGAAATACAGCACTACGTCAAAAATGTTATTGTTTTATCTGGAAGAACTTTTAAAATGCAACTTATTTTGAAGATTTTCGTTTCTTCGCTTTCTTTTTTATTTACTTCAGTTTGTTTGATATGCAAATGTCTGGAATTTCGTCACACATGTATAATGACTTACGGAGAAGTTTGTGTATCACTTTCATTCTCTAACGAAATCCTTTAAAATTAAGATGTTTGGTGTTGTGGGAGAAACACGCGCACATGTTATTCACACTTTAGTGTTTTCATTTCATGAAGGCAAATATATATAATATTCTTTGATAAGCCATTATGCATATATGTGACGAAATTCCAGACATTTGCATATCAAACAAACTGAAATATATCAAAAACAAAGCGACGAAACGAAAATCTTCAAAAGAAGTTAGTTTATCATTTTAGAAGTTCTTCCAAATAAAATAATACATTTTTTGACGTTATAGGTACTTTAATGTTGAAGTGAAATAATAAAATTAAGACCGTCAAATATTCAGCTTATTTTCACAAATTTGACCGTTTTACATGCCGCCATCAACGGAAGTTTAACATGGAAAAGGCATCAAGATGAAACTTTAGCTGATCATAATATTATGCAAGTCAGTTTATCAGAAAGTGCCAAAGATTACAGACAGACAGACAGACAGACAGACAGACAGACAGACAGACAGACAGACAGACAGACAGACAGACAGACAGACAGACAGACAGACAGACAGACAGACAGACAGACAGACAGACAGACATAGTTTATTTCAAAAGATTACACGCAGTGGGAACTGAATTGCGTAACTAGTTACAATCATTAGATGTGTGAAGTTGATCGTCCAGGTTGTTGTATTCTTGAGAAAGACTATTGTAACGGCCTAACAAACGATGACGTAACGATGACGTAATGAACCAGACAAACAAACGATAACGTAATGAACCAGACGTATATATATATATGACCGCTGAGGCCGTCGAAACGTTAGTCACCAACAATAGACAGTCTTTCTCAAGACTACAACAACCTGGACGATCAACTTCACACATCTAATGATACACCTACAATCCTGGACAAAATTATGTGGACAACGCAAAACATACAACGTTAATTACCAGCTTTCTTTTTATTGCCCAATTTGTGCCCAAATTAAACGTTCCTTCCCCTTTCTCCACGTCAATGTTGTGTTATTCCACGATAAATAAAAACAAATGCTTGGTTTTTGCGCGTGTAGATTCACCAACATTACCTAGGGGGAGGGGAGACCGTATTTTGTTGGTTCCGAGTAAAATTATTTTAATAATACCATGATGACCTTGGGTTCTTTTGTTCTCGCCGGGTGGTTTAATCACGATATTCCCGGCTTTAGCGGGGAGATCTCTAAATCTAATTTAATTTCTCCCTGATTAAAATTCATGAGCCAAAATTCAAAGACACGACAAAGAGTTTTGTTAATACGTTTTACACAACAAACAAAATAATTACACTACAATGTTAATGACAGTAAGATAAAGTGTTAATTACTCGACTTATTAATATTCACTTTTCACTAAACATTTCACACAATTATATTAATTTCCTACAATGGAAAATTGTTGAATACATCACTGATCATGCATTGTATTACACAATACTCCTACTATCAATTAGTTTTGTACAATTAATGAAAACACTAGTTTCACCTCGGTCATCATGGTATTACAAACTAATACAATTGTTTTTAAGAATATAGTGATCAAATCTCCCGCAAACCGCGGAATGTTTGTGAAAGTCCCTCGGGACGCCTTCGGGCTTCGCCCTCATGCTTTCCCTCGGGACTTTCACAAACATTCCTCGGTTTGCGGGAGATTTAATCACTATATTCTTAAAAACCATTGTATTACTTATAATAATGCAAAAGCACGCGCAGTGTCCACATGAATTTTGTCCAGGATTGTAGGTTCAAACCATTTATTTTAGTTACATTCACTAAAAAATGTTTTGAAAACACTAAAAAAATTCAAAACACTTAAAATAAACCTAAAATGGTATAACTACTCACTGCTCCTAATAATAATAATAAATGTTTGAAAATTGTTTCGTTCTCGTGACTGGTAAGGAGAAAGACCTGCATCGTCTGACATAATCTCTAGTATTGTTGTTTGCTTTCGGTAGTAAATAATTTTTCGTTTCCGACTATTGTTTTAAAAAGTTCTCTTGCTATATGTATTCACGATGATCATATGCCTGCGCGAACTATAGAGCATCTTAGTATGGAATGTTGAGATAAATCAGGGGGCAAAACATCCCATAATGAAAATTGGAGGGGGCGGATCGAACGCCGGGTAGTGGAGCATCGAAGGCACCACAAACTGCAAGATGGGATCGAAAATTTTGAATTTTAGAGTCTCTGAAATAGCATTTCCTGCATTTTGTCCAAGGAAGAAATAAAGCCCAACGAGTAGCAACGAAACGTTTGTTTAATAAACATATTCCTTAATTTCAACGTAAATACCAGTTTGTATAAAATCATGTTGTCAGTTACCTCATCATAATTTTCTGTCAAGAAATTCGCATCCAGTCCCTCCAAATTTTCAACTCCTAAAACGGAAAATTCAAACTTATTATATAATTCATGAAAATAAAAAGGAAGAACCTACATAATTTACATAAATTAATCTACATAAATTAACATATATAACAATTTACATAAATTAACATACATAAATTAATCGATCCGCCGAAACTTACCGGGCCGTAGCCAATAAACAAGGAAGTTCGAACACACTTGAACAAAATGAGAGGGGACAGTCATGTTGGAAAAGAAGCGTTTACATAGGTCGAACCGACGTTGATAAAGAGTCGGCAACTTGGTATTCGTTAAATAATTAATATATCCTCTTCCTGGAAACATGATTCTTAGTGCCCTTTTCTAAACGTTTTCTATCTGATCGCTTAAATATTGGGGCTATGATGCCACGCATGCGTATTCTAAAATAGGTCGTATATGTAATATATTCAGTAGTAATATATTCAAACTTTATGTTAATCAGTTTGCCATGTATATATACGCCCTTAGTTTTTATTAAAAGTCAGTTGTTACTTGTTAGTCAATAGCGAGTCTTCACGAAACACTACAGTATACAGGTGCAATACACAGAGAACAATACGTTAACAGGTATACTGCTTCTCCGAAGTAGTCGCAAAGTATACAGGCGCTTGGCAGCTTTCTTGCATACGTAATCCACGTGGCTGTTCCATTTGAGATCATTGGAGATCATCAGTCCTAACAATTTCGCTTCTGAGACGATATCAATATCCAAACCATCAATAATTATAGGAGAATAAGAAGGGAGCTGGGACGATAAGCAGATGCGCATTTCCTTAGTCTTGGCCCAGTCTACGCACGCAGAAACCAATGAAGGTAAACGAGACTGTGACTTCAGTGAGTTGGCTTCGCCTCTGGTAGTATCATCCACATACTTGACAGCACTATCAGAAGCTACGAGATCGTTGACCATGACCAGGAACAAAAGAGGACCTAGCTTTGTTCGCTGAGGGACACCGGCATTAATGGACAATTCCAGTCGGAAAAGTGAGGACCAACACGGGTACATGTACGTTGTTGTCTACTAGTCACGATGTTGGCAATCAGTTAATGAGCGCGGAATGGACGTCCATGTTTAATAGTTTAATAGTTTATTTAGAAGACTGATTTTTGTAACCAAAAAGTTAAATTACATCAGTGACTTACAATAAGTAAACATGTAATTACAATATTTCAATAATTCAATTAAAATATTCAGCAATTAAGTTATCGTTAAAATACGTTGATTATAAATATAAAAGTCCGAAATGGCTATATATTATTTACTGTTTTCCTTTGAAATAATTTGAGGTAAAAACGATTTCCTAAAACGTTCAGTTTTACATAAATAATTATTATATTTACATCTTGGTCTCATGTCATAATCAAATGAAACTTTGCGAAGTAAAAACTCACTTAATTTATCATTGTTCTCGTTCTTTTCAAAAAATTGATCACACGATTTTTCACGTCGCGCTTTAAGTGAAGGAATACCAGTAAAGTTCCCTTAATGATGGTAACACAATTCTCAATGTACGTCTTTGAATCTTTTCAATGTCTTCACTCAAAAGGTTTTGAATGCCAAAGTGCCAGACTTGACAGGCGTATTCAAGAACAGGCTTTATAACAGTAGTGTACACATTAAGGAATTTATATCAGCGTTGGATCGTTTTAAAAGCCTGAGCATATACAGTCTTTTCCCTGCCTTTTTACGATTTGGTTGACATGTTCGTTCCAATTCATATTATCCTGAACAATACGTCCTAGAATACGAGCAGATTTTACACGCTCGATAGCAACACTGTCTACAATAAAAGGTGAAAAGACCCTTTTCTCTTTGGTAAAGTCGAATACCAATTCTTTGCATTTATAGTGACGTTAAGCTTCATATTATTAGTGTTAGTCCAATGATAGATATAATTCACCAGGTCTTGGAGGTTGCTGTTGCAATCTGGAACGATACTTTCAGTGACAGTACTGTCGTCAACGTATTTCCATCGATCATTCCAATCCATAAGAAGATCGTTTATCATGAGGAAAAGTACAGGTCCGATAACCGTCCCTTGTGGTATTCCTCCATTTAATGTTTGCCACTTTGATACACAATGAGCCAACTTAATACGTTGTTTACGTTCGATAAGAAAGCTTCTTAACCAGTTTGTTATGGTTGATGGTACATTCATATCAAAAAGTTTATGCAAGAAAATGTTATGGTCTATAAGATCGAAAGCTTTCGAAAAATCGAGAAGAAAAACTCTTACAGCGTTCTTTGGTGCGTCGGTTTCACTTAATAAGTGATGGACAAATGGACTTAATAAAGCATGTGTCGTTGAAGAGTTTCTTAAAGAACCAAATTGCCGTTTATCAATCTTTTCCCTTATTGACTCAATTAGCCAATCTGCAACAAAACGTTCACAGGTTTTGGACAAGGTGGCAGTTAGTGAAATAGGGCGTAAATCCTTGGTAATATGAACAGGTACTGGTATTTTTGGAAATGGAATGACATCAGCTTTTTTCCACATGAGAGGAACAGATGCTTGTTGAATGAAAGCATTAAAAATTGAAGCCACTGGAGAAGCAAGCACATAGGCGTAGAACTTTAGGACCCAGTTTGGTATCCATCTGGACCTGGTGATTTGGAAGTTAATATAATAGATAGTTTATGGTATACATCTTCTTCTTTAATAATATACTTTGATGGAATATCAAAATGACTGTTCTCTGATTGAACATCAAAAGGAATGGGATTTAGAGGAGGGATTTCTTGGGTAACTGAGACGAAAAAGTCATTAATTTTTTCTGCAAGGGCTTTTCCAGAGACAACCCGATTGTCTAAAACTAGGGTTGATTAGAATTTAGTTTTAACTGTTTCAGTTTTTTCTTAAGGAAGGCAGATCTAAGTTTCTTGCTTTCTCTGTTTGCCTGGTTGCGTAAAAGACGATACAGCGAGTCTTTCCCATGATGAAATGCGTTTTGTCGGTTTTGGATGATTTTCTTATATCCTGGAGTTACCCAAGGTTTATCTTTATCATGTAACTTGACAGTTTGACTTGGGAGGAAACAATCTAATCCAGTATTTATGATATTTTGAAAGAGGTCTAATTTCTGTTCGCATGAGACAGTACGGTCCAATTAAAGTCAGCTAGCCATTTTGCAAAAGCAGACTTTGCAGCATTGCTTCCCTGTCTAATCTTCACTTTCGTGTATTCATTTTTGGTTTTACTTTTCTTGAGAGTGCATAACACTGAATTATGATCGCTAAGTCCAATAGGTGGGATAACCAAGGGAGAGAAACAAAAATCCGACATGTTTGTAAGAAATAAATCTAAAACAGCATTTTCTCTTGTGGGTTGTTTAACAATCTGCTTTAATGTAAAGTGTCTAAGCAATGCAGAAACTGGACATCTATTGAAGTCTCCAACAAGGAAAATACCTGCATTTGGATACTTGGCAAGGGCAAGATCAAGTTTTGTAATCAAATGCTCGATGAGCGCATTGTTATCGTTAGAAGGTGGATGGTAGACAACACAGACGAAAAAACCGCGAAAAAGTCTGTGTGGTCTTAGGTAAAGCCAAAGAGTTTCGAAACAAACATCTTGCAACTCAGCTAGGATTTTAAATGGAATATGTAACTTTATATAAGCACATACTCCTCCTCCAGACCTAGAAATTCTGTCACGCCTTACTAAGGAGTAGCCATCAATTTGAACAGCAGCATCATCAATATTTTCATTTAACCAGGTTTCAGTAACAAAAGCCAAGCTGACACGGTTCAATTTAAGAGTAGTTTCCAATTCATCTATCTTTGACAGAAGTGATCTAGTATTTGACAAGAACAAAGATAGTTGATGATCTTGCACGTCTGGGCTTACTTGTTCTGAACCTTTGTGGCTCAATAAAGGGATTTCGATTAAATTATTCTTATTTACGAATCTTTGATTGGTGATACTCGATGAACGATCTAAAAGGTTAGTTGTTATAACAGGGATATATTGTTTATTTGAATTCGTGGGTGCTGGTCTTGAATTTGCGGGTGCTGGTCATAAAGGCAAGGATCTTAAAAAGCAACTTTCCCTTCGGAAATTTTGATGCGTCACCCTGGAATGAATTCCCTATATTGTAACGGTAATTGGAATACCATTTCTATTCTTTTGCCAATGTTTATTTGGTTTATTATTACTTTTTTACGCAAAGTTAATGGATTGACGAATTTCAGTTGAAAAAGTATTTCTTGGTTGCTGTGAATTACTCTTTTTTTCTTGTTTAGTTCTGCGTTCAAAGAGCGTGTACTTTCATTGCATTCCTTTTGTTTCTATTACGGCCAGTTTCTATAGAAGTCGGATCAATGCTTTTAAACTGATATGGTAATGTCGGCAAATTATCCGATGATTCAACATGGGAATTATCACAACCGTCATTCAAAACAATAAATTATTTATTGTTTATAACTTTCTTGGCTTTATTTTCAAATACACCAAGATATCGCACTTCCAAATTGTTTGCTCGCTGATCCTGTTTAATAGGTGTGTGATAATCATCCGTTATAGGTGGATTTTGGTTCTCGCTACATGCTTTATCTTGCATAATTAATGAAAGGGCTAATCTCAAAGAATCTCGCTCATTTTCCGCTTGAATCGCTCTTTCTTCCAGAGAACGAATAGTTTTAGTGTTGTCACTCAAGTTTCAACTATTTATTTTTATCCTCGATCACAAGAGAGACTGAGAGAGTTCCTTCTCCAATTTCTCACATCTTTCTTTTGCATGCTGACCACATTCAACACAACATTCTGAATCTGATTTTTTATCAGTTTGAGCGAGCAATTCCATTTGCTTTTGCAATATTACAATATCTAACTTTACGCCTTCAAGATCAGTGGCCAGGGCACCGCACGAACAGTCACAATGAGAAGCCGACAAAGAAAAATACTTTGTATTTCCATTACTTAAGGTTTCACTCACCTCCTCAGACCTACTCGATGGAATACATCCCCCCACGTCGATTATGGTTTCGTTGACTGACACGCTCGCAGACTTGGCGGTTGTGTGAGGTATGTCAGACCGAGGTGACGACAAGCCATCCGATGAATAAACATCATCGAGTGTGTTCGATCTTACTGCCAAATCAGATAATATTGATGTATCACAGACTTTAATCAACATTTCTTTCAATGTCTCGCGCTCGCCTGCCTTTCCCTGGAATAAAAGCGTTTTTTGCTTCCCGCAATACCAAGTAAGAATCAAGTCCGAGCTAGAACTCGTATACTTCTTGCAGTTGCCCCCTGGAGAAGTCCATTTACCACGCTGTTCGATAACACATTGAACGAAATTATTTACGCTTTCCATCATAAGCGAGATGTGAGCAGTCTTTATGTTTACGAATTCCCTCTAAATTCCATTTCGTAGAGCCACTACTCGAGCAATTTACGGAAATCGTCATCAGCTGGAAATTCGTCCACAGGTAAAGGTGACCAGTCTAAAGTAGGAAGTGAAGATCCAACAGCAATAAACGTGTCGTTGAACAAGTTAGCAAGTACCATGTCGGAATAAGGTTGTCCTTCATGAGTCAGGGTGGTGATATTTTTCCTGGAAGAAAGACCAGCAATACGCTTAACAGCTGTCCACCATGTAATATATTCAAGTTTACATTATGCTAATTAGATACCAGTATGTATATATAGCTTGACTTGTCTGAATAAATGTCACAAGACGACTTCAGGAAGATTTACTGAAGAGTTACACAATGAACGAAATAAGAGGACCTGGTGAAATGGATTTCACCACCCCACAGAATTTATCCGAGACATGGCGACGTTGGAAACGTACAGTATGGAAACTTGGCAGCAACGTGCGCTGGTAACAGCGAAGCACAAAAGGTCGCTATTTTTATGTGCATGATCGGCAAGGATGGCCAGGAAATCAAAGATACATTCGAGTTCGAAACCAATGAAGCAGGAGAAGAAGTGGTTACCACAGCCATTCTCAAAGACGATCTCATATGTAGCCGAATCGTCAGTGGTATTTCGTTGAGAGTGGTTCGAGAACGATTGTTGAGAGAGTTTACAGAAAGCGATCGAGATTTGCAAAGCAGATGAGTTATCAAGACAACAGATGAAGTTGTTTACCAGTGAAGAAAATGTAAATCAAGTAAAACGGAGCTCATCGAACCGAGTCCAGAACAAAGGCAAAGCACAAGAAACAAAGAGAAACGCGCAAAAGAAAGGAGAACTTAAGCATGATACGTGTCGAAATTGTGGTTCCATTCATCCCAAGGGACAGTGTTCAGCTTACGGCAAGCAGTGTCATGAGTATCGGAAAATGAATCATTATGCAAAGATCTGCCGATCGAGCAAAGCCAAGTCATCTATTTCTAGAGACCGTTAGAGTAGAATCAGTCGACAAAATTCGCCAATCCGAAGCAGAACACGTAACATTGTCTCTAACTAACCAAGATGTTCGTTTGAAATTAGATACTCATGGAGCCGAGGTCAACGTTATACCGTATTCAACTTTTAAGAGCGTCGTGAGAACGTCAAAGATAGAGCTTAGAAAGCCCAACGCTCGGTTGAGCGCCTATAATGGACAAAGTATACGAGTCATCTAATTCCAGAGATCATTTGTCACAGCGAAACGCAGACCAGATTCCAAAAGAAACAGGCCGAGCAGAAAGCCAATTATGACAACTCTACTGTGCAGCTACCGCCATTTCAGACTGGAGAAACAGTACGTATCAAGCGAGAAGGGGAATGGAAACCTGCAAAGGTTAATGAAATACACCCCGAAGCTACTGTACTTCGTCGAAACCTCTGAAGGAGCCGTTTTACGACGAAATCGAAGACATTTGCATAAGGACCTGGCACTTCGCAAGATCAGTCATCTACGAAACTGAATATGGAGGGAAACGTAGAAAGTAACCATGAGGAAACGAAGCAATTGACAAGTAAGGATTATGAACAGAAATCGCAAAGTTCAGGGAGTCTACAGCAACAAGCGAACAATGTTGAAGAAGGATATCGCACACGTTCAGGAAGATTAGTTAAAGTACCTAATAGATTATAGAAATATGTTTTAGGAACATTTATACTCTCGATTTAGAAACGTTTAGTAATTGTCATTCAGTTTGATCAAAAGCAAAGAAAAAAATATTGTTTTTTTTTTCTCTCATTAGGAGGGTTGTATATTCAAGTTTACATTATGCTAATTAGATATCAGTACGTATATATAGCTCGACTTGTCTGAATAAATGTTACTCGTGTTGTCAGTCAGGACTCGTACAAGTTCAATATACAACACACCACTTTCGAGGGTTGGACTGGTGGACTTCAGCGATATATTATGGTAGTAATAGGACGAACGCGCTTTCTTACAAAGAGCATTAATTTTATTTCGATAAAATCGAAACATCAGGCCATTATACCCACAGCCCAAGCTGCCTGACGTTTGGAAATCAGAACTTTTATTTCCGGGGTGATCCAAGGCTTATCGTTGGAATCTTCCTTGACCCGTTTTAAGGGTAAGTTCTCCTCAATAATATTGTTAACAACAGAAGAGAAAAACTTGAACTGTTCTTCACAAGATTCCATATGATAGAGCGGAGTCCAGTTAACCTTTTAGAGCAACTAGCCAACAACACGACGATTAGCAGCACGGGCATCTCTAACAAAACGGACTGACCTTGACCACGACAGAGTTGTGGTCCGATAATCCAATCGGGGAAACCACTTCTGCGCGCTTATAGTATTTGGATATGTTAGTAAAAATGTTGTCCAAAATGTTACTACCTCTCGTCACGTCTTTGACCACCTTCTTCAGGTTAAAAGAGTTACATAGTTGATTATGCCTGAATTGGTTAAAGTCGCCCGCTAATATAACACCAGAACCTGGATGTGACGAGGGCACGATCAAGGTTCTCTGAAAGATGCGTTAAAAGTGCAATATCGTCATTTCCTGGAGGATGGTACACAATTGACAGGACAATCGAGTTCAAGCCGCGGGGGAGACGGTGAGGTTTTAGAAGAAGCCACAGGGTCTCAAAGTCAGGGCTCTCAAACTCCTTTAGATGGACAATGGGAAGGCGTGTATACTCGCGTACGCACAGACACCTCCGCCTCGCCTCATGCCTCGAAAGTAAAAAGCCAGTGAGATCAATTGCAGTATTAATAACGTTTGCAGACAGCCACGTCTCTGTAATAGCGACGATATTCGCTCTTTATTGGTTTTAGTATACCGATTTCGAGTCATTTTGATGAAATTGACACGAGTTTGAAAATATTTTCAAACTCGTATAAATTCATCAAAATTACTTGAAATCGGTACGGCAAAAAGCAACAAAGACAACAACTACTCTTTAAATTTTTATTTTATTGCAATATTTTACAGTGTATCTAAAACAGATTTTGTCGTAACTTGTCATCATAATATAATATGGTATAGTAAACCCAGAGGGCGGAGTCTGGGTACAAATTTTGCTCAAACACTAACAAATAGTGATCACTAAAGTACGATTTGGTCTTCTGTGGTATGACTATGCTATGACGCGAGTTTTGTCATCGGTTAACTGCAGGCTCTGAAGCTCGTTTTCCATTTCACCATTTCACTCGCCGCTAGCGAAATATTTCCACAATGACATAATTTTTTTTCAGTTGTCCATCAATGAAAACGGGAAAATATTATGACATCGGCGAAATGTTTCTCTAGCGGCGACCGAAATGGTGGAAAGTGGAAAACGGGCTATATAGAGACCTTAAGGCTTAAGATCTACAATGGCAACCGGCGACGGCAGTGAAAGCAATATAAATTTTAGTATTCTGTTACTATGGTATTTTATGGGACTGTAATAAATAAATATACTTTACAATTATAACCGAATTCTTATTCAAATCGTTATTCAACTGTCATATTTATTACTGTCAACCCGCACAATCAAAACAAAATTGTATCCACGTTTTATCCCCAATTCCGCGTTTTATCCCCAATTCCGCCATTCCGTTTCCGTCACTGTAGCTTCAGTCTTTCACTTTCCAATCACTTCACGTGTTCGCAAGTCACTTCGTTTTAGGATATATCCAAGAATAAGTGAAATGGATAGTTTAATAGCCGACGGTTCATGGATGTTGTTCGCGAGTACCCAGCTATCTACCAATGATCGTAGCTTAAATTTCGCGACAAAAACAAGAAATTAAATTATTGGCGCCGAATTACAACAATTACAACTATAGGGAAACCAGGCTTTAACGAACAGCTCTCATCTCTCGGCGAGTTACCCGTCGGGGAAGGCTAAAAGGGATGACTGAAAAGGACCTTTGTTTTTTTCTGGTTTTTATTTTTCGTTAGGTTATGGATAGCTACGGTTAGGAGTAGGTTTAAGGTTAGGATCAAGGTTATGATTAGGTTATGATTGAGATTAGGGTTAGGATTAGTAGTTTAGAAAATGTGAAGGTCCTTTTGAGTCATCCCTTTTAGCCTTCACCGTTACCGTCGCCAAAGGTGATGTTAAGCCAGTTTTCCACTTCACCATTTCTCTCGCCGCTAGAGAAAATTTCGCCGATGACATAATTTTTTCCCGTTTTCATTGGTCGACAACTGAAAAAAATGATGTCATTGTGGAAATATTTCGCTAGCGGCGAGCGAAATGGTGAAGTGGAAAACGGGCTTAACACAGGACAATTTTTAACGACGATTATTAATGCTAATAGCTTTCACAAAAGGTTGACAGTTTGACACGTGTCAACGTTTTGTGCAAGCTATTAGCATTAAAAATTGTCGTTAAAAATTCTCCTGTGTAACATCGCCTTAAAGACGTGAAAATGCTTTCAGAGTGGTGTAAACAGAATGAGGAAGGTGTTGTAAACAGAATGAGGAAGGTGTTGAGATTACTCTTGGCGCTAAAAATTATTCATTCTTTGTTTCGCATAAAAATTATTTGAATGACATCCCCGTCCTTGGTTTCCGTCGTAGCTCTCAAGATTCCTATTGACGACAGTTACTAACCGTCTCTAATTAAAAATAATAATTTTGTAGACAAACATAAGAAAAGGCTTAGGCTTACGTTATGTCCAAGACCGAATGTTTATGAATGTATACCGTTGAACATAAAGTGATGTCAGAACCAACTGATATCGAGGCAATTGTTGAATTGAACCGTGGCCATGAAAAGTCAACAGCACATAAACACTTCCGCAGCTTGACAATTGCTCTACGAGACGAATTCGAGAAATTGGAAAGAAAGAAGAAAGACGTGGAAAAGGACGCGGATGCTTTGAAGAAAGAGAAAGAACAGATGCAAAGCGTGGTTAACGATGAAGACATGATCTATCTGAATATCGGCGGAGACGCCATGTGTAGCAGCAGGTCAACATTATGCCAAGTCGAGGGATCATTGTTGGCGTCCATGTTCAGTGGTCGATGGGAAGACGGACTTAAGAAAGACAAGCATGGCAATGTCTTTCTTGATTTCAATCCTATCTGTTTCAAGGTTATCTTGAATTATCTTCGAGCAAAGCGAATCGAAACTCCAGAGAGAATAGCGAAGAAACCTTCGCCGCCAGTGAACGAAGAAGACAACTTCTGGAATCTCGCCAGTTACCTTGGTTTACTTGACGAACTGCAACCCTGCATACAACCTATGATTAGAAATATGATTGATCCTATAAACGCCGAAGTTCAACGCATGCCAGTCATGCTCAAACCTCCGGCTCGTTCCCAGAGTCTCAACGTCTCACCACTCGTTCAACTAGGCTATTAAGAAGCGCGGACGTATATCCTAAACACTACATGGATGTTTTGTCCAACTGTCAGTTAGAAACTATACTATATCACTATAGTACTATTAGTGTGGCAAAGCTGTGCAATGTAGAGTGGTTCGTTTTATGACATTTTAATCTACATTGAACCTACATTGAATCCATAGATACTTCTGTAGAAATATTACGCAAAATATGTTCTTTGAAAAACATTTTGTAGTTTCTCCACTGTTAATTTGACTTTTATAAGAGTTCTTTGAATGATATGACAATCGCAAGCGACCGAGCGAAGCGATGGTGATAATATCCGCGGCAGGGATCCATTTCTCACAAAAGGTTTGTCTATATATATCTCGCCGCAGAAGGGGTCCATTTCTCACAAAAGGTTTGTAAAAAAGTAGTGCTGCGCGTAGACTGAGACAGTGTTTTGGATATGTATAAAAGTGAAAAGGCGGTAAACAGCCAAGAACCTCAGGATACCCCCTTCTGTTGCCTTACTCGGCTTAAGGTCTTGATACCCGGTTGTTCTAACTCTGATCCACAGCCAAGAACCTCAGGATACCCCCTTCTGTTGCCTTACTCGGCGGTCTCGACTGATCCGATTGTTCGGGTAAATACGTACCTAAAATGAACAGGTTTTGTGATTGGCTATATGGAACAAAAGTGATAGGGTTAGGACATTGGTTTCTTTGTGGTTGATTCTATTGTTTTATTGTTTGAATCAACCAATCACAAAACTTGATAGTATAGGTAGGTGATGACCCGATTGTTCTAACTCTGATCTGTACAGCACTTACTAGCAATTGGTAACCAATTAGTATATATATATATATATATATATATATATATATGCCAAAAGGGTGTCACAAGAAGAAAGTAGCCAATCAAATGCACGGGAGATAAACAAACTAATAATTATAATAATAATAGTCTTATTGAGAAAAGCCAACTTCACCAAGAAAGTGATTTACAGAAGGGTCCTCATTAATTACAAAATTAATACCTAGAGATAATATATTTTACATTATTACAATAAACAAAAAAATTATAAAAGGATGAGTTACAGATTGTGCATAAATATATTGTAAATTACTTCACAACAACATAATTAGTATAATAACAAAATGCTAGAACGAGGCTTTAGAAACACCATGTTTAAAAATCGTAGGGAAACTTCTAATTTATTCCAAACGTCTGCAGCAAAGTTTATTGTGGTCCAGTGACCCCATCTTCTAGTTGCATTAGATTTACGTATATTATTTTTAGATCTAGTATTGTAATGATGAAAATCTCCATTAAAATTGTGTTGAAAATTATGTAACAACAAATTATTCAAGCACTTGTATGTAAATATAGCCCTATGTTCCGCTCTTCTACGGGATAAAGTCTTCCAGGATAACTTAGTTAATACATCACTTGCTGATGCATAAAAAGGCAAATCAAGTATTATCCTCGCGGCCTTATTATGTAACATCTGCAGGTCTGACATCAGAGTAATATTTCCACGATCACCCCAAATAGTATCACCATAATCAAAAATTGGTAATATAAAACTATTAAAAAATGTTAAGCGTGCTTTCAAAGGTAAACAATACTTTATGCGACTTAACAGACCTAATTTCCTGTTTATTTTGGATCGGATGTAATCGACGTGGTCTTCCCGGTAAGGTTTTTGTTAATCACTATACCTAAATAAGGGAAGGACTGGACCTTTCCCAAAGGCATTCTATCAACAGATACAATGATGTCACTAACTTATTAAGGCGCTTATTACTTCCAATCAACATAAATTTAGATTTGGTCGTATTCAAAGTAAGTTGATTAGCTTGCAACCAACTACAGACATGACGGAGATCGGAATTTTAGATTCAATATCAGAAATATTTTTAGCTGTAAAATGAATAACAGTATCATCAGCATATAGTGTTACTTTGCAATGCTCGAGCACGTTAGGTAAATCATTCATATAAATCACAAATAAAAGTGGTCCTAAGATAGATCCCTGAGCCACGCCTATGTTAATGGTTGCAGGGTCAGACAGTACGTTGTTGATACAGGTCACTTGGGATCTGTTCGATAGAAAAGATGCAAACCAATCATAAGCCACATCATCCACGCCAAGGGCGGAAAGCTTTTGTAATATACAGAGTGGTTCACCGTATCAAAAGCTAGTTTGCTTAGATCAAGAAATGCCATTCCAGTTACTTTACCATTATCCATAGCATTGAGAATGTCGTCATGAGTGAATTGAGCTGATGCTGTCACGGTGGAAGATTTTAATCTAAATCCAAACTGCCATGGAGAAATCAGACTGTTCTCATCTAAGTAAGAATACAACTGAAAATTAACCGCCTTTTCAAGGATTTTACTTAGCGTTGGCAAGATTGAAATGGGTCTATAGTTTGTCGGGTCTTGCTTATCTCCCTTTTTAAATAAAGGCACTACCCTGGCCCTTTTCCATATAGTTGGGAATGTCTTCACTTGTAAAGACAGATTAAACAATGCAGTTAATGTAGGGGTAATAACGTCCACAGCATCTTTTATCATACGAGAACTAATCTTGTCCAGACCAACGGCCTTGTTCGGTTTCAGAGATTTGATAGTTGTAGAAACAAATTCTTCAGAAATAGGTTGAAAATAAAATGAAGTACCACTGGCGTAGATGGTTGGAACATATAACTGAGTCCTATCGTATAATTCAGCCAGTTTATTACCAATGGAAACAAAAAATGAATTAATTGCTGAGCCTGTCTTGGAATGAAGATCGTGGAAGTTCTGGATAATGATGCTATCAGACCCACAGATATTAAAGAGAATACAACTGTCTATGCTACGGGTACACAACCACTCTCAACGGAAGAAATCGTTTCAAAATTCCCTGCAGTATTTCAAGAAGGAATTGGACGAATCGAAGGTCAGTACAATATCAAACTTGACCCTACCGCCCGTCCTGTCCAGCATGTCCCAAGAAGAGTGCCAGTAGCAATTCGAGATAAAGTGAAAGATGCCCTAGACGACTTGGTTAAGAAAGAAGTCATAGCAGAAGTCAAACACCAACAGAATGGATATCCAGTATGGTAACAGTTCCAAAGAAGAATGGACAACTCCGCATATGCCTCGATCCAAAGGATCTAAATGCCGCTATCCAGCGTGAGCATTATCCTCTTCCAGTAATAGAAGATGTTGCCACACGTCTACATGGAGCCAGAACCTTCTCCGTCCTTGATGCATCAAATGGGTTTTGGCACGTCGAACTTGATGAACAATCATCCCTCTTAACAACCTTCCACACACCATTTGGTCGCTATAGATGGTTGCGTATATGCCATTTGGGCTTTCCTCCGCACCAGAAGTCTTTCAACGTCGCATGCATGAATTAATCGAAGGACTCGAAGGAATAGAAGTCATCGCAGACGATTTTGTAGTTGTTGGATATGGCGAGACGCAAGAAGAAGCAACAATGTCACATGATCGAAATTTGATTGCCTTTTTGAAGCGCTGCGAAGAACGTGGAGTCAAGTTAGCAGAAGAGAAGATGAAACTGCGCCGCACAAGCGTACCATTTATCGGACATGTCGCCTCAGCAGATGGACTTCTTCCCGACCCAATAACAATAACAAGAATGAAGCAATAACAAGAATGCCCAAGCCAACCGATATTCGAGCCGTACAGAGACTGTTGGGCTGGCTCAATATCTTGCTAAGTTTTTACCAAAACTATCAGACATCATGAAACCTCTACGCGACCTAACACTTCAAGGAGCCAGTTGGAAGTGGTGTAAAGCACAAGAAATGTCATTGCAAGCATTAAAGAAAGCAGTCGTTGAAGCCCCTGTTCTACAATACTACTCGCTTGACAAAGAAGTCACCATACAGTGCGATGCATCACAATCGGGACTTGGTGCAGCACTATTACATAATGGTCAACCTATTGCCTATGCGTCACGTGCGTTGACGCCAACAGAGTGCAAATATGCGCAAATCGAGAAAGAGATGCTTGCCATTGTTTATGCATGCGAACGCTTCGATGCATACATTTACGGTCGCGATATGGTCACAATCCAGTCGGATCACAAGCCTCTGGAATCCATTTTCAGAAAGAGTCTTTGCCTTGCACCCAAACGTCTACAACGCATGATGCTTCGATTACAAAACTACAACCTCAACGTGGTATACACCAAGGGAACCACTCTATACATAGCCGATACACTGAGTCGCGCGTACTTAACATTACATGATTATCGTTGGAATATTCCTTGACCCGCTTTAAGGGTAAGTTCTCCTCAATAATATTGTTAACAACAGAAGAGAAAAACTTGAACTGTTCTTCACAAGATTCCATATGATAGAGCGGATTCCAGTTAACCTTTGAGAGCGACTCGCCAACAACACGACGATTCGCAGCACGGGTATCTCTAACAAAACGGACTGACCTTGACCACGACAGAGTTGTGGTCCGATAATCCAATCGGGGAAACCACTTCTGCGCGCTTATAGTATTTGGATATGTTAGTAAAAATGTTGTCCAAAATGTTACTACCTCTCGTCACGTCTTTGACCACCTTCTTCAGGTTAAAAGAGTTACATAGTTGATTATGCCTGAATTGGTTAGAGTCGCCCGCTAATATAACACCAGTACCTGGATGTGACGAGGGCACGATCAAGGTTCTCTGAAAGATGCGTTAAAAGTGCAATATCGTCATTTCCTGGAGGATGATACACAATTGACAGGACAATCGAGTTCAAGCCGCGGGGGAGACGGTGAGGTTTTAGAAGAAACCATAGGGTCTCAAAGTCAGGGCTCTCAAACTCCTTTAGATAGACAATGGGAAGGCGTGTACTCACGTACGCACAGACACCTCCGCCTCGCCATCCGCCTGATCAATCATGCCTCGAAAGTAAAAAGCCAGTGAGATCAATTGCAGTATTAATAACGTTTGCAGACAGCCACGTCTCTGTAATAGCGACGATATTCGCTCTTTATTGGTTTTAGTATACCGATTTCGACTGTCATTTTGATGAAATTGACACGAGTTTGAAAATATTTTCAAACTCGTATAAATTCATCAAAATTACTTGAAATCGGTACGGCAAAAAGCAACAAAGACAACAACTACTCTTAAAATTTTTATTTTATTGCAATATTTTTACAGTGTATCTAAAACAGATGTTGTCGTAACTTGTCGTCATAATTGCTGCCGTAGGCAGCACACTAATCTTGGGTTGCTGTGTCTCGTACCCAGACCTCTTCGCGGAACTATGTATAGTCGATCTACATTAAAATCACGCTCGATGTTTTCATGGATGTCCACAGATTTATGACGTTTTATGACGTAACTCATAGATGTTCGTATAATCGCCGGATGCAGAAACTATCTGAATAAAATGTTCAGATAGAACTCGCCAACGGCCTGCATGCAAACAAAATAAAATCTCTTTAGCTACTAGGGCCACGATATTTTGTGAAGAGCCTCGTTCGTCAATCATCATATAACGTGTTCTGCTTTAGTGCTGAACTTCTGGCAGTTGTTAGTTTATCGACTGCTATAATGTCAACTTTTTGTGTTCATATTTAACTGCATTTTTTATGCAAGCGTTGTACAGAGAACTATTTATACAACTACTTTATCTTTATGTTCAACTGCATTTTTACGCAACTGTTCAACTTACATCTGTTGACTTCAATATTAACTGTTCAAGTTACATCCGATTCTGTTGACTTACATCTGTTGACTTCAATAAGCCCGCCACTTATTTGTACTATTTGGCACAATATCACAACTGCCTTGAATTTTGAGGCAGCACTTTCCTTGCGATAGTAACTTCTAGTATAATATGGTATAGTAAACCCAGAGGGCGGAGTCTGGGTACAAATTTTGCTCAAACACTAACAAATAGTGATCACTTGTGATCACTAAAGTACGATTTGGTCTTCTGTGGTATGACTATGCTATGACGCGAATTTTGTCATCGGTTAACTGCAGGCTCTGAAGCTCGTTTTCCATTTCACCATTTCACTCGCCGCTAGCGAAATATTTCCACAATGACATAATTTTTTTTCAGTTTTCCATCAATGAAAACGGGAAAATATTATGACATCGGCGAAATGTTTCTCTATAGCGGCGACCGAAATGGTGGAAAGTGGAAAACGGGCTATATAGAGACCTTAAGATCTACAATGGCAACAGGCGACGGCAGTGAAAGCAATATAAATTTTAGTATTCTGTTACTATGGTATTTTATGGGACTGTAATAAATAAATATACTTTACAATTATAACCGAATTCTTATTCAAATCGTTATTCAACTGTCATATTTATTACTATCAAACCGCACAACCCTAATCAAAATTGTATCCGCGTTTTATCCCCAATTCCGCGTTTTATCCCCAATTCCGCCATTCCGTTTCCGTCATTTCGCTTCCGCGTTTTATCCTTCCCCAGTCTACTGTAGCTTCAGTCTTTCACTTTCCAATCACTTCACGTGTTCGCAAGTCACTTCGTTTTAGGATATATCCAAGAATAAGTGAAATGGATAGTTTAATAGCTGACGGTTCATGGATGTTGTTCGCGAGTACCCAGCTATCTACCAATGATCGTAGGTTAAATTTCGCGACAAAAACAAGAAATTAAATTATTGGCGCCGAATTACAACAATTACAACTATAGGGAAACCAGGCTTTAACGAACAGCTCTCATCTCTCGGCGAGTTACCCGTCGGGGAAGGCTAAAAGGGATGACTCAAAAGGACCTTTGTTTTTTTCTGGTTTTTATTTTTCGTTAGGTTATGGATAGCTACGGTTAGGGCTAGGTTTAAGGTTAGGATCAAGGTTATGATTAGGTTATGATTGAGATTAGGGTTAGGATTAGTAGTTTAGAAAATGTGAAGGTCCTTTTGAGTCATCCCTTTTAGCCTTCACCGTTACCGTCGCCAAAGGTGATGTTAAGCCAGTTTTCCACTTCACCATTTCGCCCGCCGCTAGAGAAAATTTCGCCGATGACATAATTTTTTTCCGTTACCATTGGTCGACAACTGAAAAAAATGATGTCATTGTGGAAATATTTCGCTAGCGGCGAGCGAAATGGTGAAGTGGAAAACGAGCTTAACACAGGACAATTTTTAACGACGATTACTAATGCTAATAGCTTTCACAAAAGGTTGACAGTTTGACACGTGTCAACGTTTTGTGCAAGCTATTAGCATTAAAAATTGTCGTTAAAAATTCTCCTGTGTAACATCGCCTAAAGACGTGAAAATGCTTTCAGAGTGGTGTAAACAGAATGAGGAAGGTGTTGTAAACAGAATGAGGAAGGTGTTGAGATTACTCTTGGCGCTAAAAATTATTCATTCTTTGTTTCGCATAAAAATTCTTTGAATGACGTCCCCGTCCTTGGTTTCCGTCGTAGCTCTCAAGATTCCTATTGACGACAGTTACTAACCGTCTCTAATTACATATAATAATTTTGTAGACAAACATAAGAAAAGCCTTAGGCTTACGTTATGTCATTCTATTAACTATGGTTATGTCCAAGACCGAATGTTTATGAATGTATACCGTTGAACATAAAGTGATGTCAGAACCAACTGATATCGAGGCAATTGTTGAATTGAACCGTGGCCATGAAAAGTCAACAGCACATAAACACTTCCGCAGCTTGACAATTGCTCTACGAGACGAATTCGAGAAATTGGAAAGAAAGAAGAAAGACGTGGAAAAGGACGCGGATGCTTTGAAGAAAGAGAAAGAACAGATGCAAAGCGTGGTTAACGATGAAGACATGATCTATCTGAATATCGGCGGAGACGCCATGTGTAGCAGCAGGTCAACATTATGCCAAGTCGAGGGATCATTGTTGGCGTCCATGTTCAGTGGTCGATGGGAAGACGGACTTAAGAAAGACAAGCATGGCAATGTCTTTCTTGATTTCAATCCTATCTGTTTCAAGGTTATCTTGAATTATCTTCGAGCAAAGCGAATCGAAACTCCAGAGAGAATAGCGAAGAAACCTTCGTCGCCAGTGAACGAAGAAGACAACTTCTGGAATCTCGCCAGTTACCTTGGTTTACTTGACGAACTGCAACCCTGCATACAACCTATGATTAGAAATATGATTGATCCTATAAACGCCGAAGTTCAACGCATGCCAGTCATGCTCAAACCTCCGGCTCGTCCCCAGAGTCTCAACGTCTCACCACTCGTTCAACTAGGCTATTAAGAAGCGCGGACGTATATCCTAAACACTACATGGATGTATTGTCCAACTGTCAGTTAGAAACTATACTATATCACTATAGTACTATTAGTGTGGCAAAGCTGTGCAATGTAGAGTGGTTCGTTTTATGACATTTTAATCTACATTGAACCTACATTGAATCCATAGATACTTCTGTAGAAATATTACGCAAAATATGTTCTTTGAAAAACATTTTGTAGTTTCTCCACTGTTAATTTGACTTTTATAAGAGTTCTTTGAATGATATGACAATCGCAAGCGACCGAGCGAAGCGATGGTGATAATATCCGCGGCAGGGATCCATTTCTCACAAAAGGTTTGTCTATATATATCTCGCCGCAGAAGGGGTCCATTTCTCACAAAAGGTTTGTAAAAAAGTAGTGCTGCGCGTAGACTGAGACAGTGTTTTGGATATGTATAAAAGTGAAAAGGCGGTAAACTGCCAAGAACCTCAGGATACCCCCTTCTGTTGCCTTACTCGGCTTAAGGTCTTGATATCCGGTTGTTCTAACTCTGATCCACAGCCAAGAACCTCAGGATACCCCCTTCTGTTGCCTTACTCGGCGGTCTCGACATCCGATTGTTCTAACTCTAATCTGTGCAGCACTTACTAGCAATTGGTAACCAATTAGTATATATATATATATATATGCCAAAAGGGTGTCACAAGAAGAAAGTAGCCAATCAAATGCACGGGAGATAAACAAACTAATAATTATAATAATAATAGTCTTATTGAGAAAAGCCAACTTCACCAAGAAAGTGATTTACAGAAGGGTCCTCATTAATTACAAAATTAATACCTAGAGATAATATATTTTACATTATTACAATAAACAAAAAAATTATAAAAGGATGAGTTACAGATTGTGCATAAATATATTGTAAATTACTTCACAACAACATAATTAGTATAATAACAAAATGCTAGAACGAGGCTTTAGAAACACCATGTTTAAAAATCGTAGGGAAACTTCTAATGTATTCCAAACGTCTGCAGCAAAGTTTATTGTGGTCCAGTGACCCCATCTTCTAGTTGCATTAGATTTACGTATATTATTTTTAGATCTAGTATTGTAATGATGAAAATCTCCATTAAAATTGTGTTGAAAATTATGTAACAACAAATTATTCAAGCACTTGTATGTAAATATAGCCCTATGTTCCGCTCTTCTACGGGATAAAGTCTTCCAGGATAACTTAGTTAATGCATCACTTGCTGATGCATACATAGGCAAATCAAGTATTATCCTCGCGGCCTTATTATGTAACATCTGCAGGTCTGACATCAGAGTAATATTTCCACGATCACCCCAAATAGTATCACCATAATCAAAAATTGGTAATATAAAACTATTAAAAAATGTTAAGCGTGCTTTCAAAGGTAAACAATACTTTATGCGACTTAACAGACCTAATTTCCTGTTTATTTTGGATCGGATGTAATCGACGTGGTCTTCCCGGTAAGGTTTTTGTTAATCACTATACCTAAATAAGGGAAGGACTGGACCTTTCCCAAAGGCATTCTATCAACAGATACAATGATGTCACTCAACTTATTAAGGCGCTTATTACTTCCAATCAACATAAATTTAGATTTGGTCGTATTCAAAGTAAGTTGATTAGCTTGCAACCAACTACAGACATGACGGAGATCGGAATTTTAGATTCAATATCAGAAATATTTTTAGCTGTAAAATGAATAACAGTATCATCAGCATATAGTGTTACTTTGCAATGCTTGAGCACGTTAGGTAAATCATTCATATAAATCACAAATAAAAGTGGTCCTAAGATAGATCCCTGAGCCACGCCTATGTTAATGGTTGCAGGGTCTGACTGTACGTTGTTGATACAAGTTACTTGGGATCTGTTGGATAGAAAAGATGCAAACCAATCATAAGCTACATCATCCACGCCAAGGGCGGAAAGCTTTTGTAATATACAGAGTGCTTCACCGTATCAAAAGCTAGTTTGCTTAGATCAAGAAATGCCATTCCAGTTACTTTACCATTATCCATAGCATTGAGAATGTCGTCATGAGTGAATTGAGCTGATGCTGTCACGGTGGAAGATTTTAATCTAAATCCAAACTGCCATGGAGAAATCAGACTGTTCTCATCTAAGTAAGAATACAACTGAAAATTAACCGCCTTTTCAAGGATTTTACTTAGCGTTGGCAAGATTGAAATGGGTCTATAGTTTGTCGGGTCTTGCTTATCTCCCTTTTTAAATAAAGGCACTACCCTGGCCCTTTTCCATATAGATGGGAATGTCTTCACTTGTAAAGACAGATTAAACAATGCAGTTAATGTAGGGGTAATAACATCCACGGCATCTTTCATCATACGAGAACTAATCTTGTCCAGACCAACGGCCTTGTTCGGTTTCAGAGATTTGATAGTTGTAGAAACAAATTCTTCAGAAATAGGTTGAAAATAAAATGAAGTACCACTGGCGTAGATGGTTGGAACATATAACTGAGTCCTATCGTATAATTCAGCCAGTTTATTACCAATGGAAACAAAAAATGAATTAATTGCTGAGCCTGTCTTGGAATGAAGATCGTGGAAGTTCTGGATAATGATGCTATCAGACCCACATGAGATATTAAAGAGAATACAACTGTCTATGCTACGGGTACACAACCACTCTCAACGGAAGAAATCGTTTCAAAATTCCCTGCAGTATTTCAAGAAGGAATTGGACGAATCGAAGGTCAGTACAATATCAAACTTGACCCTACCGCCCGTCCTGTCCAGCATGTCCCAAGAAGAGTGCCAGTAGCAATTCGAGATAAAGTAAAAGATGCCCTAGACGACTTGGTTAAGAAAGAAGTCATAGCAGAAGTCAAACAGCCAACAGAATGGATATCCAGTATGGTAACAGTTCCAAAGAAGAATGGACAACTCCGCATATGCCTCGATCCAAAGGATCTAAATGCCGCTATCCAGCGTGAGCATTATCCTCTTCCAGTAATAGAAGATGTTGCCACACGTCTACATGGAGCCAGAACCTTCTCCGTCCTTGATGCATCAAATGGGTTTTGGCACGTCGAACTTGATGAACAATCATCCCTCTTAACAACCTTCCACACACCATTTGGTCGCTATAGATGGTTGCGTATATGCCATTTGGGCTTTCCTCCGCACCAGAAGTCTTTCAACGTCGCATGCATGAATTAATCGAAGGACTCGAAGGAATAGAAGTCATCGCAGACGATTTTGTAGTTGTTGGATATGGCGAGACGGAAGAAGAAGCAACAATGTCACATGATCGAAATTTGATTGCCTTTTTGAAGCGCTGCGAAGAACGTGGAGTCAAGTTAGCAGAAGAGAAGATGAAACTGCGCCGCACAAGCGTACCATTTATCGGACATGTCGCCTCAGCAGATGGACTTCTTCCCGACCCAATAACAATAACAAGAATGAAGCAATAACAAGAATGCCCAAGCCAACCGATATTCGAGCCGTACAGAGACTGTTGGGCTGGCTCAATATCTTGCTAAGTTTTTACCAAAACTATCAGACATCACGAAACCTCTACGCGACCTAACACTTCAAGGAGCCAGTTGGAAGTGGTGTAAAGCGCAAGAAATGTCATTGCAAGCATTAAAGAAAGCAGTCGTTGAAGCCCCTGTTCTACAATACTACTCGCTTGACAAATAAGTCACCATACAGTGCGATGCATCACAATCGGGACTTGGTGCAGCACTATTACATAATGGTCAACCTATTGCCTATGCGTCACGCGCGTTGACGCCAACAGAGTGCAAATATGCGCAAATCGAGAAAGAGATGCTTGCCATTGTTTATGCATGCGAACGCTTCGATGCATACATTTACGGTCGCGATATGGTCACAATCCAGTCGGATCACAAGCCTCTGGAATCCATTTTAAGAAAGAATCTTTGCCTTGCACCCAAACGTCTACAACGCATGATGCTTCGATTACAAAACTACAACCTCAACGTGGTATACACCAAGGGAACCACTCTATACATAGCCGATACACTGAGTCGCGCGTACTTACCACTACATGATTATGGTTGGAATCTTCCTTGACCCGCTTTAAGGGTAAGTTCTCCTCAATAATATTGTTAACAACAGAAGAGAAAAACTTGAACTGTTCTTCACAAGATTCCATATGATAGAGCGGAGTCCAGTTAACCTTTTAGAGCAACTAGCCAACAACACGACGATTAGCAGCACGGGTATCTCTAACAAAACGGACTGACCTTGACCACGACAGAGTTGTGGTCCGATAATCCAATCGGGGAAACCACTTCTGCGCGCTTATAGTATTTGGATATGTTAGTAAAAATGTTGTCCAAAATGTTACTACCTCTCGTCACGTCTTTGACCACCTTCTTCAGGTTAAAAGAGTTACATAGTTGATTATGCCTGAATTGGTTAAAGTCGCCCGCTAATATAACACCAGAACCTGGATGTGACGAGGGCACGATCAAGGTTCTCTGAAAGATGCGTTAAAAGTGCAATATCGTCATTTCCTGGAGGATGGTACACAATTGACAGGACAATCGAGTTCAAGCCGCGGGGGAGACGGTGAGGTTTTAGAAGCCACAGGGTCTCAAAGTCAGGGCTCTCAAACTCCTTTAGATGGACAATGGGAAGGCGTGTACTCACGTACGCACAGACACCTGCGCCTCGCCATCCGCCTGATCAATCATGCCTCGAAAGTAAAAAGCCAGTGAGATCAATTGCAGTATTAATAACGTTTGCAGACAGCCACGTCTCTGTAATAGCGACGATATTCGCTCTTTATTGGTTTTAGTATACCGATTTCGACTGTCATTTTGATGAAATTGACACGAGTTTGAAAATATTTTCAAACTCGTATAAATTCATCAAAATTACTTGAAATCGGTACGGCAAAAAGCAACAAAGACAACAACTACTCTTTAAATTTTTTTTTTATTGTAATATTTTTACAGTGTATCTAAAACAGATTTTGTCGTAACTTGTCGTCATAATTGCTGCCGTAGGCAGCACACTAATCTTGGGTTGCTGTGTCTCGTACCCAGACCTCTTCGCGGAACTATGTATAGTCGATCTACATTAAAATCACGCTCGATGTTTTCATGGATGTCCACAGATTTATGACGTTTTATGACGTAACTCGTAGATGTTCGTATAATCGCCGGATGCAGAAACTATCTGAATAAAATGTTCAGATAGAACTCGCCAACGGCCTGCATGCAAACAAAATAAAATCTCTTTAGCTACTAGGGCCACGATATTTTGTGAAGAGCCTCGTTCGTCAATCATCATATAACGTGTTCTGCTTTAGTGCTGAACTTCTGGCAGTTGCTAGTTGATCGACTGCTATAATGTCAACTTTTTGTGTTCATATTTAACTGCATTTTTTATGCAAGCGTTGTACATGCAGAGAACTATTTATACAACTATTTTATCTTTATGTTCAACTGCATTTTTACGCAACTGTTCAACTTACATCTGTTGACTTCAATATTAACTGTTCAAGTTACATCCGATTCTGTTGACTTACATCTGTTGACTTCAATAAGCCCGCCACTTATTTGTACTATTTGGCACAATATCACAACTGCCTTGAATTTTGAGGCAGCACTTTCCTTGCGATAGTAACTTCTAGTATAATATGGTATAGTAAACCCAGAGGGCGGAGTCTGGGTACAAATTTTGCTCAAACACTAACAAATAGTGATCACTTGTGATCACTAAAGTACGATTTGGTCTTCTGTGGTATGACTATGCTATGACGCGAATTTTGTCATCGGTTAACTGCAGGCTCTGAAGCTCGTTTTCCATTTCACCATTTCACTCGCCGCTAGCGAAATATTTCCACAATGACATAATTTTTTTTCCGTTTTCCATCAATGAAAACGGGAAAATATTATGACATCGGCGAAATGTTTCTCTAGCGGCGAGCGAAATGGTGGAAAGTGGAAAACGGGCTATATAGAGACCTTAAGGCTTAAGATCTACAATGGCAACAGGCGACGCAGTGAAAGCAATATAAATTTTAGTATTCTGTTACTATGGTATTTTATGGGACTGTAATAAATAAATATACTTTACAATTATAACCGAATTCTTATTCAAATCGTTATTCAACTGTCATATTTATTACTGTCAAACCGCACAACCCTAATCAAAATTGTATCCGCGTTTTATCCCCAATTCCGCGTTTTATCCCCAATTCCGCCATTCCGTTTCCGTCATTTCGCTTCCGCGTTTTATCCTTCCCCAGTCTACTGTAGCTTCAGTCTTTCACTTTCCAATCACTTCACGTGTTCGCAAGTCACTTCGTTTCAGGATATATCCAAGAATAAGTGAAATGGATAGTTTAATAGCTGACGGTTCATGGATGTTGTTCGCGAGAACCCAGCTATCTACCAATGATCGTAGGTTGAATTTCGCGACAAAAACAAGCCAAATTAAATTCTTCGCGCCGAATTACAACAATTACAACTATAGGGAAACCAGGCTTTAACGAACAGCTCTCATCTCTCGGCTAGTTACCCATCGGGGAAGGCTAAAAGGGATGACTCAAAAGGACCTTTCTGTTTTTTTCTGGTTTTTATTTTTCGTTAGGTTATGGATAGCTACGGTTAGGGCTAGGTTTAAGGTTAGGATCAATCATAACCTAATCATAACCTTGATAGGGTTAGGATTAGTAGTTTAGAAAATGTGAAGGTCCTTTTGAGTCATCCCTTTTAGCCTTCACCGTTACCGTCGCCAAAGGTGATGTTAAGCCAGTTTTCCACTTCACAGATATAGATATAGATATAGATATAGATATAGATATAGATATAGATATAGATAGATATAGATATAGAAAAACTTTATTTAACCACGCTAACCCCGTCAACCGAAGCTGATTTCCACAGGGGGCGTGAAAAAATTGTCCTGTGTTAAGCCCGTTTTCCACTTCACCATTTCGTTCTCCGCTAGAGAAACATTTCGCCGATGACATAATTTTTTTCCGTGGACAACTGAAAAAAATGATGTCATTGTCGAAATATTTCGCTAGCGGCGAGCGAAATGGTGAAGTGGAAAACGGGCTTAACACAGGACAATTTTTAACGACGATTATTAATGCTAATAGCTTTCACAAAAGGTTGACACGTGTCGACGTATTGTGCAAGCTATTAGCATTAATTATTGTCGTTAAAAATTATCCTGTGTAACATCGCCTTAAAGACGTGAAAATGCTTTCAGAGTGGTGTAAACAGAAAGAGGAAGGTGTTGTAAACAGAATGAGGAAGGTGTTGAGATTACTCTTGGCGCTAAAAATTATTCATTCTTTGTTTCGCATAAAAATTCTTTGAATGACGTCCCCGTCCTTGGTTTCCGTCGTAACTCTCAAGATTCCTATTGACGAAAGTTACTAACCGTCTCTAATTACATATAATAATTTTGTAGACAAACATAAGAAAAGGCTTAGGCTTACGTTATGTCATTCTATTAACTATGGTTATGTCCAAGACCGAATGTTTATGAATGTATACCGTTGAACATAAAGTGATGTCAGAACCAACTGATATCGAGGCAATTGTTGAATTGAACCGTGGCCATGAAAAGTCAACAGCACATAAACACTTCGGCAGCTTGACAATTGCTCTACGAGACGAATTCGAGAAATTGGAAAGAAAGAAGAAAGACGTGGAAAAGGACGCGGATGCTTTGAAGAAAGAGAAAGAACAGATGCAAAGCGTGGTTAACGATGAAGACATGATCTATCTGAATATCGGCGGAGACGCCATGTGTAGCAGCAGGTCAACATTATGCCAAGTCGAGGGATCATTGTTGGCGTCCATGTTCAGTGGTCGATGGGAAGACGGACTTAAGAAAGACAAGCATGGCAATGTCTTTCTTGATTTCAATCCTATCTGTTTCAAGGTTATCTTGAATTATCTTCGAGCAAAGCGAATCGAAACTCCAGAGAGAATAGCGAAGAAACCTTCGCCGCCAGTGAACGAAGAAGACAACTTCTGGAATCTCGCCAGTTACCTTGGTTTACTTGACGAACTGCAACCCTGCATACAACCTATGATTAGAAATATGATTGATCCTATAAACGCCGAAGTTCAACGCATGCCAGTCATGCTCAAACCTCCGGCTCGTCCCCAGAGTCTCAACGTCTCACCACTCGTTCAACTAGGCTATTAAGAAGCGCGGACGTATATCCTAAACACTACATGGATGTATTGTCCAACTGTCAGTTAGAAACTATACTATATCACTATAGTACTATTAGTGTGGCAAAGCTGTGCAATGTAGAGTGGTTCGTTTTATGACATTTTAATCTACATTGAACCTACATTGAATCCATAGATACTTCTGTAGAAATATTACGCAAAATATGTTCTTTGATAAACATTTTGTAGTTTCTCCACTGTTAATTTGACTTTTATAAGAGTTCTTTGAATGATATGACCATCGCAAGCGACCGAGCGAAGCGATGGTGATAATATCCGCGGCAGGGATCCATTTCTCACAAAAGGTTTGTCTATATATATCTCGCCGCAGAAGGGGTCCATTTCTCACAAAAGGTTTGTTGTGCTGCGCGTAGACTGAGACAGTGTTTTGGATATGTATAAAAGTGAAAAGGCGGTAAACTGCCAAGAACCTCAGGATACCCCCTTCTGTTGCCTTACTCGGCTTAAGGTCTTGATATCCGGTTGTTCTAAGCCAAGAACCTCAGGATACCCCCTTCTGTTGCCTTATTTGGCGGTCTCGACATCCGATTGTTCTAACTCTGATCTGTGCAGCACTTACTAGTAATTGGTAACCAATTAGTATATATATATATATATATATATATATATATATATATATATATATATATATATATATATATATATGCCAAAAGGGTGTCACAAGAAGAAAGTAGCCAATCAAATGCACGGGAGATAAACAAACTAATAATTGCTGCCTCCCCTCAGGGAGGCAGCACACTATTCTTGACGTAACTCGTGCTCAGTCTCTTTGCCGAACTATGTATAGCCGACGAATATCTCGATTTGTTCGAATTTAGTCTGTCCGGACGCAGTTTCCGGGGGGGCACGGGGGGGCACTTACTAGGGAAAAGTTCTATTTGCACGCTGTCTTCCCAAACTACAGAAAGATTGCTTCTCAACGCTTTTAACGCAATCGCTGTATGTTTCTTATTTGAATCGTTCGAGAGAATTTGATAGCATGTGGACACGCTTTTAACGCAATCGCTGTATGTTTCTTATTTGAATCGTTCGAGAGAATTTGATAGCATGTGGACAAGAATCCAGATATTTCGATAAACGCAATCGCTGTATGTTTCTTACTTGAATCGTTCGAGTGTATTTGATAGCCTGTGGACAAGAATCCAGATATTTCGATAAACGCAATCGCTGTATGTTTCTTATTTGTATCGTTCGAGAGTATTTGATAGCCTGTGGACAATAATCCAGATATTTCGATAACAAACGCAATCGCTGTATGTGTTCGAGAGAATTTGATAGCCTGTGGACAAGAATCCAGATATTTCGATAAACGCAATCGCTGTATGTTTCTTATTTGTATCGTTCGAGAGTATTTGATAGCCTCATGTGGACAAGAATCCAGATATTTCGATAACAAACGCAATCGCTGTATGTGTTCGAGATAATTTGATAGCCTGTGGACAAGAATCCAGATATTTCGATAACAAACGCAATCGCTGTATGTTTCTTATTTGTATCGTTCGAGAGTATTTGATAGCCTATCAAGAAGCATGATTTATAGTGGCAGTGATTTATCATAAATTAGTTTACTAAACATCAACTACATAGTCATAATGTATGTAGTTTAAGCCTTGCCAAATGTATTCAGATAAGTGATAGTTATTTGTAATTTAAGTCTGTTGTATTTGAATGTAATTAAAATAATTGAAAAAATGTGTACATGCTACAGTATGTCTTTTACAATGTATATAATCATCCCCAGGATTTATTCTCGAAATTTTATCAAAAATTAGCCTACCCATGTCCCATGCCTTCTGAGGCAGCACTTCACTTGCGATAGTAATTCCTAGTTATAATAATAATAGTCTTTATTGAGGAAAGCCAACTTCACCAAGAAAGTGATTTACAGAAGGGTCCTCATTAATTACAAAATTAATACCTAGAGATAATATATTTTACATTATTACAATAAACAAAAAAATTATAAAAGGATCAGTTACAGATTGTGCATAAATATATTGTAAATTACTTCACAACAACATAATTAGTATAATAACAAAATGCTAGAACGAGGCTTTAGAAACACCATGTTTAAAAATCTTAGGGAAACTTCTAATTTATTCCAAACGTCTGCAGCAAAGTTTATTGTGGAGCAGTGACCCCATCTTCTATTTGCATTAGATTTACGTATATTATTTTTAGATCTAGTGTTGTAATGATGAAAATCTCCATTAAAATTGTGTTGAAAATTATGTAACAACAAATTATTCAAGCACTTGTATGTAAATATAACCCTATGTTCCGCTCTTCTACGGGATAAAGTCTTCCAGGATAACTTAGTTAATGCATCACTTGCTGATGCATACACAGGCAAATCAAGTATTATCCTCGCGGCCTTATTATGTAACATCTGCAGGTTTGACATCAGAGTAATATTTCCACGATCACCCCAAATAGTATCACCATAATCAAAAATTGGTAATATAAAACTATTAAAAAATGTTAAGCGTGCTTTCAAAGGTAAACAATACTTGATGCGACTTAACAGACCTAATTTCCTGTTTATTTTGGATCGGATGTAATCGATGTGGTCTTCCCAGGTAAGGTTTTTGTTAAACACTATACCTAAATAAGGGAAGGACTGGACCTTTCCCAAAGGCATTCTATCAACAGATACAATGATGTCACTCAACTTATTAAGGCGCTTATTACTTCCAATCAACATAAATTTAGATTTGGTCGTATTCAAAGTAAGTTGATTAGCTTGCAACCAACCACAGACATGACGGAGATCGGAGTTAATTTTAGATTCAATATCAGAAATATTTTTAGCTGTAAAATGAATAACAGTATCATCAGCATATAGTGTTACTTTGCAATGCTCGAGCACGTTAGGTAAATCATTCATATAAATCACAAATAAAAGTGGTCCTAAGATAGATCCCTGGGCCACGCCTATGTTAATGGCTGCAGGGTCTGACTGTACGTTGTTGATACAAGTTACTTGGGATCTGTTGGATAGAAAAGATGCAAACCAATCATAAGCTACATCATCCACGCCAAGGGCGGAAAGCTTTTGTAATATACAGAGTGCTTCACCGTATCAAAAGCTTTGCTTAGATAAAGAAATGCCATTCCAGTTACTTTACCATTATCCATAGCATTGAGAATGTCGTCAGTGAATTGAGCTGATGCTGTCACGGTGGACGATTTTAATCTAAATCCAAACTGCCATGGAGAAATCAGACTGTTCTCATCTAAGTAAGAATACAACTGAAAATTAACCGCCTTTTCAAGGATTTTACTTAGCGTTGGCAAAATTGAAATGGGTCTATAGTTTGTCGGGTCTTGCTTATCTCCCTTTTTAAATAAAGGCACTACCCTGGCCCTTTTCCATATAGATGGGAATGTCTTCACTTGTAAAGACAGATTAAACAATGCAGTTAATGTAGGGGTAATAACGTCCACGGCATCTTTTATCATACGAGAACTAATCTTGTCCAGACCAACGGCCTTGTTCGGTTTCAGAGATTTGATAGTTGTAGAAACAAATTATTCAGAAATAGGTTGAAAAGAAAATGAAGTACCACTGGCGTAGATGGTTGGAACATATAACTGAGACCTATCGTATAAATCAGCCAGTTTATTACCAATGGAAACAAAAAATGAATTAATTGCTGTGCCTGTCTTGGAATGAAGATCGTGGAAGTTCTGGATAATGATGCTATCAGACCCACAGATATTAAAGAGAATACAACTGTCTATGCTACGGGTACACAACCACTCTCAACGGAAGAAATCGTTTCAAAATTCCCTGCAGTATTTCAAGGAATTGGACGAATCGAAGGTCAGTACAATATCAAACTTGACCCTACCGCCCGTCCTGTCCAGCATGTCCCAAGAAGAGTGCCAGTAGCAATTCGAGATAAAGTGAAAGATGCCCTAGACGACTTGGTTAAGAAAGAAGTCATAGCAGAAGTCAAACAGCCAACAGAATGGATATCCAGTATGGTAACATTTCCAAAGAAGAATGGACAACTCCGCATATGCCTTGATCCAAAGGATCTAATTATGCCGCTATCCAGCGTGAGTATTATCCTCTTCCAGTAATAGAAGATGTCGCCACACGTCTACATGGAGCCAGAACCTTCTCCGTCCTTGATGCATCCAATGGGTTTTGGCACGTCGAACTTGATGAACAATCATCCCTCTTAACAACCTTCCACACACCATTTGGTCGCTATAGATGGTTGCGTATATGCCATTTGGGCTTTCCTCCGCACCAGAAGTCTTTCAACGTCGCATGCATGAATTAATCGAAGGACTCGAAGGAATAGAAGTCATCGCAGACGATTTTGTAGTTGTTGGATATGGCGAGACGCAAGAAGAAGCAACAATGTCACATGATCGAAATTTGATTGCCTTTTTGAAGCGCTGCGAAGAACGTGGAGTCAAGTTAGCAGAAGAGAAGATGAAACTGCGCCGCACAAGCGTACCAATTATCGGACATGTCGCCTCAGCAGATGAATAAATGTCATAAAAGCGCAATGAAGCTCAGAAGCGCAAGACATGTCATTGCAAGCATTAAAGAAAGCAGTCGTTGAAGCCCCTGTTCTACAATACTACTCGCTTGACAAAGAAGTCACCATACAGTGCGATGCATCACAATCGGGACTTGGTGCAGCACTATTACAGAATGGTCAACCTATATTGCCTAGTATGCGTCACGTGCGTTGACGCCAACAGAGTGCAAATATGCGCAAATCGAGAAAGAGATGCTTGCCATTGTTTATGCATGCGAACGCTTCGATGCATATACATTTACGGTCGCGATATGGTCACAATCCAGTCGGATCACAAGCCTCTGGAATCCATTTTCAGAAAGAGTCTTTGCCTTGCACCCAAACGTCTACAACGCATGATGCTTCGATTACAAAACTACAACCTCGACGTGGTATACACCAAGGGAACCACTCTATACATAGCCGATACACTGAGTCGCGCGTACTTACCATTACATGATGGAAAGAGTGAAAGCATAAATGCCTTAGAAGCAGTTGACCACACTGAAGCGCTTCCCGTAAGCCATGCTCGTCTCGAAGAAATCAAGAGAGCAAATGAAACCGACCCTGTTATTGAGAAGTTGGCAGAAACAATCCTGTCAGGATGGCCAAACGACAAGAAAGAAGTAAGATGACAACATACGTTCCTATTGGGATGTCAGAGATCAACTGACCATACAAGATTCGTTAATTTTCAAAGGACAACAGCTCGTTGTACCCTCATCACTTCGAACCGACCTAATGAAAGTTGCTCATGCCAGCCACATTGGTATAGAAGGCTGCCAACGCCGCATCCGTGAAGCTCTATACTGGCCTCGGATGAACACTGAGTTCAAAGAGTACATGTCCAAGTGTGACATTTGCGCCTGGCACACCAAAGAGCACAACAGAAGGAACCCCTTCTCCAGCACGACATACCAGCTAGACCCTGGGCCAAGATCGCCATTGATCTATGCACTCTCGACCGTCGAGAACTGTTGGTAGTTGTAGATTATTACAGCAACTTCATCGAAGTCGAAAGGCTAACGTCCACCACCTCCACAAGCGTCATCAAAGCTCTGAAAGCAATGTTCTCTCGTTTTGGAGTTCCTGATACCATTGTATCAGACAATGGTCCACAGCTTGCCTCTGCTGAATTTACCGCATTTTGCAAGAAATGGTCAATAGAACATTTGACCTCGTCACCACATTATCCGCAAAGTAACGGGAAAGCTGAAAATGCTGTTAAAACGGTAAAAAAGCTGTTCACAAAATGTAAAGCATCTGGTCAGTCCGAATATCTCGCATTACTTGATTGGCGCAACACCCCGAGTGAAGGCATGGATACGTCCCCCGCACAACCACTCATGGGAAGACGGTGCAAAACACTTTTACCAACAACAAATGCCCTCCTACAACCTCGTTACGATACAGATGAAGACACCCTAGCACTTCTTGGACAGAAGGAGAAACAACGCCACCATTATGATAAGAACGCACGGACACTTGAACCACTTTGCCCTGGAGATGGAGTACGTCTACGCTACGTGGTCACGAGGAATTTGAAAACAAGAAGTAGCCCCCCCCCCCGAAATCGACGTGACCTGAAGAAAACCAACAAAGAACCACTACCAAACACCAACGCACAAGAAAGTGATCAGCAAACCACCTCCACCAAGCCAAGAAGATCAAGCCGTGTCCCCAAGCCACCTACATACTATGGATATTAAATCCTACACAAGGATCCTGAACTATAAAACAATTTAAATGTAAACTAAGTTAAACTCTTTCTTCAAAGCATCCGCGTCCTTATACACGTGAACTAAACGTGTAAGAAGCCCTCGCGAGAAACCCGCATGATTATTATTGTACTTATTATTGTATTATGACTATTATTGTGCTCCTTTCATGGTGGTTAATATTAAGTTTTTTTCACTAGTCAGGTTTGTGTTTCAAATACCACAATTGTCTGCAAAATGTGTTGGGAGCTTGGTTACATTCTGCTCCTTTCATTTGTACCATTATTGTTTGTTCCAAAAATACACCATGCTCACTAGTCACTACCATTTGGTGAAATATAAATTTGTTCATATTACATATATTACTAATATTACTAGCTTTGTCAAAATGAGTTATTAAAGATAACAGTTGAACATATTTTGAACTCATTGCTCTACTTCCTCCTAGCTAGGGATTTAATGGCTTAGAGTTATGAAAGCAACACCCTATAATAAAATTCACTTATACTATGGATAGTTCATGGTTTTGATGGCCTTCAGGACCTTTTACATAGATCAGTGGGGGTGATAAATGAATGTGCTACAATATTATCCGTTTCTAAATTTATAACTTTGACCAGCATAAGAATCTCTGAAATAGGAATTTTGACAATAAACTTTACCAGATGTCAAAATTTGCCATTAATCCTTTCCCTCTATTAGCTTAAAAGTTTTAAACACATATTGAATGAGCTAACTTGCTAAAAAATGTAGGCCATGTTACAAGTATTAAGAATCGAAATAAGTTTACTTCATACACATACAATCAATGTTTGACTGGCATTTGATGCATAAAAATTACGACACACCACAACAAAATATCAGGATATAACAATACAACAAATAACCTTTTTAATCACATTGCAACGAAAAAAATTCACATTATAAGCATTATACAGAATACACATATTTACTGATACATTGTTTATAGTATGATGCTGCAGTCCGTATTGACAATATAAAAGTCAAATGTGTTTTAAAAACAGTTGAGGACGGGTAGGAGAACAGGGCAAAATTACAAATCAAGCAAACCTCAGAAGATGATACATATACTTCATATGACAACAAAATGATGCCAAAACAATATATCTGTAAGTCAAATGCTGAAACGATGAAAAATTCGCTTCAACTCTTCTCCAACTCGTTACATACAGTAGTTGCATATAATGTGCAGACAACCACAGTTCCCTTCCTTTAACAATTATCTCTGTGGCATCATTAATATAACTTTTATTTCTCATTCTTTACCGTTTTCACTTGCAAGTAAGCTAAAAATCACTGGCTTCGTCCATTTTGAAAACCATGTGAATTGTTATATATATATATATATATGTATATATATATATATATATATATATATAACATATTATATCCATCATAAGATCGCATCAGCGTGAAACTCAGAGTTACAGAAAAGCATGTCTTGTCTTTGATTTCTTACAATATAGTATATATAATGTATATATAATGTATATGTATATATATTTATCTTATTTTAAATCGCTTCATGGCTTTTCAAGCCGTTTCCTTGCCTTTCATGTTGTGAATATAAATCTATCATGCAGTAAATAGCATCAAATAATTTGCATACAGTGAGACTCTTCTCAACTTTGAATTCAGCATAATTGTTGTCTCCTGGGTCGTGAAATATTACTTTTAGTATTTCAGATATGTTCTCAGTTACATATACGAGACATTCCCTGGGAATACGAAACTACAAAAGGCTACAAATATAAAAATACCCGTGGTATTTATTGTCATTCGAGACGCTCAGAACAACATCACACTTCAACGGCGTTGAATAGACCCTTTCACGGTTTCGGACGCCATTTTGTTTGGGGGAAAACAAACCCGGTTGCTAGGTAACTACGGATATTATTCCTTGTTAAATGTTGTCTGATGGCCACAGTTCAAAATCTGAAATATATCAATTCGAACCTCTCGAGGAATCTTCTCTAAGTTTAGAAAGGTATGTAGTACTCTTTTGTTACGACAAAAACCTTGAATCTCTCGAATTCTAGTGTTGCCGCCGAGGTTGCCGCTTATATAGACAATTTGAAGTATAATTGAATGTAAAATTTCACAACTGCTTTATTATATTAGCATATTAAAAAGACATTTTCTTCATCTCTATATCCAATAGGGCTTCTTGAAGCTTCAAATTGAATGTAAAATTTCACAACTGCTTTATTATATTAGCATATTAAAAAGACATTTTCTTCATCTCTATATCCAATAGGACTACAGGCTTTTCCAATAGTAATAATTTTCCTACCATTCTCTCGAATTTGCCACCCCACCACGGAGCTCGAGACAGATTAAACGCCCATCGGATCTTGTGTTCTGCTAGCCAGGCATGAAGTTGCTCTTCTTTCATGACTTTCCTCAACCATTTAGCTGCCGAGACGAAAGTTTTTCCATTGTCGGAATATATTTTTTCAGGACGACCTCGTCTGGCAATAAACCGCTTCAGGCTATGTATAAACTCTTCAGTGGTTAGGTCTTGTAACAGCTCCAAATGTAGGGCTCTTGACAGGCTGCAGGCGTAAAGCAGGATGTATAGTAGGACTTTCTTTCTTGGTTCTTTCCCGCTCGATAAAGAATAGGTCCAGCATAATCCACTCCAACGACTTGGAAGGCCCATGGTTCTATCGATTGGCAGGTTGCCAGTGGGTGGTTGAGCAAAGGCTGTTGCGCGGAAACGTTTGCATCCGTTGCACTTCTTTATCACTCTCCTTACCAACCGTCTTAGGCGTGAAACCCAGTATTTCTCTCTCACACTCGTCATCGTGAGGCCAACTGCCCCATGGAGGGTACGAATGTGGGCATTCATCACTAGCTTCTCAGTAAATAGTGCTTGATCTGGTAGGTAAACAGGATAGTCACCCTGAAGTCGACCGCGACATTCGTATGTGCCTTGACCATTCTTCTGGAGATCGAGTTGTAATCGATCTTTCTCGAACTGAGTTGTAATCGATCTTTCTCGAACTGACTTGTATTTTCACATCCATGTTGAACTCGCTTCACCCAAACGAGGATTCTTTCATCAATTTCATCTGTTGTAAGTGGGCCTTGGATTCTTTCCTGACGTTTTACTTTGGCGTTGTGGATAAATCGCGATAACCATGCCGTTATCCGAATGGCTTTCCAAAAGTCCCATTTCTGGATGACTTCATCAAGTTGGTCGTTCTTTTGTGATATTGTTACGGCCAGCACTTCTTTCACGATTTTGGCTTCCTTTTCTGTTTCTTCTGAGGCGCTAGTCGTTATGTCTTGCCACCTCGACTTCCCAAATCAGCAGGGTTGTGGTCTGTACGAACGTGTCTCCACTGGATGTTACTTCTCTCCTGGATCTTACAGTACGTACTCTGTTATGGACGAATTGCTTGTACTCGCCCTTTCCTCTTATCCAGTGCAAGGCTACTGTGCTATCCAACCAGCAGTAGGTGTTTTGGACTGGGAAATCTTGTAAGGTTTTCTTGACGTTGTCCACTAGATTGGCTGACATGTGTCCAGACACCAGTTCCAGTCTCGGTATGCATAAACCCTTCTTAGATAGTCGCGATTTGGCAGTCACTAACCCCTCACTTGTCCCTGACGGTTGGTAGACCACGGCGTAAACCGCAGCTGACACACCTCTGGCACTGGCATCTCCAAACTCGTGTAGATCGATGGCGTCAATCTCTTCTTGAAATTTCGGGAAGCTTCTTGCAAATTTCACGTCATTTCGTAGGCTCTGTTCCCAACGATTCCACTTCTTCATGAGGCTGTTTGGCAAATGTTTGTCCCAGGCAATACGCAGGTCACAAGCCTCTCCATACAGCTCTTTCCCAGTTAATGTTGCTGGTGACACAAGTCCGAGTGGGTCGTATATCTTGGCAACTTTCGCTAGTATTCCTCTCTTGGTCGGCTCTGCTGGTTGAGTTGGATACACCACTGCCAAGGTATCATCGACTTTGTTCCAGAGCATTCCTAGTAGCTTGGTTTCACCTCTTGCAACTCCCAGGTGTTCCTTGGCGTAGGTTTGAACTTGCAGTTGGTCGCTTTCGGATGACTCTTTCACTTCGAGGGCCTGTTCGTTTGAATGCCATTTATGGAGCTCGAAATGCGCTTCACTGAAAATAACTTGGGCTGTTTCTTTCAGGTGTTGGGCTTTGCTCACGGTTTCTCCACCGCCTATTAGATCATCCACGTACAAATCGCGCTTGATTTCTTCAACTTCTTTCGGGTATTTTGACTTCGAGATTTTCAGATGTTCCTCGATCACTCCACCGAGTAGGAACGGCGATGGCGCAAGTCCAAAGAGTGCACGAGTAAATCTTAAGGTTACCACACGCTTGGTCTTAAGATCATCGAACCAATGAAATCGCATGGCGTCTCTGTCTTCTTCCCGAATCCTCACCTGGAGAAAGGCTTGTTTCAGATCTCCAGTAACAGCCACGGGGTAGAACCGGTTTCGCACGAGTGTGTTCCAAAGTAGATTCTGTAGTGGAGGCCCCGTCTCCAAGCATTCGTTTAAAGAAGACGATTTCTCGTTGGCACGTGCTGACGCGTCATACACGATCCTGAGTTTCGTGCTTTCGGCACTTTCTCTAAAACTCTCTTCCGTTTGCGTTGTCCCCAGCTTCCTCCACGATTCCTTGCCTTAATTGATCTCGAATGACCTCGTCATATTTTTCCAACATCTGGGGTTGTTTCACGAGTTTTTTCACCAGGTTGTCCAGTCTTCGTAAGCTTCCTTGCTCGTTCGTTGCCAGTTTGGGATGGTTGCCTTTCCAAGGTAGTCCTGTCTGATACCAGCTGCCTCCTGGATACACGCTCTCTTGATCTCCGGTTGCACGATCTTCCAATCCTAAGACATCTAATTTGCAGAGTCGTTCGTGGTCAGCGCTGGATGTTTGAGTTAGTAACATGTTCGTTAGGTCTACTTCTTCTCCAGGCGATATTATCGTCCATCCATAACGTGTGAGCTCTGCAATAGGTTCACCAGGATTTCCAACCTTCGGACTTGTCTTGGTCTTTATCTCCGCGTACTCACTCGCACCAAGGATCAGATGTACCGGAAGATCTTCTTTACTCTCGACGTCATCCATCTTGACACCTTTCAAGTGGGGATATTCTTTAAAATTAACGATAACAACACGCTTCGTTCGACTTTGGTTACTTCAGTGTTCAGCTGAAATCCTCCTTCCAGACTCTTGATGGTTAAGTCATAGACTTCGATCGTTTGATCAGTAGTTTGCATCAACATCTCGATTCTTTTCTGTTCTCGGCGTAGAGGTCGCTTTTTTAATCGTTTAGAAGAGCTTCTGAGGCATACGAGCTTCCTGCCCCCGTATCTAACAACGCTCGGCACTTCATACCTTCGGCTTCGACAACGACCACTGGATAAATAACTGATCCCTTTTCGGTGTTTGTCATCAAAGGAGTGGCTTCAGGCTCAGATTTCTTGTCGCACAGTGAAGTGTGATGTCGCTTTTGGCATTTTTGACATCCAGATTCGCTTCGACAATCTGCGCCTTTGTGGTGCGGTGCTGTGCAGTTGAAACATAGTTGCTTTTCGCTAAGGTATTTCTTGCGATCCTCGGTTTTAGTTATCTTGTCAGAGGCGATGGACTTGTGTTTTTCACTATTACAGTACACGCATGGCTTTGCTTTCCATTCTGGTTGTCTCGTCTGGTAGCTTCTTCCGTGTTTCGATTTGTCCCTTTGGTTGCGATCTGATTTCCTGTCGTCAAATTTCGGAGGATTTCTTTCCGTCCACTTTCGTAGTGCTTCGATCAATTTGGGGAAATCCCATTCCTGCCAGTCGTCGTCGGTCCGTACTAGATCTCCTCTTATGCCTTCCAGTTTATCCAATGTGTGTCTCACATAGCCATTTACTTCTCTAAGTTTGCCCAGTGTCTCTAGAGACTGCACGCTATTTACAAGCTTTTCGTAAAACTCGTAGATTTGCGCAGAGTTCGAACCAGTTATATTCGGTAAAGCTATGATGTTGTTTACATACGCGTTCACGATCTCACCAGGTTTGCCGTATTTCGATTTGAGAATGTTCTTGGCTCTCTCATTAACTCATACCCTTCTGTCGTGAAGGGAGTCCGTCGACGGTCATTCTCACTTTGGGCTCTAGCAATTCCTTGAGGTACAAGAATTTGGTGACCTTGGAGATGTCTGCTTTCTCTATCTCCGTTTCAAACTGATTCCAAAATCGAGTCTGACTTTGCTTCGCACGACCTTCGTCAATTTTCTTCTCGTATTGTAATTTCTGTTGAAGTTTTGCTTCTTCAAATTTCATCTCGTCTGATATGAAGTTTTCGTAATCTCGCTGCTAACGTATTTCTCGCTTTTAACCATAATCCCAAACGTAAGACATTTTACACAGACACTTTATTTACACACTACTAAGTGATTTTTATGCACAAAACAAAACAGGTTTGACAGGTTTTCTGTCTGATCACGTGACCTTACGCGTGATCGGGTAATGTCAAATGCTAATAGTAATGTCTATAACATCGTCTTCATATCGTTGTTTCCTTATTTGGGTTGCTAAATGTTCTTCTTCTTCTTCTCTGGTTTGGCGCTTCTCAAGTTGTTTCGCTTGTTTAATCGCTGCGTCTAATTCACTTGCGGTATTTTCAAATTCATCAATGCTGGCTTCAATCTTCTCGTTTTCCTCTCGGATATTATCGGTGTTTACGCCTTCCTCGATCTTGATTTCGGTCACTTTCACTTTGAGTTCGTGAACTTCCTCTACTTTGTCTTTTAGTACGTTGCGCAGTCTTTCCATCGATGCTAAATGAGCCTTCTTCAGCGTTTTTGGTACTTCTTCTTGCGTAAACCGCAACAGGATAATCTTCGTCGCGAGTGTCTTCGACAATCCTTCAAGCGTCTCCATCTCATTCTCTGCTTGCGTTAGTTTCTTAATCACGGTTTTGATCCCGTCGGAGGTGCCATTATGTTGGGAAAAGCTCGACTAGGTCCACAGCAAAGTACGCTCGAAAGATGTTTGATTATAAGTAAGATTTAATAGTCACAATTCACGAATCACTTATTATTCACAATCACTGTCTCGATTATATTCTCTCGTTTTACATATATACCCCACGTCGTTATTATTTGACAAGTCTTGCTAAGTCTTTCCGAAAATACCATACACCGATGAACCCGCAACTGACGCAAAATTAACCGTCACAAAAACGATGACAAAAACGATCTGTAAATTAAAAGTAGGAGCTCAACGTATCATATTCGATATTCGTTACAGATTAATTGTAATCTTATATCTTATTGGCTTAAAGTTGCGGTGAGTTGCGATGAAAGACCAAAGCAGAGAGCCAATCACAAAGCACGTTCAACAGCCTACGTCTACCGCATTTTCCTTCTTTTTGACTCCGATAGAAATTGTGATAATTATTATAATAATTTTCTATGTATAAACCAATCACAGCTTCTGTTGATGTTCAGCTGATGCAAAGCACCAATCAGCTCATGTATTATAATAAAATTTAATATGTGGCCAATCACCGAGCATCCCCAGAATCCTTGCGGACAGACGACGTCACAGAACAAGAAATACGGAGCTGATTCATAGACGGTAACAAGAGGAATTCCGCCGTCTATGCGTAGGCTAGTCCAAGACCGAATGTTTATGAATGTATACCGTTGAACATAAAGTGATGTCAGAACCAACTGAGATCGAGGCAATTGTTGAATTGAACCATGCCCATGAAAAGTCAACAGCACATAAACACTTCCGCAGCTTGACAATTGCTCTCCGAGACGAATTCGAGAAATTGGAAAGAAAGAAGAAAGATGTGGAAAAGGACGCGGATGCGTTGAAGAAAGAGAGAGAACAGATGCAAAGCGTGGTTAACGATGAAGACATGATCTATCTGAATATCGGCGGAGACGCCATGTGTAGCAGCAGGTCAACATTATGCCAAGTCGAGGGATCATTGTTGGCGTCCATGTTCAGTGGTCGATGGGAAGACGGACTTAAGAAAGACAAGCATGACAATGTCTTTCTTGATTTCAATCCTATCTGTTTCAAGGTTATCTTGAATTATCTTCGAGCAAAGCGAATCGAAACTCCAGAGAGAATAGCGAAGAAACCTTCGCCGCCAGTGAACGAAGAAGACAACTTCTGGAATCTCGCCAGTTACCTTGGTTTACTTGACGAACTGCAACCCTGCATACAACCTATGATTAGAAATATGATTGATCCTATAAACGCCGAAGTTCAACGCATGCCAGTCATGCTCAAACCTCCGGCTCGTCTCCAGAGTCTCAACGTCTCACCACTCGTTCAACTAGGCTATTAAGAAGCGCGGACGTATCCTAAACACTACATGAATGTTTTGTCCAACTGTATAGAAACTATATTATATCACTATAGTACTATTAGTGTGACAAAGCTGTGCAATGTAGAGTGGTTCGTTTTATGACATTTTAATCTACATTGAACTTACATTGAATCCATAGATACTTCTGTAGAAATGTTACGCAAAATATGTTCTTTGAAAAACATTTTGTAGTTTCTCCACTGTTAATTTGACTTTTATAAGAGTTCTTTGAATGATATGACAATCGCAAGCGACCGAGCGAAGCGATGGTGACAATCTCCGCGGCAGGGATCCATTTCTCACAAAAGGTTTGTCTATATATATCTCGCCGCGGAAGGGTCCATTTCTCACAAAAGGTTTGTAAAAAAGTAGTGCTGCGCGTATAGACTGAGACAGTGTTTTGGATATGTATAAAAGTGAAAAGGCGGTAAACTGCCGAGAAACTCAGGATACCCCGACATCTACGGTTGTTCTCAGTACTCCAAAATTGCACAGAACTCTGATCTGTGCAGCACTTACTACCAATTGGTAACCAATTAGTATATATATGTCAAAAGGGTGTCACAAGAAGAAAGTAAATCAAACGCACGGGAGATAAACAAACTAATAGTTAAATAATCTGTCCTCATTATGGCCTTCGCTAAAGCACGGGGCTAAAGCAATGCGCATAAAGATACTGGCCTGGCATACCACGTTTACACTTTCCGTAGCGATTCAAGCTACTTTTATGATTGTTGAATCGCATACGAAAATAGTTGATGGTACTGCCGACATACATTTTATTACAGGTTTTACAAGTTAAAGTATAAATAACTACCGATGAATCACAATCGAATTTATCCCCTCGTAAGCGAGGTGCAGGAGTAAGGCGCGATATTGCAAAATATATACAGTTTATACATATTGTGTATATAGTGTATATGTATACATATTAGTAGGTAAGTTGTGTATAAATATACAGTATTGATAGATTGGATATATTGTGTATATTCCCATGTATTGTGATATACAGTAGAGATATATGCATGTATATAGTTTTATAGTGAGTGTTTGATGTAAGTGAAAGAGTATATAGTGTCTATTGTGTATATAGTGTATAAATATACAGTATATATGTCTATTATACATCTAAAGTCAAGAGTGTATATATTGTATATAGTGAGTCTTTGATGTAAGTGGTCTATTGTGTATATAGTGTATAAATAAATATACAGTATATATGTCTATTATACATCTAAAGTCAAGAGTGTATATAGTGTAGAAAGTGAGTGTTTGAATCTATGTGGAGAAGTATACTGTGTCTAGTACTATATACGTATAGTATACGTATAAAGTGAAAAGTGTAATGAAAAGTGTAATGAAAAGTGAAAAGTGAAAAGTGAAAAGTGAAAAGTGTAAAGTGAAAAGTGAAAAGTGTAATGAAAAGTGTAATGAAAAGTGTAATGAAAAGTGTAGTGAAAAGTATAATGTATATATAGTGAGTGTTTGATGTAAGTGAAAGAGTATATTGTGTCTATATTGTGTCTATTGTGTATATAGTCACTAATTCGTTATCCGTCCGCCGCTTTCAGTGTTTTCAAATGAATTTAAAAACAGGCATATTTTGGATATACAATGTATATTGAAAAGTTTAATTAGGTGTGATTTAGTTTTTCAGCTTGAAACTACTCGGCATGAGCGGGAACAACAGAAGCTCTGGTTATGACATGTTGAAATATACTTATGCATCCTAAAACGTTGCATATAAATTTTACAAAAGCAAACTAGGAACGTTTATTAATTAGAAATGTATACGATGCGGTAAAAGTTAAAGAAATTGTATTTTAAAGGCAGTTAATTTCTCATATTATGAAGTTATGTTTCTCATATTATGAAGTTATGTTTCTCATATTATGAAGGTATGAGGTTTTTAAAGAACGAGGCACTGACATATGTTTTATTGTCGTAGTTTATACGATTCATTCGCATTCATAAGTGCGATGAGGTTTTTAAAGTACGAGGCAATACGATATATATGTTTTAATTGTCATAAGCCCTAGAGCTATATTGTATGATAAGCAATACGATATGTTTTAATTGTCATAAGCCCCTAGCTATATTATATGATAAATTTGGATAACTGTTGATGAAACATAACACGAACGGGGTTTTAAAAGAACGAAACATATAAACATATTACTAGGAGTAATCAAAGATTATGTAATTGCGTTCGACGCATGTGGACCAGTAAATGGCGAATGAAGATCGGTAATTATGCTGTAACGAATTATGAAAATAAATAAAGCTAATAAATATATAACAGCGTCTTAATTGAAGGAGACACTGTAACCTCAATGTTTTTGACAACGCGGTGACATCCTGAGTGATTTCCGTACATTATTTTAATATTAGGAAGGTATATTCCCCGTTCGCCGTTTGTTCGATTTGAAAGTTGACCGCTGCAGATACCTGTAAATCGTTCAATTCAGAAATATTATAATCGTGAAGTTCGATTTGGCAAAGGTTTCATAACTTTGCGAGGCTTGCTCGTTTCGAGTAAATGTTGTTCGAATTAGATGTATGGTGTTCAAATGATCAGATAGAATTTTGAGTTATAAACGCGCCATATATGATTACCGTTATACCGTATGTTATTTTTAAAATGAGAAAGCCATGGACCATATGATCGACTTGATACGTGGTTTAGATTGTTATCGACTGGAACACGGCAACAAACGACAGCGTCTTAATTCAAGGAGACACTATATAAACCTCAATGTTTTTGACAACGGTGACATTCCGCATTCCCGTTCGTTAGTTCTGTAGTGATCAGCATCATTTAATTTATTATTCATATGTAGTTTTAGCTTCTCTGTAGACGCCATTAAAAGTATATTAAAAGCAATCCAAATCAATCCTTTGTATAGTCAAGGATTATACGCCCACAATTACGCCCACGCCCACGTATAGTCAATGTCAGGTGTAACGAACGAGCCTGTATACTAAACTTCACAACAAGCAAACTTGTTAGCAGAACAAGTGAGAAATTGTGAAAAGATTGGACATCGAAGTACATGTCACAACCAGAAGAAGAAAATACAGTAGAAACACAATCTACATTGGCAATGAATCAAGGTCTTCCGCCGCCACAATCACTCGAGTTAAACCGTGGAAATATATCGGTAAATTGGAAGAAATTTAAACAGAAATATCTTAACTACGAGATTGCTACGGGAATAAACGAAAAAAGTAATGCGACTCGAGTAGCTACATTTCTTACAGTCGTCGGAAACGAAGTCAACATGAAAAGCCTAATCAGAGTAGTGTGAGCCTAATCTGTAATAGATGATATCATTTTCAAGAGCGACCGCATAGTTGTACCATCAACACTGAGAAAAGAGATGCTAGAGAAGATACACCAAGGCCACATGGGAACAGAAAAGTCCAAGAGAAGAGCCAGATATGTACTCTATTGGCCTGGGATGAATTCTCAAATCACTGACATGGTAACAAAGTGTACTTACTATCTGTCTGGAACACAGAAGAGAAAACCAAAAAGAACCGATGATTCCTTTCAGAGTACCGGAAAACCCATGGGAGATGGTCACCACAACGGCACAACTTCAGCCGAGAGTCATTGACCACAACAAAGTCAAGATGATCCTACATCTCAAACAAGAGAAACAAAAAATCCACAACGATCAACACGCAAAGTCTCTTCCTGAGATAAAGAAAGGGGATAGAATCAGAGTCAGGATGAAAGGACTTTGGAAACCTGGTATAGTGATCGACAAGGCAGACACCCCAAGATCCTTACGGATCAAAACTGATGATGGAGGAGAATACCGCAGAAACAGAAGAATGCTCATCAAATCTCAAGACAGTCCATCAAATTCAAGTGAGCCATTCGACGATGAAACGGTAACCTCAACCACTCAGACCACCACTCCGAATATCACTCCGAGCATCATTCCGAATATAACTCCAAGCACCACTTCGAACACCACCTCGAATACCATTTCCAATACCACTTCGAGATCAACAGGACTACAAACAACTTCAAGAGGACGAATAGTTAGAAAACCTGCCAGATTTAATGACTATGTGATGGACTAGATCACAAGTTTTGTTGAGGACATTTAGTTGAACATTTAATTTAAATAACTCAGAGTAGGACACATTTTGTTTTGTTTTTGTTTTATAAGGAAGTTGTAGTGATCAGCGGTTATTCATGATCACGCATGAGCAAAACATATTTAATTTATTATTCATATGTAGTTTTAGCTTCTCTGTAGACGCCATTAAAGGTACTCGTATATTAAAAGCAATCCAAATCAATCCTTTGTATAGTCAAGGATTATTACAAGTTCGATTTGAAATATGACCGCTCGACCGCTAGATAAGTCAGCAAACATTACAATCGTGAAGTTCGATTTGGCAAAGTGTCGATTGAATGGAAAATTTATAACTTCGCGAGACTTGCACGTTTCGAGTAAATGTTGTTCGAATTAGATGTACAGGTATGGTGTTCAAATGATCAGATTGAATTTTGACATTATAAACGCGCCATATGATTACCATATGACATGTTATTTATTACAAGGCTATATGATCGCCTTTATACGTGGTTTATATTCTACATTCTATTTATTTGATCCTCCATGCTATAGAAAATTCCTAGCATCATTCTGCTGGCATGCGTAATCCGAGGGTCTTTCACCGAGTGGGGACTAGGACTAGTTACTATATTACCAACTGTTTTTGACTGTTTTTTAACTGTTTTTAGGAGTACATGATTAAAGATTAAAGACCAATAATCGGCAATTGTCAAATGCTTTTAGATTACCAATAATGGGTAATTCCACAACAGTAAATTGTAAGATTCTAGAACCCAACCACAACACAAACCCTAACGCCCCGCCTTAAGTGTCTTCCTAACCCTAACCCCCCCGCCCAATATCCCCGCCTTCAACTTCATTTTAACCCTAACTCCCAACCTGTGTGTTTTAAAAAATTAAGAAACTTGAATAATTTAGCAACTAGTCGTACTCTCCACTTGGTTGGGTTAGGATTGGTGTTGTGTTGGGGTTGAGTTCTAGAATCCTACAATATACTGTTGTGGAATTACCCATTATTGGCAATCTAAGAGTATTTGACAATTGGCAATTATTGGTAATCTAAGAGTCAAGGTACTTGGCAGGGCAGATATATAATTTAGCAACTAGTACTAGTCCCCACTCGGTTAAAGACCCTCAGTGGATTGCCTCTAGTGCTGACCGCACCGGCTGAACCCACACACGTGCAGACCAATTGAAAGTACATTGTAATTACACCATCACTAAACGACGGTTTGCACACTTTGATTATTGTTTTACGATTCATATTACAATTTATGCAAAGCGATTTCTGATGCATCCTCGTAACGGCTTATAGTCTGAACGAGCGTGAGATTTTCAACAGTGGTTTTCCACTGTATAATTCATAGTCATTTTCCTAAGTTCACTACACTTAGCGTAGTGAACTTAGGAAAATGTTCCCGATCGGCCAGATCTTCATTTGATCGGCGGAAAATCATGACTGGCGATCACCATGATCGGGAACTTTGGGAAAGTTATTTCTAGCGCTGCATATGTATTCATCGAGACTCGATAATATCTGTAGATCTCCGAGCGTAGAATCAATTTTATCAGGTCCAGTCTTGACACATGTTACACACTGACACAGCCCTGAGCCGCATTCACCATTTTGTAGCTTTTTTATAAAATAACGCTAATTTTGCTTCAAAAACTCATAAGAAAGCTAATTCAATGAAGTGTGCATAACATATTAGACGGCCGGCCAAGTTCCCAAAAGATACACTTTGATGGTATTTATTTGTCACAATTTGCCAACCAGTATATTTTAATACATAGCAAAGTGAAAAGGTTGTAAACTGCCAAGATTTTTCGTGACGAAATACTGACGTTTCGAGCAGAGCCCTTCATCAGAGTAAGACGAGATGAAATAAAATAAATAGTGCTTATATATATGTCAAAAGGGTGTCACAAGTAGAAAGTAGCCAATCAAATGCACGAGAGATAAACAAACTAATAATTAATGGGTACGAAAAGTTAAATCATTTGCTATTTTTACAGTCGAACAGACTGAGGGGGAGGGAGAAATGACAGGTCCAATATTCAAGGGAATTAGGCGATATAGTAAAGGGCTAAGAAACAAAAACTTGAAAATGAATAAAAGTGCACGAGCTAATAATAAAAAAGTTCCAAGCAAACTTTTTCAGTATTTCGTCACCAGTATTTTCACACTGGATAATAATCCAACACACTGTCTACGCAGCACTCTACTTTTTTACTATTTTAATACATAGTTAGACCTTTGTGAAGTATGCTAGACCGATCGGCATCTCTGATTTTTGCTTTTAATGTAACATTTTGAGACTTTTTCTCAGTGATATAGGTCAGTTGAGTAAACGCTGATTGGCTGATCTAATCATGCTGGCCAATCAGAGAGCGCGATACGTTATTAACAGCCTTAAATGACTTTGCTTTCTTCAAAATGGACTCCATTGCGTTCACTAGTGTAGCACTGTTAAAATAGAAGTTGTAGAATATTAAGTAATAATATGTTAATAAAAAAATTGTTACGCAAAATTGTCCGACCAAATGTCAGATAGTTTTATACCAAATTTAAGTTCTGTCCGACCAAAATAGGAAATAGGTCAGACACATGTCCTGTCAAGAAAATATATTTATTTGCAGCCCTGCCAAGCTATTGAAAGAAAATACAACCAACAGTTATAAATTGGCGAACGACCAATCTGTAGTCCTCATTAACCGAGAATTAAAAACTATCACCGACAGCCTTACAGAAAACCCGACAACCCACCTATGTATATTAATGCCCATTCAAACCACCCGCCATCAATCATTAAGCAAGTCCCCTGCAACTCCATCAGTAAAAGAATCTCCAGCCTTTCGTGCGACATTGATGAATTTAATAAAGTAGCCCCCTTATACAACGATGCACTAAAAAAAAGCGGATTCATCGACCAGCTCAGATATACAAGTACAGACCACGAACAGCAGCCAAAGAATAAAAGACAACGCAAAGTCATCTGATTCAATCCCCCATATTCCAAAAACGTCCTCACAAATATTGGCAAAACCTTCTTATGCTTGATTAAAAACATTTCCCCACCGGACATGCACGTATTCCACAAAATATTCAACAGGACAAAGTCAAAGGTCAGTTACAGCTGCATGAATAATATGTCTACTGTTATAAAGCAACACAACAGCAAAATTCTTGGCTGCATTGACCAATCTCCAGTGCCGACCAGAGAATGTAACTGCAGAAAAAGGAATGAATGCCCCCTCTGCAACGGTGCGTGCCTACAAAGAAATTTAGTTTACAAAGCTACGGTCTCCACAGAGCAAGAAACCAAAACGTACATCGGCATGACGGAAAACGAGTTTAAATTCCGTTTTAACAAACACAAGATGTCATTCAAGCACAAGAAGCACACAACGAATACAGTACTCTCCAAATACATCTGGGATTTAAAAGAGAAGAATTGCGCATATTCAATTAATTGGTCCATTCTAAAACATGCAAAACCGTTAAAATACAACCGGGGGTTAGGGTTGGAAGACACTTAAGGCGGGGGTTAGGGTTAGAATAGAAAACTCAGGCGGGGGGTTAGGGTTAGGGTTAGGATCTAAGTTGTTTTGGGATTAGCAGTTCTGGTTATAGGATTTAAGTTGTTTTGGGATTAGCAGTTCTATGATTTATATCATAGAACTGCTAATCCGAAAATAACATAGAACTGCTAATCCCAAAACAACTTAGATCCTAACCCTAACCCCCCGCCTGAGTTTTCTATTCTAACCCTAACCCCCGCCTTAAGTGTCTTCCAACCCTAACCCCCGGTTGTATTTTAGCCTTGTCCCCCGGTTGTATTTTAGCCTTTAGCCTTAACGTATTAACCACATTTTGGTTACGGAAAAGAAAGAAACAATGTCTTAAACATGTTCTCTAAAAAATGAACAAATCAACAGAAATTTAATGTACCGCTGACACGTGGATGACTGATTGTTGGCGCACCTGGTTTAGGTCGATGACATCTAGTATCTTCCCAGTTTCTGACACCGACGACGAAAACAGACGCGGCCATTTTAAACCACCGCGCTACCCTACGGGCAGGCGGAGTAATTAGCAAAATCCTTTGTTCATGATCATTTGCATTAGATTCGGCACACGAGAAGTTCGTCGTTTGAAACGGGCCTTACATAGGAGATCTTGCCATCCAAATTATGTCAAGCGAGCCATTCCCTACGTATTAGACGTATTTGTAGCAACTCGGATGTTTTTAAAACTAGATCGAGAGAGATGAAATCCTGGTTTTAAAAGAAGGGTCATAAAAATGAGCATTTGGACTTGCAAATTTCCGGGTAAATACGTACATAAAATGAACAGGTTTTGTGATTGGCTATATGGAACAAAAGTGATAGGGTTAGGACATTGGTTTCTTTGTGGTTGATTCTATTGTTTTATTGTTTGAATCAATCAATCACACAAAACTTGATAGTATAGGTAGGTGATGACCCAAATTTCCAGAGCTGAGCACATTTCTCGCAGTCGGATGCACTCAAACGTATAAGGAAGGAGGTTATTTCTGATCGTTGCCATAATAAGCCCTAAATTTTGGACTTTCATCCCTCTCTCTCTAAAATTTCGCGTATTGTTAATGATCTATATCCTATATTGTCTAGTAGTACTCGCACTAAAGAAGTGTTTTCTTCTGCGCCGTTTGTCTCGTTACGCAGACCCAAGAATCTTAAGGACCATTTAGTCAGGGCTAAGATTCGTGGGCCTGCTGAACCTTTGGGTCCGAGGGGAATGCAACCATGTGGCAAACCGAGATGTAAAATATGTTGTTTTGTCTCTGGTCTGCATACCTTTCAGGACTCTGATTCTAAACACACCTATTTTATTAATTATAAATTCGATTGTGATTCATCGGCAGTTATTTATACTTTAGCTTGTAAAACCTGTAATAAAATATGTATGTCGGCAGTACCATCAACTATTTGCGTATGCGATTCAACAATCATAAAGGTAGCTTGACTCGCTACGGAGAGGGTAATGGGCTTGCCGATTTATCTGTAAATATTATCGATAGGACAAACACTTTTAGATCGAGAAGCATTCTGGACATTCAAATTAGATACTTTTAGTCCCAAAGAATTGAACTTACGCGATTATCTAAATTACCACATATCATGTAAATATTCTTGGATAGGCTATACAGTATAAGAATTCTGGCTTGTACATTTTATTTGAAGAAGGGGCTTGTTCCGAAACGTCAATAAAGATTTTTAACTGTTCTTTATAGTGACGAATACACCGGGTGATTCGAGTTCGAATCACCAGTACTAATGGAGGTACAAGAAGACGTTTCAAGACGTTTCAAGACAGTATTCAAGATTGTTTCGGTATAATATAAAATTTATAGACCCTCCGCTCGGGAAAGTCGTCGAAATATTACCCCTCGGGATGATACCTCGGGGTAATATTTCGTCGAATTCCCCTCGCTCCAATAGAAGGCAGATTTGCAAACAGCATTAATTTATCAGCTGCAGGAGTAGCCGCCTTTACAGCACTTACCAAGTTCTTTCAACTTTTTTGATTGTTGTCGTTTGAGAAATGCTTGGTAAGCTCCAGACTGTTGATAAGCCACAAGTTCTTCAAGGTAACGTCTCTTATCATGTTCTGCTTGATCATGGTAAACCTGGTCAGAATGGACAACAAAACAATTAATCCTGGTAGGACCGCACTCGGCCGGTATTAGAACAAGCCGGTTTTTGGGGAAAATAGACTTTGTTTAGAAAGGTATTACTAAAAAACTACAGCACACATGAGTTTAATTTTTTTTGTGTTTAACAAAAATGTATTTTGAACTGCTAAAATGTATTTTTACAAAGCCTGATGTTGCGTATTTGGTTGATAAATAGCACGGCGTTTGTGTTAAATTTGAGATTGTCGGGCGCCATGTTGAAACCCGGCACCGCGTCCCACTGCCTGTTTAAACGTAATTTGGGAGTGATACCTACGTGTAGCCTGCAAGATATGGCCACCAATCGAAAGAGGAGAATCTGGGCTTTCACGTGGTATATGTTGATTCTACAAAAGTGATCGACAAGGCTAAACTGTTTGGATTTCAATTTTGAATTTTAAACTAAATCGTTTTTTGCCTTAAGATTCCTGGTCAACAAGACAATTAATATTATTATTCATATGATTCTTCACTTCATTAGAGTACTTAGCAGGAATCCAGTCACTCAGTTATTCAAGAATTTCATTCTATTCGGGCAAATAGTTTCTTGTCGTTTGATAAAAATGGTCAGTGGGCAGTTTTATATTGTGATTAATTTTTATATCACACTAATCAGATTTCAATATATAGCTTTTAATTGTAATTAGTTTTAAGGTATCAGGGGCCCTTTGAATACCAGCCTCATAGCTGAATGGGCTACTGTACCTTGAATATATATTTATATATACCTTATTACAGTGGCGGATCGCAAACAAGTGTTTTCTGTTTTTTACGACGAAGAAGTCGAAGTGATAAACGCAATAATATTATATGACCGATTATAAGCACAATGTTTTGGTAGCTTATCCAATTTTCATTGTCAAAGCCAGTTTGCATGCACTCATAGATATTTTAACATGGGTTCCAAGATAAGTTTTTTATAAAACGACGGACGTTCAAAAGCTGTCATGAGTTCAATTGGTTTCGCTTGCGTTTTTTGGCTAAAGTATATTGGTTCCGCACTACTTCTGAGTTTATATTAAAGTGGATCCGCCACTGCCTTATTAGACAGTTTAGTGTACAATACGGCTCTATATAATTTTTACAAGTCATGCCGTATTTTTGCAAGCACATAGGGCTGTATGGCCTATATACTCTATAAAAATCTTAATTTTTTTCTTACAATTTTCGCCAAACAAATCCTCAGAGCTTTCAAAATGATCACAGAAGAAAAGCGCGGGAAAAACAGGTTTCAAACAGGTTTTTTAGTCCAAATAACCAGTACTGTCTAAGGAATCCTCTAAATATTACAGGAATACTGTAGAACAAAGTCAAAATATTACCACCCATATATTTTTAACTTGAATATCAAGTCTTAAGATGACGTTTTTCAGTTTATGTTCTATGCTTTATTTCTTGAAATTGTCGGCTGGTCATGTAGTTAACTCTAGTTTACACGAGGTCTTAGAAGAAAATTAACTAGATACGCAAGAAATTATATACAACAAGACGCCTGCTCAGGCGTTCACTCCGCCTGCAGGCAACGAAATATACACAAGGTGGCAAAATAAATGGGGGTTAATGGAACTGCTCAAGACTATAAAGTCCTTAAATGTCTATTGATGTCACTTGATGTACACAATTCACAAGGAAACTGTGCACGTGTACGTGCCAGTTTCTGACACCGACGATGAAAACAGACGCGGCCATTTTAAACCTCCGCGCTACCCTATACGGACAGGCGGAGTAATAATAAAAATTAGATTAAATAAATAAGAGTCAATTAATAGATAAAAATAAATTATATACACCAATGGAGCTTTTTACGAATAGTGGATTTAGACAGAAACTTAGAAGATATATTCTTATAGTCTCATTGTCTAGATTATTCCAACATTCAATGGCTCCAGATCTAAAAGCTCTTTAAATAATATAAAATATAACGACTTTAAATAATATAAAACAAAGCATATTCCAAAAAATAATGACATCTTGAAAATCCGACATTCGTATGTATCCGTCCGTCCATCCGTGTATACCATAGATTAAAATAATGATACTAAAGTAAAAAGTAGTGTGCTAATAAAAAACATATAGTCGCGGTATGCACTATTGATTGCATGGTTGAGGACCTAGTACGATCCACCAGCTGTTTGTGGTGAAACATACTGTACATATGCATGAATGATGTATCTCTATTAGATTAGGATGGAAAAATATAGATGAGCGTAGAATTTTAGAAACTGGATCATATGTTACAAAAGCTCTTCAAATGAAATGCCCTGAAGATATAATGAAATGTTTGAAGTTTCAAAAAAAGAAAATACCATCTGAGGAACAATAGTTTAGTTTATTAGATTTATCACTCTTTTAGGTGAACGGAATACCCCAACAGTCTAGGAGCCCAATTGATAGGAGTTCCGAGGGCCTACGATTTAAGGTCGTTATCCGAGAAGACCTGAAAGTCTTATCATTTGCTGGTATTATTGCAAAGGCAGCACTTTCTCCTCAATTATTTTTAAGACCCTGAGTGGAGGTATGAACCTGTGTCTTCCAGCTCATAGACACGTGTGATAACCACTAGACCAGAACAGCTGGTTAATCCAGTTCTCAAAATAGTAATCCCAAAAACAAATGCAATGAAGAGGACTTTTAGCTAATTATAGCCGCAACAGTCTATTGATGCAAAGAGAAAAGTTTTAAACAAGTTACATCTTTAAATTTTTTAAATTTTCATTTTAAAAATACTGACTTAATTATTTAAGATAGGTAGTCAGTATAAGTAGGAGTAGTCAGTATAAGTATAGGTAAATGGTTTTGCATGTAAATAGGCTGGCCCTTAATGAAAAACAACCTTTTTTGTGATAAATTGATAGGTTGTTCAGGCTATCCTATTAAAATAAGATTAAATAAAAAATAAATAAATAAACAAACAAACAAAATCTAAAAATCAAGTTTTAAAGTCACAATAGGGATCTTAAGATCTACGATGGCAACCTAGGACGGCGACGGCAGTGAAAGAAATATAAATTTTAGTATTTGAACGAAACCACGGTCGATTGACTAGCGTATTTGGTACTAAAAGCTTGTTTTATGATCTCCAAAACGCTTCAACATTTCTAAGTCAGTCTTAAGGAACAGCTCTCATCTCTCCACGAGTTACCGTCGTCCTAAAGACGTGAAAATGTTCTCAGTGGCGTTGTAAACAGAACGAGGACGGCGTTGAGATTACTCTTGGGAATAAAAGTTATTAATTCTTTTTTGTTTCGCATAAAGATTATTTTGTTTGAACGACGTCCCCGTCCTAGGTTGCCGTCGTAGATCTTAAGCCTTGATCAAACGAGAGCGAGTCGATGAGAGGTGGAAGGCGAGAGTTTGCATGAGTTTTTCCTAAACTCTCAAGAGTTGACGAGAGTTTAAAAACCGCGCGAAGCACAGCCTTAGGGCCTAGGCTCAAATTTTAAAATTTTATGTAAACAAATAAGTCAAAGGATTTCATCATTACTCCATTTTTCCCGATTTCCTTGACCTTGTTTTAGCTCGTTGTTTCCACGCTTCTTTTTCTTTGTTTTGTGACGCTTGTCAAGTTACTGACAGTCCTAGTCACTACTATTACTGTCACTTGTCGATGATATATATATGTTATTTACCGGCTGGGAGGTCCGTACTGGAAAAATATTTTCCCGAAGTCTCAGAAGCGGCCCGAGACCGAAGGTCGAGGGCCGCTTCTGAGACTGAGGGAAAACATTTTTCCAGTACGGACCGACCAAAACGGTAAATAACGTGTTTATTTTTTTCGAGCAAAGTCAAAAAAATTGCAATTTTTTGGCGCGAAAAGTTGCGAGAGGTCCGTACTGGTGTGATACGGACCTCGTACTCAGCCAATCAAAAGGCTCTATTTTAGTTACGGACCTGAGTTACGGACCTCAAAAAAAATAAGTAATAATATTTTCTTTTTTCTTTTTCTTTTTATTATGGGTAATGACTTCAACGTCGTTTGTTTCTGGTTTTTCCTGAGGCTGAGTTTCAGAAAAACGCTCAGAAACATCAGCCATTTTGTTGAGCCTGCCACTGCAAAGTGCATACCGCTAGCCGCGTTTATAACTCTCATCGACTCTCGTACATCGGTCAAGCGAACTAAAACTCTCATCGACTCTCATGAAAATTTGAAGCAGCTCAAAGTGGATGAGAGTTGACGGGAGTGCATGAGAGTTGATGAGAGTTGGCGGTCAAACGCAAGTGTGAGTTTCAACTCTCGTCAACTCTCATTCACGTTTAACCAGGCCTTTAATGTGCATAATAAAGTACCTGTTTTTCTGAAGCTGACTTATCATTCCACTCAGCTCCAATAAGTTTAGTGATCTGTGAAGCAGGCAGACTGGGGTGTTGACCTTTAACTGCAGGACGTCGGCTATTCAGAAATCGAACATACCTAAATGGGTGATAGCACAGAACATTTGTTGCATTCTCTTAAGAAAGAGATAATAATGTAAAGCACAGTTGCACCGTGACAGTTTTTGCCAATAAACAACTTATATTTTAAGCTAATTAGTATCAACTCGAGGGCTTTTATTATTATTATTATTATTAAAGTATTTATTATCAATAGACACAACAGACGTGTGACTTTACAAGGAATAGTAAATTACATACTGTACATACTAATTATTAAAAGTGTTAGTTAAAATCTATTTACAATATTTAATATATATCAAAAATAGTTAAAAAGACATCTGTTTAAAAATGATCGTTTATATCTTTCAGTTCTAACTTTCGGGAGGATGAACGTGTGTTCTCGTTCTCTAAGTACTCTCTGTCTTTTTGGAGGAAGTAATTCGTATTGAAAGACTGAGGTCAATAAGAGATTTATTATATGGCATTTCTGGATATAGCATGCAAATTAGTGTGACAGAGTGAGCATCACACACTATTGAACAGAACACATCAAAAGGATAATAAAACTCGCTTTCTGAGTGTTCATCCTCTGATTGTGTCTCTGAAATATAGTAGTTTTTCAACTGGCACTAAGTTAAGCTAGTGTAGAAGCGGATTTACGTGATTATATTTCCTAGAATTCGTAACACTTTAATACATGCAAAGTTGAAAGAGTTTTGTATCAAAGTTATCTTTAACACGGTTAATCTGACATAACTTGTGTATACAGGTAGAAACAAGTTTCGAGATGTGACTGCCGTAAGTAAGGTGAGAATCTAAAATGACACCTATAAGTCTTTGGCGAAAACAGCAGGTTCAAGGTGACTTGCCCAGGAAGGACACAGACGGGTTAGCGGGCAGTCTGCTCATCAGTTGTCTGGCGCCAATAACGAAGAACATTGTCTTATCTGCAGGGTTGATTAGGAGATGGTTTTTACAACACGATGTTGCGACACAGTGTAAGTCTTGCTCTAGTTTTCTAACTGTTGCATTCGCCTCCGACAGAGGAAAGGACAGGTAAACTTTCGAGTTATCAACGTAACGAATCGAGACAGCAGGCTTGAGGTGCGCACGGCAAATCCTTCATGTAGATACAGAATAATTATGGAAAAACAATCGCGCCTAATTGAGGTACCCCGTGAGTGATTGGCAAAATGCCTGATAGGGTGGAGTCAATGCGCACTGACAGGAAGCAATCCGTCAAGTAGCTCTTAAACCAGTTGAATGTTGTCGGTGAAGCACCGACAATCGATAGTTTATGAAGTAATCTATGATAGTTGATACTATCGAAGGCTTTCGAGAGATCAACAATATTAGAGCGGTAAGCTTCTTGTTGTCCATGGACCATGGCCTCTAAGATTGTGTTTGTGATGTAAATGTTCAGAGTCTCTGTGGAGTGGAGCTTCTTGTTTCCACTTTGGTGGGAAGACATCCGATTGTTGTTGACAAGATATATGCCAAATTGCTCGAGAACAATCTTTTCGCAAACTTTAGAAGCTACAGCAAGAGGGGATAATGGGCGGTTGTTTGACGCCACTTCGTAATCTTCCTCTTTGAGGATGGGAATAACTTCCGCCTTTCAGTAGGAAATATAGAATTTAAAAGGGAGCAGTTGATTATCTCTGAAAAATCAGGCACACGTGACACGTCTTCACAGGTCACTGTCTTAAAGCTGAAGTGGTCGTCAGAGGGTAGAACAGCAATTTCGGCAGGAGATTCTGGCAAGGCGATGTTGTTCACTTCTACCAGACGCGCAGCCGCATTGGTTGCGTTTATGCCAACAGCTCAAAAATTGAATGATTGAATTCGTCCGCGACTGTCTTTTAACCAGCTGTTGTGGCCTAGCGGTTACCACATATGCATGTCTATGAACTGGGAGACACAGGATCAAATCCTGGGTCGGACCTCCACTCAGGGTCTTAAAAATAATTGAGGAGAAAGTGCTGGCTTTGCGATAATGTCAGCAAATGGTAAGACTTTCGGGTCTTCTCGGATAACGACCTTAAATCGTAGGCCCTCGGAACCCCTATTAATTGGGCTTCTAGACTGTTGGGGTATTCCGTTCACCTAAAAGAGTGATAAATATAATAAAATTTCTGGTGTAGATTTATCTTTCCTGCTCTTTTGATGGAATGACACGGTTGATGATTTTCAAAATTGAGCCTGGATTATGTTTATGTTGCCGAACTTCTTCGGTAGTGTGATTTCTTTTTGCATCTTTCAGCATTCTCTGACTGAAGGAAGCGACGGTGAGATCTCTGGTCTTCATGTGTTCCTTGATGTCCTGGGAGACAAACGGGCAAGGACGGCTGCGAACTTTAATTTTGTTTTCATAGGGGCCTGTGAGGCTAGTGTAGATTGGAGAACGTTATTGAAAGTGTTAAGCTTAGTATTTACATCTCCATCATCGCTAAAAATAGATAACAATCGGTGTGAGACGCAAGCGAGGTCAACAGTAAATAAACTCGGTGTGTAGTTCTTGTAACTCCGCACTGTTATGTAATATGGAGAAGGTTTAAGAGATTTCAGTTTGAGCTCAGTAAAACTGGCAGATGGTCACTGATTGGTGCATTTATTACGCCACAACTGCGGATTAGTGAGTTGGAAGAGACGAGGAAGACGTTTAGCAAGGATTGAGTGGAATCAGTGATCCTTGTCGGAGACTTGATGATTTCAATGAGGTTCATTTCGATTGTAAAGTTTCTTGGGACAATTTTCTTTTAAACCATCACAATTCAGACCTACCGAATACCACGATCGGTTTGTTTAGTGCGAGAGGTTGGATGTAAGTTGGCTTAAGGACATCTTCAAAGGAGCTCGGCGGACTATCATCCGGGCGATAAGTTACACAAATCACGATCGATTTTGACTTTTTACATTGTACGCTTAACCACAGTTGGTGAAAGTTTCGTTCAGTGAAATAAACGACTGGTCCTTTAAAACTGCCGCTTTAAGTTCTTTGCGAACATAAGCGTGTCACTCCCTCGCCTCTTCGGTGGAGTCAATCAAGTCTAAGGAGCTTGTATCCATGTATTTTCACCTCTCCGGATGATACAATCGTATTCAGCCATGTTTCAGAAATCATTATAATGTCAAATTTCTCTAGCCTCCTCCGCAGGCAACTCTGTGGTTTCTTTTTCCCGAGTCAAAGAGCTTCCAAGACGGTTTTGGCCGATATTTAAATGCGCCAGGGGAGGGGAATATCCCCGTGCTGTCCCCTCTTCGTCGACCAATCCCTTCACAATCCTTATATATCCCTATATATCCTCGGAACCCCTATCAATTGGGCTTCTAGCCTGTTGGGGTATTCCGTTCACCAAAAAGTGAGAAATCTAATAAACTGAACTATACTTCCCTGCAATCCCAGCGAAAACATGACTCGGAAAAAAGAAGCCACAAGAGAGTTGACTGCGGAGGAGGCTAAAATTTCTCCAAATTTACTACAGGTAATTCTCAAGTTGGATGAGGTGTGCGCTGTTTCGAAGAGAGCGAATGTTCAAATTAATAATTTTAAGCCCGGTGTTGGCTAAAATATTCTCCGTTTCTATAGTTTGAGTTGTCTCTGAGCCGATATATGTACACGCTTGCGTGTTGTTTTCATTGTACGCTTGATCGAACATAAATAATGGAAATTAACTCCTCTTTTGCTTTTGCTGTCGGCGTAGAGCGCAGTACACCCCTAAGTCTAACTATTTTCTGATCCTTCAGGTAATAGTAGAGATCATTGACTGATTAAATCACTTCTGAATCAAGACTGATTAAATCACTTCTGGAATAACTTATTGTTCCAATGGCGCTCTTCTTTGAATTCACTCGGGGCTATCTCCAAAACCATTTCATTTTGCCATGGATCCAGATCTAGTATCCAGGTCCAGGGTTTGACTTATTGTCCATGTGTATCGTAAGATCAATCTAAAAGATACCGCGGTTGGGAAGAGACAGGACGACTATGCCATGTTTATCAGGATAGCAAGAGCAGAATTTGATTCACCCTCGACACGTTTCAAGACAGCTTTGAAGTTCACATGTCGGGAATTGTTTGTTTACGTCCACGACACCAAGACGTTCGAAGCGTATTTAGTTTTAAAGGATTTAATGAACTATAAGTCACAGTACTATATAAAAGCTCTTTCTTTCTCGCTCTCTCGTCAAATCTCCTAGTCTCTTTTTAGTTTCCGGTGGCGTGTTCTTACGTCACCACCACCGTCGCTGAGACCCTACGGGCTCGCTCATCCTAAACTATTATCATACATACTTTACCACACACAACATAAATCGGTGTAAAAGTTCTTTTCTGATTGTGGAGATACTTCAATGTGCCAGTCATGTTGGAGTAGACTTCATTAGTTATAGAATAAGCATCATTACGACACTGTAAAATCATCCATAGGCTACAGAGCAATAATACAGAAAGTGCTGCCATCTTGGCGCATACAATGACATCCATAAACGTGTGCCATATAATAAATGTACACTTACTGTACTTGTAAGACGTTATATACATGTACTCATAACCAGTGGCATAACTATAGATGGTCATCTGTCAGCAAATTCTGATTCCCTGTCGGAAATTTCCATGCATGTGGAAAAAGCTCACAGCTCAATTCGAAAACATTACCACATTGCTCAGACTTGCTCTAACTTTGCCTGTTTCCGCAGCTCATGATGAGAGGGCATTCAGTTGCCTTAAGAGAGTCAAAACTTATTTAGGTAGTACAATGACACAACACCGTCTTTCTAATCTCGCATATACATCGCTATAAATCGCGAGCATGCCTTATCCATTGCTGTAAGGGATCTCCAAAAGCCATTTTTTATCTATAAAGTAATCTCAACTATATGTTGAACTTTTCATATTGTACATAATTTCGGCTTAGCAATTAGATCAGAAAAGTACAAAATAATGACTTTCTAACCGTTTACAGTTTTTTGTTTGCTAATATAGTACGGAAAGACTGCGTAATTTAAGAACAATTAAGACCAATTTATGTATACAGTATAAGACATGAGTAGAAATGATTTAATGCTATATAAATTAGTGAATAAATACGGCATTTTTCTAGGTGACCACGCCCATATGACCACGTCCACTTGTAGAAACATCTTAATGCTTGCCCCCCCTGCTAAGAATTCTCCTAGTTACGCCACTGCTCATAACCTGGTACACTAGTCTGACCATCTTACACCAAATACCCCTCCATACTTACCCAGTCATAGGTGCCTTGGGTCTGTTTAGATCAATGCAGTCGTTTTTTCGTTTTTTACCTTTTGGCCAACCACCTCGACGTTTCTTGAAAGGAAATAAAATTCGAAGAAAATGACATATTTTGCAAATTAACCTTAATTTTAATTTTAATTGGCAATCGCATATTAAGGTTTTTGCATCATCTAGAGTTGGGCACAACTTGCGAAATTAGGGCACCACGCCGTCGCTACAAATGCACGATTACAAAGGGACATCAAGATTATGAAACACTTAATATAAACTCAGAAGTAGTACGGAACCAATATTACACTTTAGCCTTTAGTGCATGCAAACTGGCTTTTGCAATGAAAATTGGATAAGCTACCAAAACATTGTGCTTATAATCGGTCATATAATATTGCGTTTATCACTTCGACTTCTTCGTCTTGACATGGTGAAAAACAGAAAATACTTGTTTGCGGGATTTTAAAGGGGGGGGGGGGGGGGGTCCACCACTGGAGAGTGGATCCGAGTTTAGCTTGAAAGTGTACTGAAGTTATGATCACAATATCTTCCACCGTGTTTTGTAACTTTCTCACTAATTTCTGCCATCTTTACACTACTTGCAAACACCTTGACGTCACACCAACAAGTCACGTGGTATTTACAGTATGTAATTCACTGTACCTTAGGTTTACCAGACATTTGTGATGCTGGCTGATCCTGATTTAAACTGGTTTCTGAATGCTGCCTGATGTTTTGATGTGATTCCAGATGTGGACCATCATTGGGGTCTGTCAAAATTGTGTTATCCCCAGGAATAGAAAATATAGCAGCATTTTGAAAGATATTATGAGACCCTAGAGTATGAAGAGAAATATGAAGGTCTCAAGCGAGACCTATTCCTTTGATTTTAAAGGGGAATTACAGTAGTAAAAAAACAAATATTCTTTAGATCAAAAACCTTCATTGTGAATGTTCAGAATTGTGAATAATTTGACAATATCTGATCTTATACTTGAGAAATAACGTTGTCATTCTCATATTTTATGCTTCTGGAAGTGGACAATGGCGAAGCTAGGCATATCAACTGGTCATGCTATACTAACTTATAACAATATATTTTTGAAAACAATATATTTATAAAGATCTGAATATGTAAATCATTTCAATATTTGCATAGAATGACCAGTTGCTATGGACAACTTCGCTACTGGAAGTGGATGCTGTCATTTTTATCTAACTCGATACACAGCAGGCACTGGAACAAAAGACAAGCACTATGCAGACTGCAATGACGTCAACATTGAAAAAGGGTACATCAACTTTGAGCTGTCAAGAAAACTCTAAAATGGCAGTGTCGAGAAGCATTTTTAAACATTGTCAATAGTCGATCAGTACTTAAACGCCTTTTAATCAAAAGATGGTTTTTTCATAAAAATGTGGTGTTATATAATGCATGTTTACTTCAGCTCTGGGGAGAAAGAAACAGGTGTGATGTTTTCCCTAGCATCAGAAATATTCTTGCTAGATGATTATTAACACTGGAGTGAGCAGAGGTCAAATTTTTCTGCTCACAAGGCAATGTACCCAATCTAGAAAGCTAGTGGTGGCTCTGATCATCTCAAACTCATTAATAATTCATGAGCCGAAAACAAAGGAAATCAGCACCGAGACGGTGGTTTGGATATCAGAGGAAGAAATTACACAAATTAAGCCAATTTTCACCTCGATTTTCTCTTAAAATACTGATTTGTTTGAGATGTAATATGAAACACTCGGAAGAGTGTTTCATCAGGATATCCAAACACCTCGAAGTTTGTTAAAAACCTTGGCTTCGCCTCGGTTTTCAACAAACGTCTCGGTGTTTGGATATCCTGATGAAACACTCTTCCTCATGTTTCATATATTACATCAACATTCAGCCGTACAGTATTGGTGGCTCAATATGGCTAATATGAGTCAGTTTTGAGATAAAAATGAAAACTAAAGACCATCACAACCCATGAAATCAACATAACCAATCTTAAAGTAAATGGTTTGAACTTAGGAGTATCATTTGATGTGTAAAGTTGATCGTCCAGGTTGTTGTAGTCTTGAGAAAGACTATTGTTGGTGACTGACGTTTCGACGGCCTCAGCGGCGGTCATCTTCAGAGTCAAGTAAAGCATGTCAGGGTTTGCCTATATATACATCTGGTTCATTACGTCATCGTTTGTTTGTGTCATAATTAGTGTGAGTGGGTGTTCCGTCATGCGTTAAGCGTGCGTCAATATTGTTCGTCATCAGTTGTTCGTTGCGTTAAGCGTGGGTGTATTGTTTGTCGGTAGGTCTATTGTTCGTTGGTGCGTGCGAAGACGTCTTTTGTATGGTATCGGTAATTGTTGTGATCTGTTAAGTGGTTTATGTTCCAAGTTGGTACACCAACTTTCTAACGTAAGTCGCCGTTTGTAGTTTGTGTTAAAGGTGATACATTCAGCCGAGTCCCAGTCAATATCGTGTATCACATAACCAATTTTATGTGGGTGCTTGGAGTAGACAGATAATACATTGAACTTGTAACCTACATGTAGCTTCTGATTGCCAGTGACCATGCAATGGGCCACCAAGACTCAAAGTGGACATGATGCAGTGAAGGTTACATGTATATGTATATACAGTACTGGTTCAATTGATATACCAAAACATTCTAGTTTAGTTTAGTTTAGTTTAGTTTATTTTAGTTTATTAGATTTATCACTCTTAGGTGAACGGAATACCCCAACAGGCTAGAAGTCCAATTACAGGGGTTCCGAGGGCCTACGATTTAAGGTCGTTATCCGAGAAGACCCGAAAGTCTTACCATTTGCTGATATTATTGCAAAGGCAGCACATTCTGCTCAATTGTTTTTAAGACCCTGAGTGGTGGTCCGACCCAGGATTTAAACCTGTGTCTCCCAGCTCATAGACATGTGTGGTAACCACTAGACCACAACAGCTGGTCATTTGAGGATTTGAGCTTGACGCAGATTGTCCAGGTATTGTCTGATTATCAATCTTTCATAACCAATGTCTTTCAACAAAGATAATCCTTACCTGTACCTTGAGAAGTTATAGGTACTTCAGAGAGTTAAGATAAGCTTTACCTGTACCTTCAGAAGTTATTGGTACTTCAGAGAGTGTTAAGATAAGCCTTACCTGTACCTTCAGTAGTTGTAGGTACTTCAGAGAGTGTTAAGATAAGCCTTTACCTGTACCTTCAGAAGTTATTGGTACTTCAGAGAGTGTTAAGTTAAGCCTTACCTCTACCTTAAGAAGTTATAGCTACTTCAGAGAGTGTTAAGATAAGCCTTACCTGTACCTTCAGTAGTTATAGGTACTTCAGAGAGTGTTAAGATAAGCCTTACCTGTACCTTCAGTAGTTATAGGTACTTCAGAGAGTGTTAATTGTCCAGGATTAGTTTCTCTTTCAGGAACCGTGCTAAAACAAGTAAATATTAATGGCACAAGATAGTTAATAATTATTCACCTGCAAAGTGGAGGTGAATAGTGGTGGATATTTACCGAGATGCAAAGTGTTGAGGGAAATATCAACCACTAATCACCAACACTGAGGTGAATAATTGTTTTAGCATATGCCAAAACAAGTTCATAAAAAATCGGGAAATTTTCTTTTAGTTGCATTAAACGTAGCCAGGAATTGTCGCGAAATGCAAGCTAAATTGCTAAATTCTCGCAAGGGTGGGGTTCCATATTTGGAGTTAATTTTGTTTCATTGTCAGTTTTGACAGCTACATGTAATTTTGAAAGCCTTTTCAAACTGAAGCAAAGCAAGACAATAGACCACTGGGTGGAAGCCCGAATGTAAGATTTAAAATACTGGAAACAGAAAAATCTGATGACAAATAATGACTGTTGAATTCTGGGTGAGTAAACGCTAGTTGTTCTTTTCAAAAGTTGAAATCTAAAGCGGTTTTCTGTTCCGTCAGTGCGATGCTTCAATGTTTTTTTATTGATTGTACCTGTATTTTCTTTTATTTATAAATATTTCCTTGAAAAGCGGATTTATGTTTCCCAGGTCATTTGCATAGATTCAGTTCAAATAAAACAACAAATGTGATTCGGTAATTGGCTAGTAATTTAGACATAGACTGTAATTTTTACGGCTGAAGCTGTCATTTTTAATTTTTACATGTTTTTTGTTGTAAGCCAATTATTTTAATGCTGGTAAATGTCATTGAATGCTAAGGCAAAGCAAATCTGTATTGGGGGGCTGGGTACCAATCCTAAAATTGCCTGGTTACATAGCTTCTCTATTTGATGAATATGCAAACAATTCGGAAGGACGAAAAACTCTCGATTTGGTATTTTCCTGATCTAAATTATGCAACTTAAATTTTCTAAACAGTAAATTTTTGGCAATATTACAAAACTTTTAAGCGCCACTGATAATATATATATATATATATATATATATATATATATATATATATATATATATTTGTCAGGAATCCTCCTTCTCAAGCTTAAAAACATTTATAAAACATCAGGGATAATGGCAGAATTTAACTGGAGAACCGAGAAGACCGAGATTGTTGGAGAACTCAATAGAGCGTATACGGACATTGCTGGTTGAAGCTAATGAGGTTAATAGCCAAAGAGAGGATAGAACTGGTGAAATTTTGGTTGAAGAGCAGATACGAACATTGAGAGACGGGGATTTGTCAGAGAGGGAAGATACACCAGAAGAAATACTTGTGAATACAGAAATTGACGGAGAAATAAAATTAACCATACTGGCGAAAGTAAGAGCAGTTTTGTAAGTGAAAACGTAGTTAATTTGTCAGATCGTGTGCTTATACAGATATGGAAATTAAGGTTTTATCTAGGGGTTTAAATTTTTGTCCTACACCCAAAGAAATTGATAGGTTTGAGTTAGCGAGAGATATTTCTGATTTTGGAAGAAAAATGAAATGTAAAGCTTTTTTTAGTAAACGTGAGGTAGAGCATGAAAAATCTGACAAGGAAACTCGTTTTAAATTAAAGTCTAAATGGACACCAGATTTGGTGGATCCAGCATTAGATTTATTTTTAAAGACATTAGAATGTAGGATCCTTGCTATTGAAGAAAGTGGTAGTAATTATAGTAACTTAGATAAAGAAGAAAGAAAAGCGGTAAAGAGTCTCAAGGGATATAAGGATATTGTGATTAAGAACGCGGATAAGGGGTCGGCTGTGGTAGTTTGGGGAATAGAGCAATACCGGAGGGAAGCTTATAAACAACTCAGTGAATCTTCGGTTTATGAATTGGTACAGAAAAATCCTGCGGAAATTGTTTGTAAGAAAGTTGATGAAAAACTTGAATGTTTAAAAAACAAGGGTTCTATTTCCGGTGAAAATCAAAAGTATTTAAGCAGCAGAGAGGGTAAACTGGGTAGGTTTTATTTGCTTCCGAAAATCCACAAAAGATTGATAGATGTTCCCGGTAGGCCTGTAATTTCCAATTGTGGTACGCCAACTGAGGGGCTTTCAGAGTTTGTGGATTTTCACCTCCAACCTATCATAAAGACCTTACCTTATATTATTAAGGACACTACGGATTTTCTTGGTAAACTTAGGATGTTGGGTGATATTCCAGATAATGCAATTATCTGTTCTATGGATGTTGTTGGTTTATATCCACATATACCTCATGGTGAGGGATTGAATTGTATGAAGGAAATTATTGAGGAATTTGTTAATGAATCAAATTTGAATAATATGTGTATCGGAGCGGAGGATTTGGTAGATGTGGCTAAGTTTATTTTAGAAAATAATTTTTTTGAATTTGAGGACAACATCTATAGACAGAAATTGGGTATGGCTATAGGTACTAAGTTTGCTCCATCTTTTGCTAACATGTTTATGAGTAAACTTGAAAGTAGAATGTTGAAGGATTATCACCTGACATCTTGGGTTTGGTGGAGGTTTTTAGATGATATTTTTCTAATATGGTTACATGGAGAAGAGGCTTTACTTGAATTTTTTACTTATGCAAATTCTTATCATGAAACCATTAAGTTTACATGGGAATGGTCTAAAAGTGAGCTCCCATTCTTGGATGTTTTAGTTAAACTTAGAAATAATAGGCTAACCACGGATGTGTATTCTAAACCTACAGATACACATCAATATTTGGATTATAAATCATGTCATCCATTGCATGTCAAGAAAGGCATACCTTATGGGCAAGCATTAAGGCTCAGGCGGATTTGTGATTCAGACGAAGTTTTTGAAGAACGGTTGAAGGAAATGAAGGGACATTTTATTAAGAGGGGATTTAAACGCAAGGTAGTTGAATCTCAGTTTATTAAAGCAAAAAGACAAAATAGAGATAGTCTTCTTTGTCAGGATAGAGGTAACAATAAATCCAAAGTTAATAGGATGCCTCTAGTTATGAATTTTCATCCAGCGTTGTCAGGGGTAAGGAATATTATTGATTCTATCTGGCCTATTTTGCATGCTTCGGATGACATGAAGGAAATCTTTGGGGATAAGCCTATGATTGCATATAGAAGGCCAAAAAATTTTAAGGATGTTTTGGTTAGAGCAAAATTGAAAGGTGAAAATTCAGATGTAAGGGATAAAGGTATGAAAAAATGCGGTAAGTCTCGCTGTCAAATTTGTAAATATGTTGATGAAGGATGTAACTTTGCAGGGGCGGGTAATACATACTTCATCAATTACGCGTTTGATTGCGATTCAGTTGGAGTTATTTATCTTATAATATGTAAGAAATGTGCTAAGATTTATGTGGGAAGCACGATTACATCATTTAGGAAAAGATTTAATAACCATAAGAGTAGTTTGAATAGGTTCGGCAAGGGTTGTAGGGGAATAGCAGGTGAGCATTTGTATGCACATTTTTTTGAAAGTGGACATAATGGATTGGAAGATGTTAAAATTAAAATAATTGACAAAACAAATGTAAATGATCCGACAACAAGGGAGGGATTCTGGGCATACAAGTTAGATTCATTTATACCTCGGGGACTTAATATTAGGGATTTTTTGTAAAATAGGTGCATTTTTAATAGATCGTAGAGTATATATTAGCGCTTCAACAATCTGTGTACTCATATCTTGACAAAGGGGCTTGCCCCGAAACGTTGATGTTTAAATAAAGTTTTAAAGTTTTTATCTCTGATGTTTTATATATATATATATATATATATATATATATATATATATATATATATATATATATATATATATATATATATATATATATATATATATATATATTATATATATATATATATATATATATATATATATATATATATATATATATATATATATATATATATATATATATATATATATATATATATATATATATATATATATATATATATATATATATATATATATATATATATATTATATATATATTATATATATATAGATAAAAGTTTCAATAAACAACCAAAAGAAACAACATTTGAAATAAGATGTAGAAAAACCACTCGTAAAATTGCACTAACGTTTTCGCTTTATTGTAAGCTCTTCAGGTGCGTGTATATAATGAGTGGTTGGGTGTCTAATTACATTTATATCAATTTTCTAACGTCATTTACTTGTTATGCTAATCTTGTTACAGCTATTTACATATGTGACAGATGTAATTTGGTGTTTTAGTTGGAATTCAAGTTCGGTTTTAGTATCGAAATAAGTTCCCTTTCTTTCGTTTCTCTGAAAAGTCTATTTTCATCGTTGCATTGGTAGATTGGTATGATCTGAAATAGCCCGTTGTTGCAACAGTCTAAGTGTTCACTGACTTTCAGATGTCGATACTCTTTATATTAACTGTTCCTTGTGTAAGGTTACTCTCTTACGTAGATTCTCTGTTTGTCCAACATAAAAGCTTTCGCATTTTGGACAAATTATTGTATAAATTACACTCTTTGCCTTACAGTTCATTGACGACTTTATGGTCCAAACTTTTCCGTTATTACATTTTATTAAGTTTCCTGTAATCAAATAGTCACATGTTCCACATCTTGGTTCTTGGCATTTTGTAACTAAAGGTAATGAATGTTACGAATTGAATTGCGCTTTAGTTAAATATCGTTTTAAATTTTTTGGTTGGCGACGGCTTACTATTAGGTTTGTTTTATCCAATACGCTTTTCATTTTCGTCGAGTTGGATAGAAATCTAAAATTTTCTTTGATTTTTCCAACTATTTGTGGATTGTTCGGGTTGTGAGTGATAACTAGTGGGAGGACATTGTTATTTTCGGCTTTATCCTTTGTTGATCTCAGCTCAAGAATTTCTTTTGATTTAGCCTTCTGTATACCAGTTCTTATCAATGTATTTTTGTAATTTTGTTTTCGCAGAAATGTTTCTAGTTCTTCCAGTCGTTTTCCCCTCAAATCTTCGTTTGTGACAATTGCGCATATTCTCCTTGCTAGTGTGTATGGTATATTCAATTTTGTATGTTTGGGATGACATGAAGAATAATCCAGATATTGATGTGTGTCCGTTTCTTTATAATAAATATCGCTTTCTAATCTATCTTCGTCCTTGTAAAGTAATATGTCTAGAAATGGTAGTTTGTAGTTATCTTTTACCATTGTGAATTTTATTTTCGGATGAAGTGTGTTGATTATTTGGTGAAACTCCTCAAGCTCTTCTTCTGATTTCCGCCATAGAAGAAAACAGTCATCCACATATCGTTTAAACAATTTAATAAGTTCTTCTTTGTCATGATTCCCGTATTTCTCACCGAATTTTTCATACAGTTGCTTTTCAAGGTAACCCATCACCAAAGTGGCGTATGTTGGAGCCATTTTCGTTCCCATGGCTGTACCCTGGATCTGTTTGTAGTTCGTATTATCAAATTGGAAGATGTTATCTTTTAACACGATGGAAATTGCTTTTAAGATAAATTATTTAGGAAAAGGTCGTATTAAGGATGCTTGGTAGTTGTCAAGCCAGTATGCGATTGCTTGGAGTCCAAGGTCATGTGGAATGTTTGTATAAAGGCTCACCACGTCAAAGGATACCAATATCGTTTTTTCATCTATCTCCTTTGGTATTTTATTTAGAAAATCCATGTTGTCTCGTATGAAGCTTGGTACTTTTTGGCATAATGGTTTTAAAATCATATCGATGAAGTTACTCAGTCTGTGTGTTGGTGATGCTGGTCCTGCGACGATTGGTCTCATTTTCAGATCTGTCGGTTGTGGTAATTTTATATATTCAGAATTCTGTTCTTTCACGGCATCCTTTATGATTTTAGATTTATGTATTTTGGGTAGTCCATACAAATTTGATGTTTTCCATAAGAATTATTTTATGCAGTCTTTCTCTTTTTGTGTTAGATGTGGCACATATTCTTTAATCAATTTTTCAATCTTTCGTATAACAATGTCGTCTTCATTTCGTGGTAGCTGTATATAATTTTCTGTGTCGGATAAAAGTTCAAGTATCTTGTTTCGATAGTATGTTTTGTCCATAATGATCGTTGCACCTCCCTTGTCAGCTTCTTTAATTATGATTGTATCATCCTTTTCAAGGTCTTGTAAAGCTTTTCTTTCGGATGATGAAATGTTGCTTTTCTTAGAGAGTGCGGTATTTGGCTTGTGAAGGTTCGATATTTTCTCCAAAAATAGCGTCAGATAGTTATAGTTTGATTTTGGTGGAACAAAGTTTGATTTGTTTCTGACAAGGGAATTATCCGAGTTTTGTTCACGACCATTGAAGTACTCGAGGAGGCGTAATTTGCGTCCAAATTCTTGTACGTCATTTTTTAGCTCCGTGGTATTTTGTTGTGGTGTTGGGGTAAATTTTAATCCTCTTTTAAGTAATTGTATTTCATTCTCAGTAAGTTCTTTGGATGAGATGTTAATAATTTTCGGTTCAATCAGTGTCATCGGATTGCAGGAGGTCGTGGTTGTTGACAGTTGTGTTGTTTGTGTGGGTGCTGCTCTAAAAAATTATTATTGTTATTTTTTAGTCCTCTCTTGTGGATGTGTTCGTTGTTTCGCGGATGTTGTTCCCGAAAGGATTCTTTCTGCCTTGGAGGTCTTCTTACAATGTCGGCATATGTCGTATTGCGGTCGATTGGTGCCCATGTAGTATGATTAGGTGTGCGTCGTTGGAATCTCGTTTGTGTAAATTCATCTTGTGGCATCCTTGATGTTTTTCGATTCTGACTTGATCGATTTGGGTAGAATTTCTCAAAAGGTCTGCTTTCTTGGAAGCGTTTCCGAAAATATGGCTTTTGCATTTGGTGAGGAGGTTGTCGCCTTGCAGGACGGGTTTGTAAATACCGCTCGTTGATTCCTCTTGTGCGCTGTGGTTGATTTGTTTGCCTTGTTGACCTGTCGTTTATCCCTCTTCTTGGTTTCAGGAAGTCGTCGTTATTAAACTCACTCTCATATTTGTTTGGTCTCCCATCTCTTTAATGATTTCAATTCTTCTATTTTAATTTCTTTATGCCATAGAAGTAGTATAGAAACTAGCGGTACCGGCGCATTTTTCCATTTTTTCATGCTTCGCAATCAAAATTGAAAAATGCGCTGTTACTGCTAGTTTCGAGACTACTAAAACGAGACGAAATAAATTAGACTCAAAAACCATCACACGAGTTTCCCAAAATAGTTTTTCGAGTGTTAGTACGTAGAAGCTGCAACTCTCTGTCGTGACTGGTCATCCTTTTCCCGAGTACAGTATGTTTAAACCTCTCGTCTAGTTCCTCACGTTCTAAGCTAGTCTTAGCGAAGAGTTGTCGTTTGATCTCTCTAACCTGGTAGATAAATAACAACTCTTTGTTGAGTCTCGCTGTCTTTTCCTCCACTGACTCCTGACGTTCTACACTCATTAAGTTAGTATATACTCATGTCTTTAGGTCGTTTTTTAAATTATTGTAATTAGATAGCACTGTCTCCTTCATTCGGGGGTTCCCCCTCGGGGATTTCCCCTCTAGCCATGTGGCTGAATACGTGTTTACTAGTTGTCAGTCCACCTGATAACAACCCTAAATAAGGGAGGTAGGGGGATATGTATGATATAATCTTCTCTACATCTCTTTTTAGTAACTGGTCAGTAATCAACTCGTTTAGCGTTGAACCCTCCTAACGCGTGGGCGAACTTGCTTATTAAAAGATCACAGAGGAACACGTTCGCTTTCTCCATTCTTTTTATCTCCCATCCTTCATAGATCTTATTGATAACTTTAGATGAGGCCTTTTTAAGGTAAGCGACGGATTGATCTATCTCACCGTCCTCTGAGAGTCTTTTTAGTTCGTTTCGTTTCTTGTCTACATCAGTTTGCAGGGTGTCGTCAACTTGTGATGTGTCGATTTGTGGTTCGTCGATCACTTCCTGTTCTGCTTCTTGTATGTCTTCAATTAGTTCGTCAATTGTCTCAAGATTTTTTGTCTTACGTTTTGGCATGTCCTATACTATACGACGTGTTTTGTTTTTGTGGAATAACTAGTTCGTACGAGTATGGATGTCTTAGAAGTATCTCCAATCTTGCGTACTCGTTGTCTTTCAACTGTTTTATTATTTTCTGAATTTCCACTTTGTCGACTCCGTTGAGATAATCGTCTACGATAATTTTCATATCGTTTCTGTTAGGGTTGTAGAATGTTACTAACTTTGAGATGTTCTCACGATATGGTTTACTAATTGAGGTTAGTTGTTGTGTTACGACTATTGTGGATAGTTGTAGTGTCTAGCACTAAAGGCTAGTTTAACTAGTTCGCTTGTTCTGTTTTTAACGTCCTGTCCACCAGCACAATCGTCTAGTATTATCAGTGAGTTGGTGCCTTTATAAATACCAGTCAAGTATTTAAGAAATACGTTGACCTTATCTTGCTCACACTGAATAGTGATAAAGTCTGGGTCTTTCAAGTATTTCCACTCTGTGTACGTTTTGTTCCATTCAAATGTTGGACATATAAGAATGATATACTCGAAGTGATTCGTGTATTCTTTCTCTATCATATCCAATAGGTAGTGTGTTTTACCACAGGCTGTCATACCAACAATTAACATGTTAAAAGGTGTTTTCATATAGAATACTATATGTTTTAGTATTGGATTGATTGTAGATCGTTGTTGATAAGGTTTACAAGTCCGTCGGAGAGTACGAACACTCTACACATGACGTTCGCTGTTGTGACTTTTTTAACGATTTCCATCAGTATTCCTGACTGAGTATTCACAATCCTTTTTCCAGTGGCGACTTTCGCGTTATCTTCGATAGATCTAAGGTCAACAACCAAGGCGAAACCGTCTTTGTAAAACTTTTGGACAGTCATGTGCTGGTCGGAGTCTAGTCCTTGCCCAAATAGTCTTTTCGCTTCTCCCCAGAGTCTTGATTTCGGTATTCCTTGACTGTAGACCATGTTTGGTACACCTTCTATGGTGAGTTTGACTGACTCTATGTTTGGATAGATGAACTCTTCACTATCAGTTCTTGTTTTGTTTGTGAAGAGTAAAACGACAGATTTCATCGATTTTCTTGGTAGATTAATATTCTCATTCACGAGTGTGATTCCTTTATCCCACTCCACTGTCTTCATTAGCGTGACGTGTTCGTATGACAGAGATCTACCTGATGAGTAGGTATGATACTTCATCAGCAATCTCTTGACTCTCGATAGTTTCGTACTCCAACTCAAGGTTCTCTAACGTGTAGCCAGCCACAGCCGATCCAGATTGAGCCACCATAATATCAGACGCTTTAGGTAGTGTGATTATATACCTGAAATTGTTGTTCATGTTGTATGGTGCGTATAGACCGTGATCTTCTAGAATCTTGTCGATTTGAACCTTTTGTTTGGTGCCATTGATAGAGAACATCAGACCATCGCTAACTTTTTGCACGTTTCCACTGGCCGCACCACTGTCGTCCTTTGAGATTAACTTTCGAAGGTTCTCGTTTGCTATACCGTACTCAATCATCTGGTCTCGCTCACTGTTAGATTTCCAGAGGTCTTTGTACGTACCGATGATGCTTTCACCGCTATTGTCGTACACAGTCTCACCTGCTAGTTTTACCACCAGTCTATCAAGTAGTAGTCTCGAAAGGTTGTTAAGAAACCATGATTTCACGTTCGAACTTTTAAAGTCGAATAGAATATGGAGACTGGAGGGTACCAAACAAGTGTTACCTTTCGTTTTCGGGATATCGATGTATAACTCTTCCCCTGGATTGGCTTTGTTGGGGTTTAGCGTTACAACATGACGGGTTCTTGTGCCTTTGATAGAAGATATTTAACGACGTCTATATCCAGGAAGCAACTCTTTTTCATTAGTATTCATACTATATATTATAACACATGTTTTATTTCCTCTGTTTGTACTGATCGTAGACGAACCAAGCTAGTGCTATCGCTAGGATCCACAAATTAGACGCTAACCAAGATATACCTGCAGCTCCCCACTTTAGCACAGTCGCCACCATGTTTAGCAGTCCAGACAGTAGAGGGCCAGCTTTTGTGGCTAGATTAGCTATAGCTTTTCCTAGTTTTCCAAGTGTTTGACCACCTTTGAAGATAACACTTCTAGCAGATATTATGATCGTGGTGATAAAAGAGGCTATGGTTATTCCTAAAGCTGAGGCACCCAACCAATTTTCCTTAAACCACTCCTTTATTTTTTGTAACCGAGTGATGTCCTCTTCTTGTTGTTCTCTAACCTCCTCAAGTTCCAATTGATTTAAGGTTCGACCCTTAGCTATCTCGAGACCTGTCAATCGCTCAAACAATTCTCTCCTCTTTATGGAACCATGTTCCTCTCTATTCATATCGTCTGCGGTCTTGTCAATAGCGCGCTGAAAATGATCGGCTTGTTCTTTTACAAATAGTGATCTAGTGTCTGGATCGATACTATTGTTTGGGTTTAGGACACCTCGTAGCTCGCTATTTTCTTTTTCTGTTAAACCAAATACGTTATCGTAGTTCACTTCTGTTTCAATTACTGGGAAGTCTTCACTTGAGACTGTGGTGTCTTCTGTTCTATCGTCAGTTGCCAGGGTGTCTCCATTTTCTGTTATATCGTCAGTTATTGAGATGTCTCCGTTTTCTGTTCTAGCGTCAGTTGTTGTTGAGGTGCCAGGGATTTGACTGACTAGCTCATTAAACTGTTCAATCGCACTCTTACTTTTAGTGTCTTTACTGTAGATTAAACCATTTTTTCCAGGTTTTAGAATTATTTTAGGTCTCAAATATTCACCATCTTTGTTTATCGGTTTGAAAAGAATAGAACCTGAGGTTGACACGTATGACCTGTTGACTATATTCCTTGACACATCGTCATGACTGAGTCTTTTATTATACAATCTACGTATTTTTCTATCTATTAGATTGGTTCTTTTTATACCATTTACTACTAACTTTTTATTGTCTTCTTTTAGTTCTTTCAGTCTTCTTTCGATTTCGTTCCCCTCTTCAAAAGCTAAATTGAAGCTCTCATCATGGACGTCACCATATGTCACCGGTTCAGCAAACACTACTGCTGAGGCCTCAGCGGTGACACCACTACCCTTACTGGTGATTGTCACCGTTTTTCCGTCATCATTGTCTACGAACGTCTCCGCATGTCTGGTTCTGTCTTGTACTCTGCGTGCTATGTCTCTATTCTCTAGTTCTAATTTCACCCTAGTGATTCTGTCGTGTATACCACTATATTCTTGTCCTGTCTCATCTTCTGTGAGTATATTATTGAGCATGTCGAACTCTTTTTCTAACTGTTCGTCTGTATATTTCTCGAACTCATTACGGTCTTGCATTTCGATTTCATCAAATCCTCCTTCAGTCATTATATACTACTCGATATCTTGAATATCGCTTTCTGGTATCCATGAGTTGTGTTTACTGTCGTAACCAAGCCACTTAACCAAAGCCATCTTCTTACCTCCTACCTTCTTTCTCTTCACTATCTTCTCAACTTTATATACGTCGTCTTTTTTATCAACAGCTGACAACTCTTCCTCATAAAACTTACCAATGATGGGTTCCCCTTCATGGTCCTCTATCTCGTACACGGTAGGGTCACCACGTATGACTTTTGTCACTTTGAATAGCTCCTCAGTGAAGTTAGCCTCATACCCTTTCGCGAATATGCTCTTGTACTTTGATATCCTGACAGTCTCACCTACTTTAAACTTTGGTAGTGGGTAGTCACCGAAATGGTGTCCAAACAACGTCGTCCATACTTCGTTTTCGTTTTTCTTGCTCACATCTTTAGGTTTCATTAGAATAGTACTATGTTTGGTATTGTTGTAATTCTCAACGAGTTGGTCTAAAATGTCAATCCACTTGTACGTTCCTTTACTGTAGAAGTATTTCCACATAGACGTCTTGAGTGTTCTGTTAAACCGTTCCACGACTGCTGCCTTTTTATCAGAGTTCGTGCTAAAGTATTTCACGTCGTGTTTCTCCAATAGATCCTTCACACCAACGTTGTAGAATTCCTTACCATCGTCAAACTGAACCAGCTTTGGATACTCGCCAAATCTAACCTTAGCCTTCTCCAATAACTTTGCGACAGCCTTAGTCATGTTTTTCGTATCTTTCCTGTAGACAGGTATTGCGAAAGCATACCTACTAAGGATCTCAGTGGCTGTTAGTATCCAGTAGTACCCGTTGTTCTTGTGCTTGTACTTACCCATATCGACCAAGTCCATCTGTATCTGCTCACCCAGATAGTCAACAAACGTTTGTCTAAACTTATGTTTCTTAACAACTGGTTTGTACCTAGTGTATGTGTCTTGGGATTTTAGCCAGTCCTTTATCTTTGCCCTACTAACGTTTAGACCGTCTTCTTGTGCCTTTTGGTACAGCCTCTCGGCAGACTGGTAACCAGTTGATGGGTTGTAGTAAATATCTCTTAGTTCTTGCTCCATATACACTACGTGATGTGTAAATCTAACAGTACCTCACCAACGTTAATACTGTTATCGTCCTGATCTGTTATCTTGAACTCTAGTTGGTTGATGACTCCTTTGTTTATTAGGATTTTTGACCCAACACCAAAATGTTGTACAGAACCCTTAAGTGTCTGCGTGCTAGTTATTGGCAGTACTGTGATACAATCGCTTTTGTTACCATTAACTATGTTCTTAGATCTGTCCACAATACTAGACGTTACTTGTATGTATTTCAGTCCTCTGTTAACGTTCACAACGTTAGGACTGATTTTTGTGGCGGCTATTGTAGTGTTTTCGTCAAATCCTAAGAGTTGTCCAAATTTAAACAGTCCTATTTGTTGATCAGTTGTTATCGTACACGTCGAGTCATATCTGTTAGCCACTAGCTTGACGTCTCCTAACTCTTTCAAGTCGTCGGCGATCATTTTAAAGGTGTGATACCCAGGGCTAAAAACGTGGTCATTACTGTTGTAAGTTATCTTGTTGTTAGCTGTGGTTACGTTAACGTAATCCCAAAAGATGGTTGCCTTCTTCACTAGTAAGTGAGGGTCTGAGTTAGTTGTTAGAATTGACTCTGGTAGGTCTATAGTTTTCGTTGAACCACTAATCAATACTACCACTCTCATATAACGTACGGTATGTTATGATGGACGCATTCAAAAGAAAGTACCCTTATGCTGACAAGAATAGGTTTTTTCTTGACGTTGACGACAATATGCATATACATATATTCTTCGTGACGAAAACTAATATTGGTGACGTTTCGATAGACTCAAGTAGGTTTAAGAGTAACCTGGAGTATACTAAGTATCTAACGATAAACAAGCCAATGATAGCTAACCAAAAAGAGATAGCTAATGCCATACGCGTGGCTAAGCTGAATCTAGTGAAAAAGTATCCTCACATCACTTTGAGCAAGTTTGAGTTCGATCCAACTGTCTCACAAGATGGTGAGGTTAATGGCGTTGACATATATTTTAGAAACAACGACACCATAAGCACTAACATAACTAGTGATACCTTCAAAAACGACAAGAGTATGTGGATTTGGTTACACAACAACAAGTTTCCAGAAATATGGCTATCTGGTGGAACTATCCAACCACTATCAAAAGGTCGCAAGAATCACTGGGGTTATCCAACGGAAAACGTGTTAAACTACCCAGTGAATAACTTTAGAGTCTTCGTTAATCAAAAGAGCTACAGTACTTTCTCTCAAAGCTACCAATACTACAAATCACCACGTCAAAGACAAAGTCAAAGTGGGACGATAATGAGAGCTACTATAGGGTCGTGTTTGCAACGTATTGTGCAAGCTTCTGTTGTGGAGTGTCGTTACAACACTTGTCACCATCACAAGAAGTTCACCCTGTTATCACGAGTGTAATGAGGTTTCATCTGTACTTTACTGTTAGAAGACTTCTCAGAAGGATGGAAGGTGGTGAGAGTATGAGATCGATAAGTAGAGAGTTTGATGCTGGAGAATTGTATGGTAAGACAGACAAGATTCCTAGAAAACATTACTACCAGGGTAAAGTCCTTGCTGACGGTACAACAGGTGAGGAGAGAGTCTTCACGATTAACGACGTTAAGAACGACTACAAACGATACGTTCCTCTGATGTCGAATGGTCTCACCAACATTGGGAGACAATATCTAAATCAGTCTATAGAGGCCTTTGTTTACTCTACACTTGGTGCACAAGCGAGAACACGTGTGTCAGTCGTTGGTGATTCCGCAGGCAGTCTAGAGACTCAACAAGAGTTCCGAAAGTTGGTGGAGGATAGCGTCATAAACTATGACGTGTCAACGTGGATTCTTAACATGAACAAGTCGATTAGAGACACTAACGTTGTCCAAAATCTTGCGCTATCACCGTCTACGTGGTTAATGCCAAGTAACGTGGTAATCCTCAAGAACAAAATCGCTGGGTACAATAACCTATTGAAGACTGCCACACAGAGTATGAAGTTTGGGGTAAATAGTGGGTTAAACTACACAAAAACGACGGAGGTTAAGAAAGTACACCAAGAAGGTGGAGAGCATCTGGAGACACTTGATAAACCAAAGGTGACGAATCGTCTGACACCAAACGTGACACACCAGGAAGAGCACCTGGAGACACTTGATAAACCAAAGGTGACGAATCGTCTGGTGACACCAAAAGTGACACACCGTCTGGAGGCATCAAAGGCGACACCAGGTGACAACACGACAGAGTTGGGGCTAGTTCTAGTGGTTTCGGCTGTGTCTGGCTACTTAGTAAGCAAATATATGTTATAACATAATGAGTCTAAGTTATGGATTTGAGGACAGAGACTATGAGAGTGACAAAATATTAAGAAGAGTGAAGAGACATCTAGACAGTGACCCTAAATTAAGTGTTAGCGGTGGGAGGATGTCTGGAGATATAGATATGGCGCTAAAGACACTCAAAAACATAGCAGATCCAGTTGACGATTTGGATGCTATTAGTAAAAAAGTGTTGGAGTCCGTATACTTATCGCAATACTTTAGAACGCAGTCCTATAACGTTCAATTCGATTTTGACACCACGAGATACGCCGCAAGCGCGGTACTCCACAGAAGGACAAATAAAGTGAAAGCCATTGGAGACATGTTAGTACAAAATGACCCAACGTATGGTCCTACTATTGGTACTAACAATGGTCGTAGATTCCTGTCCCCTATACTCTGGACTACTTTCCCACTTGAAGTTGGGATGCACTTTAACTGTCCACGTATGCGATACTGTGATATATCCGTTTTTGTGGTAGTGAGGTTAGCCAAGAGGGTATCTACGACAGATTGGGAGACGATTGTGTCAAACGACGACGGATCGCATGACAAATACATAGGGTACAAAGGAGGTAAAACTGACAAATTATCGTATGGTGGTGGCGATCCAGTAAAGGGGTACACATGCACAATCCCAAATAACATCGACACCACTAAGACACATATGATATCAATACATTGGCAGATGGATAACTCCCATGTTAGGGTCAACAACGTAAGATCAACAGACTCAGACTTCACAGCTAACTACAAAGAGATAGGATCTCCTTATGGATCTATCTTTGGAACACATCGACCAAAACTACCACTCGCACCCTACAAATACCCGTCTTTGATAGAGTTTTACGGTATGAAAATCATCTCTGGTTATATGACAAACCAAGATATAATATTAGTTGGTAAAGACATGATGAGTAAATACAAGGTAAGTTAATGAGGAAGAAGTCAGTTGTTGATTTCAATCACATATCAAAGGATATGTCAGAGGAAGAGGAGCTAGAGCTCAAACGCTTGTACGCGTACTACCACAAACTAGAAGCCTGTTACAAATGGAAATACAAGAGGTTGAAGAAAATTAAACTATCGTTAAACATGACTAGCATAGGGTTAACGACAGTAGGGATTGTAGCTGGATCGATAACCGCTAACCCTCTAATCATTGCTTGTATTAGTGGTCCTGGTGTGATCATCCAAGGCTACTTGGCTAAATCCAATCTGACGAGTAGAGTGGAGCATTGTAAGTTCGCACATACTAGCTATAAAAAGATACTGACACAACTAAGATCGTATCTTAGAGGTCTTCCTTACAACGAGTCAATGTTCCTCTCAGACGTTAAAGTGTTGGACGATAATGTGACTGACTTATGCCCACCAATCAATGGAATGGTGAAAAGGTACAATAGAATATATGACGAGACCAACGTTCCAAAATAGGGTAAGATACAAGGGGTGACTCACCAAAACGGGGGGTCAGCTTTTCCTAAAAGAAAAACACTACTTTAAGTTTAAAATAAAACATACGTTATATTATAGGTGATGAGTATCACTAAAATATTTAGAAATAACGACATGTCAGTCACTACTACAAAAGATGGAGATAATATTTGGTTCTACGGAAAAGAGGTAGCTGAAATCTTGGGATATAAAAGACCTTCCAAAGCGATACAACAGCGTGTGAAATATGATGAGAAAAGAAAGGTTCAAAATCTCAGGTCCCAAATTGGGACCCGAGATTTCGAGTGTCAAAATAGACAAATTCAGAATAGGCAAGTTTGGCAAATAAATGAGAGTGGTCTATACAGACTAATATTCTCGTCTAAACTAGAGTCGGCAGAAAACTTTAGAAAATGGGTATTCTCAGAAGTTCTACCATCTATAAGAAAAACAGGTGTTTACACACAATACAACCAGTTATCAATCATGAATGAGACAGATTTACACTACGACATTGTGAAATATATTAGAGAGTACCACCCAACAATAGTCATCCCAGGGTTGGGTGAGTACCAAGACACATCTACTAAAAGAATAGATGGATGGAAGAAGGGTTACAGTGGTGGACAACCAGATTTGATAGTTCCGCAACTACACAAGAGACACAATGGTTTTGCTATAGAGTTCAAAACACCGAAAGGTAATGGGGTTATTAGGAATAACCAGATGATAGTATTAAGGAGACTAAGATCACAAGGGTACAACACACTACTATCCTCAGACCAACATGAGATAATACATTTCATAGAGACATATATGAGAGACTCCAGAGTCCTGTGTGAGTACTGTAATAGGAGATTCAAGAGTGAAGCCACACTATCTAATCACCAAAGATACTTTCATCGAATACTCTATCCGTGAGATGATCTGTTAGATGACTGTGAGATAACCTGTGAGACGACTGTGAGATGACTGTGACGAGATATCACGTATAATATAGATGACTGACAGTGAGTCTGTACCTATTATAACGTCGACAACAAGGACCAAAGACCCTAAGAGAGTAGAGGCAGGCAAACGCTTGGCTGCTATATCTAAAGCTGCAAAAGAGAGGAAGATGAGAGAGAGAGTGGTAAGTGAGATAGAGTATGATGGTTTTAGTTATGGATACATAATAGGAACTATAGGAGTGGTTGTAGCTGCCGGCTCATTGTATTATGCGATGAAGCAAGATAAACAAATGGTGACTGTTAATGAGGAGTCTAAGAACGTTGTAATAAAAAAGGAACCACCACCACGTAAACTCGACAGCCTCGATTAAAACATGTCGTATAATATATGGCATCAATAGACAGAAAAGAACTGATGAACGAGCTATACGACGCAGCCCTTGTGACTGCTGGAGCCGTAGCCGTGTCGATGGCATCAAAGAAAATACTAAAAGAACCGTTGGGTACCCCCGAATCAGTAAAGGGCACCCTCAAGTTAGCGACTGCTGTAGGCGTTTCAACGCTACTCGTTAAGTGGGCGCAGAGCAAGAAATACTTACCTATTGACCCGTTCTCAAAATAATCTAACGTAATACATAATGGCTAGTGTAATAGCGGGTGGTTTGTTCAACGCTATAGCATTCGCAGGAGCTGGATTCATATTCAGCAAGCTAAATCATACTGGCTACGAGACAGAGATAAAGAGACACAACAAAGCATTGGAAAGTCTTGCAAGAGCGAAAGAAAAGTTCTACGAGAATGAGATTCGTCAGAGAGACAAAATTCAGGAGCTAAGACAACAACTGTCAGACGCTAACGCAGACATAAATGACACGAACCACGCTCTGGATCAACTAAGACAAGTACTGACGATACAGTATGATGGGAAGACATTTAGTAAAGAGCCTGAGTTGTCAGACTATTACAAACCTTCAGATGAGATGAAAGAGTATCAAATGGTATTCGTTGGAGTTGTTGGAATACCTTTAGGTTACCTAATATATAGAGTAGTATAATGAGCACTAAAACTTTGAAGGAGATGGCTATGGAATTTAACAAAAAGCGCAACTTGACAGAGGAACTCTTTTACCAAACTAGTCAGATAGAAGAGTTGGAACAGTTACTGTCAGACGCTCTAAAACAGGTCACAACAATAAAGTGTGAGTGGGAGACACTAACCGACAACCATAAAGTTACCACACTATAGTCTAAAGATATAGATAGTGTGGTAACTTAGATGGTTGACGAACGTACAATGAGAATGTTCTATGCTGGGTACACGTTGGGTGAGATTGCATCAAAAAAGTGGAGTGGTACTACGTTAGGGTACACGTTGGACGAGATCAAGAATGGAATTAAGGACGTAAAAGCAAAAAAGTGGTACGACACCACATACTGTTATGAGTGTAGTAACCACAGAACCCAAATCGAAGATGGTGTATTTAGTTGTAACAAGTGTGGAGAGACTACCTACGGACGTGTGAGAAACTTTGTACCTAACATTTGGATGTACAAGAAATCGGCTCATAGTTACAGCAAGTGGTTAGAGAGAATGTTGACTAGCAAAAGACTAGTTAACGAGAGTGACGTACCAATAGTGGTCAGTGATTTTATAGAGATAGTGTGGTCTCTTAAAAGAAACAAACTGATTGTTAAGAATATATCGAAATACATTTTCTATGTCATAAGAATATGCTCTAGAAGAGGTATAGAGTTGAGAGGTAGTTCTAACGACCTCAAACCTGGTAAGGTCAAGGCACTATTCGAGTATAACCTGTACAGTGTAGTATACGAGGATCTAGGTTGGGATGGTAGAGGAGATCCATACTACAACGAGTGGGTAAATAAAATATATAGTAATATATAATGGCAAGACCAAGAATTTACAAAACAAGAGAAGAAGCTTCAAGAGCAGCTAGAGCTCAAACTAAAGAGTGGATGAGAACTCACAAATGGGTGTGTGAGACATGTGATAATAGACCATACCACGTGACCTCTAAATATAGACACTTGGAGACCAAAAAGCATTTGAGAAATTTGAGCATCTAATTTTAGACTATTTTGTAATGTCCATACGCATAACTAGACACACCGTCTGGTAGTATATGTCGCTTGTCGTCAAAGCAGCTCAAGGATATCTTATTTATTTCGTAGCTTCCTAATTGGTGGCTCTTGCTGCGAATAGTTTTAATTATGTGAGACATTTGCTCACCATTTGTTAGGACACTTTTATAGTTGTCGTGTCTTATGTTGTTTCTAATGGTACTCTTCTTGATACCTTTAGCAGTCTTCCCACCTTTTCCGTCTTCTTTTATGTAGCTATACATTTTCGACCTTAAACCAACGAACTCAACGATGGGGACTCCTAATGTCTCATCCTTCATTTTACCAATAACCTTCTTGTTAGTTGGATCGAAGTAAGGAGATGACTTATCATATCCACTAAAGTCGAACACTTCTTTGTTAGCATGCATGTCTTTGTACACGTCCTCCGTCTCAATCTCATACATTAGACTATCCGTGTCCGTGAACAGTAGTTTGGCTTTGTTGCCATACTCCTTTTTGATGTTATTGTAGTGGAAGTCGTACATCAATGTCTTCGATAGGTCTAGAATACACATACCTACATATGCTGGTCTATTTAGAGTTAGTGTCTCTTTGATCTTGTGAACTGCTACCAAGTTATTGTCAAATATTTTACTGCTTACAAAGGTTGGTTTCGACGTTAGTTTCTTCAGTTTTTCCTCGTCTGTTACTAACTCCACGTTCACAAGCTTTCGTAGATTCTCCATAGTCTTTCCAAACACACTATTATTCATAAGCTTGAAAAAGTCTTTCTCAAAGTCATTCTTTGCTTGGGTGCTCTTGTCCGTATTAAAGTCGATATATTGCTTGAGCCATGGTGACTGATTGAATTGAAGTACTCTATGTACCTTCTTAACCTTCATTCCCAAACTCTTGTACAATTGTAGGTTTCTATAGTGAACGACGTACTTACTCTTACCGTTTAGGTTAGGTACAAGTTTTGCAACCTCTCCTACAGATATCTTAAACTTATTTTGGATTGTCTTACAATAGTTTGACAACATATCACTACTTACTTTCATCCTCTCAGGGGCTAGAGGATAGTCGTTGTGAAGATCGTGCAACTCCTCTGGGTACTCTAAATCAACCTCGAGTATCAACCCTTTGTCTGAGTTGTCACTATATTTGTCTAGATTGTCAAAACCTTCGACCCACTCAAATCCACCAGTCGGTAGATACTGACACATAGCCCAACCATAAAGGTTATTCGCATCTAGGTACACGATGTGTTTCGATGGCTTGCGACTATCATAGTCCTTCATATATTTATTATTAGCCTTACCATATCTATGCGTGATACAAGAGACGCCACCTCGCATTCCTTTCTCGATAAACTGAAACATGTCAATATCAGTCATCAACTCTAGTTTCACTCCTGTCATCTTTAGAGCAGCGTCCCATGATAGTCCTGGTGATGTGAAGTGTAGTGACAAGGATCTAGTTGGTAGTACTGCTTGCACGTCTTTCTGAAGTTCTCAAACACGTCAGACAATAGTAACACATCAGTCTTGAGGTACACGTCGTGGTACTCACCCATGTTGTTCAAATCGAACGTCTTCCATACTTCTTGTGCGTGTTCATAATCAGCGTCTGATATGTGTTCGTCGTTTAGAACACTGTAGAAGCTCTCCTTTGAGGGTAGCTTTATGTCTTCGAACTTATCGAAACTATCCATATAGTCATATGGGTACACACCCTTTCGTGACATCAACTCTAACTCCTTACCTTGAAATACTTCGGACGTGTACTTAAGACAATCTCTTGGTAGGTTGTTTACTAGGTTGACTAGACTAGAGCTCATGAATTGGAAACTATCTAGAAACACTAGATGTTTACCTAACATGAATGCCATATATTTCTCCATATTATTTGGTATGACGTTGATTTTCTGACCTAGACTACCTATCTCTTGCATTATGAAGTGACTATCGTATCCTCTTAGATTGTGAAATATGACAGGTATCTTATCAGTCAGTCTATAGTTCCTATTACATAACTGATGTGCTGAACCTCTATATTTACCAGTGATATGACAATGATCTCTAACTCTCGTGTCTCCACTTTTATATTTCTCGTCACAAATGTGACATTTAGTCGATTCCTTGAAGTTAACCTTATCAGCTCTAGTCAACACCATGTCCTCATTAAAATGCTCCTTTCTAACTTTCTTGCAGTATTTAACCTCCTCTAACATCTTTTTCATGAACTTCCTAACAGCGTTCTTGCCTCGAAACATCTCTACTGGTTTACTATATTTATCATCGTAACAGCACACTACTTTGTACCCATACCCACAGTCCGTGTGTCTTTGGTACTCACTAGTGTACGATCCTGTGAGTGGTGTCACGTTGTCTACCTTCTCTGTGATAGCCTCGAAGTCTGCGTATATTACGAACGGCACTTCTAATTGTTTGTGGTAATTTTTGTACTCAAGAGTGTTGTCTCCTTCATCTGGCATCTTGATCGCTTGCTTGCCATTTATCACCATACAAACCTCCTTGTGTTTCTCTAGAATCTCACTGGTAGTAAAACATTGAAGACAGTACCTACAGAAATTCTTCTTATGCTCGTATTTAGATTGGTTGAACATAAACTTGTTAAAATCTTTTATATATACGTAATGTCGTTTATTGCCACTCGTTATAAGTAGCAGGTCCATATGATCCTCGTACTTCTCCTCAGAAACGTAGATAGGGAATGGCTGTTTGTCCTCGTACCCAAACACGTTAATACTAATACCGTTCTGCCTCTCTATCTTGTTGTACTGTTTTGTATTCACTGGAAATCTCACTCCGTCATAATTGACAGAACCTACGTTCTTCTTATGTTTCGATACTCTCTGCGGATCCTTTCCCACAGGACACTTGTGCAACACGTGACACCACATAAAACACTTGTCATCTTTATTCCTTATATTAATCAAACCTTTCGACGCGTTCCTCAACTCTAATGGTAGCTCAATATAACTCGATCCTTTAAGAGGCTCATACACCACTACATTAATAAAGTGATCACTAACATTGTCCACAACCCACCCGGAACCTTCTGACAACCACACAGCAATACGATTCACTATCTCCTCACTAGCTTGCTTTGTAGTCCCACTAATATCAACACTACTAACCACTGTTTTGACCACACTATTGAAGAAGGTTGTCTTAAACACAGACTCTCCGTCACCAATTTGTTTCTCTAGAGTCACTTTCCTTTCAGTTTCTCTAACTCTTTCTGTAAAGTCGAACCCACTACTCCTCTAGTCTTGACTAGTTGTTTTAACGGATCCTTATTGTCGATCACCTCAACACTATACGACTTGGTGTACCCTTTAAGAGCAACTCTCCTTTGTACTACAGTAGGACGTCTCATCTTAGCAATAAGACTAGTGATTCTCTCGTACTCTTTGTCTGAGGCCTCCTGACTCAATTGTGACTTCCTCACATATCGTCTAAGATCACGTCTAGCCTTTCGAATCTCTCTGACCTCCCTAACTCTGGTGACTCTATTAATAACGTTCTCTCTAGATCCCCTTCTAATAAGGTCCATCCACTTATACCCCAATGCTTTAGCATCAGCTAGGTAGTCAGACATCCTCTCTAGAAAACTCATCTTAATATTCGGTATAAATAAATTACCAGAACCCATATCAGGATCACGTGCACCACCACTCGATAGTGTACCACTACGAGCGACATTACCACCCACAATAGAGTCACGTTTACGTCCAGACCTTTTCATAAGAGTCGTTTTATTATTTAATATAGCCAAGTCTTTAGACCCTTTCGAATCATGAGCCCCACTCAACTCACGAGTTGAAATAAAACCCATACTAGGATCACGTGTAATATTACTTGACATAGTCTTGTTACGAGCTACATCCTCACCCACAGCAGCCCCACGTCTAGACACCTCACTCTGTAGCCTACTAGCTGACACACGTCTCATAGGCTCCAAACCATGTGACACATCGTCTATTAGTAGTCTCGAAACTAGCGTAACGGCGAACTTTTTCCATTTGAATGTCTCAACTTCTCTGGAGAACGCAGCACTTTTTCTGTTTTTGGATTCCACATATTTGCTCGAGAGATATATGTGGAATCTAAAAACGAAAAAGTGCTGCGTTAACCAGAGAAAAAAGTTGAGACATGAAAAATGGAAAAATGCGCCGGTACCGCTAGTTTCTATACTACTCATAGATCTTTTAATTTCTCAATAGCGTTTCCATCAAAACGGGTTTCAAGAACGTTATTCATTTCTTGTTGAAAGGATTTATGGTGAAGGAAAATTTCGAATGTTGGAATACATACATTTTAAGACCAAACCGGGACCAGTTGCGAAAAATGCAACTTCAAGGCCTTCCGGCTGGAATTGAACCCGCGACCCTGCGATGCTAGTGCAGTGCTCTGACCACTGAGCTACGGAAGCCGTTGCCGAGAGCCTAGTCACGAGTTCTGTTTATATAGTGGTAATGCCGGGATAAGATTCTAGGTATATTATAGGTAATATTTGGCATTTCACTCGATCAAACTACATGTTGAAAGGATTTATGGTGAAGGAAAATTTCGAGTGTTGGAATACATACATTTTAATATATATATGTATGTATGTATGTATGTATATGTATGTATGTATATTGTATATATGTATATGTATGTAAAAAAGTAGAGTGCTGCGTAGACAGTGTTTTGAATATATAGCAAAGTGAAAAGGTGGTAAACTGCCAAGAATTTAGTGACGAGATACTGACGTTTCGAGCGGAGCCCTTCATCAGAGTAAGTATGTATGTATGTATGTACAATTGCAGTAGTGAACTCAAGGATTGTTTGTGTCGTTAAACAAACGAGCTTTAAAAGCTATTTTAAAACACCTAAAAACGAACCATTACCTGAGACCGGAATGACACGATTTTTCAGAAAATGCCAGGCTATTTTCGTCCAAAGATGAAAATTGTTTTGAGTTTGATTCCTCTCCTGCAGGTACTGTCAATGGTGTCAGGATAAACGGCAGTACAACTGAAGATTCTTCGGGAATTTCTCTGTTTTCGTCCGCCATGTTTTTGGCTATATTGCTGGCTCACGATATATAGCCAGCGGGAGAAGAATTATGCAATAACGCAAGGTAAGTACTTCATCTTGCAGGATATAGCGAACCCATACCACCAAAGAAGAGATATAAAGGGAAACGTTGTCACTTAAAATAATCGCTAACCCCAAAACAACTTAGATCCTAACCCTAAACCCCCGCCTAATGAATTTTCTAACCTTAGTCTCTTATATAGTGGTATGGGTTCGCTGTACTTACGTTACGCAACATCATGGATGACAGACCGTGAAAAGCCCGTGAAAACTTAAAGGGTTAGCCTAGGGTTAGAAATAGAGTTGGTTGGGGTTTATAGCGTTGTACTGTTGGCTTCCGAAGCCGATAATCCACAATCTCGTTGCCAGCGCCTGCGTTCCGCTCCTTTTATCTTTTTTAATCCGGCGTCTTTGTAATTTTCTTCTCCGGTCGGATTTTAATACCCTCTTCTGGCGGCAACACTATTTCATCACGTGTCATGGAGCTTGGTTATTTCAATTCAATATAGTAAATTGTAGCCTGCGTGGCGGCGTTAGGGGGAGGGGGAGGGGGAAAGCGGAAAGGCGAAGTAGGGAGGGAACGCCTGCACGAAAGACCCATATTTTTGGATTTCCGCCAACATGAAGAACTGTTAAAAACAACCAATCAGCAACTAGCGGGCTTTCCTCAATGATTAAAACATTTCACTTCGGGCCGAATCGTGAAATATCCATGTCTGAAACTTCGTAAAAAGCTTGACTGCATCTGGTGGAAACAAGATTTATTTTGAAAATTTATTCAAGCAATCATGTAGACGTGGAAGCACAGAGTTGATTCTGGCTGAGGCTTGTGAATCAATCGGCTTTGCATTTATACTACGCAGTGAAACTTTCTCCGAGCGTTTAGCCGTAAGTCTCTTTATCTGAAACGTCGAAGGAATTCTCCGAAGGCCCAGAGAGCATTGTTGAAACACCTGAAGACAAGGACAAGGTAGAAATCACAATAATATAGCTGCTTCCCCTGCCGACTGATAATCACGCTCTCGCACGAATGTCTGGTAACTCTACCAAATCCAAAATCAAACTCTTTCCAAATCCCGTTGGTAATACCATCAAAACATCTTTTCCTGCCAGCAGCTCCCTCGTAGCAACTTTTTGTTACTGTTTTAATTTAAAGCTACGATCAGCAACGAACTGAAGATCGGTTAAAGCTTTCGAAAGAAAATAATCTACCAAGGCGGTTTTTCTAAAGTCGCCATTTTTAAATTGAATACTAATGAGTTGAGATAGCCAATCAGAATTTTGTGCCCTCTGGTGGACGTAGAAATCCAAATGGATCTTTCCATCCGCACTCACCCCAGTCCCCGGCCCCCTCCCCAATCCCTAAACGTCTTCGCAGGCTAAGTAAATTGTTTTCTGCTCAAGCTATTAAAGAAAACTCAGAAAAATGTTTCTGAGCGCCCGGCCGAAAATCGAACACGCACTCTGATCTCCGGTTAGACGCTCTAACCGATGAACGTCGTTGTGGCTATATACGTGCGTCTAACCTCATCGAGACCCAGAAGGTTGCGCAGGGATCGCGCAGGCAGAGGGGATGGGAGCTTCAACCCCCCCCCCTCTTTTTTGCCCAGTTAAAAAAAATTAAATATATCGGAAAGCTTTAAATTAAAAAGTTAAAGAATCTTACTTCCATACTTCGTGACGGGTTATCAGTCACATGACCTGTGACATGCGATTCCAAGCGCATGGCGTCACTTTTAAAATACGTTGCGAGCATTTTCCTAGCGCTAAACTACTATATTCCGACTAGCTAAGTCATATACTTCGATATAAAAAATAGTTATTTTTTTATCGCCGATATAAATAATTATTTACTATCTGATGGACCAAATCTCTTGAACGTCGCGCTGGCAGAATAATATTTTGGGAAGACTACTAGATGTCATCGACCCAGCTAAACGAGGTGCGCCAACAATCAGTCATCCAGGTGTCAGCGGTATATTAAATGTTTAGAGGACATGTTTAAGAAATTGTTTCTTTCTTTTTCGTATTGTCAACCGTCGTGCATTGCGCGTTTGTGTTTATCTTTTTGTACGATAACGAAGCGTTTTGAAATGCTTCGTTGCCAACTTTTGAACCGAGTTCGAGTTTTCGGCCGGGGGTTAGGCTTATGTTTATGAAGATGAATACGGGGTGCGAACGGTGTATTTTGAAAATGAAGAGAATGTCCGCCAACGAGGAAGCCGCCGCTGACTACCCAGTACCCACCATTGATATTCCACCCCCAGCAGCGAAACACGTATATCATCAAAATGGTGTTCTAGTAATGTCTGAAACTGTTGGGTCGACAGTTTGTTGGTTTACCTAGTAACTCTAAGTCAACTCGAGATTAACTCGAAATTAACTCGAACTCGAACTCATGGATTACCATATCCCATTTGGGTTATATTAACTATGTTTGTATTAAGCATTCATATATACGATTTACGGTCGTTATCCGAGAAGACTCGGAAGTCTCACCATTTGCTGCTATTATTGCAAAGGCAGCACTTTCTCCTCAAATATTTTTAAGACCCTGAGTGGAGGTCCGACCCAGGAGTTGAACATGCGTCTCCCAACTCATGTACAAAAAGTCTTCTTTACCAAAGGTCTTCTGTTCGCGACAAAAACAAAAAGTCAAATTCATGGAGCCGTATAGCAGAGGCTACGAACGTGGATGTTCAAAAAATGGATGTTCAATCCGGTTAACGTACATAACATACTAGAAATTTAGAACAATGAGCTCGAGCTAAAGGCAAGCAAGAGAGTTGTCTTGAACAAATCGGCGATCATTAAACCGAGAGGCCGTGAGTACTAGTGGAAAATCGCCGACTGAATTACAACAATTACAACTATATGGGAACACGATTGTTGTAATTGTTGTCAGGGGCGAAACTCGATGGGTGGTGTGGAGGGGTGTGACACCCCCCCAAAAAAATACTAGCTAAAAACCCCAATTGACAGGGCAAATGGACAATGAGAGATCTTGCAGGGCAGTGCAGTCGGAGGCTAGGAGAGAAGCTACTTAAGGTAATCTACCTATGGGCTTGAAGTGTCCGCCAACCCCTAAACCCTTACCACGCGACAATTTCATTCTCAGAGTCTGCGCAGGCTCTGGGAACGAGATTGGCCACGTGAGTGTTAGATTGGTTCCCAGACCCTTCTGTCAGTACTGGGCGCAAAAAATGGCGGCACTTGGTAAGAGGCAGCTGCAGGTTTTGGATTCATTTGAAATATGCTCGCTGTAGAATTAGATGAAAACTTTTGCTCAAATTGCTGCAAATTGTCTATCCGAGCTTCCAGATTTCAAAAGTTTCCGGGGGAGGACCCCCGCACCCCCCTAAAAATGCGGTCACTGCAGGGCACCAAAGATTTTAGCAGGGCAATTTTACCGTACACCCCGCTAACGAAAAAGGGCTAGTTTCGCCCCTGATTGTTGTAAGACTTGATCGGCGACAATCGCCGACGGAATTACAACAATTACAACTATATGTGAACCAGGCTTAAACAGCGATCGTCTCTTGTGCTGCTTTTAATTGAATACAACGCTGAATTGTTTTCTCTGTATACAATTACACATTCTGGTATATGCATTTTAGGTTTTGGCACATAAGAACCTCCGAGTTCAAAACCACAACCTGAACAACAGTTTGGTTTGTGTGCAGTGGAATACATATGGCCACATTGTAGGCACTTCCCGGTGCCACGATTAGTCCACTTGGGCAAGATTGAATCAGACTAAAAACAAAATGAAACGAAGATCTAACTGTACTTTCCAAACATTGCACTAACATTTGCGCTAAACAATGCGCAATATTTCGCGATATTGCGAATGTTTAGGCTAGCCAAGCCTAGCAAGATTGAAATTATCAGAGCTAACTCCTGTGTAAATAATTAGGCAAAAAATCTCACCTTCGTAGCAGAAACACAAAACTTCGTAGCAGAAACACAAAACTTCGTGGCAGAAATACAAAACCTCGTAGCCGAAAATACCATACACCGATGAACCCGCAACTGACGCAAAATTAACCGTGACAAAAACGATCAATTAACCGTGACAAAAATGATCTGTAAATTAAAAGTAGGAGCAAAACGTATCATATATATTCGATATTCGTCTCAACGTATCATATTCGATATTCGTTACAGATTAATTGTAATCTTATATCTTATTGGCTTAAAGTTGCGGTGAGTTGCGATGAAAGACCAAAGCAGAGAGCCAATCACAAAGCACGTTCAACAGCCTACGTCTTTACCGGATTTTCCTTCTTTTTGACTCCGATAGAAATTGTGATAATTATTGCTGCCGTAGGCAGCACACTAATCTTGACAAGGGTTATCTATGTCTCGTGCCCAGACCTCTTTCCGCACCTATGTATAGTCAACGAGATCTCGATATATGTGAAAATTTCCTAGGCCGGTGGATGTTCAGTTTTATGACGTTTTGTGACGTAGTTTAGTTTGCTCTGGAACGAGATTGATAACATACTCCAGAGGGTTATTCGTTCGTTTTCACGGAAGTTGTACGGAATTAATGTTCGGAACTTGTCAACGCCACCACGAAACATGGTATTTTCTGATCACGCAACGCCATGAGGTGAGTCCTTTGGTGCTGTTGGGAATTTCAATTCATTTCAGTGAGGAGATATTCTGTTTGGAGAGGGCCTGCCTGATCGCAGGTTAAAGGTAAGACGACTAAGATAGTTCTGTGTGTGCTTAGTTTTTCTTGTTTGTCTCGTGTGTTACACGCAACTCAAATCAAACGAAGTCATTGTGCTCGTTAAAATCAAACCTAGCGAAGCCGGTGACATTTGGACAGTTCTCGCCAAAGACAATACTCAATATTTACAAACGATAGGTTTGTGCCTGTTGCTCAACAAACTTACATCTGTGCAGAAAAAAACCTTTGTCATTACTTTACCTGAAAATGGGAGTGACAATCGATCAATATCGTGCCCGAATTGGTGGACACAACAACGTAAGAATCAAACAGGATTCAAGACCACTCGAAGAATAGAAACAGGATTCAAGACCACTCGAAGAAAGAATAGATATAATCTTTTCTGGAACAACATTGTTGTTAATTCAGTTGGTTGTAAACAACCAGTATGCAAATTTTTTAGACGATTTACATATTCAGTCATAACATGACCAGTTCCTACGGTCAGTTTCGCTACTGGTGACAACTATGGTATTACTAGTATTGATGCAAATATTTTACTAAGTGTATATTTATATTTTCCAACAGCAAGTGATGGTGATGTGTATGTTATTGTTGCTCTGTTGTTGAGAATGGCAAATGATGTCGAAGAAAATCCTGGTCTCACAATATACGATGTTGTTCAACCTCGTACCAACAAGTGGAACATCCCACCATGTACCCAGGGCATTTTCCCTCACGGTGGAAGGTCGGCGAAAATGTCCCTGGGATCGGCTGGTCCATTCTATAATGCGATTGGCTTGTCATAAAACTCCAATTAATTCAGCCGAGTATAATTTATTCATCTAAATCTGAATGCTGTCTTTAAATTGTACAGCAAATTAGAAGTGATAACTTTCACTAAATTGGATATATGCTTCTTCATACCTTTTGTAAGAGATAACCATGGATGTATGGTAAAATTATTAATCTTGTTAGCTGCTTTTATGCCGACAAATGCTCACATGAACAACTCTGATTATTTTTCAATTGTTCAGGTCAACCAGAAATTCTGGGTGTCATGTGACCAGCCGATCCCAGGGCCATTTTCGCAGACCTTCCACCGTGGAAGAAAAATGGGTATGAGGTTGGATGTTGTTGACCCAAGTAAAACGATTTGTGCTGATTTTAGACAAGGCAATACAAAACAATTAAACAAAATGTGCAATAATACATTATCAAATAACAAACATTAATGCATGGGATTCATCATTCCTAAATGTCACATTGTGTGTTCGAAATAACCTTTATACTTGTATAAGAATTATGTTAATAAAATCTTTTTGCTCTGATAAAATGTATTCTTTGCAATTATAGTGACTCATTTGCCGGTGATTGGTTTATGGCAACTAACAATCCACCTTATTATTTTGAAAATGCACTCAATATTCTATTTTTGGAGTCTCGGTTAAACTATCAACATTGCTTGCCAACTGTTGATTGCAACACTGTTGCAATTTTTAAGACATCTGAAGGGAACATCTGAAGGGATGTGTGCTAATAACCGTCGAAGGTAATAAATAACCTGGTATTTCTCGCTTTGGTAATTAATTATTGATGATTGAAAAAAATTTGTGACCACGGTTCTACCCGCGCCTCTTTACGTCGCCAATCTGTCTTGTAAAATATTGGAATTTCTTTGAAATGAGGCAGCACTTCACTTGCGATAGTAATTTCTAGTTATAATAATTTTCTATGTAATCACAGCTTCTGTTGATGTTCAGCTGATGCAAAGCACCAAACAGCTCCTGTATTATAATAAAATTTAATATGTGGCCAATCACCGAGCGTCCCCAGAATCCTTGCGGACAGACGACGTCACAGAACAAGAAATACGGAGCTGATTAATAGACTAAGAGGAATTCCGCCGTCTATGCGTAGGCTAGTCCAAGACCGAATGTTTATGAATGTATACCGTTGAACATAAAGTGATGTCAGAACCAACTGAGATCGAGGCAATTGTTGAATTGAACCATGGCCATGAAAAGTCAACAACAGCACATAAACACTTCCACAGCTTGACAATTGCTCTACGAGACGAATTCGAGAAATTAGAAAGAAAGAAGAAAGACGTGGAAAAGGACGCGGATGCGTTGAAGAAAGAGAAAGAACAGATGCAAAGCGTGGTTAACGATGAAGACATGATCTATCTGAATATCGGCGGAGACGCCATGTGTAGCAGCAGGTCAACATTATGTGAAGTCGAGGGATCATTGTTGGCGTCCATGTTCAGTGGTCGATGGGAAGACGGACTTAAGAAAGACAAGCATGGCAATGTCTTTCTTGATTTCAATCCTATCTGTTTCAAGGTTATCTTGAATTATCTTCGAGCAAAGCGAATCGAAACTCCAGAGAGAATAGCGAAGAAACCTTCGCCGCCAGTGAACGAAGAAGACAACTTCTGGAATCTCGCCAGTTACCTTGGTTTACTTGACGAACTGCAACCCTGCATACAACCTATGATTATAAATATGATTGATCCTATAAACGCCGAAGTTCAACGCATGCCAGTCATGCTCAAACCTCCGGCTCCGGCTCGTTCCCAGAGTCTCAACGTCTCACCACTCGTTCAACTAGGCTATTAAGAAGCGCGGACGTATCCTAAGGCACTACCTATACATGAATGTTTTGTCCAACTGTCAGTTAGAAACTATACTATATCACTGTAGTATACTATTAGTGTGGTATGAAGCTGTGCAATGTAGAGTGGTTCGTTTTATGACATTTTAATCTACATTGAACCTATACATTGAATCCATAGATACTTCTGTAGAAATGTTACGCAAAATATGTATTGTAGTTTCTCCACTGTTAATTTGACTTTTATAAGAGTTATTTGAATGATATGACAATCGCAAGCGACCGAGCGAAGCGATGGTAATAATCTCCACGGCAGGTATCCATTCCTCATAAAAGGTTTGTCTATATATATATATCTCGCCGCGGAAGGGATCCATTTCTCACAAAAGATTTGTAAAAAAGTAGTGCTGCGCGTATAGACTGAGACAGTGTTTTGGATATGTATAAAAGTGAAAAGGCGGTAAACGTTCAATAAACTCAGGATACCCCGACATCCAGTTGTTCTCAGCATTCCAAAATTGCACAGAACTCTGATCTGTATTGGTGGTGTCACAAGAAGAAAGTAGCCAATCAAATGGGACGCGGGAGATAAACAAACTAATATTAATGAAATAATTTGTCCTCATTATGGCCTTCGCTAAAGCACGGGGCTAAAGCAATGCGCATAAAGATACTGGCCTGGCATACCACGTTTACACTTTCCGTAGCGATTCAAGCTACTTTTATGATTGTTGAATCGCATACGAAAAGAGTTGATGGTACTGCCGACATACATTTTATTACAGGTTTTATAAGTTAAAACATAAATAACTGCCGATGAATCACAATCGAATTTATCCCCTCGCAAGCGAGGTGCAGAATAAGGCGCGATATTGCAAAACTATACAGTTTACACATATTGTGTATATAGTGTATATATATGTATACAGATTAGTAGGTAAATTGTGTATAAATATACAGTATTGATAGATTGGATATATTGTGTATATTCCGATGTACATGTATTGTGATATACAGTAGAGATATATGCATGTATATAGTGTATATAGTGAGTGTTTGATGTGAGTGAAATTAAATAGTATATATAATGTCTATTGTGTATATAGTGTATAAATATATACAGTGTATACGTCTATTATACATCTAAAGTTAAGAGTGTATATATTGTATCAATAGTGAGTGTTTGATGTGAGTGAAAGAGTATATTATAGTGTCTATTGTGTATATAGTGTATAAATATATACAGTGTATATACGTCTATTATAGTTATATAGCAAAGTGAAAAGGTGGTAAACTGCCAAGAATTTAGTGACGAGATACTGACGTTTCGAGCGGAGCCCTTCATCAGAGTAAGACGAGATGAAAAGAAATAAATAGGGCTTATATATAGATGCCAAAAGGGTGTCACAAGTAGAAAGTAGCCAATCAAATGCACGGGAGATAAACAAACTAATAATTAATGAGATGGGAAACGTTAGATCATTTGCTATTTTTACCGTCGATCAGCAAGCAGACTGCCGGAGGGGGTGGGAGAAATGACAGGTCCAATATTCAAGGGGATTAGGCGATAATATTAGCATAAGAAACAAAAACTTGAAAAGGAATGAAAGTGCATACGCGAATAATAAAAAAATATATAATAATAATAAAGGTTCCAAGCAAACTAAAATAACCAAAAACTTGTAGGAAATTAAATAAAAGAAAAACGTTCGTTAAGACCAAGAGGATGTGTGGTGCCAAGTTTAAAAATGAGACGCTTCTCTTGCCGTTTGCGGTTAGCGTTACCACCTGAGATGGGAAGGATGGCGCAGACTTTCATGTCCAAAACCAAATGATTGGAGCTGTTGAAATGGCGGGCTACAGGTTTGTCACCATCATTGATCCTCACGGAACGAAGATGTTCAGCAAACCTGTCTGAAAGGCGTCGCCCAGTTTCACCGATGTAGATTTTAGGGCATTTATCGCAAGAAATGCAATAAATGATGTTGGTGGACGTGCATGAAAAAGCATGACGGATTGTGTGGTCGAATTTGGGGGCAGTAATAACTGTAGTGGGATTGAGAAAAGGGCATGTGTTACAGCGGGAACGGCCGCAAGAAAATGTTCCCGCTGGTGCCGAGGTATTTTGTTTAAGGGCACTATGTACTAAGGAGTCACGAATGTTTTTATTACGGCGAAAAGATACCAAAGGGTTATCGGTGAAAATGGCTGACGTCTCAGGATCATTTTGTAAAATGTGAAAATTCCGATTAATAATATTTTTAACTTTAAAATTGAAAGGATGAAATGTTAGAACTAAAGGAATTTTATTGTTTGAAACTTGTTCCAAAGATGGTTCAAGGGCGTCTAAACGGGGGACGAGAAAAGCTTTCTGAACGGCGAGGTCTAAAAGGTTGGTAGGGTAACCACGTTGGACAAAAAAAGATCTCATTTCCATTGATTTGACTTGAAAATCTTGGTCGTCGCTACATAAGCGGCGAAGACGCAAGAATTGAGAGTAAGGGATGGATTGCTTAGTGTGGTTGGGATGAGAGGATGAAAATAGAAGATAACTATGGGAGTCAGTAGGCTTGTACGAGACCGACGTTTTCAGCGAATCACCATTAATCGAAATTAAAATATCAAGGAACGACACAGAGGTCTCGCTGATTTCCCACGTGAACTTCAGAGCAGGATGAAAATCATCAACAAAGTTGATGAACCGCTCTAAAAGGACACGTGAACACGACGCCGTTCCTAAACAGTCATCGATAAATCTGCCGAAGAAATCAGGCAAGGGACCCGTGTATTGTTCAAAGATCTGTTTTTCAACATAACCAACAAATAAGTTAGCATAGCTAGGACCCATTTTGGTGCCCATCGCAACACCACTTATTTGTTGATAATGTTCACCATCAAACGAAAAATTGTTAAGGGTAAGCACTAGTTCTGCTAAGCGGAGTAACGTGGTTGTGGAGGGTTCTAAATTAGTGCGCTGATCAAAGAAAAACTTCAGAGCTTCAAGGCCATCACAATGGGGAATGACGGTGTATAAGGACTTGATGTCCATCGTGAAAATAAATTTATCGGAACTACTGAAACGTAACTGGTCGAAAATTTGCAAGGCATGTTTAGTATCTTTGATATAAGAAGGCAACTTCTTAACCAAAGGATACATAACGTTGTCTAGAAAACTGGAAATAAGCTCGGTGGGGCAACTACAAGCGGAAACAATCGGCCTGCCAGGATTGTTAGGTTTATGAATTTTAACGTTTCCCATCTAACGTTTTTAACCAATTTCTAACGTTTCCCATCTCATTAATTATTAGTTTGTTTATCTCCCGTGCATTTGATTGGCTACTTTCTACTTGTGACACCCTTTTGGCATCTATATATAAGCCCTATTTATTTCTTTTCATCTCGTCTTACTCTGATGAAGGGCTCCGCTCGAAACGTCAGTATCTCGTCACTAAATTCTTGGCAGTTTACCACCTTTTCACTTTGCTATACATTCAAAACACTGTCTACCCAGCACTCTACACTTTACTACTTTTCTACTATTATAGTTATACATCTAGTAAGTGAAGAGTGTATATAGTGTAGAAAGTGAGTGTTTGAATCTATGCATGGAGAAGTATATAGTGTCTATATATTGTATATATATATATATATATATACACTATATACGTATAGTACATGTATAAAGTGAAAAGTGTATATAATGTATATAGTGAGTGTTTGGTGTAAGTGAAAGAGTATATTGTGTCTATTGTGTCTATTGTGTATATACTAGTCACTAATTCGTTATCGGTCCGCCGCTTTGAGTGTTTTCAAGAGGGCGGTTTGACGTGCATTGTATTAATCCATTGGGTTACTATTAAACTTTCAAATGAATTTAAAACAGGCATATTTTGGATATACAATGTATATTGAAAATTTTAATTAGGTGTGATTTAGTTTTTCAGCTTGAAACTACTCGGCATGAGCGGGAACAACAGAAGCTCTGGTTATGACATGTTGAAATATACTTATGCATCCTAAAACGTTGCATATAAATTTTACAAAAGCAAACTATAGGAACGTTTATTAATTAGAAATGTATACGATGCGGTAAAAGTTAAAGAAATTGTATTTTAATTAAGGGCAGTTAATTTCTCATATTATGAAGTTATGTTTCTCATATTATGAAGGTATGAGGTTTTTAAAGAACGAGGCACTTTTTATTGTCGTAGTTTATACGGTTCATTCGCATTCATAAGTGCGATGAGGTTTTTAAAGAACCAGGCAATACGATATGTTTTAATTGTCAATAAGCCCAAGCTATATTGTATATGACTAGGAGTTCTTATCAGAAGTGAAATGCTGCCTCTGGACTGACGCAGGAGCAGTGGTACGAGGTTGGGCAGTGTTCAGGATCAGGCATGCCAACAGAATGATGCTAGAAATTTTCTATAGCATATAGCGGATCAAATAAATAGGCTGTAGAATCTACACCACATATCAAGGCGATCATATAGCCTTGTAAAATTAAAATAACATACGGTAATCATATGGCGCGTTTATAAGCACAACGTATGCATTGTACAACGTATACATATACCACAATTTGAAAGCCAACGAATGTAGCTATGTTTTATATATTGAAGTAAAAGCTAATATATTTTGAGCAATGATAGTATTAAATTTGGATATCTAAATGTAAACAATGTCGAACTGCGAACTACAGGGACGGCGGAGCGTGTTTTGAAGTGTGTGGGGGGGGGGGGGGGGGGGGGGGGGGGGGGGGGGGGGGAAATAGAAATTAATGTCACATCCATTTTAACTTGTATAACTTTTGAAATACAGTAGCTACAGGCATGTAGAAGAACTTTTAAAATTTAAATTTCTGATGTAATATTAACGAATGTTTTCGAAGCGCTCCGTGGAAACCCCGCGCTTGATCATACATGTTCGATATTGCGCTTTTTTAAAAAAAACTAAGTAAGTTAGCACAATAACGTTTACGTATATTGTAGACAGATAAATTATCTTGTTTTAAGGTATAAGAGAGCTTGTAGGGTTGATTATTTGTCAAGAAAACGTTCGACATATTTGGGTTAAATTACGATGCTGGTTTTGAAGATGGCGGACAAATTATATTTTTGCATATATATAATAAGGCGCTCCTCTTCGAAAGTTTTGTTGAGAAAAAGTAAACTTTACAAGGTCTAATGCACGAGTTGTTTGACTTGTCTAATGTCTTCTAACCAACGGCAACAAACAACAGTTGGTAAGTTGCATGTTTGGCAACGACAGAAATCCCTCACGAAGAATGAGATCATTGTTAAAAGCATTCAAGTACATGTTGTATCCTTGTACTGAGACATTGTCGATGGTGGTCGAGTTCCACTCGATAACTGGAATAGTTTGTGCTGTTAACATCACTGATAAACTGATGAAAGAGCACTGCTTTCCTCGAGACTGGCCACTGAAGAACATGCGCACTTGAGTCACTTTCGAGCTCATATATCGATGACGTAATGCCGACAAACGCAACAAACTATACAGCTATACACAACCTCGTACCCAGGGTCATCTCAGTGCCCGGGGAGGGAGCGCCCGGGATAGGAGGAGAGTGGAGCGAGGGAAGAGAAGACCGCTGGTCACGTGACTCCAATGATATTGGATTATTTGGTAACCTGGCTTATTCTCGCTTATATCATCGGGGGGCCGGATCGCTGTGAAAACATACCACAAACTTCTATAATTGAAAGTATAAACAGTATATGGATAATTTAAAAATATTACAATTTATTGGAAAGACAGTACGGACTGCAGACAAGTTGAAAGCCTTGAAAGATGGTGGATTACTTCGAAAAATACGTTGATTTACTGGACATTTGTTGCTGTCATAAGATAAACATGATTAGCATTTAAAATAATAGTCATAGTCTGACTGTATTAAAATTGTAAATTCGATTCTCGAACTGTTCTGGCGTTGATCATAGGGACTTTAAGATCTACGACGGCAACCTGGGACGGCGACGGCAGTAAAAGCAATACAAATTTTAGCATTTGAATGAAACCACGGTCGATTGACTAGCGTATTTGACACTCCAAGCTTGTTTTATGATCTCCAAAACGCTTCAATATTCCTAAAACGATTATAGTGTCTGTTTTTAAGTCAGTCTTAAGTCACATCTCTCATCTCTCCGCGAGTTACTGTCGTCCTAAAGACGTGAAAATGCTCTCAGTGGCGTTGTAAACAGAACGAGAACGGCGTTGAAATTACTCTTGGGAATAAAAATTATTAATTCTTATTGTTTCGCATGAAGATTCTTTTGTTTGAACGACGTCCCCGTTCTAGGTTGCCGTCGTAGATCTTAAAAGTGCCTATAACGTTTAGGGTTACATCCAATATGTCTATATGTATGAAAACCTCTTTACAGATGCCCGATTTGACGTCATTTCCGTCAACGTTAACAGCAAAAAAGTCTATGAAGATGACATTTTCAGCTGACAAGATATATTACAATTTATCTCAGGATAATCCATAGATTACAAATATGCTAAATCCCCACAAACGTTATAGGCACTTTAAAGTCCCTAATGTTTATCTTATGACAGCAACAAATGTCCGTAAATCAACGCATTTTTCGAAGTAATCCACCATCTTTCAACTTCTTTCTGCAGTCCGTACTGTCTTTCCAATAAATTGTAATATTTTTAAATTATCCATATACTGTTTATACTTTCAATTATAGAAGTTTGTGGTATGTTTTCACAGCGATCCGGCCCCCCGGATGATATAAGCGAGAATAAGCCAGGTTACAAAATAATCCAATATCCTTGGAGTCACGTGACCAGCCTTTACCATTCCCCTCCCATCCCGGGCGCTACGAGGTTGACCATAACCCCCGCTGTATTTTGACGTATTAACCGCATTTTGGTTACGAAAAATAAAGAAACGATGTGTTAAACATGGCCCACATTGAAAACGACCAGAAATTTAATATACCGCTGACACCTGGATGACTGATTGTTGGCGGTTTAGGTTGAAATTTCCTGTGTAACCAGGCCTTATTCAAAATGGCCGCCAGTATATAATCGTCCGAATTTTGTCACTTAACCATGTAAATAACCACTAACCCCAAAACAACAAAGATCCTAACCCCTAACCCGCCGCCTAACGAGTTTTCTAACCCTAACCCAATATTGGCTGCCATTTTGAATAAGGCCTGGTTACTTAGGAAAACTCAAAATGCGAGCCCAAAATATTATTTTGCGTCGCGCTGATATAGCTTCTACAAGATGGCGACATGCACAATTGGTTTGTAGAGACTGAGAAGCCATTTCTGAAGCCAAGTTTGCTAAAATGAATGTAGTTTATGTTCCGACACAGTTGTATCGACACAGCAAAGAAGGACGCAACACCGGACCTTCATCAATGAACTACATCAACACCAGTTCATTGCAAAGAAACAGCTACGTATTTACAAAACCACGAACGCGTTGTTTTACAATTGCTCACCTCAGCGTTAGAGGACTTCGATCAGCTCTTGGACCAACTAAGAATCTTCAATGTGGACAACAATGTGGAAGCACTCTGGCTCGAATTGATCTCCGTGTACACACCCCCAACCGACGAAACATTTTTCAATAACTTTGGATCAATGGTCGATCGAGATACAGAATGCCTAATGCCTTGCATTGGGAGATTTAAATTGTGACCTACTTTCCAATTTTTCCCCAAACCAGGAAGCTGAAATCTATGATGGTTCCAGGCGCGGATTTAGAAGTTAGTCGCATAAATTAGACACTTCATGAACAACCCTATTGGTTATGCTTTTCTTAAGAATAATTCAGAACAAAAACCTATCCAATAGGATTGTTATTCACAGGTATTTTGAATTGCAAATTCTAAATCTAATTTATGCGACTAACTTCTAAATCCGCGCCTGGGTTCGAGTCCAAATGTCCCAACTAATCACAAAACCTACTCGAATAACTGAATCTACAGAAAGCTTAATTAATCGATGCAATGCTATCCTCACATCCGGAGAAAATTGTTGAAACTAACTCATTGATACGTTGTTCGTCAAGCAAGGCCCGTCAAGAAACCTCCACGAACAATTACATTCAGAAACTTTAGTCGATTCTATGACAGAAAGTTTCTTGAAGATATAAACTCCGCCCCGTTACATGTAACTGAAACATTAGACGAGCCTAATGGATTGCGTGGTCCTATTGGAAAAGTGTTATTGACGGATATATTTGATTCCCACGCACCTATAACAACAACAAAAGTACGAGGAGACCAATGCCCTTGGATGAACGACGAAATCAAAGCTCTTTTGCGACAACGGGACTACCTGCATAAGAAAGCAATAAAAAACAATTTACCATCAGAGTGGCTAGAGTACAAACAAGCAAGAAATAAGGCAACCGCAAACATTAGGGTTTGCAAAGAGAGCTATTATAAATCGCAATTGTTGGAGAACCAGAACAATCCCAAAGGAATATGGAAAACCTTAAAGAAACTACTCCCAAAATCTTCTAAAGCGCCACCAAACTGTCTAAAAGTACCTGTAGACAACAAAACAACATCATCCCCGTCCGTTATAGCAGATTGCTTTAATACGTTTTTTGCAACAATCGGATCCACAGTCAACGGGTTAGTTTCGAGTACACCACCTAGTGTTGATCACGACAATTCACCACCACCATTTGAATTTAAACCCATCGAGATCAGTTCAATATGTAAGCAGCTGAAGGGTTTGAAAACAAATAAAACTACTGGCTTGGACAACATCCCTAATCGTTTTCTTAAACTGGCAGCTGACAGTTTAGCTCCATCATTAACTTTTATTTTTAACCTATCAATTTCGTCCGGAATATTTCCAGACGAATGGAAGATTGCAAAAGTTCTGCCTATGTATAAATCTGGTCCAAGAAACGTATTAGAGAATTATCCTCCTATTTCCATTTTGCCTGTAGTGGCAAAGGTCCTCGAAAAAGAAGTACAATGCAAACATGAGCTTTATCAACATCTTGCAGAAAACAATAGATTAAATCCGTGCCAGCAGGGTTTTCGCCCAAAGAGATCCACAGCACTAATTAAGGTGACTGATCATTGGCTTTCTAACATGGATAAAGGCTTGGTGTCCGTGGTAGTCTTCCTTGACCTAGCGAAAGCTTTTGATACCGTGAAACATTCTTTGCTGATTGACAAGCTACAGGCTCTTGGAGTAAATGGCATTAACCGTCATCAACAGGTGTTTTACAATGGAGAACTTTCACCTGCTCAAACAATTACCACCGGTGTCCCTCAAGGTTCCGCCCTAGGACCATTGCTATTTTTAGTATACGCGAACGAATTACCCAATAGACGAGTTTCAGGGTCATGCGCAGTAGCCATTTTATTTCAAATTTTCATATGAGGTAAAAACAACTGTTTTAGCTAGAAAGATCATATTAAAAATAGTAAAAGTGCAAAGTTTGAAACTAATCGGGCAAATAGTGCGAAAGTTACACACTTTGGAAGTTTTGCTCTTCACTATGGATTTAATAGGGATTTTGGCTTGGTGTGCAAGCCCGCCAAGCCAAAATCCTTATTAAATCACTAATAAATCCCTTTTGAAATGGCCAACTTTCTGCTTGTGTAACTTCTTCCTTTTTTATACAATTCCTTTCAAACTTTGCGCTTCTACTATTTTCATTACGCTCTTTCCAGCTGAAACAGTTGTTTTTACCTACGATGAAAATTTGAAAATTTGTTGCTACTGCGCATGATCGTGAAAGTCGTCTATTACATAAGAGAAAGTTCGATAAGTATGTAAGAAAGCGTCATCCAGGATAGGTATGTTGAAACATACCAGGCATGTTGTATCATGCCCTACTTCTCAAAGCTTATATTGCCAAACTTGTTTACAACACCACCAACCCCCCCCCCCCCCATATTTGATTATTGTGGAGTAGTTTGGGACACTTGCAAAGACACGTCGGCAACAAAAGTGCAAAAATTACAAAATCGAGCTGCAAGACAAATTCTTGGCGTAAACAACGGTACACCCTCTGAAGTGGCCCTTTCTCAACTAGGATGGATTCCACTTAATCGAAGAAGGAAGAACCACAAGGCAATACTAATGTACAAATATCTACATCAAGAAATCGAAGGAATCCATATTGATTTTATAAAACACGTGAACAGACCTAGTTACAATACTAGAAACAAAGAAGACTTTGTCCCCTAGAACAAACCAATTAAAGAAGTCGTTCAAGTATTCAGCAATTTTAACGTGGCACCTACTTCCACTTGAAATAAGAAATTCTACTAGTTTAAGTACTTTCAAGAGATTTTTAAAGAACGTAAATTTTTAAAGATGTATATACTTCAACCTTTGTAAATATAAATTGGTAACTTACTTATAACTTCCATTATTATGTAATTAGTTTTAAATATTTTAGCACTTAGATACAGGGCCACAGGAAGAACAGTTTTTAACTGATTATTATTAAGCTCATTATTATTATTATTATACGGTCTAAATATCATTCTCCCTTCAACGAAATTTCTTCAATGCCAAACTGTTTCGCGAAAAGCTTTAAAATTATCACCAAATGAAGAAATTAGAAACCTATGGACTGTCACAAGTAATCACAAGAATGTGCAATACGACAAGTACAAAAACACAAAGGACGTACTAAACACTTTCAGAAAAGAACACGAAGAAAGGCTTCAACATCACCTTATTTCACAAGGTTCATTCTTTTCCAACATCATTAAATATTCGACTCTCTCGTTCAACTCCACATGGTCCTCAGTCCAAAGCAAACTCCCTAAGAACATATTTAACTTCACCATCCGATACATCAACAACACGCTTCCGACTCGCAAAAACCTTATGAAATGGGGAATATCACCTACATCTGACTGTTCATTCTGCTTGCAACCTGAGACCCTACTTCACGTCATTGCTGGTTGCCAAACATACCTAAACGAAGGGCGGTTTACTTGGCGACATGACTCTGTTTTAAATTTTATTGCCTCCTCACTCAACTCCGTACAAAATTATAGCCTCTACGCTGACATACCTGGCTACATCAGCCCATCTGTTCTCACCGGAGATAGATTACGCCCCGATCTTTTGGTAACAATCGAAAACAAATGTATATATATTCTCGAACTCACAGTCGGATTTGAATCCAATCTACTCAATAATGCCACCCGTAAGAGACAGAAGTATCAGGAACTAATTACAGAACAGAACAACAATTATGAACAAGTTAAATTTGTGAATCTGTCCATCAGCTCACTCGGAGTCTTCAGTCAACCATCATTAGAATTTATTGAAATGCTGAAAGATCTCAAATTTGACGAACGTTGCCGAAAATACTTCATGAAAAGAATAATTAACATTTGTATAAGAACCTCATACTATATTTTCTGTAAACGTAACAAAACCTGGGACAACCCAACACTAATGCAAAACTAATATTATATATCATATATATCGTTAATTCAAGTAGACATTGGTGAACTACCTGTAAAAGAGAGGTTTATCATTGTAGTATATATCAATTATGAATAAATAAAGTTTACATTATTATTATTATTATTATTATTATTATTATTATTATTGCCATTAAGAAGGGAGAAGACTATGCCAGCACAATGTCTTGGTTGAGAGCGAAAGTCTCTTTCGCCTTAGTACGTTCAGCTCTCCTATGCCTTAGTGGAACCAGAGCAAGAAGAAGAACTGCAAATATTACCTAATTTGAAGAAACAAAGAATAAAGTTACTTGATATGTAACTTTTTTTTTTTTATTATTTACTTATTTTCACTATTATCTTCCTTTCCTTATATTATTATTATTATTGCTATGTAATAAATTGTCATTAATTTGTAAAATATAGTATTATCTAATTTTTAATTAATTTCAGATGTAATTGAGATTTTATTGAATAAAGTTATTATATTATTATTATCATTATTATTATATTATTATTATTAAAAGAAACTATTAAGCATAGTAGGCGTACTCAACATTACTTCTTTTTAACAATGAACGATAACTCACAATTAAAAGCTGCAATAAATTAGCAAAATCGCGCAGCTTTTTGACAATGACGTCTGATTTTGCGCTGAGAACAAAATGAAAAGCTAGACATTTACAATAACGACGGACACAAATAGAACTTCTGTTTATTAATTCAACATTTTCCACAGTCCCTGATAATTTCACATCGATTTCTGCAGCCAAGTCTTCAAGTTCAGAATATCAGCGTATACACCGTAGACCCCCACCCGTCCACAACCAACGCCCCAACTCACAGCTCCCATCAAATACCACCTGCCGTTCACCTTACACACCATCGGTCCCCCGCTATCTCCTTGACATGAATCAATACCTCCGGCGGTGTAGCCAGCACAGCGCATGCGCGGCGTAATGGTCAAACCGTAACCGTAATACATTTTTTTGCACGTGTTGTCATCGACCAGGGGTACCTTTGCCTGACGTAAAACTGCTGGACTCGAGCCTCCCTCGCTCAAGGCTCCCCATCCTGAAATGAAGCAATCTGTGCCGGTGGGCAGGTCTTTGGAGGGAAGGCAGACAGGTGAGGCGCGGTCGTTGTACTTGATCGGATACTTCAGCTTGATGAGAGCGATGTCGTTGTCCTGCTTGTCGTTGTCGTAACCCGAATGAATTATGAGTTTTTCGATTGGGATAACTTGCTCGTATCCATCTTTGCGCCGCAAGTCATGTTCGCCTTAAAGAATGTGACAACAAAATGAGTCGTTTGCGAATATATATATAGATAATCATATGATTTTGCTCAAGGATTCACACGAGTGATATTTGAAAATTTTGCCAAAATTGCACGAGACATTAGGCGAATGCAATTCGGTAAAATAGTCAAATATCATGAATTGTGTGAATCCTTAATTGCATGAGCAAAATCATATATGATCACTTGTTTATTATAAGTATGACAAAAATAAATACGTCTGGTAACCCCTGTACAGCCATTTAACCAGTTTTGAGTACTACTAGCGATAGGTATATGGGATCAGGATTAGGTTTTAGGATTAGGGTTAGGAGTAGGGTTATGTTAAGAGTTAGGATTGGGTTCAGTATGGATACATTTGCTATTGTTCTTCACCATTCCGAATGCAGTTATCATTTTGTCATGCATATAATAAGCATGGTAACAGCTACAAACAAGAACCTCGATCCTCTTAAAACAAAGGTTTTAAGGCTGTTTTAAGACTGTGATATTTATCATTTGTAGACCCGGAGCCAGGAGAATTCGGCGAGATATTATCCCTCGGGATGATATATTCCGAGTGGTAATATTTCGACGAATTCCTCATGCGGAGTATCTATCAATTATATATTATACCGAAACAATCTTGAAACGTCCAGAAACGTGTTGGTTTACGCGCGTATTGTTTGGTTTTTGCACGTGGTATTTGGTACACTAATATTCCCCTCCACAGCGTGATAATTATATGAGAAATTGACTCATGGTCACGTTGTACAAAAATATAGCTCTCTGATTGGATAATTTATAGTTGAGGTATAATATTATAATACCAGGGAGGACTTATGAACTTTGCGAAATCCTCCCGAGGCTTGAAGGAGATCTAATCACTAATTTCCCGACATGTTGTGGTATTAGTTTGCAATACCATAATTGCCGACAAAATATAATTTGTGTTATTTGAATATCTTTTGGGAATGAGAACATAATGTGAATGAGTCATAACATGAGAATCTGCGAAAACAAACGTCATCAGACACATGTACGCATTGCGTACCTATTTTTACAGTCTGTGGGTGTAGACAATGATGACAAGATCACGCTTTATGTGGATGTAACTTAATCGTTTACTAAAATTGACTGTTCAAATTGATCTTACCAACGGTTATCTTATAGTATTTCTTCTGTGGCTCATCACTAAAGCAATGTGCAGCACTGACAATCCACTGATCCGATATGATCGATCCTCCGCACCAGTGTCCTCGCCATTTTCTGTAATTTCCATGGTCAACGTTGTAATCAATGCTGACTTGCCATGGCCACGCTCCAGCTTGCGCTATATTTCCACCGACGATACGAGATCTGAGGATTGCACTGATCCCACAAGCAGTTGATGCTGAAATGATTGAATGAACAAATTCATGATCATTATATTGTCATAAATATCATAACAACAATGCGTAATTATGACAATCATAATCGCTGTCACCATCAATTGAATTTTCACTTCCATTATCACTATCACCATTACTATCACGTCCAATCTTTCTCTCTATCTCTTCCATCTCATTCTCCCCTCTTCATCTATAATTATTTCTCTCATTCCCTCTCACTCTCCATCTCACTTTCATAACTTATTGTAACTTTATCTTGTAAACGCATTGAGGCTTTGCAAAATGCGTGGCAATGCCAAGAACTGTAATTATTATTATTATTATTATTCTTCATCTCACTCCTCAACTCACTCTCCATCTCCCTCTCACTTCCCATCTCTCTCTCACTTCCCATCTCACTTCCCATCTCACTCTCACTTCCCATCTCACTCTCACTTCCCATCTCATTTTCCATCTCACTCCATCTTACTCTCCATCTCACTCTCCATCTCACTCTCACTCTCACTTCCCCTCCCACTCTCCATCTCACTCTCACTCTCCATCTCACTCTACATCACCCTCTCACTTCCCGTCACACTCTCCATCTCCCTCTCACTTCCCGTCACACTCTCTCTCTCTGTCACTTCCCTCACACTCTCCATCTCACTTCCCATTTCACTCCCCATCTCTCTCTCACTTCCCATCTCACTACCCATCTCCTTCTTACTCTCCCTATCACTCTGCATCTCCCACTCACTCAGTCTAACTCCCATCTCACTCTCTCTTCCCCTCTCCATCTACCTCTTACTCTCCATCTATCTCTTACTCTCACTTCCCCTCTCACTTCCCCTCTCACTCCCAATCTACCTCTTACTCTTACTCTCACTCCCCATCTGCCGCTCACTCAGACTAGCTCCCATCTCACTCTTTCTTCCCTTCTCCATCTACCTCTTACTCTCCATCTATCTCTTACTCTCCCTCTCACTTCCCCTCTCACTCCCAATCTACCTCTTACTCTTCCTCTCACTTCCCATCTGCCGCTTACTCAGACTAGCTCCCATCTCACTCTTTCTTCCCCTCTCCATCTACTTCTTACTCTCCGTCTTCCTCTCACTTCCCCTCTCACTTCGCCTCTCACTTCCCCTCTCACTTCCCCTCTCACTTCTCCTCTCACTCTCTATAAACCTCTTACTCTCCATCTCATTCTTCATCTCACCGCTCTCACTCCCTATCTCACTTCTCCTCTCACTCTCTACCAACCTGATGCCATGATATTCCGTATATTATTCTATCATTGTATCTGTTATTTTAGCTTAGTATAGTATTTAGATTAGGATTATACTTATCTTAAGGCACTGTATATAGTATCAGTTTTTATTTTACTGTGTGTAAACACGCCCCTCATGGAAATCAGCCTAGAGTTGTCGCTCACCCAGACTAGCTCCCCATCTCACTCTCGCTCCCCCTCTCCATCTACTCTTACTCTCCATCTCACTCTCACTTCCCCTCTCACTCTCCACTCTTACTCTCACTCCTCATCTGCCGCTCACTCAGACTAGCTCCCTATCTCACTCTCTCTCTTCCCCTCTCCATCTACCTCTTACTCTCCATCTACTTCTTACTCTCCATCTCCCTCTCACTTCCCCTCTCACTCCCAATTTACCTCTTACTCTTCCTCTCACTCCCCATCTGCCGCTCACTCAGACTAGCTCCCATCTCAGTCTTTCTTCCCCCTCTCCATCTACTCTTATCTCCATCTCACTTCCCATCTAACTCCCAATCTACCTCTTACTTTCCCTATCACTCCCCATCTGCCGCTCACTCAGACTAGCTCCCCATCTCTCTCTTCCCCTCTCCATCTACCTCTTACTCTCACTCCCCATCTCCCACTCACTCAGTCTAACTCCTATCTCACTCTCTCTTCCCCTCTCCATCTACCTCTTACTCTCCATCTACCTCTTAATCTCCATCTTCCTCTCACTTCCCCTCCACTCTCAATCTACCTCTCACTCCCCATCTGCCGCTCCCAAACTCACTCTCTTTTTCCCAGCTCTCCATCTATCTCTTATTCTCCATCTTCCTATCACTTCCCCTCTTCTCTCTACCAACCTCTTACTCTCCATCTCATTCTTCATCTCATGCACTCTCCATCTCCCTCTCACTTCCCCTCTCACTCTCCATCTACCTCTTACTCTCCATCTCATCTTCCCTCTTCATTCACTTTCATTCTCCCTCTACATATCACTCCTAATAACAAACAGCACCGTCACTATTGATAATTATTATCATTGATGTGATTATTACAATCGCGCCATCGTTGTCGATATCAAAAACATTTCTTTGAGTATACAAATAATCGATCAATTACGTCAGTTGATTATAACGCCTTATCGATAATTTTAAATGTTTTCAATTTATTAAAGGAACGCCAAATGGTTTTCCTAAAGGGCACTGTGCTTAAACACACGGGATGTTGTTGGACTGTCAAAAAGCGTAAAAACATCATCATATAGGCGAGTATTTTTAGCTTTTCGAATGTCGAACAACACAGTATTTGGTTCACAGTATTCTGCACAGAAAACATTTGGTAATATTTTTTATAAAATAACGACAGAGAAATATCAGTTTAACTTTATTAAAGGTGGGAAATTTTTTTACAAGCGCTCTGATTGGTCAATATTGACCCGTGTATTGACCAATTAGAGCTTGTTGTGTACATGCTATATAAACAACTATACCTGACAAAGATTTAGCGAGACCAGCGTTTGAGCTGATCCACGAGTTGCACTCAAACTCAGTGTACTTTTCGCTGTTGGAATCTTTTATCTCAATCTAGAAATAAAAATATCTCAAAATGAATATTACAATTTACAATATGTTCAATGCCCAAACCTTTGTGATGAGCCCTTGCATAAATCCAAGGTGTGTCCCTGGTGTTAAAAAGCTAAGTAACGCATGTATTGTTACCATGGAAATCAAGCAACAACTCCCAAGGGAGCAAAATATGGCATTTGTGGCAAACAAATGTTAGCAAAACTAAAAGTCTATCAAACAACAAATAAAGGTTAATGTAGAACAACATATTTGAGCTTTGCATGAAGCATTAGATCCATTCTACATGAAATATTGAATGTGCTACAGTTTTTTATATTCGGATATTATTATTCAATTGCGCATTTGAGAGAATAAGGTTTAATAGAAATACTTTGTTTTCACATATGACAACTACCGAGAGGTGTGTTGAATCACCCGTTATGTTGCTCACGTTGTAAGCAATAAATTATTGGCGTTGTAATACTGTAGCATTATAACCAATAAATTATTGGATTGTAAGCGCATGCGTGTAACAGTCAATCACTAGTCCCACATGCTTAGTCTCATCTACTAATATTAGGACCCCAAAAAACGAAAAATCAAAAAAACAAAAAAATCAAAAAAACGAAAATCAAAATAGCAGGCCTACGTTCGGAGAAAACACGGCCGGGGGGTTAGGGTTACAAAACTCGATAGCCGGGGGTTAGGGTTAGGATCTTTGTTGTTTAGGGGTTGGTTACAATCCAATAACTTACTATTTACAATGCTATTACAACGCCAATAATTTATTGCTTACAAGGTGAGCAACGGCTGGTTGAATAACTGAAGTGTGGGCGTATACTTCATCTTGCAGCGATATACCCTAAACCCTAATCTCTTGTTTAGTGGTATGGGTTCGCTATATCCCTGCAAGATGAAGTACATACCGAAGTGTGTGTGTAAACGTGCCGGGGGAGGCACTTCATCAGGTGCGCAATTAATTGCGGGTTCGTTTCATGGGGCACTTTATCGCGCGCGGGGGAGAGTTATACGAAGTAGGAGTAGGAGATATCGCGGTAATAATTTCAACAGGCTTCAAAGTAATTATCTCTAAATAAGTAACATTTTCTCTCATCATATACCTTTTCTAAATACCATGCAGGCCCCGCCCAGAAACCACTGTTATCATGTTCAACTCTTATTTTGTTTAGCTTTCCAACATCGTAAGTATCCACGACAAAAGTGTCCACTCTAAAATAATAAAACATAATTATAAAACATAAACAGGACTACTTCCGGAAATCGTTTTTTATCAGGTCAGCTGAACTGTGGAACACTCTCCCATCTAGTCTCAAATCCTACAATTCTCTCGCTCTATTTAAGTCTAGTCTCCACAAAATGTACTCTATCAAACTACCTACAGCTTTATTTTACCACTTCCTCTATATCCGTTTCGCTTCATTTTTACACAATAACTTTATAGAAACGTAATACTATAATGTTCTTCCAACACATTTTATCGCTTGGTATTTTTCAATGAAGATAGGCATCTTTTATTTTCATTCAGAGTTCTCTTTTATTTTCATTCAAATCAACTCAAACATTTTCCTGCCAAACCTTGGAAGGACGTCCACAAGTCGTAGGATTCCGAACATTTCAGCAACCAATCAAGGTTCGTTATTTTGCCTATAAGAAGGTTAACTATACACCTTTATTCTTAAATAAATAGTTTGAATTTAACTAGGATTTAACTGTCCGAGGTGTACTTTTAAATCGTAGTTAAGAATTTTATACAACCGGCCGCCCCTGACTACGAGTGCAGGCGTATTTTTCGTATGTTATATATCTCATCTGTAAATCTCATATGTATATATCATCCGTAAATATCATGTCAATGCTTGATATAACTTATTCAATTTGTCTTTTACATATACCTTAGAAAATAAATATTTCTGCATTTTTTTACAACTCGACGTTTTCTGGAGTTTCAGAATACTTTATATTATTAAAGTGCTCCTCAAATTTTTGGTATCCTAAATTTTTACATATTTGTAAAGAGCATGGTGTTCTTACTTAACTCGCCAAATTTCAAGCAATTGCGAGCATGGGAAGTCGCCTTTTCAGACTATTTTTATACGAGATTATACGGCCGCCATCCCGTCGCAATTATTATTATTATTATTTAAACTTATTTACACACGGTAGCCTTTCAGTTTCCTGATTTTCAAAGGGCCGTGTATTTACATATATATGTGTATAAAGAAAGAATATGGAGAAAATTAACTATTTACAAATTATACAGATAGCTTCTAATACATACCAATAATTAACAATATATACAAATATAACTATAAACGCACAAATAAACAATTTAAACTGTCGACAAGTTTGTTCGTAAATCATTGTAGTGCTCATTAATACACTTTTTTTAATAATTAATTGAGAAATACTCGTACTTGTCGACAATTTCCTGCGGCAAACTATTCCAAGACCTGGCTCCGCGATATGAGAAACTATGTTTTAGGAAATTTGTTTTAGGTTTTTCTAAATAAAGCTTTCGATCGTTGCTTCTCAATCTATATGTGTTGTTGTGGTTAATTGCAAATAGTTCTGATAAATAGGTTGGTGTCATACCTCGTAGTGCCTTAAATGTCATTAATTGTTCTCTTTTTTTATAAATAGTTTCAATTGAATCCCATTTAAGTTTATCAAATATGTCAGATGATCTAATTTCATATCCTGAACCCGTTATCACCCGAGCCGCTCTTTTTTGTAACTTGCATAATTTATTGACTTGTGTGACATTGTTACCGTTGTTCCACACTGTTGAACAGTAAGTGAAGTGTGGCAAGACAAGTGAGTTATACATTGTTAGTAATGCGTCTTGTGGTACAAAATTTTTGCTCTTCTTAAGAGAGCAATGTTTTTCGAAATTTTATTACATTGAGCATCATTATGTTCTTGCCACCTTAACTGTTCATCAATGATAACTCCTAAGACTTTTTTATTATGCACTTGTTCTATTGTTTGATCGCCAATTACTATTTGTATAGATGAGTTATTGGACATTTGTTTTAGTCTTTGTCGAGACCCGACTATCATATATTCAGTTTTTTCTCTATTTAAAGTTAGTTTGTTGGCAGTAAGCCGTTTGTGAACGTTATCGAGATCTATATTAATTTTGCGTTCAATGTCTGCGGGCGATTCCCCCCGACATATAATGTTGGTATCGTCCGCAAACATTGACGCTTGCGTCGTTTCTAGACAGTTTGGCAGATCATTTATGTATACGAGAAAGAGAAGTGGACCAAGGTTAGATCCTTGAGGGACACCACATGTAATTTGTTTAGTATTTGATTTTGAACTATTAATTTTGCATATTTGTTTTCTTTCACGAAGATATGACTGAAACCATTGTAGTGTAACCCTCTTACTCCATAACATTTTAGTTTAGAGATAAGAATTTTGTGATCAACAGTGTCAAAAGCTTTTTTAAGGCCGGTCTAGAAATAATATACCATTAATAAAGCCCTTGTCCATGTTAACTAGACATTGGTTTGTAGAATGCAGGAGTGTTGAGGTGAGGTGACGAGAGTTGAGGTGACCGTGAGGTACTAGGTATGAGTCGTCTTCTGGACGATCCTTTAATCCTTTTATTAGTATTAAGGTTAGTGTTAGAAAACCATTAGGCGGGGGGTTAGCCTAGGGTTAGGATATAAGTTGTTTTGGGGTTAGCTGTACATGTTCCATATGATGTATTTCATTATACAGGCATGTCCGATCATAACAATCTCTCATTTCGTCCAACCTCTCGCGTATACTAAAGATTGTCCAGAAGACGACTCAGACCTAGTACCTCACGGTCACCTCAACTGCGAGTGTACCATCTAGCCACGACCCTTAGATTGCGATTAGAGGAAGTAACGTCAAAGACTCATCGCGTGGCTAGTTGTGTATGAATATATAAAGGTACTTGGTAAAGGTAATTGTAACTTGTCGTATAATTTCCATAAAGCTTTCTCACGTGTTGAGTCTCTTACGTCACAATCACATACTCTGCTGTGGAATCGCGGGCTCGTCTGGAAGATTTGAGCAATGGCGGACAAAATTTGGATGACTTTGGTGGTTAAATTTCTTGTGATAGAATGTTTGTTGTTCATTTTTTGACAAATGCGAACATTTATTAACCTAAAATGATGTTCTGTAACAAAAAATGTCAGGAAACGTAATGTGATATTTACACTGAGCGAGAGGTCTTTACGGCAAAATTATCCTACAGGGTAGGATAATTTTGAGGTTAATAAGGTTTTTATTATATATCTATATGGCTCTTTTAAATTTTTCACATTTCCTCATTTTTCTCGCATTTTTTAAAGGTTTTCACTTTTCAGTTGTTTTGTAATGATCGGTCTTTACCGGTTTGTAAAGACCGTTACAGATTGCAAAAAATGAAGCTGCATTAATACCGCTCACGTGCCAAGCTATATAATAATAAAGAATACATGAAGTTTGCAACTTACGCTCCGCTTTCAAAGTCGTCGTTATTCGACGAAAGCTTGATGGCTGGCGAACTACCTCGCGAACCGTAGAGCCTAATTTGAACATTGGCATCTGTACTGGCATATCTTCGAGTTCCTGTATAAACTTTTATCTTGTACGTTAAAGCTGAAACGACATCAAAAAGAACCAATATATATATATACAGAACTCGTGACTAGGCTCTCGGCAACGGCTTCCGTAGCTCAGTGGTCAGAGCACTGCACTAGCATCGCAGGGTCGCGGGTTCAATTCCAGCCGGAAGGCCTTAAAGTTGCATTTTTCGCAACTGGTCCCGGTTTGGTCTTAAAATGTATGTATTCCAACACTCGAAATTTTCCTTCACCATAAATCCTTTCAATATATATATATATATATATATATATATATATATATATATATATATATATATATATATATATATATATATATATATATATATATATATATATATATATATATATATATATATATAAAATAGTAAGAATGTTTTCGTCACTACTCTGAGTTTCACGCGTAATGCGATCTTCAAGCAACTGACAGTTCAGCTTCAACTTGTCGTTAATATACTCGGCGGGTTAAAAATAGTTCTGATGACGTTGTTGTGTGTTGATCGTTTGCTGACGTTCGTTAATCGGTGATTGATTGTATGACGACACTTCGCGAAAATTTCCGATCTTTTATTTAAAAGAGTTTTCTTGTCGGCCTTCATGATCATAAGTTTTTCCTCCAGGCAAAGGTTGCATCTTCGCGATCCATTTCGATAAGCCGCGGCGCGTCTAACAATTGACCACTTTACATTAAAATCGCGTTTTTTTCTTTTTAATATATATATATATAAAAACGTTGCATGCAGGTATACACCTTAATCTGAAAAACTCTGAGAAACCTTTAAATTTTTTTTAATTAACAGCCACCATCTGTGACAGCCACAACTGCATGTCCGTGCTCTACAGTGTCGTCTAGTTTCTCCAAAACTGTTTTACGGATCGACACCATGCCTATGGTTCTGCCGATTCGCTTCATCATTTTGTCGCCTGGTTGGCCCATTTTCTGCCTTTCATATACCACACGTTCGGTAGTATATGATCGAAAGGTATACAGTGGTCCACTGCTTTGTAATTCTGGTGGATGCAGATGCCTAGTGGGACATATATATATATCGTGTCGTTGGTCTCTAACATTTTCGGAAGTCATGGCCTCTTCGCTTCACCCTCAAACCACCCTGAAGTGTTTTCGTTAGCTTCAAAAGTCGTTAAACTTGGTAGGTTTATCTTGAGTATATAGTATCAAAGTTTTAAACTTACCAGTACTGAGAGAAGCCAAGGCTCCCAAATACAGCAACACGACGCAACTGACGATGTGCATGGTGGAATAAGAAAACCACAAACTGACGAAATGGCGTGTCTGCCAGCTTTTTCAAACACAATGTTATTGTTTCAAAAGCAAACACACCTTTAGAAAATGATTTATCATTTTATATTTCGAAATTGGTTTGTTATTTTCAACGTAGACCAATCAATCTTTGTCCTCTTAAGGTATCACAGTTCGACAACTGAACATACATGCAACAATTGGGTTTCATGATATTGAAACAACCTATAATATGTACCCAAAACCATTATTCACGGAAAGAGCTAGGTTTTTCCAGTTTCAATAATAAACGTCAAAGACCACGTTTCTTTTGTTATTAAACTTCGTTGAGTGTAAAATAATAATGGCAAGGGTCACCACAACAGTATACACCAATTACGCATGCAGTCCCGTTAACTAAGAAATTAAAAGTAATGATACAATTATTAAAAACAGCAATTAAGAGAAAGAAATAGCTAGACCTCTGGTATTATTACATTTCAATCAGATCTATTTTCCAAGATCAGGGATATATATATATATATATATATAGACCGAGTTTAATACATGGCAAATAGAAAGTCGCTGTTTTGTTGACATGGAGAGAGACTGGAAAAGGCTGAACAAACATATCTCGTATTAAAAATAATTGCTATCATTATGGACGAAAATTTTAAAAATCGAGCAAGAGAATAGACTAGAATTGAGTGGCTGGAAAATTTCCGAATGTCGAAGAATACTTTTGAATTTCTTTGCAACGAATTAGCAACTAAACTTCGCAGGGAGGCCGAATCCGCGGTACTACAGCGGTTTAACACAAAAATATTGAAAATATTAAATCACATCCTCTAGGAGCAGCCGTTCCTCACACGTTGTAAGCCATGTACGAACTACCGGAATTGTTAAAGCATTGTTAGCAGTAAATTATTGGATTGTAACCAACCCCAAAACAACAAAGATCCTAACCCCACGCCTAACGAGTTTTCATACCCTAACCCGCCGCCTAACGTGTTTTTTAACCCTACCTAATACTAATTCCCTAATAATAACACTAATAGTAATACTAACCCTAATACTAACCAACCGTAATACTAACTCTAATACTAACCCTAATGGCTAATAATAACTCTAACAATAATATTAACCTCCTTTTCAAACCCTCAGAGGTTGTGATTGTGGCGAGCGTAATTTAATATTCATCAACATTTTTGAGTTAAACCGCTGTAGTACCGCGGATTCAGCCTCCCTTCTACGCCCCAAAAATTAGACCAAAACATTTCGCGCCGGCCATCTTGGAGACACTACCTGCGCTATGTAGTTTCTGTCACGCGTAGCTGTAGTTTGTGTTCTAAACTACGAAAGCCTTCGACAACCAGGGCCGCCGAGAAGGGGGGGGGGGGGGGGGGGGAGGGGGGGCAGGGGGGAAAGTTGCCCCCCAATTTGAAAGAGGCCCCCTAAAATTTGTGAACTTTTGAGTTTTCGACATGATGAAGATTAAAGACAGTATTGCAATCGACGGCGACTGGATGGGAGTAAGGGTCCTCGACCACTGTGGAGCAGGAGCCGCACAAGGGCCGCTGACCTCAAAACTGACAACAGGCCATTTATTAAGAGGCCTGGAAAGCTCCGCATCACTTCTTGAAACCTATTTTTGAAATATATCGTACTGTATATGTATAGAGCTAGGGGCCTCGAACGCAAATTTCCTAAGTGTCCCCACTTCCAGTTTCAGTAACTCGATCATTACGCCACTGATTAAACGTGTTCTTCTGTGATTCAATTATTTATCGCCAAGGTGCCTCTTTTGTCTTAAATTAGTACATTCATCAAGAATGTTTTCGAGTCTTAAAAATAATAATAATAATAATAATAATAAAGATGCTCTTACAACAATATATTCTTAAAGTTCACTTATGTATCATTATAAATTACATATCATTACAATATATACAAAATATTTTTTTTTTTTTTTTGAGGTCCGTAACTCGGTCCGTAACTAAAATAGAGCCTTTTGATTGGCTGAGTACGAGGTCCGTTATCACACCAGTACGGACCTCTCGCAACTTTTCGCGCCAAAAAATTGCAATTTTTTTGACTTTGCTCGAAAAAAATAAACACGTTATTTACCGTTTTGGTCGGTCCGTACTGGAAAAATATTTTCCCGAAGTCTCAGAAGCGGCCCTCGACCTTCGGTCTCGGGCCGCTTCTGAGACTTCGGGAAACATATATATATCCATATACATGTCTCAAACGACGTGTTTGAGAAAAATAAGGTGGTCGAAGTTGATCCATTGCGGTACATAACAAGGCCACTAGGTTCTCCTCAGTATGACGAATCCCGTGAAGAACCAACCAAACAAAAAGGATAACGTGGATTGTTCGGAGTAAAATCATGGCGCGTGTCTACTGCGAGTACAGTTCGATGAGTTTTATTCCACGTTAATTACTGCACGCACGCGCGCAGATCAAATTGAAGCATGCGTACTGTCGTCAGCATACGTATAGCGTGCTTCGTTTGCTTGCGTGTGAAGACCAACCGTTTTTGCGCGAGCTTGAAAAACAAACGTTAAAAATCTCTGTATAGACAATCTGGTATTTCACTAAATATTATTTAGATGGCGAAAAGGATACTTGGAGTTTCTCAGATTCCAATAGAAGAACACTTTACCGACCACTTTGAGAAGTATCCCGTTCAAAATCGTACAGGAAAAAATGAAAAACGAAATCATTCGCGGAGCACTTCAGTACACGTCCAAACAGCTTCACGTCACGTCACGAATGGGATATACTACCAAAAAAACCGTGATTTAAGGTCTTTAGATTTAATTTGCTCAAAAATGCCCTCAAAGGCAGGAAATGCCATTTCAGAGACCCTAAATTCAAAAACTTTCCGGGGGAGCAGGCCCCCGGATCCCCTAGAAATGCGGTCACTAAATATTATGTGCGTCCCCCACTGGATATTATGACGTCATCAGGGCCCTGAAACGATATTTTGCCCCAGGCCCCAAAGAACCTCTCGGCGGCCCTGTTGACAACTGATTGATTTTGGCATTCTAATTGCATCGTCCCTGCAGAAAGTGGTTCCGAAGGTAATCTCTCCTGCAGATCTCATATCTGAATTTCAAGCGACCGTATACATGACTATATATTTCCTAAAACTTAAGTTAAACTTGTGACTAAAAAATGCAAATAACTCAAAATAGAGTATACAAGAACTGAAGTATATCACATGCTGTTTAAATTCAATTCAATTCAATTTTATTAAACTATTTCACTGATCTATACAATCACCAACTATATGAATTGCTGCAAGTGATCACCCCCCTCTACTTTACAATTTTCCGTTAAATTGCGCTGGACCGGTAACCGATGCTTTTTGAGAAAATTTGTTTTCAGCTTATCAATAAAGTAATTTTTGCTAGGAGCAATTATAGAATACCCATCCACTTTTAAAACCGCATTTAAAGGCAGAAATACAAACCAGATTGCTTTAAAAGCTCTTATAATGTCGAAAGTTTATATTGGGAGCGATTCTAGAATACCCCGCCAGATTTTTCCCAGTGATTACACAGACGTTCCATAGTCCGTAGTTCTGATGCTGTAATGATGTAGTATGACTAATGACGCGCTACCGTGGTCCGCAGTCCCATAGTGAAGTATGATAATATCTAAAGAAACGCTACCGTAGTCCGCAATCCCATATTGTAGTATTTCCGCACCCTAACCCTAACCCTAACCCCTAACCTAACGCGTAACCTAACCCCTGCTTATTTTTCTCCGCTAGTTTCTTAAAGACATAGTAAGCACCGTATGTGACAAGACCATCAACCAGTCGACTTTAGACGTTGTAAAAAGAAACATACTTTTATCCCAAGGTGCAGCTGTTACGTACAGGTCCTTTAAACACACCAAGCGAGAGTCGCGAAGCATTTCGGAGTCGCGAAGCATTTTCTAATCGCGTGGTCTCTTAAATGAACAGATTATATTCATCACCATTGAATTTACAAAGACTCGGTCGAACTAACTTCTTCTTGATTTTTTTTTAATTTATCAATTGTCATACTGTGAAAATAGGCTAAAAGTCAAACTCAAATTATCTGCATAGTTAACAAAACGGACCAAGGTAACACGAGTTTCATAGATAATAATACAAGTGGCAGGGTATTCTAGAATCTAGCCTTATATTGTGTGTACTTGTTGATTGTTATCAAATTGAAAGGGTTTTTTTAAAGAACGAAGCAATTGTATATAGACCTCTTTCATAATGGCGGCCGTCTAAATATTCTTTTATATGCATGTAAATTAGCCTTTCTGGCCTCGTTACAAAGCGAAGATTCTTTGGAATTTTGACAACGAACGAGGTCAGAAAGGCTAATTTAAATGAATATAAAAGAATATTTAATTTGGGTGCCATTATGAAAGAGGTCTATATGATAAACTTATTAATATATATGCAAATACTGAAACCTTTTGTAATATCATGGCGTTTAGTAAAAGTCCCTCGGGCTTTGCCCTCGGGACTTTTACTTGCCCTCGGGACTTTTACTTAAGCCCGGTTTCCATATGATCGCAACGATCGCAGAAATAAAGAGTTCTGCGATCATTCGATCACTGCGATCATATGGAAAACATAAACCTGGCGATCATTGCGATCGTTGCGATCGCGATCGCAGAGATAGAAAAATTTCTATCTCTGCGATCGTTGCGATCGAAGCCCGATTTCTATATGAATACAACGATCGCAAGGATCGCAACGAGTCGATGATCGTTGCGATCATTGCGATCGTTGCGATCGTTGCAATCGCTGCGATCATATGGAAACCGGGCTTAAACCTCCCTCAGCTTTCGGGTACATTTAATCACTAATCAACCTCAATACCATGCTATTACTTATAATTATTACTATAACATGAAGGTCGTGAGCTATGTCATGCAGCTTATAAACCGATATCAAAATCATTAATAATTTTCAAAAACAACTGACGAAATCAGCAGCGAGACAGAGGTTTGCATATCGGAGGAAACAATAACATAAATTAAGCCAACTTTAACTTCAATTTTCTCTTAAAATACTGATTGTTTGAGATGTAATATGAAACACTCAGAAGAGTGTTTCATCAGCATATCCAAGCACATCGAAGTTTGTTAAAAAACCTCGCGTCCGCCTCGTGTTTCATATATATTATGTATAGGCCGGTTATTACAAAACTGTACAACTGAAAGGTTTTACATTGAGGAAATGTGACAAATTTCATAGAAACCTATATTACTCGTTTGGTCGGTCTATTATATCTTGTCCTTGGTCTTTGGATATTAACCCTGATGAAACACTGATGAAAGACTGACTCTCCTCGTGTTTCATAATCTTATGTAAAGACCGCGGTTATTACAAAACTGTACAACTAAAACATTTTAAATTGAGGAAATGTGACAAATTTAAAAGAGCCATAGAAACCTATATTAACCTCGTTTGGTCTGTCTACTCTATTATCTTGTCCTTGGTCTTTTTGTATACATCAATATATATTCAATACGTTTTTAATTACCGATCACTCTTGAATAATTTATAACTCATTCTGAATTGAATATTTATTTTCACTCTTGCATGTTGTCTGTAAGAAAGCGTTAATCAGTGAAATTGAAGATAACACTTCTTTTTAACTGAATTGTTTGATAATTCGGGTTTTCAACTTTTCATCCAACCTTATTTTGACAAAGTAAACACTTTGTAAACACTGCACTCGGCTTCACAGTTTCAGCTTCAGAAAAAATATCAAACATGATAATTAACATCTGTAAGGAAGGACAATGCGCTGCGACATGGTATAAGAACAACTACACCTTTTAGTTAACCCAGATAAGTTTCAGGCATTGATTATAAATCCACGCAATCTCACGAACACCTGCAGCTGTCGGAGTGATACACATATAGACGACAAAGTTATCAAGATTACTGACCACATCAAATTGTTAGGGGTATATATTTTGATGTAAGCTTAAATTTTAGCCGTGGTCACATCAGCGAGATGTGCAAGAAGTCCAACAAGAAAGTGCAGGGAGTGCTTATGCGGCTACGCAATCTAATCCCGTGTTCTGCCAAATTGATGATTTATAAAACATCGATCCTCCCATTTCTTACTTATTGTCATGTGGTTTGGCATTTTTGCAAGGCTTCTGATAGTAGAAAAGTGGATCACACATCGTTCAGGGGTGCTATTCCCGTTTCCCCGCCCGTGTTTTATAGCGCCCTGCTCTCTATATTAATTATGATTTCAGTGCTTTACACAAGTTACTTCCAGTATTTTTGCTACCTTTCACGTCAATTGTTGTTTTAAACTTAACTTTGAAAACATAAAGCGCCGAATTTATATTTGGAAAGGAGTTTGTCATGATCTCGTTTACTATACTTTAATAACGCCAAGCATGGCCAGACATGTTTTGCTTTGTTCTGTGTTTTTGTTGTTCTTGTTCCTGTCAGAACACTTTGTTGGAAGACCATCACTGCAGGGATAGGCTGTTACTAACATACACGCGTGTTCATTCTGGGTATTCATGACGCATGGCCTGCGGTCTCTCATTGGAACCGACGTTATCATCTGAAGATCAAATAGAGTATTTCTCTTTCAACAAATCAATATAGCTTACGCATTATCTTCTGTTATCAAGAATGTCAATTTCATTGTGGTTGCATGATTAGGCTTCCTTCCTGACCTCGTTCATGTGTCTGTAATTCCAAAGAATCTTCGCTTTGTATAACGAGGCCAGAAAGGCTAATTTGCATGCATATAAAAGAATATTTAGATTGGCCGCAGGATTATCTTGTCCTTGGTCTTTTGGCATGATGCATCAATATTCAATATAAGTTTTTAATTACCGATCAGTCTTGAATAATTTATAACTCAATCTGAATTAAATATCTATTTTCACTCTTGCCTGTTGTCTGTAAGAAAGCGTTCATCAGTGAAATTGAAATTGAAGATCAAAATGTCTCTCTTTGGCTACACATATTATGTTTCGTTTTGCTTTATTTTTCAATGGCCTCCTACTTTCGCAACAACATGTAGTTCATGTAGTAGAATGAGTTTTAACGTGAAAAACGGACTGAAAGACAGAGCTTTAGGAGACGAAAGAAGGCTGATGAACACGATTGTGGAAAATGATGCACAGTGTTTTGGTGAATGTGCAGAAGACTGCAAATGTTTATCATTTAATGTTTGTGGTAAAACTTGCCAATTAAATGCAGCAAACAGATTGTTGGCACGCAATTCTTTTTACGTAAAAGTTGGATGTCGTTACTATGACCTTCCAGCAGCCGAGGTAAGAATAGAATAAATAACATCTAATATATATATATATAAGGAGCTACAATGTCATGTAAACTTCAAACATTCACTCGAAAACTCATTCTTATGCTTGGCACTAATATTTTACGAAATACCCTTGCGATTTATCCTTCTTCTGGACTACAAGGCTGCTATAACTCCCACATAAATCATTAAGTTTATACATGAGAAATTCAGCTGCCGTAAAAAGTCTAAATAGGAAAGGTCCTAAACCCTCGCGTTTGGAGTTAAGCTAACCCCAATTTAGAATTTAAAATAACTGGTAATGAAGAGTTATTTTTATTCTAAAATTGTGGATTTAAATTATAACCCGTGTTGCTTTATAGAGTTAAATATGGTCTCATGTATTTTACTTTATGCCTATATAGCTTATATTAATAGCAATTGCACGGTAGAAAACATGTACTAATTACTATATAATTATGTCCAGCGAAATTACTTTACTTTTTGCATGCCCCAGGGTTTTGGCCCCAGAGGGCCAAATGCCGAGGAGGCATATATACTTATATCATATACGTGCGGAGGCTACTATATATATTAGTTGTACCCCAGAAAAAAGCCCGCAAAGTTCTTTCGGGAAATAGCCGCAATTGGTATCGGGAATGAATTTTAATGTTTGAAAGGTTTAATGTTTCAATGGAATTGTGGGATGCGCACGAGTTTTAGTCTCTTGCCACATAACAACATCGTTCTTCAGCAAGCAAATCAAGTGGATCGTTCTTCAGCAAGCCAAGCGTATATTTTTTATTCGTATACTTTTTTCGGTTCTGCCTCATTAAAAAGTTCAAACTCGGGTGTTTTCGCGCAGTAGGTTTCCTTCGGCGGTTGCAATGTCATAGAGAGGCCGTCGTTCTCGATCATTTCATTGTTCGGCTTGTATGGTACGACTATATAATATTAAATTATTGACAAATATTGTGTAAATAACTTTAAATTTATGACTATGAAGAGGCGCATTGTATAAACCATTACGTAGTGACAATTATTGACAAAGAAGTTCCTCTTTGGACCTCATGGTTTAACGCGCCAGATTTACGTCATATGGAGTGTGAAACCAACTTCACAGAATGGCGACCTTGGATGCGTTCTATCCTTTCGCTACGGTATATATCACATTTTTTGGTTTAAAATAAATGTAGTTTAAAGGTGGCGAAAATATACCAATATACGCATAATCAGCCGGGGGAAGTTTTAGTTTAAACTATTTCTAGTATATTGTATATGACAAGAACGAATTGTATAGGGCGAGTTTAACTATACATGTTCTGAAAGCTACGAATGATTGGATTCAAATGGATTCACTTGAACTATGCTCGTTGTAGATTATTATATAGATGAAAAAAGTTGCTCAAATTGCTGCAAATTGTCTTTCCGAGGTTCTAGATTTCAAAATTTTCCTGGAGGACCCCGGCTAAAAAATGCTGTCACTGATTACCTGCTTGTCGACTTCAGTCCGCCCAACATTAAGTCCGTTCCTATTTCACATTATGTCTAAAATGGAAACAAATTTACTTCATCCTTTTTCATACAGTTTCAAGAACCTTTAATATTGTGTTTCACGTAGGATTCTATAACATTAACTAGCAAAGTCGCAGTCACAGTTAAAAAAGCTGGGTAACTACCAAGTGCCATAAATTTTCCATAGCCTTTCTCCTTCTGAAACCTCTTTATTCCAGTGGCTCATTGGCTGTCTTCTGGGTGAGGGCAGCCTTCTTACATTCTCCAACGCATTTCTTAAATTTATTTCTTATTACTGTGCAACACTGCAATCAAATTATTCACCATGACGCTCTATACATCTCTTCTTTAGCTGGCTGAAAACGTTCTCGTAAACTGCATCATTCTGTTGGATTTTTGTATTTCTGAAGACTAACTTTCTCTTGAAGTAATCAACACTTTTTACAATATCAATGAAATCCATCAAGGGCAGTATTTGTCCAGTGTCCTTTTTTGGCTAGGCTTTTTTCTTTTGGCTTCAGTTTCAGATGTATAGTTGCCGTGATTCATGCTCCTCCATGTTACTCTGACCCTCGTCATTCTCTCCTTCACCACAACACTGAACATCATGCTGTTGATACAGATAAACATTTGTGATACTAAAAATACGTATCCGCAATAACCCCTCGCCCGCCTTTTTCTCCCCCCAGGCACGCCGTGTATTTGTAGATTTTGAACGTTATCTCGGCCAAAATATTTAACCGAACAGTTTTTAATTACCGAGTCTAAATACATAACATACGTGTCTATTATATTACGAGATCGTGCATACCCTTCGTAAAAACGGTTTATGTACTTAGAAATTAGTCGGCAATCAGGCGGCCACCTCGTCGTATATTATTTTGAACGTTATCTCGATCAATATATTTAACCATTTTCAATTCTAAAAACAGATTTGGAAACGGTTAAATATTGATCGAGATAACGTTCAAAATAATATACGACGAACTGGTGTTGGGATTTTTTATCGACAGACGCGGTCTGGGCACTGTTTTCCTAATCCTAACCCCCTGTCTTAAGTGTTTTCCTAATCCTAACCCCCTGTCTTAAGTGTTTTCCTAATCCTAACCCCCTGTCTTAAGTGTTTTCCTAATCCTAACCCCCTGTCTTAAGTGTTTTCCTAATCCTAACCCACTGTCTTAAGTGTTTTCCTAATCCTAACCCCCTGTCTTAAGTGTTTTCCTAACCCTAACCCCCTGTCTTAAGTGTTTTCCTAATCCTAACCCCCTGTCTTAAGTGTTTTCCTAATCATAACCCCCTGTCTTAAGTGTTTTCCTAACGCTAACGGCCCCCGCCTTCAATTGGTGCGCGAAACATTCTAGGGGTGGGGTGGGGTTTAGTGGTAGAAAAGGCGAGCGAGGGGATTATTGCGGATTCGTATTTCTAGTAGATTATTTGATTTGTATTTCTACACTATCTACGCAGTATGATACTTTTATAATTATATTAAACCTTTCCTCTCCACAGAACACATGTGAAAGGAAATCTTCAGGACATCCTGGCATTTGCTGTGCTCGGTCATCTCATCCCTGCTTTAATGGTGGCTCGTGTGTCGTCAACACAAGTGACGTCACTAGAAGGTTTATTTGCAAATGTCCTTCTGGTTACTATGGAGATCAATGTGAAATTAAAAAAACAAAATCGTGTTTAGATTATTGGACTGGTCCAATGAAACCTGTTTCCCGTGATTATATGTTGGAAGATCAAGCTGGGAACTCTTACCAGGTTTTCTGTGACTTTGACTCAGAGGAGGGCATCGCATGGACTTTGATTGAATCTTTCGCACTGAGTAATGATGACAGTGTGAAAATATATCCCTTTACTGTCGATTATCCACTGAATGAAGCCCACTTAAACTGGGACCTTTTTCGCATTTCTAAGACAGCAATGCAAGACATTGTATCACGTTCTACATTTTGGAGAGGAACCTGTTCATATCCCATTTACGGAGTTGACTTCAGAGATTACGTAAGGGTGCGTGTATCTCTTCTCGATCCCACAGTGTTCGTTGGATGGGCACAATGCATTCAGATCGATTTTATTGATGGTAAAGGAACACGTTGCTTTAATTGTACCGCAACAATCTATAACAAACCAAACGAAGCTCTTCATTTTTGTCCTTACTTTGATAGGACATTAAATGGGTGTAGTTTTAACTCCTTAAGTGCTGAGTATACTTGCGCCAACGGTGAGCCTGTAAGATGGTTTGGTTTTTACTGGCTTTGTCATGATCCTACGTATAGATGTACGGAGACTCCATCATCCACGACTCAATTTTGGTTTGGTGAATTAAAAATGTAATCTAAAGGGAACAGTTTACGGTTATTTCAAACAATTTTACTTACTCAGATTGTCTAATGACACCAGTATTAAACTTACGTAGAAAAAAGATCACATTTTGTATTTTTCATAAATACTGCACACATCTCATGGGACGTAGCGTTGTAATAGTGACAAACAACAGCTTTTTTTTTGCTTTTTTTTGCTTTTGTAGTAAAATTTCACAATGAGTGTAAAATTGATTAAAATGTTATTAATATAGGAAATAAAAAGTGTTATTTAATAGTGAAATTGAAGGGAGTAATAATCTTAAAATCCATAAAGTTATATAGTAAAAGTATAAATGACGATGTTTTGACGATTACTCACGTTCAAAGAAAACCATGCACCGTCAATAACGCGTTGTTTGCCTATATAAATGTGATCAGGAGTAAACGTCAGTCAACTGATCGTACATTGTGTCGGAGCACGTGTGCGTAATCAACCATGAGATTGCGTGCCAAAATTCCAAAATTATTACAACTAATCCGCGGTACCATCAGAGACGTTGTCTGGATTGAATCGCGATGACGATGTTAACAGATAACGTCATCATCAGTCCCATGCGCGATTCTTATGGCGAGGGGTTATTGCGATACACGTATTTCTAGTATAATAACTGATTTTCGTAATGAACAATATACCAACTATAAGAAAAATCATGAAAAATATGTTAAAAGTATTTTTATCAAATGATAAATATCTATACAAAAACTTTTTTAAAATATCAATGTCTATCGAAAACTGCGGATATATAAAGCTCTAGGTTTAAGAGCTTGCTCGACCCCAAACCCCAACGCACCCCAACGCTAAAAAACCGTCGGCTACGCAGGCTAAGAATGCAGTAAACCCGCTAACTATTAAGAACCTCAGGCTGAAATAAGAATTTATTTATATAAGAATATAAGAACCTATCCGGGCTGATTTGGTAAAATGTACTGTAGGTTCTTCTTTAGCGGGTTTTTACTGTAAAACAAACTCCGAAAAAAATCATCTTATAGAACTCAAGATTCAAGTTATGCAATAAGACGAGAGAGATTAGAGTGATATTTCGACTTTATTCCAAAGTATTGGCTTGACAATAAGTTGATTTTTTTAGAGTTTGTATAATTATTTATTTTTTTAAACTGTCGTGTGGTAATAGGTTGGATGGGCTTTAAGTGGAGGGCTTATATCGGGGGACCTTTCAATATATATAAAGCGGTATAGAAAATTGTTTAAAAATGAGATAACAATTCATTTTCAATATAATTTTTTTTGGGGGGTGTGTGTGAATAGTTTATTATTGATAAGGGAGCTTATAACCGGAATGTTGTTTTGTTCATAGGTAAATGGGGGGTTCGACGAATAAAAAGGAGGAAATCCACAAATATATTCAATACTTTATTCACAAAAACCATGCTCTTTTCTGAGCCCGCGTAAATAGGAATACCGCTGATGCGCAATTATATGTCATTACATGAAGTTCTCCACATCCTCCGGGGGGCGCGGCTAGAACTCTTGCCCACTTAGACAGCTGTGTAGTTGCTCTTCTAGTAGCTGCTCTCTTGGGTCGTTGTTCAATTTCAACTGTTCTAGGCTGATCTGGAGTTGCTTCTTGAGGTTCGATGGCTGCAGTAGATGCGGATGAGGTGTCGGCTGTAATTTCAAGAGGATATAGCTTAGCGATCGGTCTATTCGTTCGACCAGTGCTAGTACGTATATTAGCAGCATGAATGAATCCGTCACCTCCTACGATGAGGTCTTCTATTACGGCGAGTTTCCAGTTCATTCTTGGACGATCGTCGTGGACCAAGACTATCTCACGGCTACGTATTGTTTGACTGTTGTCGCCTGTCGTTTTATGAAATTCTCTGAGAGATGTCAGGTAGTCCTCCCTCCATCGAGACCAAAAATGTTGGAGTAATAGTGCGTGAGTTTTGGCACGCCCTTTCAATTGTGAGGGGGATCCGAAGTCAGGATCGCTAATCTCGTCATCATCTACATGTGAGTAAGGAAGGGAGGTGATGCGTCGTCCATAAAGGAGATGGGAAGGTGTGAGGGGTTCCTCGTCTCGGATGTCGGAAGATAGGTAGGTGAGGGGTCGATCATTCAACATGGCTTGAATTTCAATTTCGACGATGATTATCTGGAGACTCGAAAGGCTGACGTGAGCACGTCCTAACACCTTCTTGAGGGCTCTCATTGTAAGACCGATAAGTCTCTCCCAAAATCCGCCGTACCACGGTGCTCTTTTCGGGATGAATTGCCATTCTATTCCACGTTGAGCAAATATCTCTTTCAATGATGGGGACTGGAAGAGACGCTTTAGTTCCTCCGCGGCCGACAAATAAGTGGAGGCGTTGTATGAGACTACTTTCCTTGGTAGCGACTTTCTGCTGGCGAATCTACAGAAGGCTTCAAGAAAGGTATCTTCGCTGAGATCTTGAACTACTTCCAAATGTACTGCTCGGGTAGCTGCGTACGTAAATAGGCAGATGTAAACTTTGTTCTCCTTTGTAGTTGTTTGCACGTAAAGTGCACCGGTGAAGTCTACTCCGGTGACTGTAAACGGTGTAGTTTCTTGTAGACGCAACTTCGGTAACTTTAGACGTTGTAAAAAGAAACATACTTTTATCCCAAGGTGCAGCTGTTACGTACAGGTCCTTTAAACACACCAAGCGAGAGTCGCGAAGCATTTCGGAGTCGCGAAGCATTTTCTAATCGCGTGGTCTCTTAAATGAACAGATTATATTCATATGCACCATTGAATTTACAAAGACTCGGTCGAACTAACTTCTTCTTGATTTTTTTTAATTTATCAATTGTCATACTGTGAAAATAGGCTAAAAGTCAAACTCAAATTATCTGCATAGTTAACAATTGCGCATTTTTTACAGGCATTCCTTAACTTGCATAAATTAATTTATGAGTTATTGTATTCCACTGACAGTGCTGACCACGGTAGCACAAATTGATGACTGCGGACCACGGACCAAGGTAACACGAGTTTCATAGATAATAATACAAGTGGCGGGTATTCTAGAATCTAGCCTTATATTGTGTGTACTTGTTGATTGTTATCAAATTGAAAGGTTTTTTTTAAAGAACGAAGCAATTGTATATATGATAAACTTAATATATATGCAAATACTGAAACCTTTTGTAATATCATGGCGTTTAGTAAAAGTCCCTCGGACCCTCGGACTTTGCCCTCGGGACTTTTACTTGCCCTCGGGACTTTTACTAAAGCCCGGTTTCCATATGATCGCAATGATCGCAGAAATAAAGAGTTCTGCGATCATTGCGATCACTGCGATCATATGGAAACCATAAACCTGGCGATCATTGCGATCATTGCGATCGCGATCGCAGAGATAGAAAAATTTCTATCTCTGCGATCGTTGCGATCGAAGCCCGATTTCTATATGAATACAACGATCGCAAGGATCGCAACGAGTCGATGATCGTTGCGATCGCTGCGATCGTTGCAATCGCTGCGATCATATGGAAACCGGGCTTAAACCTCCCTCAGCTTTCGGGTACATTTAACTCACTAATCAACCTCAATACCATGCTATTACTTATAATTATTACTATAACATGAAGGTCGTGAGCTATGTCATGCAGCTTACAAACCGATATCAAAATCATTAATAATTTTCAAAAACAACTGACGAAATCAGCAGCGAGACAGAGGTTTGCATATCGGAGGAAACAATAACATAAATTAAGCCAACTTTAACTTCAATTTTCTCTTAAAATACTGATTGTTTGAGATGTAATATGAAACACTCAGAAGAGTGTTTCGTCAGCATATACAAGCACCTCGAAGTTTGTTAAAAAACCTCGCGTCCGCCTCGTGTTTCATATATTATGTATAGGCGGGTTATTACAAAACTGTACAACTGAAAGGTTTTACATTGAGGAAATGTGACAAATTTCATAGAAACCTATATTAACCTCGTTTGGTCAGTCTATTATATCTTGTCCTTGGTGTTTGGATATTAACCCTGATGAAACACTGATGAAAGACTGACTCTTCCTCGTGTTTCATAATCTTATGTAAAGACCGCGGTTATTACAAAACTGTACAACTAAAACATTTTAAATTGAGGAAATGTGACAAATTTAAAAGAGCCATAGAAACCTATATTAACCTCGTTTGGTCTGTCTACTCTATTATCTTGTCCTTGGTCTTTTTGTATACATCAATATATATTCAATCAATAAGTTTTTAATTACCGATCAGTCTTGAATAATTTATAACTCATTCTGAATTGAATATTTATTTTCACTCTTGCCTGTTGTCTGTAAGAAAGCGTTAATCAGTGAAATTGAAGATAACATGTCTTTTTAACTGAATTTTTTGATAATTCGGGTTTTCAACTTTTCATCCAACCTTATTTTGACAAAGTAAACACTTTGTAAAAACATTGCACTCGGCTTCACAGTTTCAGCTTCAGAAAAAATATCAAACATGATAATTAACATCTGTAAGGAAGGACAATGCGCTGCGACATGGTATAAGAACAACTACCTTTTAGTTAACCCAGATAAGTTTCAGGCATTGATTATAAATCCACGCAATCTCACGAACACCTGCAGCTGTCGGAGTGATACACATATAGACGACAAAGTTATCAAGATTACTGACCACATCAAATTGTTAGGGGTATACTATATATTTTGATGTAAGCTTAAATTTTAGCCGTGGTCACATCAGCGAGATGTGCAAGAAGTCCAACAAGAAAGTGCAGGGAGTGCTTATGCGGCTACGCAATCTAATCCCGTGTTCTGCCAAATTGATGATTTATAAAACATCGATCCTCCCATTTCTTACTTATTGTCATGTGGTTTGGCATTTTTGCAAGGCTTCTGATAGTAGAAAAGTGGATCACACATCGTTCAGGGGTGCTATTCCCGTTTCCCCGCCCGTGTTTTATAGCGTCCTGCTCTCTATATTAATTATGATTTCAGTGCTTTACACAAGTTACTTCCGGTATTTTTGCTGCCTTTCACGTCAATTGTTGTTTTAAACTTAACTTTGAAAACATAAAGCGCCGAATTTATATTTGGAAAGGAGTTTGTCATGATCTCGTTTACTATACTTTAATAACGCCAAGCATGGCCAGACATGTTTTGCTTTGTTCTGTGTTTTTGTTGTTCTTGTTCCTGTCAGAACACTTTGTTGGAAGACCATCACTGCAGGGATAGGCTGTTACTAACATACACGCGTGTTCATTCTGGGTATTCATGACGCATGGCCTGCGGTCTCTCATTGGAACCGACGTTATCATCTGAAGATCAAATAGAGTATTTCTCTTTCAACAAATCAATATAGCTTACGCATTATCTTCTGTTATCAAGAATGTCAATTTCATTGTGGTTGCATGATTAGGCTTCCTTCCTGACCTCGTTCATGTGTCTGTAATTCCAAAGAATCTTCGCTTTGTATAACGAGGCCAGAAAGGCTAATTTGCATGCATATAAAAGAATATTTAGATTGGCCGCAGGATTATCTTGTCCTTGGTCTTTTGGCATGATGCATCAATATTCAATATAAGTTTTTAATTACCGATCAGTCTTGAATAATTTATAACTCAATCTGAATTAAATATCTATTTTCACTCTTGCCTGTTGTCTGTAAGAAAGCGTTCATCAGTGAAATTGAAATTGAAGATCAAAATGTCTCTCTTTGGCTACACATATTATGTTTCGTTTTGCTTTATTTTTCAATGGCCTCCTACTTTCGCAACAACATGTAGTTCATGTAGTAGAATGAGTTTTAACGTGAAAAACGGACTGAAAGACAGAGCTTTAGGAGACGAAAGAAGGCTGATGAACACGATTGTGGAAAATGATGCACAGTGTTTTGGTGAATGTGCAGAAGACTGCAAATGTTTATCATTTAATGTTTGTGGTAAAACTTGCCAATTAAATGCAGCAAACAGATTGTTGGCACGCAATTCTTTTTACGTAAAAGTTGGATGTCGTTACTATGACCTTCCAGCAGCCGAGGTAAGAATAGAATAAATAACATCTAATATATATATATATAAGGAGCTACAATGTCATGTAAACTTCAAACATTCACTCGAAAACTCATTCTTATGCTTGGCACTAATATTTTACGAAATACCCTTGCGATTTATCCTTCTTCTGGACTACAAGGCTGCTATAACTCCCACATAAATCATTAAGTTTATACATGAGAAATTCAGCTGCCGTAAATATCTAAATAGGAAAGGTCCTAAACCCTCGCGTTTGGAGTTAAGCTAACCCCAATTTAGAATTTAAAATAACTGGTAATGAAGAGTTATTTTTATTCTAAAATTGTGGATTTAAATTATAACCCGTGTTGCTTTATAGAGTTAAATATGGTCTCATGTATTTTACTTTATGCCTTAGAAAACATGTACTAATTACTATATAATTATGTCCAGCCGAAATTACTTTACTTTTTGCATGCCCCAGGGTTTTGGCCCCAGAGGGCCAAATGCCGAGGAGGCATATATACTTATATCATATACGTGCGGAGGCTACTATATATATTAGTTGTACCCCAGAAAAAAGCCCGCAAAGTTCTTTCGGGAAATAGCCGCAATTGGTATCGGGAATGAATTTTAATGTTTGAAAGGTTTAATGTTTCAATGGAATTGTGGGATGCGCACGAGTTTTAGTCTCTTGCCACAGAATAACATCGTTCTTCAGCAAGCAAATCAAGTGGATCGTTCTTCAGCAAGCCAAGCGTATATTTTTTATTCGTATACTTTTTTCGGTTCTGCCTCATTAAAAAGTTCAAACTCGGGTGTTTTCGCGCAGTATAGGTTTCCTTCGGCGGTTGCAATGTCATAGAGAGGCCGTCGTTCTCGATCATTTCATTGTTCGGCTTGTATGGTACGACTATATAATATTAAATTATTGTGTAAATAACTTTAAATTTATGACTATGAAGAGGCGCATTGTATAAACCATTATACGTAGTGACAATTATTGACAAAGAAGTTCCTCTTTGGACCTCATGGTTTGACGCGCCAGATGTTAAGGAATTTGCGTCATATGGAGTGTGAAACCAACTTCACAGAATGGAGACCTTGGATGCGTTCTATCCTTTCGCTACGGTATATATCACATTTTTTGGTTTAAAATAAATGTACTTTAAAGGTGGCGAAAATATACCAATATACGCATAATCAGCCGGGGGAAGTTTTAGGTTTATTTCTAGTATATGACAAGAACGAATTGTATAGGGCGAGTTTAACTACATGTTCTGAAAGCTACGAATGATTGGATTCAAATGGATTCACTTGAACTATGCTCGTTGTAGATTATTATATAGATGAAAAAAGTTGCTCAAATTGCTGCAAATTGTCTTTCCGAGGTTCTAGATTTCAAAATTTTCCTGGAGGACCCCGGCTAAAAAATGCTGTCACTGATTACCTGCTTGTCGACTTCAGTCCGCCCAACTTTAAGTCCGTTCCTATTTCACATTATGTCTAAAATGGAAACAAATTCACTTCATCCTTTTTCATACAGTTTCAAGAACCTTTAATATTGTGTTTCACGTAGGATTCTATAACATTAACTAGCAAAGTCGCAGTCACAGTTAAAAAAGCTGGGTAACTACCAAGTGCCATAACTTTTCCATAGCCTTTCTCCTTCTGAAACCTCTTTATTCCAGTGGCTCATTGGCTGTCTTCTGGGTGAGGGCAGCCTTCTTACATTCTCCAACGCATTTCTTAAATTTATTTCTTATTACTCATGTGCAACACTGCAATCAAATTATTCACCATGACGCTCTATACATCTCTTCTTTAGCTGGCTGAAAACGTTCTCGTAAACTGCATCATTCTGTTGGATTTTTGTATTTCTGAAGACTAACTTTCTCTTGAAGTAATCAACACTTTTTACAATATCAATGAAATCCATCAAGGGCAGTATTTGTCCAGTGTCCTTTTTTGGCTAGGCTTTTTTCTTTTGGCTTCAGTTTCAGATGTATAGTTGCCGTGATTCATGCTCCTCCATGTTACTCTGACCCTCGTCATTCTCTCCTTCACCACAACATTGAACATCATGCTGTTGATACAGATAAACATTTGTGATACTAAACATACGTATCCGCAATAACCCCTCGCCCGCCTTTTTCTCCCCCCAGGCACGCCGTGTATTTGTAGATTTTGAACGTTATCTCGGCCAAAATATTTAACCGAACAGATTTTCAATTACCGAGTCTAAATACATAACATATACGTGTCTATTATATTACGAGATCGTGCATACCCTTCGTAAAAACGGTTTATGTACTTAGAAATTAGTCGGCAATCAGGCGGCCACCTCGTCGTATATTATTTTGAACGTTATCTCGATCAATATATTTAACCATTTTCAATTCTAAAAACAGATTTGGAAACGGTTAAATATTGATCGAGATAACGTTCAAAATAATATACGACGAACTGGCCTTGGGATTTGTTATCGACAGACGCGGTCTGGGCACTGTTTTCCTAATCCTAACCCCCTGTCTTAAGTGTTTTCCTAACCCTAACCCCCTGTCTTAAGTGTTTTTCTAACCCTAACCCCCTGTCTTAAGTGTTTTCCTAATCCTAACCCCCTGTCTTAAGTGTTTTCCTAATCCTAACCCCCTGTCTTAAGTGTTTTCCTAACCCTAACCCCCTGTCTTAAGTGTTTTCCTAATCCTAACCCCCTGTCTTAAGTGTTTTCCTAATCCTAACCCCCTGTCTTAAGTGTTTTCCTAATCCTAACCCCCTGTCTTAAGTGTTTTCCTAATCCTAACCCCCTGTCTTAAGTGTTTTCCTAATCCTAACCCCCTGTCTTAAGTGTTTTCCTAATCCTAACCCCCTGTCTTAAGTGTTTTCCTAATCCTAACCCCCTGTCTTAAGTGTTTTCCTAATCCTAACCCCCTGTCTTAAGTGTTTTCCTAATCCTAACCCCCTGTCTTAAGTGTTTTCCTAATCCTAACCCCCTGTCTTAAGTGTTTTCCTAATCCTAACCCCCTGTCTTAAGTGTTTTCCTAATCCTAACCCCCTGTCTTAAGTGTTTTCCTAATCCTAACCCCCTGTCTTAAGTGTTTTCCTAATCCTAACCCCCTGTCTTAAGTGTTTTCCTAACGCTAACGGCCCCCGCCTTCAATTGGTGCGCGAAACATTCTAGGGGTGGGGTGGGGTTTAGTGGTAGAAAAGGCGAGCGAGGGGATTATTGCGGATTCGTATTTCTAATAGATTATTTGATTTGTATTTCTACACTATCTACGCAGTATGATACTTTTATAATTATATTAAACCTTTCCTCTCCACAGAACACATGTGAAAGGAAATCTTCAGGACATCCTGGCATTTGCTGTGCTCGGTCATCTCATCCCTGCTTTAATGGTGGCTCGTGTGTCGTCAACACAAGTGACGTCACTAGAAGGTTTATTTGCAAATGTCCTTCTGGTTACTATGGAGATCAATGTGAAATTAAAAAACCAAAATCGTGTTTAGATTATTGGACTGGTCCAATGAAACCTGTTTCCCGTGATTATATGTTGGAAGATCAAGCTGGGAACTCTTACCAGGTTTTCTGTGACTTTGACTCAGAGGAGGGCATCGCATGGACTTTGATTGAATCTTTCGCACTGAGTAATGAAGACAGTGTGAAAAGTTACCCCTTTACTATCGATTATCCATTGAATGAAGCCCACTTAAACTGGGACCTTTTTCGCATTTCTAAGACGGCTATGCAAGACATTGTATCACGTTCTACATTTTGGAGAGGAACCTGTTCATATCCCATTTACGGAGTTGACTTCAGAGATTACGTAAGGGTGCGTGTATCTCTTCTCGATCCCACAGTGTTTGTTGGACGGGCACAATGCATTCAGATCGATTTTATTGATGGTAAAGGAACACGTTGCTTTAATTGTACCGCAACAATCTATAACAAACCAAACGAAGCTCTTCATTTTTGTCCTTACTTTGATAGGACATTAAATGGGTGTAGTTTTAACTCCTTAAGTGCTGAGTATACTTGTGCCAACGGTGAGCCTGTAAGATGGTTTGGTTTTTACTGGCTTTGTCATGATCCTACGTATAGATGTACGGAGACTCCATCATCCACGACTCAATTTTGGTTTGGTGAATTAAAAATGTAATCTAAAGGGAACAGTTTACGGTTATAGAAAGAAATTTACTTTTTAATAACATTTCAAACAATTTTACTTACTCAGATTGTCTAATGACACCAGTATTAAACTTACGTAGAAAAAAGATCACATTTTGTATTTTTCATAAATACCACACATCTCATGGGACGTAGCGTTTTAATAGTGACAAACAACAGCTTTTTTTTGCTTTTTTTTGCTTTTGTAGTAAAATTTCACAATGAGTGTAAAATTGATTAAAATGTTATTAATATAGGAAATAAAAAGTGTTATTTAATAGTGAAATTGAAGGGAGTAATAATCTTAAAATCCATAAAGTTATATAGTAAAAGTATAAATGACGATGTTTTGACGATTACTCACGTTCAAAGAAAACCATGCACCGTCAATAACGCGTTGTTTACCTATATAAATGTGATCAGGAGTAAACGTCAGTCAACTGATCGTACATTGTGTCGGAGCACGTGTGCGTAATCAACCATGAGATGAGATTGCGTGCCAAAATTCCAAAATTATTGCAACTAATCCGCGGTACCATCAGAGACGTTGTCTGGAGGCTTGGCACATATCAATAGCGCCCACGCCCCCATTGAATCGCGATGACGGTGTTAACAGATAACGTCATCATCAGTCCCATGCGCGATTCTTATGGCGAGGGGTTATTGCGATACACGTATTTCTAGTATAATAACTGATTTTCATAATGAACAATATACCAACTATAACAAAAATCATGAAAAATATGTTAAAAGTATTTTTATCAAATGATAAATATCTATACAAAAACTTTTTTTAAATATCAATGTCTATCGAAAACTGCGGATATATAAAGCTCTAGGTTTAAGAATGCAATAAAAACCCGCTAACTATTAAGAACTTCAGGCTGAATTAAATTAAGAATTTATTTATATAAGAATATAAGAACCTATCCGGGCTGATTTGGTAAAATGTACTGTAGGTTCTTCTTTAGCGGGTTTTTACTGTAAAACAAACTCCTAAACAAATCATCTTATAGAACTCAAGATTCAAGTTATGCAATAAGACGAGAGAGATTAGAGTGATATTTCGACTTTATTCCAAAGTATTGGTTTGACAATAAGATTATTTATTTTTTTAAACTGTCGTGTGGTAATGATTTTTATAGGCTATTTGCCGGTAAGAGGCTGGATGGGCTTTAAGTGGAGGGCTTATATCGGGGGACCTTTCAATATATATAAAGCGGTATAGAAAATTGTTTCAAAATGAGCTGCTATTTAAGTTGAGATCAATATAAATTTTTTTGAAATTTTTAAAATTAAATTTATTTTTTTTGGGGTGTGTGTGTGAATAGTTTATTATTAATGAGGGGGCTTATAACCGGAATGTTGTTTTGTTCATAGGTAAATGGGGGGTTCGACGAATAAAAAGGAGGAAATCCACAAATATATTCAATACTTTATTCACAAAACACATTCACAAATATGCTCTTTTCTGAGCCCGCGTAAATAGGAATACCGCTGAAGTTCTCCACATCCTCCGTGCGCGGCTAGAACTCTTGCCCACTTAGACAGCTGTGTAGTTGCTCTTCTAGCAGCTGCTCTGTTGGGTCGTTGTTCAATTTCAACTGTTCTAGGCTGATCTGGAGTTGCTTCTTGAGGTTCGATGGCTGCAGTAGATGCGGATGAGGTGTCGGCTGTAATTTCAAGACGAACGTATATTAGCAGCATGAATGAATCCGTCACCTCCTACGATGAGGTCTTCTATTACGGCGAGTTTCCAGTTCATTCTTGGACGATCGTCGTGGACCAAGACTATCTCACCGCTATGTATTGTTTGACTGTTGTCGCCTGTCGTTTTATGAAATTCTCTGAGAGATGTCAGGTAGTCCTCCCTCCATCGAGACCAAAACTGTTGGAGTAATAGTGCTTGAGTTTTGGCACGCCCTTTCAATTGTGAGGGGGATCCGAAGTCAGGATCGCTAATCTCGTCATCATCTACATGTGAGTAAGGAAGGGAGGTGATAAAGTAGATGGGAAGGTGTGAGGGGTTCCTCGTCTCGGATGTCGGAAGATAGGTAGGTGAGGGGTCGATCATTCAACATGGCTTCAATTTCAATTTCGACGATGATTATCTGGAGACTCGAAAGGCTGACGTGAGCACGTCCTAATACCTTCTTGAGGGCTCTCTTTGTAAGACCGATAAGTCTTTCCCAAAATCCGCCGTACCACGGTGCTCTTTTTGGGATGAATTGCCATTCTATTCCACGTTGAGCAAATATCTCTTTCAATGATGGGGACTGGAAGAGACGCTTTAGTTCCTCCCGGCCGACAAATATGTGGAGGCGTTGTCTGAGACTACTTTTCTTGGTAGCGACTTTCTGCTGGCGAATCTACGGAAGGCTTGAAGAAAGGTATCTTCGCTGAGATCTTGAACTACTTCCAAATGTACTGCTCGGGTAGCTGCGCACGTAAATAGGCAGATGTAAACTTTGTTCTCCTTTGTAGTTGTTTGCACGTAAAGTGCACCGGTGAAGTCTACTCCGGTGACTGTAAACGGTGTAGTTTCTTGTAGACGCAACTTCGGTAAGGGTGCAGGATCTGGAATGGTGTACGGTTTTCCGCCATGTTTTCGACAGGTGACACATTTGCGCAGCAATTTCTTTGTGACTTGTCTACCAGTCGGTATCCAAAATTTCTGACGAATGGCTGTTAGCGTCGAATTCACGCCAGAATGAAGTTGATTGATGTGGGCGGAGTGAACAACGAGCGTGGTAAATGGGTGGTTCTCTGGTAGAAGGAGCGGAAACTTTGCGGATCCATTGATAGGGGCATTGGTAATCCGGCCACCACAGCGTAGGAAGCCTTTTTCGTCCAGAAACAATCTAAGTTGTTTCACCAAAGGTAGACGGAAATTGCTCTTTGTGGTAAGATTAGCCAGTTCTGCATGGTAGGCTGTTTGTTGGCAGCTCAGTATCCAACGGTTTTCAGCTGTGACTATTTCTTGAACGGTGAGTGGTCCCGTTTGCTTGGGTGCTTGTTTTTTCAGGTGTGCAACAAATCTCAGGATATATAGGCTGTGACGTGGATTACTTTAACCAGACTGCTATATCTTGATATGCCAGTGTCACAAGTAACGTTTGGGATCGGCGTAGTGGTGTTTGGCGGCGGTGTCTCTACTTCTTCAGTTAGCTGATGAAATTGGGTTAGTAGAGCTGCAGTTGGCGACCAAGTAGGCCAATGGTCGTTAGGTAACGTAAGCCATGGTGGGCCATTGCGCCACAGAGTTGACGATTGCATCTGGGAATGTTCTCGCTCGTGGGGCAGTATTGCCAGGCGTTGGGAGGGAACAGGGCTTTGATGGATTGGATGCGGTTGGTAACAAATTATTTGAGACTTTGAGTTGTTTGTTGCTGTCGAGCCAGTGTAAGACGATTTGGCTGTCGGACCAGAGGTGGACCTCGAGATCTTCGAAGCGTGTCTTGATAGCGTTGTGGATAAACGAAGCTAATCTGGCACCCACTAGTGCTGCCATTAGCTCCAGTTGGGGTAGAGTTAATTTCTTGAGATAGGCGACGCATGTTTTCGCCATGACATGTGAGGTCTCATCTGCTTGTTTGAGGTATGCCACTGCGCCGTATGCCTTGGTACTTGCATCGACGAAAACATGGAGTTGTGATGCACAGTGTGAAGGCGTGCAATGATAGTGTCTTGGGACTACGGTGCGTAGTGCGGTCTGCAAGTCAGTAGCAATCTTCAGCCAATCTTGTTGAAGCTGTTCGTCGAGTGGTTCGTCCCAATCGATGGATTTTTGCCACAGTTGTTGCATAAACATTTTGGCTCTGATGGTGACGGGTGTTATCATCCCTAGTGGATCGAAGATGCTTGAAGATTGTTGCAGGACTTCGCGTTTAGTGATCAAAGGATGTGGAGTGGATATCGGTTTCTTAGAAGTTAAGGCAAGAGTGTCCGTCGAGATGTTCCACTGTAGGCCGAGGGCGTTGATTTCGGTGCCGGTGTCAGCAGTTTGTTCTTCTGATGCTTTTTGTTGTAGGGCAGCACTATTTGGAGGCCAAGAACGCAGGTTGAATTTGGCTTCATTCATAATCGATCTGGCTTCGTCGTAGTACTTGAGAGCTGCCGATTCTGTATCAGAGCCAAAGAGGATGTTGTCAACATACATGTTCTCTTTCATGTTATATGCAACATAGGATGTGTATTTGCTCAGGTGGTACTGAAGAGTGGCATTCAGCATGAACGGAGAACTTGTAGCACCAAATGGAACGCCTTTGAAGCGGTAGGTGTCGAAAGGGCTGTCTGGGTCCCTCGGATTTGACAGCCAAAGGAATCGGGTAAAATCTTGGTCGCATTCATGAAGATGGAGGAAAGCCTTTTCTACATCTGTAGCCATGCCATAGGGGTAGGAACGAAAGCGAAGTAGAATAGCAGTCATGTCGTTGAGGAGTGGTGGGCCAGCTCTGAGACAATCGTTGAAGCTCGCTTAATTTTGTGACTGATGACAGCTACAGTCATAGACTATTCTGATGGGAGTTGTCGGCGAATCCTTTCTTACTGGATGGTGAGGTACAGTATATAATGAGCATTGCGGGTCGATGTGGTGCTTGTAATCTTCTCGATGAATCCTCTTTCTTCTTGTTCGGAGATGATCGTCACATACATGTAGGTGTGCAACAACGAAGGAGTATGGCTTTATCTTTGGAGTGTCGATCTGGTACGTTTCTCACAAGTGGAAAAGTTCGATGGCAGCGGTGGATGATCCTGTTTCCATGGAAACTTTACAGTGTAGCTACCATCTTCCTCGCATGAGAGGAGTTTTGGTACTCTTGGGAAAACTACTTTCGGTGTCGCTGGGGTCTGGCGGGGTAATGCCCAAAGATTCTAGGGACCAGAATCGCTCGAGTTGACTATCTTCGTCGTCGTGGGAAACCATGATGTTGAGGGTGTTGGTCGGGATTCCTCTGCCAGTTGGAGAGGTGATGGGTCCAGATAACCGGTAGCCTAACTTTGACTCCTTCGCTGTTGGGCCATCTCTACGGATGATGGTGTCTTGTACTATTTAACAATTAGTCACTGAAGTCGAGGTGACTATCGTTGAATATTTACCGAGCCGCGAAGCGGCGAGGTAAATATAACGATAATCACCGAGACTGAGGTGACTAATTGTTTTAGTATAATTTCAGGCATGAACTGAACATTCAATTGAGAAGTTTTAAACAGACAGTTTAAACTGTGTTATGCTCGATGTTTTCTTCACGCTTGACAGCTTTCAAAAACACACTAACGATGAAAACGGACGTAAAAATACAAATAATTATACGATAAACAACTTCCTCACCCTTTGACAATTCTATCTTGAGAGAAATCTGATAAATACAATGTCTTTATGCTAAGTTTTTGAGCCTTTTCGACGATTTTTTAGTTATAATAATATAGTCGCCATTTTGAAAAAAAATTCGTCATGTTTTAGAAACCATACATCAAAATGATGATTCCGAGAGAGGACTGGAACGAATAAATATAGTCTTGTAACAAAAAAACACTTTTTCAAGTATGATTTCTAGTAAAGTGATAGTCACCGCGCTACGCGGTGACTATCGTCTCAGATTTACTGGCCAGTTAGCCAATCAGAGCTCGTTTAAGCTCAGAAATTATACTAAATCCCAATAGTGATCTGCTCCTACTAGTACGGAAATCTCAAAATTATCGTCTTTTGTTACGGGATGAGCAAGCTTAAGGCCTTTCAAGTACCTGTAGGTAACATCCGTAACAGATGTCCTAACTTTATTTTGGAGCGGAGTAGCAATCTTAGGTACGATGAGGACTTGGATAGGGATTGTTCCAAAGGATTCTGTTTCTATGTTGATAGTTGCAACATCTAGGTTTCTTTGCAGTGGTGCATTAGCTCCAAATGTGGAAAGGAAGATGGATTCTCTATTGTCAGCATGTAAACCGAGTTTCCTAGCAAGGGACTGTGTAATAAAGGAGCGTTGAGCACCCTCATCAAAGAGTATATTGGCATCTGCACGACTGTTCGTTGTACTGACAGTGGCTGTCTTGAGTAGGGATGTTCGTTGCTTGTGCAAGATGTAGCGTTAGCGTTGCATGGACAGATGATTCTGGTTTTTGGATCATCTCCTCACTTCCTGTCACTGGATCCTTAAGCGATGGATTGTCGGTGCAAAGACCGCTCTGTCTCCATGAGTCACCGTTTTGTATTTTGGCTCAAGTAGCAGATTTCGGTCAAATGATCTCTGCAAAGCACGATTATATTTAGTTATATTTAGAGGTTTATATTTAGTTAGCAAATCAGTAATATAAACAGGCGCCTGGCCATGCAAAGCCTTGAAAGTAATTATTAGTATCTTAAAAACAATCCTTGATCTCACCGGCAACCAGTGAAGATTACGAAACACAGGGGAGATACAGATATGCTCCGATTTTTTAACCCCTGTAACAAGTCTAGCAGCTGTATTTTGAATTCGCTGTAACTTGCTCAATTCAGCTTCTTGGAAACCATATAGGATGCTATTACAGCTGTCAAGTTTTGATGTTATAAATGCATGCACCAACTTCTCTCAGTCCTTTTTACTCAAATATTTCCTGATCTTGTCGATATTTCTGATAGCAAAAGATTTACAAATGTTATTTACATGAGTATTTAATTTTAGATGTCTATCAACAGCAACACCGAGATCACGTGCAACCGGAGCCGGTTGGATTATCACATCATTGACACATATTTCTGGCATTGGTTCACAATGCATTAAACGTGATGATATATCATATGGACAATCTCGGTTTTACTTGGATTGCATATAAGACCATTCATAGTACACCAGTTGGTGATGTCCTTAATACACAACTCAAGTTTAGCTAGAGCAGTAGGTCGATCACATGGAGATTTTATAGGCATATACAGCTGTGTGTCATCAGCGTACATTATGCAATCAAGGCCATGGGCTTTGATCACATCTTCCAATGGCGCAAAGAAGAGTGAAAACAGAAGTGGATCCAGTACAGAACCTTGAGATACACCATATATGTATTGCAGTGGTTTGAGGAATGCGTATTCTTCACCATGACTGACTGTACCCGATCAGAAAGGTATGAGTGATACCAGGTTAGTACAGTTCCACTAAACCCATAACGATGTTTAAGTCTCTCCTATAGAACGGTGTAGTCAATGGTGTCGAACGCAGATTATAAGTCCAACACTACTTCCTGATTTTCATCAAGTGCATAAAGGATGTCATTGAAAACATGCAGAACTGCTGTCTCTGTGCTATGAAAAAGTCTATAAGCAGATTGCGTTTTTGCAAGGAGGTTATTCTCAATAAGATTTGTTGTCTGTCTGGCAGCAATCCGCTCTAATACTTTTGACAAGAAAGCCACGTTAGTAATAGGTCTATAGTTAGGAAATTGCTCTTTATCACTAGTAGGCAGTGGCAGTGCTTGTTTACCTTCTGTATCAGTGTGAAAGGCTGAGGTAATGGTTGATTTTGTCTCCTGGTTTTCTCTTGCTTGTAAATTGACAGACTGTCCTGCTTCTAGGATCCTCAGTTCCTTCTGGATAGCATTTCGAAGCTGATCAATTGTCCAGTCTAAGGTCCCATGTTCTCGTGCCAAGTTCTTTCTGAATTCGTTCAGTAGTTTTCCTAATATTATGGGTATTAAGAGATCACCATAGGACTCTTGAATCTTTCCAAGTGATGCAAGACCCCGAATATGGGTTTCCAGGGTGTCATAGAAACCTTGAAAACTATCTAGATGCTCGTTTGGAGTTGGGATATCCAGGAGTGCCTGCAAAATCTATCCTTAAGAAGGGTAACAGCTTGTTCGTAATTGCTGTTAGTGAGAGGAAAACCAGCTATTGCTTTTTATGGATTGCCATGTACGGCTGCATCGAAGGAGTCCCAAAAGGACTGCCAGTTGAGTGAATTGCTACCAGTTACTATTGGTGGTTGTGGTGAATTAGAAGGTGGATCCGCATTGGTCGTATTATTGGTGGGATTTTGATGTGTTGATGTACCAATGTGGAATCATTTGTCCCAACAAGTGAATTAACTGGTGCGGGTGGAGGATTTGATGTTGGGTTTTGGTTTACAGCTAGTGAACTGGGTGTGGACGGTTGACTTAATACTTGCCTGAACTGCGTGGATTGTGGTACTACTACAGGTAAATACAGATAATTCAATGTATTTACGAATGTGGCTATAAGTTTTTCTTCGAGTTCGTAGCATAGTTCCTCGGATTCGAAAATCTCATCTTCTGGGTCTTCGGGTTCTAGAAGTTTAGCTGCTATTTTCTCGTCCAAACCTTTTAACAAATCCATTTTTCTTTCGAGTTGTTCGAGTGAAATTTTGAGCGTAGTCAGCGCCATTTCATCTGCTTGTGCCTCCGACTGCAGTATATCGTTCGCCTTTTTCAACAGTTTGGTGAGGTGTGCTTTGTGCCCTCTTCGTGAAGCTTGTAAGCGTGGTACAGTTCCTCCATCCTGGTCACGGCACAAATGTAAGGAAATCGAATACTTCGAATAGCGGGGTTCGAGGAAAAAAAGGATGAAACCACAAATATATGCAATACTTTATTCACGAAACATGCTCTTTTCTGAGCCCGCGTAAATAGGAATACCGCTGATACGCATTTATATGCATTAATTCTCCACATGTACATACATAATGTCATATTTTAGGCGTGCAAATATATATTTATTCATTGTAATTTGTCCAATATAAGCTAACACTGATCGTGAATCTAGTATGAGTAAAGAAATTACAGAAAGCGTGAAAGAATACTATGGGAAAGTTTTAAAAAGCAGCAAAGATTTGAAGACAAATGCTTGCGTTCAGCAGGGAGTTGTGAACAAAGAAGTCAAAGTTGCTTTGAAATTATGCCATGAAGCAGTACTTTCCAGGTTCGAAAATATTGCTGATTGTTTTAAGAAGATCCAAGCTTCAAGGCTGCTGGTTATTTTGATATCTTTGTGTGAATTCCTGCTGTTAATTCCTTAGGTATTATGGCTGTGGTCTTGTGTTTCCTACGGCAGTTGATGGAGCAAGTGTGTTAGATTTTGGCAGTGGTGCTGGCCGTGACTGCTTTGTATTGAGTAAACTGGTTGGAAAAGATGGCTTTGTGACGGGAATAGATATGACAGAGGAGCAAGTAGGTTCATGATCTATCGTAGAGTGCTCGATACCATATGAGGTAGAGCTTAATATAGGAAAATATCGCTTAAATGTTTGTTTGCTACTCGGAGTTTCACGCTGGATGCGATCTTCATGAAACGCTGGATGCGATCTTCAGGCAAAGATCACATCCAGCGTGAAACTCCGAGTAGCAAACAAACATTTAAGCGATATTTTCATATATATATATATATATATATATATATATATATATATATATATATATATATATATATATATATATATATATATATATATATATATATATATATATATATATATATATATATATATATATATATATATATTAAGGGTGTTTACACGTATAAATATATTTAATGCATATAAATATGTATAGATAAACACATATACATATATATATATATAAATATATTATATATATACACATATAAATATATATATATATAAATATATTATATATATACACATATAAATATATATATATATATAAATATATTATATATATACACATATAAATATATATATTTATATATAAATACACATATAAATATATATAAATATATATACACATAAAAATATATATATATAAATATATATACATATAAATATATATAAAAAAGTAGAGTGCTGCGTAGACAGTGTTTTGAATATATAGCAAAGTGAAAAGGTGGTAAACTGCCAAGAATTTAGTGACGAGATACTGACGTTTCGAGCGGAGCCCTTCATCTTACTCTGATGAAGGGCTCCGCTCGAAACGTCAGTATCTCGTCACTAAATTCTTGGCAGTTTACCACCTTTTCACTTTGCTATATAAATATATATATACTGTATATATATATATTAAAGGTGAAAACACATATAAATTATATATATATATATATATTAAGGGTGTTTACACGAAGGCTGCAATCGTCCTTGTCTACCGTAATATCCTGCCGCACTGACTCTGAGGATTTTTCTTTCTTCTTGTCTTCGTGTGGCAGCTCAGGGTGGAGTGTAGCCTTTGCAGGCATCACTGCGCTCCACTGAACCAAGTTGTTCTAGCTGGGTAGGGATAGATGCGTGGGTGGTTAAGTGGAGTGGTATGTTAGATGCAGCTTGTGGTTGAGGCTTTGAGGGGTGGTAGAGAGGAGATAGATAGAGAAGTAGAGGTCAGTGGTGGTGGTATGCATAGTCTTAAGATCATGTATCGTTACTTTTACTAGGTAAATGTTGCACGAAAATATATTCCCTACCACACAGAACAATTTGGTTACTCAGTGGCTAACGTTGAGTTCAAACTTGGCTACATTGAAAATCTTAAAGAAGCAGGAATTAAAGACAACACTTGTGACTTGATTGTGTGAGTTTTATGTAATTAATTGTGGAAATATTTTAATTTGATTATGTTTCTAAGTTTATGTCATGTTATCTTGGGCATCTTCAATGCTTGTTAGATTATTTGGTGGTGATCACCACTCCTCAATCCCTTCAGTGTCCACCGACCACCATATTGTATAAAAGGATACTTTCTTTCATAAAAAAGTATATACCTCATGTACTTTAAATTTCATAAACGTTTGGTGGGGCTAATGTCCAGTAAAAATTGCTTTGATCTTTGTTGCAGTTAAAAAAGGTAATTAAAAAAGCAATTACAGCTTATGTAGGTACTGTAGGTTAAAAAATTTAGTAAAAACTACAGAGGGATTTGTAAATCTCTGGAATATCAATGTGATTGTTACCTGCATTTTAATTTCTTTGGGAATGCCATGGTTCAAGGAACAGTATACTTTTATGGTCATTTGTCAGGGTGTTAGCCAGAAACGAAAAGTTTTGTCCGTAACGTTAAACGTAAATTGGGAAAGTTTTTTTGACCGATCAAAGTCCTTTATTATTGCTGATATATTTAAAAGTCAGCAGTTCAACAGTTAAAAATAGATGTAGGTTGGGCCGCCATCTATTGTTTTGACCGTGAGAACTGTAAACGAATTTGTTTGAAAAGACTATTTAAAACTCATGGAGACTTTAGTTCGTTCAAATCCAAGCATATCACATCAAGAATTACTTCAAAGCCAAAAAAGTCTATCAACCAAACCAATTTCCAATCAAAACAACAATTCGAACACTTCATTATAAGCTTACGTCACAACTATTGATTTCAAACAACAAAACTTATTGACAAAACGTTAGTCATTCCAAGCTCAACCGGGAAGCGCAGTAGATTTGTAATAGAATACCGTCGTTTGCATCTAGGAAAAAACCCTTAACTTTGTATAAAAACATTATCATCGCTTTTCTTAGCGCTAATTAAGTTGATGACGTGTTTCTCCTTAGATGTAAACAACGCGTACCGTAGCTTCGTTTTGTACATTTCATTTCCGGTGAATGAACACGGAATGCACATCGATTACACTTTGTTTTGTACAATTCATTTAAGTGAATACACACCGAATATGAATTGAAAGTCTCGATACATTTTGAGAAAATAGTTAATGGGGAAAAAGTATTCTGTAAATAATACGTTCTTTGAATGATATAATAGTATTAAATCAAACGCAATACACTTTCTCAGTAGACCAGTTGGGAAAGCCCCTTAGCTACTTCAATTGGGAAGAGTCCGTCAAACGGACGCTATATGGGCTAGCTAACACCCTGTTTGTTGCCTTGTCAATAATCCTAGTGTTTTCAAAATTTATATTGTGTTTTGTCCACTAGTATGCTGGGCTATTTCCAAAACTCAACTTGGATAAACTCAATAAATGTCTGGCATTGTAACTTTGTTTATATCGGACAATTAACAGACGCAGCTTTTAGAACCCAAGTTAGCTAGAACACATAAACATTACAAAAACTTGAAAATAGCCCATCATACTAGTGGAGAAAACCACAATATGGATTTTTAAAACACTAGGATTATTGACAATTATTATTGATATTGCCATAAAAAAAATGTTCCTTGAAGCATGGCATTCCCAAAAAAATTCAAATGCAGGCAATGGTCACATTGATATTCCTACAAATCCTCATAGTTTTTGCTGATTTACATTTTCAAGGCTCAAAATAAGCGCCGATCAATGATCGGCAAGAAATTTTTTATGATCGGCGGAAAAGCAGGGTTGGCGATGATGTTGATAGGTTCAGTTAAAAGACAAATAAACATTTTGGAATTTTTGAAGTGCTTGTTGTTTTTATTACGGACACAAATTAATATCGACATCGTTGTTTAATTTTCGCTCAATGCAGCGTTTTGTTGTGAATGCAAGAATCCCGATCCCACACATGTACAGACCAATTGAAAGTACATTGCAATTACACCATCATTAAATGACGGTTTGCACACTTTGATTATTGTTTTAGGATTCATATTACAATTTATGCGAAGCGATTTCTGATGCATCGTCGTAACGGCTTATAGTCTGAACGAGGGTGAGATTTTCAGCAGTGGTTTTTCACTGTATAATGTATTATCTTTTAGAGAAATCAAAAGGCATTTCAAGAAGAAATAAAATTATCTCAGTCGTCACATCTAGAATCAAAAGAGTGTGAAAATATATTGTGACCGCAATTTTAAGTAGTGACAGTCAGGTCATAGTGTAGTGAACTTAGGAAAACGTTCCCGATCGGCCAGATTTTCATTTGATCGGCGGAAAATCATGACTGCGATCACAATGATCAGGAGCTTTGGGAAAGTTATTTCGAGCATTGCATTTTTTGTGCGTACCGCTGATCAATCGGCGTGAAACTTGGAGTAGCAGCGAACATTTTCTAAGTTTTCACCTTAAATCTATATATACTGTATATATATTATAATATATTATAATATATATATATATATATATATATATATATATATATATATATATATATATATATATATATATATATATATATATATATATATATATATATATATATATATATATATATATATATATATATATATATATATATATATATATATATATATATATATATATATATATATATATATATATATATATATAGATATATATACACTATATATATATATTATATATATATATATATATATATATATATATATATATATTATATATATATATATATATATATATATATAAAAGAATCAAATACTCAATACTCAATCAAATGGAACATAATCAAGCGATGCAAACCCTACTCTAATTTAACAAAACGTTGTAACTTATGCCTTTATGAAAAATTTAGAATTATTTGTCACCCCAAATTATGTTCACTCAACAGCAGAAACGAACTTATATCAACTTGCAGGCATAGAAAAAAACATTTACTGTGCAACTATTAGCTAATTAATATGCACCGCAACTTCACAAACGTCATACATAATTAATCCGTCTTGTAGATCAATACAATATCAAGTCTCCGCTTTGTAACACCAGTCGCAATGCTCACCTGATGAGTGTGGTAAGCTAATATAGCTTTCCATACGAAACAGATCTGTAGTGAAATAAAGTTTAAATGAAGTAACCAAACTTCGTCTTTTTTATTCTTACTCTATATATATATATATATATATATATACACTTATATACACTGTATATATATATATATATAGTAAGAATGTTGAATTTTAAAAAGAACAGGCAGACCAAAACGATGATGCTCCTAGCAGAAGGATCCACAAACATGGATGCAGGTTATGCTCTTGGATGATATTTATATATGAATTGAAGAGAATGACAAAGAGCAAGAAAACTTCTCACCAGTCCAAATGAATTTTTAAAATATTTCGAACATTCGTTCTTCTTCAGTTAAAATATAAAAATGATATATGGCACAAAGTGCCCTATACATGTATATACATAATATATAATAACAATTTACATAAATTTACTTAAAAATGATCCTAGTAATAATTAACATGACATGTATTTAATGCGTTTCTTTGAACGGTATTCGCATCTTTTGTTTAGCCCTAATGGCTGTAAAGTACGCAATTGTGCTGTCCAATAAGCCTCTCTGGCTAATAGAAGTTCTTCAACATTGTCTTTATTTAAAATAGCTTCAATTACTATAAACTCAAAATCCCCGAAGACATGAGGAGTTTTATTAAAATGTGTGGCAACCTCACAGGTATTTTTACCGGTAACCATTGCCGATTTATGATTGCGAAATCGAACTTTAAACTTGTTATTAGTGGATCCCACATACTGCAATTTGCATTTCTTACAAGAAACTAAATATATCACCCCAGAGGAAGTACAAGAAAGCGCCTGCTTCATCTTATAAAAGCGGCCTGTGGCATAACTGGTAACATTTTCAGCTTCTGCCAAATAATTTTTACATAGGTCACATTTCTTTATACATTTAAAACATCCTAACTTAACCGAGTCATCTCCAGTATCGTAGGCCCTTTCCCTAAACTTAGAAGGCGCTAATATATCCTTCAAATTCTTCGTTCTCCTATAGGCAGGTATGATGGACTTAGGCGGAAATATATCTCTTAACAACGGCGACGATTCTAATAAATTCACGTTTCTCTTAATAATTTTACTGATGTCTGGAAGTCTGGGGTTATAATCTAATACTAACGGAAACGTGCGTCTCTTGCGCTTCCTCTTGGGTTTCAAAATTTCAGTCCTATCTTTCCGCATGGCCTTTTCAAATTGTTTATCTATACCAATTCATTATCATAATTTTGCTGTTTTAAATACGATTTGTACTCAATGCAAGCTTTCTCCAAATATTCGTTGGTAGAACAATTCCGCTTAATTCTCAAGGCAACTCCATAAGGGATGGCCTTCTTGCAATGGTAAGGATGCGAGCTCGAAAATGGCAAATATAAATGACTGTCGGTGGGTTTGGCATAAATATCAGTGACCTGCACATAACCATTTTGGAGATGCAAGGTGAGATCAAGGACATTAAGACTCTCACCTGAATAAACCAATTCAAACTTAATGGTAGGGTACAGCGAATTTATATATTCCGTAAATTTCAAGAGCTTATCTAACCCTTGTGTCCAAACATCAAAAATATCATTTCTGTACCTCCACCAAAGGTTAGGTTTTAAATCTCCTCCAAATCTGGCCTTGTCATCAATGGTACCCATGGCCAAATCAGCGTAACTGCATGCATTTTTAGGCCCCATGGCTGTACCGTGTTGTTGTATTGACTTTCAGCCAATTGATGTCCAACGGAATTGGGCAAAACGATGGTCCTTTGGTCAATACGCTTCTGCTTCAGTAAAATTATGTGAAACCAAATTAATGGGATTCAAATTCAAACGGCTTTCTTCTGGTCTGGCATTATCTAGATGATTTTGTTCAATTTCACCAACTACAGGACTGATTCTAACTTTCTTTGGCCTCCGAAATCTCCTGTTACCACGCTTTGACACATTATTTCTCAACGGTTGTTCCAATCGTACAGGGATGGTCTTGGACAATTTAATTCTTTCTCTCCGGCGAAGTTTTCGAAGCGCAAGAGACGCACGTTTCCGTTAGTATTAGATTATAACCCCAGACTTCCAGACATCAGTAAAATTATTAAGAGAAACGTGAATTTATTAGAATCGTCGCCGTTGTTAAGAGATATATTTCCGCCTAAGTCCATCATACCTGCCTATAGGAGAACGAAGAATTTGAAGGATATATTAGCGCCTTCTAAGTTTAGGGAAAGGGCCTACGATACTGGAGATCACTCGGTTAAGTTAGGATGTTTTAAATGTATAAAGAAATGTGACCTATGTAAAAATTATTTGGCAGAAGCTGAAAATGTTACCAGTTATACCACAGGCCGCTTTTATAAGATGAAGCAGGCGCTTTCTTGTACTTCCTCTGGGGTGATATATTTAGTTTCTTGTAAGAAATGCAAATTGCAGTATGTGGGATCCACTAATAACCAGTTTAAAGTTCGATTTCGCAATCATAAATCGGCAATGGTTACCGGTAAAAATACCTGTGAGGTTGCCACACATTTTAATAAAACTCCTCATGTCTTCGGGGATTTTGAGTTTATAGTAATTGAAGCTATTTTAAATAAAGACAATGTTGAAGAACTTCTATTAGCCAGAGAGGCTTATTGGACAGCACAATTGCGTACTTTACAGCATTAGGGCTAAACAAAAGATGCGAATACCGTTCAAAGAAACGCATTAAATACATGTCATGTTAATTATTACTAGGATCATTTTTAAGTAAATTTATGTAAATTTTTATTATATATTATGTATATATAGGGCACGTTGTGCCATATATCATTTTTATATTTTAACTGAAGAAGAACGAATGTTCGAAATATTTTAAAAATTTATTTGGACTGGTGAGAAGTTTTCTTGCTCTTTGTCATTCTCTTCAATTCATATATATATATATAATCTTTACTTAAAACAGTTCGTTGTTACTCAGAGTTTCACGCCGAGAGACGATCTTCAGACAACTGTTGAGATTCTGGTTTAACTATTCTTTTATAGATACTCATACGTCACGGTGTCACTAATGGTGATGATGTCATCTACTGATATTGGAGCGCTTATATATATATATATATATATATATATATATATAAAACCGCGCAGGAGGTCTATATCAGATTTAAAACCCGAGGCGATAGCCGAGTTGCGTTCATTGCAGGCGTAGTAATTTTGAAAATTAATATTATCTCTGCCAGGGCTGCATAAAATATTTTATTTTCTGGGACCACAAAGCCAACAAAAATATTTTCTGCAAGCAAATTCTGGGAATCTTATGTTTTTACTTAAATATGAAGTGATAAACTGATTTGTATGAACTATCAAATATGTATCAATTTTACAGGTTTTTATTTTACAGGGGTTGGTAAAAAAAGTAACTAGCCTGCTATGTAAATGACATACCTTGTTCTTTGTCATCCCATACGATAAAGTGTTAATAAAAGTTTTGTACGTACTGGTGCAGCTTTGAATACTAGTCGATGAAACTGGTGATTTTAAGTCATTGGTTTAAAAGATTACATGCATTTAGAGAGTTGTTATCTAGATTCAAGATGGTGGTTTTCAGGCCGAAATTCATCAAACATTGTTTAAATAATTTGTATAGTGAGTGTTTTTAATTTTTATAGCTTTTCCAGAAATAAACTGGGAGACGAGGTTTTTAGATTTCTGTAAAACCTGAAGGGACAGACTGATGTGACACTGCTAGTTATTACAGATTTTTACATGTCAGAAATCAGGGAGTCAGAAATCAAACTACTGTTACTCTTGGCTCATAGACCCAGTTAGCAAAACAACTGCATTTGCATAGAACTGTATGGAAATGGTCTAGTGAAATGTTACAATAACTCCACAGTTGGACCGTTTATACGATTTTTCTCAGTAAATTCGAGACATTGAACATTTTTTAGGTGAATAAGAAACCATTTTGGCATATTTCTTGTTCAAAATCGCCATCATTGGATCCATAGCCGTAGGAAGATTGATAATTAGGGGGGCTCATATTTATATATTCGTGTTCAAACTTCAAAAACCGTAAAAACAATCAATTTCAAAAGAAGTGAATAATGCAGAACACGAATATATGAATATGAGCCCCCCTAATTATCGATCTTCCTACGGCTATGATTGGATCTAGATTTAAAAACTCTGAATGCATATCATCTTCTAACCAATGACCTAAAATCACCAGTTTCATTAACTAAAATTCAATGCTGCCCAAGTACGTAGAAAAACATAACTTTTATTAACACTTTATTAACATAAACTTTTATTAACAACAAAGAACCAGGTATGTCATTTTACATAGGGGCTACTTTTTTTACCACATACCATTTTCCATGCAAAATATTGTGGAATGTACGTTATAAATTTAGTGTAAATGCAGATTGCAGAAGTCCTTTGGCTGTGTACGGCAATGTATTTTTTGAGTTAGAAATTAACAATCGTAAGACGTTTTGCACCAACATAATTTAACCCAAGCATTTACATTTTAATGAATGATGATAGTGACCACTAAAATGGTGGGAACTGGAAACTGCATGTCTGCAGTTTAAGATTGTAGATTCTTATCAATTTCATATATCTGTTATAAATATCATCTTAATGGATGAAAGTTCATGAGAAGGGCAGAAGGCTGTTGTGTATTGGAACATGTTGCTTAGATTTTTTACTAGTTATTACATGGTAATAAATCACCGCACTCATAGACTTTTTAATCCAGATAGTTGTTAAATGAGTTGTATTCAAATATAACTGGAGTGGTATTTTCAGAAGTACTGTAGCTATGTAATACACTAGATGAAATCAACTATAAATACCACATCGAGGATTTCGTCTTAATATCTGCTGTAAGTGCCGTCTGCCTGTCTTTGAACATAATATCACCTGCATCAGGCTAAAGTGCTGCCTGGTGCATGTACTGGTATATTGGAAACTTGTGTTACTTGCATGTTGCAAACATCACTATAGTTCACTACCTACAGCAGTACAACTTATTATTATTCACTTATGTATTTTTTTCTCATTTTCTTCCATTCTGTTTTCCCTTTATTTCTTTCTATTTACTTTGTTTTGAGACTTTTTAGTTTTACCTCCCATTTTTTTTCTGCCAACTTCAAAAATTTTCTGGGACCAATGGTCCCGTGGTCCGCTAGATTATGCAGCCCTGATCTCTGCCGTCAAAAACGAGGGAGAAATTTCGAGCGGGTCTATATCAGATATATAGACCCGACACGGATAGTGATTTTCCTTTGACTTTGTGTTTTGCTTATGAATTAATGATTAGGTTTAGAAATATATATATATATATATATATAGAAAGGATTTATGGTGAAGGAAAATTTCGAGTGTTGGAATACATACATTTTAAGACCAAACCGGGACCAGTTGCGAAAAATGCAACTTTAAGGCCTTGCGGCTGGAATTGAACCATATATACAGAACTCGTGACTAAGGCTCTCGGCAACGGCTTCCGTAGCTCTGTGGTCAGAGCACTGCACTAGCATCGCAGGGTCGCGGGTTCAATTCCAGCCGGAAGGCCTTGAAGTTGCATTTTTCGCAACTGGTCCCGGTTTGGTCTTAAAATGTATGTATTCCAACACTCGAAATTTTCCCTCACCATAAATCCTTTCAACATGTAGTTTGATCGAGTGAAAATGCCAATATATATACATATAATATATATATATACAGGTATATATATATATATATATATATATATATATATATATATATATATATATATATATATATATATATATATATATATATATATATATATATATATATATATATATATATATATATATATATATATATATATATATATATATATATATATATATATATATATATATATATATATATATATATATATATACCGTATTACAACTATAAGTGAAAGTGGGAGCTACAGTATTACAGCTATAAGTGAATGTGGGAGTTTGGAGCAGACTGGGAAACCTTTCCTGAGAATTTGAGCTTGATGATCGTTCATGTATGATATTTTCTTAGGTCAAACTGCGTCATAAATCTTTCACCTGATAAGCCAGCTGTGTTTAAAGAAGCTTTCAGAGTTTTAAAGGTAAGAACAGCATGGAAAATGTAGTTTGATTTTAGTCAAAAGTTTCTTCGCGGAACTATATAAAGCGAACATAGCCTCGACACAGTGGATGTCCTTCTGATCTAGATGAATGTCTGTCCAGTTTTATGACGTTTTGTGACGTAGGTTTCAGTTTATGATATTCTAGAAGGGTATCCCTGTACGGTCGTTTGTTCGATTTGAAATATGACCGCTCGACCACCAGATAAGTCGTTCAATTCAGAAATATTACAAACGTGAAGTTCTATTTGGCAAAAGTGTCGCTTGAATTGAAAATTTATAACTTTGCGAGGCAGCTTGCTCGTTTCGGGTAAATGTTCGAATTAGATGTATGGCGTTCAAATGGTCATATTGAATTTTGACATTATAAACGCGCCATATGATTACCGTATGTTATTTTAATATTACAAGGCTATATGAGCGCCCTCGTGATTGCCTTAGCTTGATACGTGGTTTAGATTCTATATTCTATTTATTTGATCCTCTCTGCAGAAAATTTCTAGCATCATTCTGTTGGCATGCCTGATCCTGAACACTGCTTCAACCTCGTACCCACTGCTCCTGTGTCAGTCCAGAGGCAGCATTTCACTTCTGATAATTGAACTCCTAGTTTTATAAATATTCTACAGTACTCTAACAGAAATTCAGCTTTTACTTTCCACTTTCCATCCACTACATTTAGGAAGGTGGTGAGTTGTATTTCAGTGACATCTACGCCGATAGAGATTTGCCAGACGACGTAAAAAGCCACAAGGAACTTTGGGGTGAGTGCCTACTGCCTACCTCTACATGTACTGTATGTCTGTATACAGTTTGAAATACTGACGTTTCGAGCGGAGCCCTTCATCAGAGTAAGACGAGATGAAATAAAATAAATAAAGCTTGTATATATGCCAAAATCTCGGCAGTTTACAACCTTTTATGCACTTTGCTATATTAATATATCCAAAACACTGCCTACAGGTACGCAGCACTCTTACTACTTTTTGACTACTCTCAAATATATGCTGTATGTGTGGGTTTTTACTTTTTTATATATTTACAGTTTGGTTTTTCCTGAGGAAATTTGATCAATAATCATTTTGTTTTCATTTAGTTTTGTCTTCATGCCTCTTTCGTAGCTGGGATTGATTTTAGCGCCTATCAAACAGACCACCCCTGTTTAGAAAACAAATTGTTCAATTCCTAAACTTTCTTTGTATTTTGCTGTTGAATCACTATGAAATGTCTTTACATCAATCCCTAGATTGACATCACTTCTTGTAAATACTTAACATTTAGCAGTAGAAAAAGACATGAAGATGAAACTATACATGTAGCTGATGATGATGTTGATGCGAAATAGCATATTCCGTATATAAAATGATGTTGACAACGTAAACCTAACAGATCGCATCGTTTTAACCGTTTAGAACGAAGTCGGACACGCTAATATATATTGAAGTTTCGAAAATCGTAACACGTTAAACATCTAATAGACTAATAGTAATAAATAAAGAAAGAAACTCTGATTCCTGTCATGATATTGCTTTAATCACCACGACAGATAATATTAAGCAATTTTCACCAGAAAGTGCCAAAGATTATAAATATATAAAACACAAAAATATGCACAATAGATATAGTTTGACGCTTCTCTGGCTTTAAAAAGTTTTTTGAACGTAACTTTAAAAGTTACTGTCCATAACCCAACGTTTCGACACTTCAATCTTCCTATCAAACAGACCACCCCTGTTTAGAAAACAAATTGTTCAATTCCTAAACTTTCTTTGTATTTTGCTGTTGAATCACTATGAAATGTCTTTACATCAATCCCTAGATTGACATCACTTCTTGTAAATACTTAACATTTAGCAGTAGAAAAAGACATGAAGATGAAACTATACATGTAGCTGATGATGATGTTGATGCGAAATAGCATATTCCGTATATAAAATGATGTTGACAACGTAAACCTAACAGATCGCATCGTTTTAACCGTTTAGAACGAAGTCGGACACGCTAATATATATTGAAGTTTCGAAAATCGTAACACGTTAAACATCTAATAGACTAATAGTAATAAATAAAGAAAGAAACTCTGATTCCTGTCATGATATTGCTTTAATCACCACGACAGATAATATTAAGCAATTTTCACCAGAAAGTGCCAAAGATTATAAATATATAAAACACAAAAATATGCACAATAGATATAGTTTGACGCTTCTCTGGCTTTAAAAAGTTTTTTGAACGTAACTTTAAAAGTTACTGTCCATAACCCAACGTTTCGACACTTCAATCTAGCCGTCTTCGTCAGGGGTGATCGTTGTAAAGTTAGGATCCCTATTTTATTAACAGATGTAAAATATACACAATAGTAAACCAAGTCTGTCTCTTTCATGACAGGTGAATGTTTGGCTGGTGCTCTGTATTGGAAGTCATTTGTAGATTTAGCAAAAGAAATTGGTTTCTCTGGTCCATACCTACTTACAAGTCGAAACATTGTTTGTGACAATGATAAGCTCAAACCGTTCCTGGGTAAGGCAGATAATTCAGTCATATTTGTTACAGTATGAAGATTAGAGTTGCAACTTTTGCTTTCATTTGACCATCAACTCTGGATATAGCCTCGGAACTACAGAGCATATCCAGGTTACTCTGGATAATCTTTTGTACTCTTGTGATGATCAGTCAATATTCATGAATTCTTATCTTGATGTGATAGTTTAAAGTGCCTATACAGTATTTTCAGTTTTTAGTTTTTTAAACAGAGGACGAAAAACCAGTTAATAAGTTCTTTTACAGTTTTTGAATTGGTCCATTCGTTTCCAAGATATTTCTCTTTTTTTGATATGCTAATGAGGTAGATGATGATGTCATTTAAAGGGATATGGCAATATAAATTAACTTTGTCTCATTTGAAAGAACTCGTAAAATGCTATAAGAAGACCTTTTACAATTTTTCTGTATCTTTCTTGGTTTTTGAAATATTACAGATAATTATGACAAAAGACAGTCTACAATCCGCCATCTTGTTGTAATATTTGACCTAATTAACTAGGAAATTGGTGACGTCACAAGCAGGGTAAACCTGATGAAACTACTCCATAGGTGACCGAATTTCCGCGGAAGGCTTTTTAAAATGTTGTGGGCCAATTGAAAATGGAAATAGTGCAACATAATCGGGTTTCTGGCTCATAATGTCGTAAGGTTGGCAAGATAAAAATTTCACTTTACCCTACTTGTGACGTCACATGCATATCGAAAATAATTCCAAGATGGCGGACAGCACGCTGTCTTTTGTCAAATTATTTCGAAAACCAAAAAAGATAAGGGAAAATTGTAACAGGTCTTGTTATACTATTTCATGAGTTCTTTCAAATGAGACAAAGTTAATTTATATTGCCATATCCCTTTAAGTCAAACAACATTCTGTCAAATCTAAAAGTCCTGTACTTCTTCAAAAGTATCCACTGAAATTACTTCGAACTTTGCATGTTCATACATACCACTAAAACAAAGAGCATTGTCACCATGGTAATACAATCGAATGCAAAATGATTCGTTTTCTCTAATGTGCAGAACATTTTGAGATTGGCGAATTTCGGAGAACGTTTTCACAAAATTTATCAATAAAGGATCGAAGTTTGAAATTGCCAACGTTGCTTGCTATAACAAAAAACAAAATATTCTACTATGGAACTAAAAGGCCTAGGAACTAATCTGTTACTATGGTGATAATATAACTTAATTCATGCTCTTTGGTTTTGTGGTATGTATGATCATGTAAAGTTCCAAGTAATTTCAGTGGATACTTTTGAAGATATACAGGACTTTTGGATTTGACAGATTTGACCTCATTAGCATATCACAAAAAGAGAAATATCTTGGAAACGAATGGAACAATTTAAAAACTGTAAAAAAATTTATCAACTAGTTTTTCGTCATCTGTTTGAAAAACTAAAAACTGAAAAGGCTGTATAGGAACTTTAAACACTAGTAAGAGTTCTTTCTCAGCTGATTTCAATGAAACCATTGAGAAGCGAGTTTGAAAAGCAACCCAACATGAAAGTTGGCAATATTTAATACTGTATGTAAAATCTTCCTCTGATTTCAAGATTTTCTTTGTTTTGAATTCTGAATTATTAATGAGTTTGAGAGTTAATCTTCAAGGCAACATTTGTTGGTTGGATAGACCTTTATGGCAACTAAGCTATACATGTACATGTATTAAAGTGGTACTACGATGGGTCGCCTATCCAAATTTTGAGTTTATTTAGAAGTACTTTTGAAATGAGGACAAATATCGTTCTCGCTTAGTCAATATCTCATCTTATTCTAGAGATATCCAGGTCTTTGAAACATGCAAATGAGACAAATTGACATGTACTCTCACAAATTTCCAAAAAGACAAATATCTCCGGAAATAATTGGTAGATTGTATAGAAGCGTTCCAGGTGTATGCTTATACGAATGGTACACGGTACTGTGTACAGAAATTGCTTGATATTATCCTCAGAATTGAGAATTTTATTGAGTTCGTATAAGTAAATGACGTCATAAGGTACATTTGCATATTCGTAAAACATGAATATGTTTGGAACAAGATGATATATTGACAAAGCGAGAACGCTATTCTTCTTCATTTCAAAAGTACTTCTAAATAAAATCTAAATAAGATAGACGATTTTCCATCATAGTGCCACTTTAAAGGATATATGAAGTGAAAAATAACGGAAACTTTCTTATTTGAAAGAACTTTTAAAATTATAAAAATTGGGCAAAGCAGCTTTCTCATATCTTACATACTTCACTCCTGAGATATTCAGATCTGTGTGCTACTGCTATGTAAATAACGGCCACTGCATACGTCACACTGTATATGGGAGAATGTTGTTTATCTTTGTGATTATTCAATTAAATTACTTGAAACTTTGTCTGGGAGGTCTTGGGATATACAGTATACATTGTATGCTCATGTGCACAGATAACCTCAATTATATTCCTGATTTTACCGGCATGTAGTAAAAGACGGAACATCTGAGCTTGACAACATGGCCGAAGGCTACAGTTGGTAAGTATTATTTAATTATGCGAACAAATCCTAAATAATCCTGGATAATTTTATCCATCCGTTTTATTAAAACTATTTTACTATTACTAGGGACAATCCTCTTGTTAGCGTTTCCAGGTAAATACAATTTTTATGATTATTTGACGCGCATTTCTGGCTTTTTGCTTGTTGTAAAAATTCACAATTGTATCTGTTGTTAAAGTGCCCCTAACCTCAAAATTTTTTATTGTCTTATTTAGAAGAACTTTTAAAATGATAAAGTAACATCTTTTGAAGATTTTCACTTAGCTTTAAGTTTGTTTGATATGCAAATATCTGGAATTTCGTCACACATGCATATAATGAGTTATCAGAGAATGTTATATATCTTTGCGTTCCTGAAATAAAAACACTAAAGTGTGAATAACAGTATAACACGTGTGTGCGTTTCTCCCACAACACCAAACGTCTTGATTTTAAAGGATTTCGTTCGAGAATGAAAGAGATATACACATTTCTCCAATAAGTCATTATGCATGTGTGACGAAATTCCAGACATTTGCATATCAAACAAACTGATATATCTCAAAAAGAAAGCAAAGAAACGAAAATCTTCAAAAGAAGTTACTTTATCATTTTAAAAGTTCTTCCAAACAAGACAATAAAACATTTTGAGGTTATGGGCACTTTAAAGACACTAGAACATGTTCTTCTTTGTTTATTTGTATAGTTGTGATTCATCTACTGCCGAAGCTGACAAAAAATTCGATGTCCTGGTACGCCTATGGTTTTGTTTACAGACCGTCAGACTATAAAGTTCTAACATATTTAACAATTCCTTTACACTTATGTGGCTTTTCTCGAAGCCAGGACATCGATTTTTTGTCAGCTTCGTCAGTGGATGAATCACAACTACAAACATACATGTACAAACATGAACATGTTCTAGTATCTTTAACAACAGATACAATTGCGAATTTTTTACAAAAGCCAGAAATGCGCGTCAAATAATCATAAAAATTGTATTTACCTGGAAACGACAACAAGAAGATTGTCCCTAGTAATAGTAAAATAGTTTTAATAAAACGGATGGATCAAATTATCCAGGATTCTTTAGGATTTAGTTACATAAATAATACTTACCAACTGTAGCCTTCGGCCATGTTGGTGATGTTGCCAAACTCAGATGTTCCGGTATTCCGTCTTTTACTACATGCCGATTTTACCAGGGAAATTACAGTTACGGGTTAGACATTAGACAATGTCCAACCAAATTTTTCAAATGTCAGAACAAAACCAAATTTTAACCATACATATTAATTGTCTATCCAGATAAAATATACCATATACTTTATGACGTTGAAGGAGAACTCTTCTTTTTGGCAAAGAAAGTTTGATTTCCTGGTTTCAATCGTATATGTTTGAAGTACAAACAATCTATAACACGCGTTAAACAGACTGCCATGGAAACCTGCTTATCATGAACTGTATAAACATGAAAAAGGTTGATGAAGTACTGTTAAGTATAGTTATAATACTTTTATGTCTGACCAAAATGGGGAATTGGTCAGATGTCCTGCCAAGAAAAAATATTTATTTGCAGCCCTGTTTTAGTAAAGTCATTATACAGTATTATGTATGCAGTGGTGTCATGTGCATGGCGAATAAACCTCCACCACTAAAGTTATAAAATGGACAAAAGAACGAAAAGTGAGTTTCATGTAGTATGGGAGAGCTGTAAAGACCAATCTTTATATTTTCAAAAGGTCTAGCTTCAAATAAAAGAGTTTCTTCCTAACTTATTTTCAACTTCATTATATCCTTTAAAGGTCAACTATACCTTTTGAGGTTCTATTTTCCTGCGAAAGAGATATCATCTAACTTTGTAAAAGTGAAGATAAAAATGAATTTCATGATATAGCGCAGGATTTATTGAGGAGTATTTCTTCGAATCACTGAGAGAATGAGAAGAATGGCACTATTACCGGTATGACGTCATAGTGTCATACTGGTAATAGATTTATTGAACAAAATAATATTCCAGCGCTTGATATTTGGTTTGTCACTTATCACTCACCCAAGAGTAAACAGTATTCCAAATTTCACTAAAATAAAACCAAAATATACAATATTTTCTCGCCGTATGACATCATTATGACATCACTTACCGGTAGTACCAGGCTTTCTTCCGACGCGGTCGTTGTTCAACTAAGTTTAGCAAAAGGCCTGAAAACTCGATCTTTAACAGATCATAAAAGTAGAACCGAGTAACCAATTTCAATGATTTATTCGGTTTTGAATTGAACTTTTCGAATTCTAACGAAAAATAGAATAACCTCAAAAGGTATAGTTGACCTTTAATCCTTTAAGCCTGAGGAGTGATCATGAGCACCAACATTATCTTCTCTAATAATGTCAATGTTTAACCAAGTATAGAGATTAGAGGTAATGAGAATAAAGGAAATATCGCTTTATAAAACGTACTGACTATGGTGAATGGTAATAAGTTCTGAAATCTAAAATGCTTATTTACAAACACATTTACCAAAACTAATAATGGCGTAATGTTGGAGCCTATTTATTTTAAGCCTATATATTTCTCAAATCTTTAAACACTTCTTCTAAGAACTCATTTCTTTTTCTCACCCTTTGCTCCAATATTACGCCATTATTAGTTTTTGGTAAATGTGTTTATAAATAAGCAGTTTAGATTTCAGAACGTTCTGAACTTATTACCATTCAGCGTGGTTAGTACGTTTTACAAAGCGATATTTAAATTTGTCACCACGACAAGTCACTATTTTATTAAATAAAGGAAACGATCACCAAAGGTGAACTCAAACTTGTTTTAAAACAACTTCTCCCAACTAGTACTATAAGAAATGCTTGGAGACCAATAAGGAGAATGTCTATGTTGATACTTAGGAGTAAGGGGTTTACTTTAAATTTGATCATGATGCTTTTTTGCTCAGGTAACTCAAAGTTTGTATCAGCAACATACAGGTTGTTTAAAGCAAGCAAGAAGCCAGAAAAGAACTATAATTACTCTGTGAAATATAAAGGTTGGTTATAATGGTATTAACAATTCAAGGATTAAACAACCGTTCAATAATATTGAAATCCGTTAGATATAATATGAAAAGAGAAATAAGAGAACTTCAATATGTCGAAAAATACTGTAGGTAAGAGTACTTAATACGTATTTTCAGACAACGTTTTGGACGGTGTGTCCTCTTCAGGTCAGATGATGAAGGACACATTGTCTGACCACATTGTCCAAAACGTTGTCTATGAAAATATGCAATAAGTACTCTTACTTAAAAGAAATGTACGAAATTATCAAATGAATTGAAAATCGACGTTAATCCTGTGTGGGTGTAGAATGTTAAAGTTGAAAATAAACCTGCGCTCACACTGTTTACGTTCGTTATCATCGAAACATATTTTCAGGTTGGTGATGGACAAATCATCTATGGAGTGGCCTACTAAATTAAAATGCTCAGTAACAGGGTAGTCACTAAGGTTTCGTCTGACTGAACTGAGATGTTCTCGAAAACGATCGCCTAATTTTCGTTTATTTTAAAGAGTAAAGGTCGGGTGACACGTGCGATTTTTTTCTCGCGCCGGCAACGGGTCAAATTTCATTGCGATTGCCGGCGCGAGTGATGAAATTGTACGTGTCGCATATCTGGCGCGGTAACACAATTGTAACCCGATGCGTTCGGCAATCGTTGCGGAAAGTTGAAATGTTTGAACTTTCGGCAACGATTGCCGAAAATATCAAATTACCCAGGCATTGTTTCAGCAGGAAACGCAATGATTATTTTAAGCCAGCCAATGAAATTCGCTTTTGTATGGCCAGTGTGCTGTAGCGCAGGCTCGTTTCTTTCTGTTTCTATACATGGACGAGTATTTCTGCTGGCTTGATTGATTCACGCATTACTGTGTCTTTCTTATAAAGCGTTTCAGATAGGTTATCAACTATCTTTTTCAAATGTTCAAAATCTATTCGCATAAATTTCTCAAATCCTGGTGTGTCGTGGGCAGCTAAATCAGGAGGGTCGGCTCCAAATACGTTTTTCTTCTTTTATATCCTCTTCGTCATCCTCTTCCAACAAAAGCATTGCTATATGACCACGAGTTCTTTCTTCGACGCCATGTTGGTGTGATGTTGGCAAAACACTATAGTTCCCTGTTTTTTCATGTTAATAATTCCGACGCGGCTAAGCTATCATTGCTCGTGTAACCACTTCGCTAGCGCGGGCAGCGCAATGAAATTTGACCCGTTGCGTTGCCGGCGCGAGAAAAAAATCGCACGTGTCACCCGACCTTAAGTGTCAGGGTCATGCGCTCACATTCGTATGGCGGCCATTTTGTGGGCCGACTGGCAGTTGTTGAGTTCGCTTTCTAATCCGTCGATATCTTTGCAATCCTTTCATTGAATGTGTTAGTTTGTCAATTTCCAAAGTGAAAATATACTAGACTGAATATTTGTATTGCTATTTGTTGTAAACATCCGTATTGATCCATATGAAAACAATAACAAACACTCGCAATGCATGACCATGACACTCATTCTTTGACAATATAAAAAAGAGAGCATTGTTTATGCAATAAACTAAATTACTATAGTGGTACAGTCAAAATGTCCTTTAATCGGAAAAGAGTAAGATGTGTTGCGTAATAACAATGAGAAATACAATGCTTACCAGCACATAACGTCACGCTCATATTCAAAATGGCGGCGTTTTTACGTGGTTTATTCATCTTTGAAAATGTGTTACAAGCATTTTCGTAGCGCTAAACTACTATATTCCAACTAGCTAAGTCATATACTTCGATATAAAAATAGTTATTTTTGAAGTTCTCTCATTTCTCTTTTTCAAATTATAGCCAGTTCATTTGAGAACTTGAAATCCATTCCCAGTCAACAAATTATTGGGAAAAACACAATGTATACAGTACATTTCTATAATGAATGTGGTACACGTAGCTTGGAATTGACAGACAATACTGATGGACAATCATGAAGTTCAGATGGGAGGAATAAACCATTTTAATTCAAGGCTTAAATAAGAATTCAGGTAGTGACTAGTGAGCCACAAAGTTAGGCTTATGGGCCGCCTCGCGTGCCCCTCCCCCCCCCCCCCCCCCCATTATCACTATGAACGCGGAGGAACCTCTGGCACCCAGGATAATTTTTAGGCAAATCATGAGAATAATTTCCTTTTTCCTCAACATTTTTGACATCCAAAGACGTCCTGCAGACACCCTTGTGCAGGCTTAAGCCTCTATGGAGGTTACATGATGTTACATGGTGTGATAATTATTCAGGATCCATTACCCGGATTTTCAGTCAATAGTAACAACATCTACATTAATTGGAATTCTTAATTTTTACTCTTCTTAAATTAGGTACCATTTCCAATTGTCCAGGAAAATTTGTCTTTGATTCAAAACACAGTTTTGATGTAAGTATATAGCGTGAAATAAGTGAAACTACATGAACGTTTGAGTTGACTTTTCACTTTCAACACCGTCACAATAAAACGCGCACGGTACATGCTTTGCATAACGTTTCGGTTAAATCTGGTTTCCGTATCAGTGCTGATAATTCCTGGTTCACTCGATAAGCAAATTCACATTAGAAGACTATATAAATTGGTTAATAACAACGAGTTTCTCGTCCATTTTTATCTCCTCCATTTCTATCCGTCCATTTTCATCTGTCCATTTTTATCCATCCATTTATTTTATCCCTTCTTGTCCATCCATTTATCCATCCATTTTCCCATCGCAAAGATGGAAAAGTTAGACGAGAAACTCAACTAATATTTACGCTTTATGTTTTATACATTGAGCAATCATCAACGATCAAATAGAAAGAGATCACGAGCGATATAAACTATCATATAAAAAACACAGTGAGCGATCATTGGCTATGATTTAGCGATCGTCAACGATCATATATAGAAACAAATAGTGTGTAAGTGATCAGATCAAATCATATATAAACAAATAGTGAGTGATCATTAGATCAAGTCATATAGAAACAAATAGTAAGTGATCATTAGATCAAGTCATATAGAAACAAATAGTAAGTGATCATTAGATCAAGTCATATAGAAACAAATAGTAAGTGATCATTAGATCAAGTTATATAGAAACAAATAGTAAGTGATCATTAATTCAAGTCATATAGAAACAAATAGTAAGTAATCATTAGATCAAGTCATATAGAAACAAATAGTAAGTGATCATTAATTCAAGTTATATAGAAACAAATAGTAAGTGATCATTAGTTCAAGTCATATAGAAACAAATAGTAAGTAATCATTAGATCAAGTCATATAGAAACAAATAGTAAGTAATCATTAGATCAAGTCATATAGAAACAAATAGTAAGTGATCATTAGTTCAAGTCATATAGAAACAAATAGTAAGTAATCATTAGTTCAAGTCATATATAAACAAATAGTGAGTGATGATTAGATCAAGTCATATAAAAACACATAGTAAGTGATCATTAGTTCGAGTCATATAGAAACAAATAGTAAGTGATCATTAGATCAAGTCATATAGAAACAAATAGTAAGTGATCATTAGATCAAGTCGTATAGAAACAAATAGTAAGTGATCATTAGATCAAGTTATATAGAAACAAATAGTAAGTAATCATTAGATCAAGTTATATAGAAACAAATAGTAAGTGATCATTAGATCAAGTTATATAGAAACAAATAGTAAGTGATCATTAGATCAAGTCATATAGAAACAAATAGTAAGTGATCATTAGTTCGAGTCATATAGAAACAAATAGTGAGTGATCATTAGATCAAGTCATATAGAAACAAATAGTAAGTGATCATTAGATCAAGTTATATAGAAACAAATAGTAAGTAATCATTAGATCAAGTTATATAGAAACAAATAGTAAGTGATCATTAGATCAAGTTATATAGAAACAAATAGTAAGTAATCATTAGATCAAGTTATATAGAAACAAATAGTAAGTGATCATTAGATCAAGTTATATAGAAACAAATAGTAAGTGATCATTAGATCAAGTCATATAGAAACAAATAGTAAGTGATCATTAGTTCGAGTCATATAGAAACAAATAGTGAGTGATCATTAGATCAAGTCATATAGAAACAAATAGTAAGTGATCATTAATTCAAGTCATATAGAAACAAATAGTAAGTAATCATTAGATCAAGTCATATAGAAACAAATAGTAAGTGATCATTAATTCAAGTCATATAGAAACAAATAGTAAGTGATCATTAGATCAAGTCATATAGAAACAAATAGTAAGTAATCATTAGATCAAGTCACATAGAAACAAATAGTAAGTGATCATTAATTCAAGTCATATAGAAACAAATAGTAAGTGATCATTAGATCAAGTCATATAGAAACAAATAGTAAGTGATCATTTGTTCAAGTCATATAGAAACAAATAGTAAGTAATCATTTGTTCAAGTCATATAGAAACAAATAGTAAGTAATCATTTGTTCAAGTCATATAGAAACAAATAGTAAGTAATCATTAGATCAAGTTATATATAAACAAATAGTAAGTAATCATTAGATCAAGTCATATAGAAACAAATAGTAAGTAATCATTAGATCAAGTCATATAGAAACAAATAGTAAGTAATCATTAGATCAAGTCATATAGAAACAAATAGTAAGTGATCATTAGATCAAGTTATATAGAAACAAATAGTAAGTAATCATTAGATCAAGTCATATAGAAACAAATAGTAAGTGATCATTAGTTCAAGTCATATAGAAACAAATAGTAAGTGATCATTAGATCAAGTTATATAGAAACAAATAGTAAGTAATCATTAGATCAAGTCATAGAAACAAATAGTAAGTAATCATTAGATCAAGTCATATATAAACAAATAGTAAGTGATCATTAGATCAAGTCATAGAAACAAATAGTAAGTAATCATTAGATCAAGTCATATATAAACAAATAGTAAGTAATCATTAGATCAAGTCATATAAACAAATAGTGAGTGATCATTAGATCAAGTTATATAGAAACAAATAGTAAGTAATCATTAGATCAAGTCATATAAACAAATAGTAAGTGATCATTAGTTCAAGTCATATAGAAACAAATAGTAAGTGATCATTAGATCAAGTTATATAGAAACAAATAGTAAGTGATCATTAGATCAAGTCATATAGAAACAAATAGTAAGTGATCATTAGATCAAGTCATATATAAACAAATAGTAAGTGATCATTAGATCAAGTTATATAGAAACAAATAGTAAGTAATCATTAGATCAAGTCATATATAAACAAATAGTAAGTGATCATTAGATCAAGTTATATAGAAACAAATAGTAAGTAATCATTAGATCAAGTCATATAGAAACAAATAGTAAGTAATCATTAGATCAAGTCACATAGAAACAAATAGTAAGTGATCATTAATTCAAGTCATATAGAAACAAATAGTAAGTGATCATTAGATCAAGTCATATAGAAACAAATAGTAAGTGATCATTTGTTCAAGTCATATAGAAACAAATAGTAAGTAATCATTTGTTCAAGTCATATAGAAACAAATAGTAAGTAATCATTTGTTCAAGTCATATAGAAACAAATAGTAAGTAATCATTAGATCAAGTTATATATAAACAAATAGTAAGTAATCATTAGATCAAGTCATATAGAAACAAATAGTAAGTAATCATTAGATCAAGTCATATAGAAACAAATAGTAAGTAATCATTAGATCAAGTCATATAGAAACAAATAGTAAGTGATCATTAGATCAAGTTATATAGAAACAAATAGTAAGTAATCATTAGATCAAGTCATATAGAAACAAATAGTAAGTGATCATTAGTTCAAGTCATATAGAAACAAATAGTAAGTGATCATTAGATCAAGTTATATAGAAACAAATAGTAAGTAATCATTAGATCAAGTCATAGAAACAAATAGTAAGTAATCATTAGATCAAGTCATATATAAACAAATAGTAAGTAATCATTAGATCAAGTCATATAAACAAATAGTGAGTGATCATTAGATCAAGTTATATAGAAACAAATAGTAAGTAATCATTAGATCAAGTCATATAAACAAATAGTAAGTGATCATTAGTTCAAGTCATATAGAAACAAATAGTAAGTGATCATTAGATCAAGTTATATAGAAACAAATAGTAAGTAATCATTAGATCAAGTCATATAGAAACAAATAGTAAGTGATCATTAGATCAAGTCATATATAAACAAATAGTAAGTGATCGTTAGATCAAGTTATATAGAAACAAATAGTAAGTAATCATTAGATCAAGTCATATATAAACAAATAGTAAGTGATCATTAGATCAAGTTATATAGAAACAAATAGTAAGTAATCATTAGATCAAGTCATATAGAAACAAATAGTAAGTGATCATTAGATCAAGTCATATAGAAACAAATAGTAAGTGATCATTAGATCAAGTTATATAGAAACAAATAGTAAGTGATCATTAGATCAAGTTATATAGAAACAAATAGTAAGTGATCATTAGATCAAGTTATATAGAAACAAATAGTAAGTGATCATTAGATCAAGTCATATAGAAACAAATAGTAAGTAATCATTAGATCAAGTCATATAGAAACAAATAGTAAGTGATCATTAGATCAAGTCATATAGAAACAAATAGTAAGTAATCATTAGATCAAGTCATATAGAAACAAATAGTAAGTGATCATTAGATCAAGTCATATAGAAACAAATAGTAAGTAATCATTAGATCAAGTTATATAGAAACAAATAGTAAGTAATCATTAGATCAAGTTATATAGAAACATATAGTAAGTAATCATTAGATCAAGTCATATAGAAACAAATAGTGAGTGATCATTAGATCAAGTCATATAGAAACAAATAGTAAGTAATCATTAGATCAAGTTATATAGAAACAAATAGTAAGTAATCATTAGATCAAGTTATATAGAAACATATAGTAAGTAATCATTAGATCAAGTCATATAGAAACAAATAGTGAGTGATCATTAGATCAAGTCATATAGAAACAAATAGTAAGTGATCATTAGTTCAAGTTATATAGAAACAAATAGTGAGTGATCATTAGATCAAGTCATATAGAAACAAATAGTAAGTGATCATTAGATCAAGTTATATAGAAACAAATAAAAAGTGATCATTAGATCAAGTTATATAGAAACAAATAGTAAGTGATCATTAGATCAAGTCATATATAAACAAATAGTAAGTAATCATTAGTTCAAGTCATATAGAAACAAATAGCAAGTGATCATTAGATCAAGTCATATAGAAACAAATAGTAAGTAATCATTAGATCAAGTCATATAGAAACAAATAGTAAGTAATCATTAGATCAAGTTATATAGAAACAAATAGTAAGTGATCATTAGATCAAGTTATATAGAAACAAATAGTAAGTGATCATTAGATCAAGTCATATAGAAACAAATAGTATAAATAGGTAATGTTAAAATACAAATTAAAGAGGGAGAGAGGAACGTATCTCTAATGAAGGACCTTTTCTCAAAACGTTACACCTTTTGTTCACTATTTTGTCATTTAGCGATCGTGAACTATATAAAAACAGATAACGACCTTTCTTTCGCTTTAGTCAAATTTCCAAGATGTTACTTCCGAGATAGCTATGGTACTAAACCACTCACGGTATTCGTCACATTTTCAAATCCAAGAAAATCAATCCACGTGCTGTGCAAACGCGATCACTACTGCCCATGCAGATACCGCTGATCCGTTTGAGTTGGCGATCCAAGATGGAGATGAAGGCTCGTGTTGTAAGAAACTAAAAACCAAATGTTGCTCGTAAAATGAATAAATAATTTTAGCCTGAAACTTTGCTTAAATCTCCCCTTTCTCATTCTGACATTTGTAATTGTTTGTATGCGACACAATTCATTTACACAAAAAAGTAAATTGCATCCATCAAAATGACAAGATCGTAAGGATATCGTATTACGGTGTAGATGGGCGCCTTAAAGTGTGATTTAATATGTTAATATGAATGCAAATTCATATTAACATAATGTGTCTTGTTCGGGAAATTTAAAAGCACAAGTAAAAGCCGGTTTATTGGGCTTTCAGAAAATGTATAGCTTTTGCAACAGTTATGGTTATTTACAGAGATATCAATTGAACAAAGCGGTGGTTCAATTTTCGATGCTTTTCAGCCGGAATGCAGGACAGGAAAGAGTTAAAGTAAAGTTATTTTTGGGTTCCGTCATCTCTAACGATGCAATCAGAAAACTGCAAGATTTTGATTATTCGAGTTCAACGACTCTCGCAAGCGATATTTTCCGATATAACGACGATTGGTTACGGCAAAGTACGAAAGCTGGCGAAGAAGAAAATACCGGATTGAACCACCACCTGTTGAATGTCACAGGTGACCAATGTATCGTCCAAGTGATTTCAAGTGATCATCGTTGAACCAAAGTGCCTCCATTACACTGCATATTAAGACTTTTTTATCTGGTTTGACGAAGGAACAAGGTATGTCTTTACAAAATTTATTCGTGTTTTTGCCATCTTCTTTGTGTTTTTTTTGTTATCTTCTTCGTTTACAAGACACAATGGACACAGACTACGTCATAGTCATATCAAGGTTATTTTCTCACGGGATTCAGAATAAGCTTTACAGAAACAAAAACCCTAACTATAATCCAAATAAAAACTCTAGTCCTAACCCTGAAATAAAGAAATACTACTTCTATATTCTGTATCTAGTACACGAAGAAAGAGCCTGTCTTTTTAGTTTTTATAATAATAATAATAAAGACGTTTTAGGAGCATTATACAATAGTCTCAATTATGCTCTTATAACAATACGTTAAGTTACTTAAGTTTTTAATCACTAGACTGTAATATTATTACTTATTGGATTCCTCTGAGCCCAATATTACAAAATATTTAAGTCGAGAATTCAATATTGGGCGACACAGAAGGTCGAGCCTAATATTGCAAATCGAGACTTAAATATTTTGTAATATTGGGCGAAGATGAACCCAATAGGTGTTTTAGTATATCGAACAAAATATCTTAACACAAAGATGTTTCTTCGCATGACGTAAACAGTATATGTTTTTATCCAATATGTTGCTGTCCTACATTTTGCTGTCCTACATTGTAAAATATTGGACTGTCACGTGATGGTAATAGCGACAATTGATTGGACGATTATATGTGAGGGTATAATGTCTGTATTTTCTAATATATGCATGTCGGCGATTGCTGTAATACAATCTACGCGTATAGCATAATGTTGGAAAAGTATATTTTATAATAGTCGTGAATTGTGCGAAGAAAAGGGACTGTTAGTATATAGAGTTGCAATGCAGTAAATTGAGACTGTGAGAATGATAGTCAAGTACGTTTGCTATGACTTCTATTTAGGTGATAAAATGGTTGGAAGAACGGGTCTCTTTCTTGTTTTTATCGTTTATCTCACGAAAGGTAACATTCTTTTTAAAATATTTTTTATTGGTTCGGTAGCATGTTTGATAGTTTTTAAATAGAGTACTAATATCGTGTTCTTCCATCCTCAATCTTCCAGCAACTAATTTAGAAGATGGTTACACAGTGGAACAAGCGCAACGTAGAGAACCCGTGTCCGAGTATCCAAATCCAGGTACATGTATAACTTTAGCATTGTGTACTTTCGACAAGCTTATCAAGTCCCTGACAGAGTTCGAACTCGTAATCTTCTGATCACTAGTTGACTAGATACCCTAACCATTGAGCTACATGAACTCAGATGGTATAGCAAAGGTTACGATAAGTGAGATGCCCTAACCATTGAGCTATACATGAACTCAAATGGCATAACAAAGGTTACGATCAGTGAGATGCCCTAACCAATGAGCTACCTGGACTCAGATGGCAAAGCAAAGGTTACGATAAGTGAGATGCCCTAACCATCGAGCAACATGGACTCAGATGGTATAGCAAAGGTTACGATCAATGAGATACCCTAACCATTGAGCTACTGCATGGACTCAGATGCAGTTCATGCAGGCATAGCAAAGGTTACGATAAGTTAGATGCTCTAACCATTGAGCTACATGGACTCAGATGGCATAGCAACGGTTACTATATGTGAGACGCCCTAACCATTGAGCTACATGGACTCAGATGGTAGAGATAATATAGTTTGTCTCAATATTTATTTATTTATTTGGTTTTGCTAAAAATATCAATATGTGTTGTAATTATGATTAATTAATATATATACACTGCTGTAGTGAATGTGGGAGAGCTTGGAGTAGACAGACGCTTATGTATCGTCTAAGATTAATTAAGTTATTTACTAAAAGGTTATACTACAAGTATAGTATATGTGGGGGTGGCTGCAGTAGCGATCGCCAATTATTGCTGTCCCGAAGTAAGCATAAGGGTAAAAACAGAATTGATAGTCCAGCTGTTAAGGGGTGAATTGTGCGTTTTATGATACAATTTTGAAACTTGGCAAGTAGATAGAGTTACTAGTGCTGATGATTTTCTGATATAGAGGCAACGCAGATTTCTTCCTGGTTGCCACAAAATCGAGTTTCTCTTCCAATTTACCTATTAAAGTACTATCTTATAAAAAAGTGAAAATTCAAAGTTAACTTTTAGCGAATATCACCCATATAATTTCAAGGGGGTTGTACGATTTTCCAAGCTCGTTTTGAGTTACAGAAGGCTAAACCCACTAAAAAAAGCATTTTGCGGCATTTTTCACATTTTTGTGCGTTAATTACTCAAAATAGGCTTAGAAAATCGTCCTACCCGCTTGAATGTCCTTCGTATAGTTTTTTGCGAACTTTCTAATGATATGGGTGATATTCGCTGAAAGTGAACTTGAGATTTTTACTTTTTTATAATATAGTACTTTAATAGGTAAGTTGGAAGAAATTCTCGATTTTGTGGCAACCAGGAAGAAATCTGCGTTGCCTCTATATCAGAATATCATCAGCACTAGTAACTCTATCTACTTGCCAAATTTCATGCTTGTATCACAAAATGCACAATTGAGGCAAAATTTCGGGCTTAACCGCCGGGCTATGATAAATTAGGTCGCATTATTAATATTTTATAAGATCATAAATTAAATATACTTTATTCGATTATCTTTTACGTGTTTTTACGGGTTTTTTATTCAGGGGAAATTACGTTCAAGTTGCATGAAAAATGGGACGAGAATCTTCTGAACGAAAACTCGGCTGGATACAAAATACTGGAGGGAAACGTAAAGAAAGCGGCAAGTGTTTTGATTGGTGTTTTTAGTGCTTGAATCTCTTCTTGAATAGCATTTCAAGTGCTTGAATCTCTTTTTAATTTTGGAAATAGATTTCGTCAGTTGTTGGCCAAGAGGCGGAGATTTCTAATGTCTATTTCAGGTAATTTGTAAAGTACTATAACAACACAGGCGTGGGCGAAGACACGTAGACATAGGAGCACACAGTCACAAAATCCACATAGACGCACGTGCGCCAAACGCACATAGACGCACAGGCGAAAAACACACCGTCGTCAAAGACGCAAAGGCACACTGCAGACACAAAAGACGCATGGGCGTAAACTGGCTCAAGAGGATCATAGACGCAAAGGGCGCACAGACGCAAAAGATCCAAGATCGCACAGACGTAAAGGCACATAGTTGCACACAGACGCAAAAGACACACGCGCGATCACTACTTCCCACGCAGATACTGCTGATGGCTCGTGTCGTATGAAACTAAAAACCAAATGTTGTTCGTAAAAGGCGCAAAAGGCACATAGACGCACACAGACGTGTACAGACGTGCACAGACGTGTATAGACGTGCACATATGCAAGAGACACATGCGCAAAAGGAACACAGACTCGCGAACATTTCTAATTTCTTTATTGTTTTCGTTTCAGACGAGGCTACCTTGGCATACAAACCACTCAACCAATCACAGTAGCTCACCTCATGGTGAACGGTGGTTCTGACGCGGCTGGTATGCTTGATCAAGCAGTAAGGCCAGATGATACATTAGGAGATGGGTTAAAGGTCTTCAAAGAGTCCTTCAATGCTTATTAAACCAATGCATAGTCTGCACTCACCTACATATAGCAGTTCCTGGACACTTTGTAGAATTCACGGTTCGCACGCCTCCTGGAAATCCTTGATTAGAATTTTGGAAAATATTTTTTGGGATTTCCTGGAAAAACCGGATTTTATTGACGTTGTAAATAGAATAGCCGTTCGGGTGACGGTTGTTTTAAGTCCTTGACTCCTTGAATCTCACAGACCTTGAAATTACCTGGAAAAATCCTGGACCAAAGTAACTTGAAAGTAAAATGAATGCCTTTCGTTACAGTTTTTTTCTGAGGCGTGTAGCAAGCAAGTATCTTTACCGTTACATTTTAAGTATATATATATAGCGGTTTATCTTTACCGTTAAACTCCCTGTGCATTATTATTTATATTTGCTGGCTTGCCTATCATCACCTCGTATTATTACGATGTCTGATCCTATTGTCAAACTGCAGGTACTTAATCCTTTCTTCATACAGTGTCGTTCGCGCAGCTTGCGCATGTCCTATTTGGTTCCCGGCCCCTCCAACAACCCCTAAACGCCTGCTTCGCAGGCTACCTACACACGGCTTGTTTACACTCGTTTAATTAGGCACTCAACAGCGAAATGGCGAATCTTGAAAAAGTTCATGTTCAAATTCAAGATTACCATATCCAACATGGCGTCGCAGACTCCAGTGGTTTACAATTATTACCTAATGCCATGGCAAATTCAAACGAACAAAATTAAATCGAAGTATCTTACCTCTTCATGGTCATCCGAATGGTGTTCTTCGACTTCTCTATTCTCAATGTCAGTTTCTTCCACTTAGCTCTCCGCCATGTTTACATAATCGCGTGTTGCGCCGCCGCTTAAGCTGAATGCTAATCAGCGGTAAATGTGGTCACGTAGTACGCTGTTGAGTGCCTTTAAGTACTTAGCTCATTTCCCAAATTATTTTCTTAAAGTGGGGGAAGCCACCTTCAATTTTAAGATAGCGGTGTATTCACTCTCATTTGGAGAGAATAGAAGATAATGCAACAAGCTATATATATATAATTTTAAAGATTAAAACATGCTCTAACAATGAATAGCATTACTGTGTTTTATATATAATCCAATACACAAAGGTAAAATCTGAAAAAGTGGGTATATGTCAAACAGTTAGGTTGTAAAAGTAGGCTAAAAGGATCCATTATTTTAACGAAGAATATTATATTCAGAAAAAATCCTGAAAAATCAGAGATTTTGGTTAAATACTTTTCTAGTTAATATATATTAAACAATCAACAAAACTTCCGGAAATACAGTCTTGGAGAAATGGTAACAGTAGGTAAAAGTAATCCCCTCGCCCGTATTTATATTTATCATTTATAGACCCGGAGCGAGGGGAATTCGACGAAATATTACCCGAGGGATATATCATCCCGAGGGGTAATATTTCGACAAATTCCCCGAGCGGAGGGTCTATAAATTATATATACCGAAACAATCTTGAATGCTGTCTTGAAACATCTTGAAATGTCTAAGGTGTATGTGTGTATATGTTTATATATATGTGTATATGTTTATATATATGTGTATATATATATATATATACCAGTTGCGAAAAATGCAACCTCAAGGCCTTCCGGCTGGAATTGAACTCTGACCTCTGACCACTGAGCTACGGAGACCCGTTGCCGAGAGCCTAGGCAATAACATTTTCAAAGAGTAAGCGGGCGAGGGATTGTTGCGTATACGTATTTCTAGTCGTATATGGTTTAGAAAATATACTATTTTGAGCAAAACTAATGCAAAACCATTCTCACTTTTGGTTTCAAACTATTCTCCGATAAGTTAATGGTGGTTTTAAGCAGTTTTAAAAAAGTAATTTTTTCGAGGTTATGAATTTTGGGAGTTGATTGGTTTGAATGAACAGTAGTGAGTGGTAGTAAGCAAAACTTAAACTTGACAAATAGAAGTAAAACAACAACATTAATTCATAAGGCGTTTTGTGTCATGGACAAACTTATGCGACCGGCTTGCGTGTTACTTGTTCCCTCCACCTGGAGACTGAGAACAAAGAAGCCTGATTGATAAAAAAAGTTCATAAATAATTTCAGTCTGCTTTTATTATTGTATTTGGTAAGTTATTTCAACATCCTGTTGGCTCACGTCATATAAACAATATAGTTGATCATCTAAAATCACGTAAGATTACAATGGCAAATTAAGGAAATTAAGGTATCAAGATTGCTGACCTAAGAGAGCTGACCACGTGCTGTTTAGCGGTTGAACCTCCTGTAAAGTCGGGGAAGGCTAAAAGGGATGACTCAAAAGGACCTTTCTGTTTTTTTCTGGTTTTTATATTTCGTTAGGTTAGGGATAGCTACGGTTAGGGCTAGGTTTAAGGTTAGGATCAAGGTTAGGATCAAGGTTATGGTTAGGATTAGGATCAAGGTTATGGTTGGGGTTAAGATTGAGATTAGGATTAGTAGTTCTAAAAAATGTAAAGGTCCTTTTGAGTCATCCCTTTTAGCCTTCACCTGTGAAGTCGTAGGATTTTTCACAATGTGATCTAATTCATCCTGTAGATGTTTAATTTGCTCATGACGTGTATAACACAATGCAAATTGTGACAAGTTTTTAAATTATTTTTAAGACCCTGAGTGGAGGTCAAACCCAGGGTTTGGACCTGTGTCTCCCAGCTCACAGACATGTGTGGTAACCACTAGACCACAACAGGCTGGTTAGACTAATATACAACAGCTGGTTATTGTAATTGCGCCCCGCCACCCTGGTCCATACAGGTAGATACTGTGTACATGCCAGAAATATGCGACATCTGAGCCTAAACTGGTCAGCAATCATCCATCACAAAACAAAATGGCTGCCAATACATTTGAGCTATTCGCAATCGGTTTTCTACCCTTTCACTTCTCACTTTAGCTATGTTTTGCGGTATAAAGTCGGTCAACAGTTGAACAAACGTTGGAGCGCCTGCCTGTGTCTTTAGTTGAGCCCAGTCTTTGATGATTTCGTAGGGTATCAAGTGTTAACGCGATATTCTCTGAAGAAACTCTAGTTATTTGGTATACTATTCAAACAGTGATCCTTCTAGGATAAAGTTACACAGACTGGTTGTATTCTCAGAGGTTATTGAAAGAAAAGGTCAAACGTCCATTCAACATAATATATATTAATAAATTTGCCGCGATTTATTTTAATTTGGCCGCCAATAGACAGGAAGGTGGGGTATTTGTAGGATAGGGAGGGAAATATTAATTCAATCCCACAGTACTTTGCAGGGCTAAAAAGATCATCAAAATTGATTTGATGCATTTCATTGGAAATTCGCGTAAAAATTTCAAGACAATGCAGCGTCTTTTATCTCCCAACGCAAATTATGTGGATTTACGAAGATTTCAGACCTAAAAAGCAGAGCAAGTACAGCAGAAGGATAGGAAGAAACTTAGGGCGAACATCACTTATATATATGTTCCGAACCCGACATTTAGGAAAAAGGTGACAAATTCGATAATACAAGGATTTTAAGTTTTTAAATCAAGATTTACTATGAAATACGCTGGATGAATGGCGCTGTAATTCAGATTTCGTCGTGTTTAAAAAGCAGAGAAACGTAATATCTCTGATGCTTAAAGGTATGATATTTCACTGAGTTATGTTGTTGAGAATTAATACCGAACCCGACATTTGGCATTTGTAAATATATGTAAATATTTTAGCAATTCTTATGTTTACTTGGGAATATCGCTGACTGATGCGCGGGCTCAAATGTCGCATATTTCTGGCCTGGCCATGAAACAAAACATGACTGTAATTTGTTATTGTTCTAATTTAATGGCGCTAAAAACATCGATGAAATATCTCAAGCTTTCGTTTTACTTTGTTCTGGTTCTCTTTGTCATTACAATATTTTTTTCGAATCTGTGGAAACCATCGAAGTCATTTAGAATTCCACAAATATCGATGGAGAAGAGGACTGGTGATGATAGTTTTGGCGTGAAGTTTCATGACAATATATATGGCACCGGTTGCCCTCCTAATCCATATAGACCAACGCTTAGAAACTTATTCAACTCCTGGGTGACCCTAAGTCGTCTTCACAATATCACTAGTTTTTTATGCGGAGGTTCTCTGATTGGCTTTGTACGTAATGGTGATATAATTCCTTATGATAGAGATATAGATGTGTGTATGAGCCACAAAGAGTTTTACAAAGTTCAGAAACTGCGCTCACCAAAACCATTTAATTATCGAGATGTGCGAATCCATGTCGCTATACAGGACGACTTCTTCACAAAAGACATGGAGGAGAGGACCCGAGTGGATTGTAGGGGACGTCTAGTGACAAAAATGACAGATCCCTGTGCGTTCATAGCACCAGGAGCACGCTTAATTCATCGCAGGCACTACATCGATGTTTTCATATTTCAAGAAAACGGGAGTTACATGAACGACGTGGAGTATAATAGCATGCATCTTACAAAGGATATCTTCCCGTTAAAACCTTGTGTTTTCATGGGCATTGAGACGAAATGCCCTCGCAACCAAACTGCTTATTTTTTACGCTACTACGAGCCAGATGTGGTGACGAAACCGCATTATGTTTGCAGAAATAAAACATGGATTCCCACTAGTCCTAGTGTGAAGGACAAGTTCAAGATATGGTTCAGGAAGACCTAAAACCTCATGAGCCCGATGAGCATTGGAACACTTATTCGTTGTGGGAACTTCTACTGTTCTAGTTTTGATTACAGTACTACTCGCGGAAGTATCCTGATAGCCTTACATGCCTTGCACTGTAAAATCCCGCGCACAAAGTTGGTACCCTAACACCAACTTTGCCTGCTATGACGTCATCACGTGCCCATTAACATACACATATAACTGAATACCTCAAGAACCAAAATAGATATCGAAGAACTGTTAGTGCCATTCTTCATCATTTTAAGTGCCCTTTCAAGTGGCTGGCGCCTTTACTAAAGCTTCGACTCGGCCGCGTTGAATTGCGTCCGTCGTGTAATTCGTAGGATGATTAGCATGATCCCTTTACCTTTACTTTACCATACGACAACGTGGATACATACCACCAAACTAAAGAACATGGTTCAAGTTATGTTGTCACCATAGTAACAGATTAGCTTCCAAACCTCTCCGTTCCCATACAGAAATCTTCATTTTCTGCCATCGCAAGCAACGTTTTCGATTTCAAACTTGGGTATTGCATTGGAAAAGTTATTGAGAACTGCCAATCTCAACATGTTCTGCATTTGAGAGAAAACAAATTATTTTGTTTTAGAGACAAGGAGGTCTGGAAGCTAGGTTCAAGTTATTTGTCACCATATTAACAGATTTGCATCCACGTGCAAAGTTTCAAGTAATTTCGTTGGATAACTTTGAAGATATACACAAATTTTAGAATTGCAACGTTGTTTGCCGCTATGACTTCATCACGTGCATCATTAACACATATAACTGAAATACTGAATACCTCAAGAACCAAAATAGATATCGAAGAACTGTTAGCGCCATTCTTCATCATTTGAAGTGCACTTTCAAACATAGCATTATCATTTTTGGGGTTAGGTGCGCTTTAAAGTAGGGTTTGACTTGTGCGTACACCACGTTTATTATTTATTATTGCTAAGCGTTCAACCTGTTGATTCAGGTCTTCACAGCAAATGCCAACATCCTGTTGGCCCATGTCATATAAACAATACAGTTGATCAACTAAGATTACAATCATGGCAAATTAAATAAAGGTATTAAGATTGTTCGAAGAGAGCCTGATTTAGCAGTTGACCCTGATCTAATTCATCCTGCAGATATTCTTAGTCACAAATCGTCACAAGTTTAGTTTGCATTGCTCATGACGTGTATGGCACAAACTAGTGACAAGTTTTTTTATTGACAAAGAGTCTCTGCCGATACTGAGAAAATCTATTTCACTGTACACATGACCAGGGGGAAAGAAATTTACCTGATTTTCGAAATTATTTCTTATTTTACCTGAAAATATTTTTCGTTCAGTCAGAGTTATCTACATCGCAATTTACACATATTTAAGTCCATTTCGCATCGGCTAAAAAATTTTTCGCATTTGCTTTCGACTAAAATTCAAAAACATTGAACGCCATATCACCGTGGGCTCGTCGTCGCACAATCGGAAACCGTCGTCTGTCTGTCGGTGCAATATCACAATGATTGATATTTACATAATAATAATAATAATAAAAGACGTATTAGGAGCATTATACAATAGTCTCAATGCTCTTACAACAATATATTCTTAAAGTTACTTATAAAACTAATTACAGTTTCATTATAAGATAAAGCCTACTACATATATTACCATATATTACCTTACATGAAGTATAAGTTATGATTTCGAATTGTGATAATTATCGGAGACTGTTAAAGAGTGAGTGTCAGGGTAGTGCTTTGCGCGCTTGTTTTCTTCTTGGCGGCCATTTTATGGGACGCCTATTTCAGTTCACAAACGAATCCGTCGATATTTGATCAATTCTTCTTATAAATTATCCATTTTCAAGTTTTCTAAGAAGTAAATATACCTGAGTGATCAGTTATTGTGATATTTTTCGTAAAATTGATAATTTACTATAGTAATCTTTTCGATACATAGAAGCTGCTACGAAGCTGCTACGAAGCTGCTACGAGTGTTTGATGAGTGACTAGTAAAGAAATATATTTTGTTTCTTCTGATGTTTTGTTCATTTGAATTTGCAAAGATTCAGGAACTAAAGCCATCCGGGCCAGCTTGTTCGTCAGAAACGGCGTTGCGCGCGGCCCGCAGTGGTTCACAAACAAGCGAACCGCAACTGTTCAAATCGACTTGAACATTAACTTCATAATGCCCCGAAGTCAGGATCGGACTCCATTTTCAACATTTCCAAATAAATCTAGAGTTCACATGGAAATTATAGTTCTAACGATGCGATGCACTGCAATCAATTCGTATATGAAAACAAAAACACAAGCGCGCAAAGCACTACCCTGACACTCTTTAAGTTCTGTTGAGGTATATTTTTTACACCTGGTGTGCTTTTCGGACAAGTCAATTGGTGCATAGTTCACCTGATTTTCGGTTTAAATCAAGCTGATAATTTACCTAAAATTCAAATGCTAGGGGGGGTGTAACACCCCCACTAGCTACGGCCCTGCACATGACATGATGCGGTGTGGATGCGGTGCAGTCAAAATATACACCAAGAAATCTAGTTTGGAAAAATGTTCATCGCACACACAAGAAAGTAAAAGTAGCAAGGGACTTGTCAAGGTTAAATTAATAGTACCTGCATTATATAGAACAAGTTGAGTCAAGAGTACTCCCTGAACGTCTGCTCAATAACAATCCCCCCCCCCAGCAAACTCCTGCGCGACCCATGGCCTCCGCACCTATAAACAATACATTGAGCGTAATTAATTATAATCGATCTAATTCAATGGCGCTAAAAAGATTGTTGAAATATCTCAAGCTTTCTTTTTACTTTGCTCTGGTTCTCTTTGTCATTACAATTTTTTTCCAAATCTGAGGAAACCATCGAAATAGCTTTATCCAAGGAGAGGCAAACCTGAGGTGAAGAAACAGGACATGAAATCAAGATTACAGCTGCGAAAGACAGCCTTGCTTCATTAACAAATCGATAGAGAAGAGGACTCATGGTGATGATAGTTTTGGCGTGAAGTTTCATGACAATATATATGGCACCGGTTGCCCTCCTAATCCATATAGTCAGACCAACGCTTAGATACTTATTCAATTTCTGGTTGACCCTAATTAAGTCGTCTTCACAATATCACTGGTCTTATATGTGTAGGTTCTCTAAGGTCATCCTAGCCTGCGAAGCAGGCGTTCAGGGATTGGGGGAGGGGGCCGGGGACTGGGATGAGTGCGGATGGAATGCCAAGACCCATGTTTTTGGATTTCTACTTTCTGGAGTTACGGTGTTCGGTAGCCAGATGTCGCTTCATTCTATCAAGGCTAATGCATGTTATCCGTTGGTGGAACATTGCTGTCTTCTTTCGTATGTGTTAATACTGATTTCGTAAAGTTATAAAATTCGTAAAGTTATAAAATTCTTATTTTTCTGCCGCAAGACTTACAAACCGCTAGCTCGGAGAAAGTTTCACTGCGTAGCAATGCAAAGCCGATTGATTCACAAGTCTCAGCCAGAATAAACTCTGTGCTTCCATGTCTACACGATTGCTTGAATAAATTTTCAAAATAAATCTTGTTTCCACCAGATGCAGTCAAGCTTTTTACGGAGTTTCAGACATGGATATTTCACGATTCGGCCCGAAGTGAAATGTTTTAATTATTGAGGAAAGCCCGCTAGTCGTTGATTGGTTGTTTTTGACAGTTTTTCATGTGGGCGGAAATCCAAAAACATGGGGTCTTTCGGCCAGGCGTTCCTAACGCCGCCACGCAGGCTAAGGTCATCCAACAATATGAAATTATATTTTCATGAGTCATCCACTCAATTGCATGCCCTAAGATAAAAAAATCGTACCAAAACTCGCCAGTGTAAATGGGTCTTTGAATGGTGTTAAAAAGTGCATCAATAGCAATTACATTGGCGAAAAGATGAGGAGTCAGTAAAGTTTACAGTGTGATATGTTGTATAGTGTGCTCATGCTAAAACAGTTTAATGGCAAATATGGATATGACTGGCAACCATAAGCCCTCCTTCCGAAGTAACCAGCGAAGTAAGATTTTGGGACAATGATCCCTTGGTATATCAAGGACGATGAAACGGATATATATACGAGGATTATCTGAAAACCATCAAGCGAAATTAATGTTGTTATGAAGTATCTCTACCTTTCAAACAAGATCATCCAATTATTCCAGACAACTATATACATCACAGCCACGCTAGGCTTCGTTCAAGGAAAGTTTCATTATGTTTACCCCATTAAAACAAGATGGCGGATAACAAGATATTTTTATTTGTGGGAATTAGTGATGATGTTTTGCAGCAGAGTAGTTTTTTCACTTGGATTACCCTCGTATGACCGTTTGTTTATCAGAAAGGCAAAAATAATTTTTAATGCCATATCCCTTTAAGGCGTGGAACATTTGACGGAATCATCATTAAACTTGTTTACTTGAGACCTGATCGGTGGTATAGGATATGGGGGTACCGGCATAACTTCACGTTACCACACCCAGCTGACAACACTAATGCAATGTGTTTAGGTCGTATGAAACGACACCTAAAATGCACTTAATTGGTCTATATTAGGAGGGCAACCGGTGCCATATACAATACAATACAATACAATATTTATTTAAAGTCGGATACATAGGGAATGGTTAGCCAATTTCCCGAGTCAAGGACTCATGTTAAAAATGCTCGACTATTTACCTATATTATAAGAGATATGAATAAGAACAGTAATAGTACAATATAAAAATATAAAAAATAAAAGTGAGAGCTCAAGAACATCTCTCACACTTACAACCAAGATTTAGTTTACTAGTAAAATCTATCTTGGAGATTTGACTACGAAATAGGGCTAAGGAGTTAGTATTCTTAATGTCCATAGGAAGGTCATTCCATATATGTGATATTATATACGTAAATGAATTATGTAAGTATAAAGTATTATAACGTACTTGTTGAAAATTAAGTCCGCTATTTCTAACAGGAAGTCCGTAGTTTAAACAAGTTGGAAATATACTGAGCTCCATGGAATTTCGTACATTTAAATACCAAGATGAGAGATCGTTCAAACCGTCTTTGTTCCAGACTGCAAACTGATGCCAATGTTCAAAACTGATTCATAATTGATAGTGTTACCCATATTAAGAAGCGATTTAAGGGCATAATAATTTGCAGCTTCCATTTTCTTGCTTAAACATTTTCCAATACCAAGAAGAACTGGACTACAATATTCGAAGTGTGGTAGGATGTAAGCCTTATAGAGTTTTATTGAGACTTCCATAGGAACCAAGCGTCGTATACGTCGCAAAACTGCTACTTTGGCGTATACTTTCTTGAGCAATTCCTTAATGTGATGTTCAAATGATAAACACATATATCTAAATTAGATATATGTAATGTAACACCTAACATTTTGAGGCTATTGTCGATTGAAATCATAATCATAGTTAGATTTACCATCATTAACATAGCTTGTGTTTTACTAGTGTTCACCGAGAAAAAATTGTCATCAAACCAAAGTTCCAATGATTTTATGTCTTCATTAATGGCGAATTCCAATCTAGTAGGACATTGGTCAGAAGCATAATTTGTCGTGTCGTCGGCATAAAGACGTAGGGACGAGCTGGTAACTATTATATTTACGTCATTGATAAAGATGTTGAATAATAAAGGTCCTAGTAGACTTCCTTGCGGAACCCCACAATGAACAGGAAGCCGATCGGAAAATATATCGTTACACTTCACTCTTTGTTTGCGGCCTTTTAGGTACGAACGGATCTACGGCAGATTCAGTAATCCCATAAGCCTTTAATTTAGCCAATAGTACTGTAAGTTATAGCAGATGGAATCGAACGCTTTGGACAGATCTATAGCTACAACAGCTACGTCCTTTCTCTGATCAAGGGCAGATCTCCAATCCTCTGTCAATTTTAAAAGAGCAGTACAGCAGGAATGCCCTCGAAGAAATGCTGACATATTCTCCGAGAAACATGGAGAGAAGGCATGATAGAGCTGCTCAAATTTTATTTTCTCGAATACCTTTGGGATTACAGATAAGATGTTGATTGACCTGAAGTTTTTCTTATTTGTCGTCTCATCTTTTTTATAGGTAGGAGTAAGTAGTAGAGTAACATTACTTCTTTTCCATTCAGTTGGCCATATGGAGTTAACTATACAGTAGTTGAAAAGCGAGGTCATGAGAGGGGCAGCTATCGCAGGTGTAGATATCTTTAGTATGTTTTTTCTCATCGACTTTTTCTCATCGAGAGACATAAGAAGTTTCTTCACATATTCCGAAGTTACTACTGTGAAGGAGAAATTTAGGTTGATTTCAAGGTTCTTTATTGCCATAATACTAGGATGGGTTGAGAACTCATGGTCTTCACCGAGGTCTAGTATATCCTGGTTAATCATGGGAGAACAAAAAAATGCGTTGAATAAAGGCGCAGGATCAGTTATTTATTTACCTTCTTCAATGGTGGATTTGATTATCTGAATTTAATTTAAGTAGTATAGCAAGTAGGGCTGCGAGCCCAATCGACTTCAAACGTGAATATAAACACCAAAACATCACCAAATTTGCCAAATCACGATTCGACAAATTTGACGACGTTTTGGTGTTTATATTCACGTTTGACGTCGAATAAGCTCGCGGCCCTACTTGCTATACTACTACAGCGATCGTTAGTCAATCTAGACACCCTTCGCGCGTTCTCTACTAAATTGATGTCAAACACACGCGAGACTAGCGAAACAATACCAAGTTTATACTAAATTTGACACCATTTCGGCCACATTTAAAAAATAGAAAGTGTCGTTTCAAAATTCTCACAAATTACATTTAGGAAAAAATAGAAAGTGTCATTTCAACATTTTCGCGTGTTAAAAAAATAAAATGTGGTGCGAGCCCACTCTCACATATTAAAAAATAGAGAGTGCCGTTTCAACATTTTCACAAATTTGTCGAATCGCATTTAAAAAATAGAAAGTGTCGTTTCAACATTTTCACAAATTTGTCAAATCACATTTAAAAAATAATCGTTTCAACATTTTCACAAATTTGTCAAATCACATTTAAAAAATAGAAAGTGTCGTTTCAACATTTTCACAAATTTGTCAAATCATATTTAAAAAAATAGTCGTTTAAACATTTTTTACAAATTTATGTGTCGTAAAAGTGTCTCACGCGTGATAAAATTGCCACCTGTTATGCAAATTAGGTTATTGCCACCTGTTAATAATAGATTAGTCCGTTTGTTCACTATTTTCAGCGTTTGTCGCCTCGCCTCTCACTTCAATGTTTTTGTGACCATACGCGTAGGAGTCAATACCATTTTCTAAAAGGTATCGTTTGTCATCAAAACAGGATAGCGACACTTTATTAATTTCGTAACTACCTAGCTGATGTTTGACACTTCTAATGGTCTTCATTATGTGTCGCAACTGTTTCTGCTCGAGTAACACGCTTTTGTAATCTTCGTGTCTGATTACCTTTTTAATTATATTTTTTCTAATACCTTTAGCGGTTTTCCCGCCGCCTCCACCCTCTTTCAAATAGCTGTACATTTTACTGCGCAACCCGACGAACTCGACAATTGGCGTTCCAGCGCACTCGTCCTTCATCTTCCCAATAACTTTCTTATTCTCTCTAAAAAAGAATGGGCTGTCTGCAGGATAGTCGCTATTGTCGAACTTTTCGCACTCCATCATAAAGTCGGAATAAACGTCGTCAGTTTTGATTGAGTACAACAGACTGTCAGTGTCAGTGAAGTGCAATCTGCAGGTATCGCTAGAGTACTTTTTCATAATATAATTGTAGTGAAAATTGTACATCAGCGTTTTACTCAAGTCTAGTATGCACATACCCACATATGCGGGCCTATTTAGTGTCAGCGTTTCTTTAACCTTATGGACAGCGACTAAGTTCTCGCTAAATATCTTGCAAGACACAAACGTTGGCTTTGAGACAAGCTTTTCTAATTTCTTCGCAGTGGTCACTAATCTTACGTCCACGCGCTTCCTCAAATTTTCCATCGTTTTTCCGAACACACTGTTGTTCATCAACTTGAAGAAATCCTTCTCAAAAGCGTTCTTAGCCGCAGTTCTTTTGACTGTGTTAAAGTCAATGTACTTACCCAACCACTTGGACTGGTCAAACTGTAGGACCCTATGAACCTTTTTGATTTTCAATCCAAGATCCATGTACAACTGCAGATTTCTATAGTGACACACATACTTTTTTTTGTCCATCAAATTAGTCACCAACTTTTTCACACCACCAACACTCACGTTAAACTTATTTTTGATTTTCGTGCAGTACTCCGACAACATGTCAACGGTTATCTCCATCTTCTCGGGAGCCAACGGGTAATCGTTGTGTAGGTCATGCAAATGGGCTGGGTACTCCAAGTCAACCTCGAGCAGTAAACCTTTTTTACTATTGTTGTGATAGTCGCATAGATTAACCTTTTTTATTTCTTTCTCAGTCAACCATTTAAAACCACCCGTAGGTAGACTTCGACTCATCGCCCATCCATACAAATTGTTGGCATCAAGGTACATCAAATACTTCGACTCTTGCTCTTTGTCATACCCTTCCATGTACTTATTATTCGCCACACCATGTCTGTTGCAAATGTAGCTCACACCACCACGCATACCTAATTCTACAAACTGGAACATGTCGATGTCGGACAATAATTCGAGTTCTACTCCAGTCATCTTTAGCATGGCGTCCCAAGCCAATCCAGGCGATGTGAAATAATGGCAAGGGTCTAGTTTATACTCGCGATGGCATGTCTCTCTAAAGTTCTCAAAAACGTCAGCGAGCAAGAGCACATCGCTTTTCAAATACAGGTCGTGGTACCCACCCATATTTTTAACGTCGAAGTAGTCCCACACATCGATGGCGCGCTCGTGCATTTCTTCCGTGATGTGCTCATCGTTCAGAACGCTGTAGAAATCTTTTTTGGAGGGTAGCTCGCGCTCGTCGAATTTTTCAAAGGAGTCCATATGATCATAGGGATAGACCCCCTTTCTTGTCATTAGTGCCAACCCCTCGTCGTGAAACACTTCTGATGTGTATTTGAAAGCGTCCCTTGGTAGGTTCTTCACCAAGTTGTCTAGACCACTACCCATGAACTGAAAGCTGTCCAAGAATACCAAGTTTTTTCCAAGCATGAACGCCATGTACTTCTCCATGTTGTTCGGTATCACGTTTATGTCTTGACCAAACTTGCCAATCTCCTGCATAATGAAATGACTATCGTAGCCACGTAAGTTATGAAAGATCACAGGGATTTTGTCAGTCAACTTAAAGTTCACATTACACTGACGATGTGCAGACCCTCTGTACTTACCTGACACGTGGCAGTGGTCTCTCACTCTAACGTCAGCGCTAGTGTACTCAACACTACAAATATGACAACTCTTAGCCTCATCAAAGTTTTGTTTATCGTCATCAGTCAGCACCATTTCTTTGTTAAAGTGACTCTCAGATGTCTCTTTACAATATTCGACAATTTCTAACATCTCCCCAATGAACTTGTTGACTGCGTTTTCACCGCGATACACTTTCACTGGCTTACTGTACTCGTTGTCATAACAACAAACCAGTTTATACCCATAACCACAGTCGACATGCCTCTGGTAAGCATTTGTGTAGCTAGTCTCGCTTGACAGCTTTGTTGTGTGCACCTTCTGTGTGATAGCCTCGAAGTCTGCGTACACCACAAATGGTACATTTAATTGTCTGCTAAAATTCTCGTATTTCACTTTCGCACCTTTTTGTGGCATTTTAATAGCTTGCTTCCCATTAATAACCAAACATACTTCAATGTGACGTTCAAGCACGTCCTCTCGGGTAAAACACTGCAGGCAATATCTACAAAAGTGTTTTCTCGCCTTATACTTTGTCTGACGGTACATGAATTTGTCGAAATCGCGAATGTACACATAATGCTTGTTGCCCACGTCATTAGTTATCAACAATAGGTCCATATGGTCAGGACACGCCTCCTTAGAAACGTACACAGGGAATGGCTGCTTATTTTCATACCCAAAAACATTGATGCTAATATCGTTTGCCTTTTCGATCTTGTTGTAGTCTTTGAGTGTGACTGGGAAGTCAATTCCGTCATAGTCCAGCTCACCGACATGCCTAGCGTACTTCGACGTTCTATCAGAGTGTTTTCCAACAGGAAACTTATGCGCAAGGCGACACCATCTAAAGCACTCGTTGTCATCATCGTTATTTACGTTTATCAGACCCTTCATACTATTGCGCAACTCCTTTGGCAGCGCAATGTAGCTACTCCCATGCAAAGGTCTGTAAATAGCGATATTGACGTAGTGCGCATCTATTTTGTCGATAGTCCATCCAGACCCCTCAGATAACCACCCAGCTATCCGCGTCAAAATCTGCTCCGACCCACGATTGGCGACACCCTCGATGTCATGCTCGTTAATGACGACGAACGTTTCGCTGTTAAAGTAGGCGGTTTTGTATGTGGTCTTATTGAGTTCTAAAACTTTCTCAAAAGTGACCTTGACTGTCTCCACCACTTTCATTCCGTTGGTCTCACCTAGTTCACGTCTCAAAAGGTTAGTGACAGCACTTCTACTACCATTTACCTGATTGATGTCTCTGTCGTCAATTACCTCGACTCCATAAGACCTTGTGAACCCTCTCAGTGCTCGATCCAACAGATGCGTCGACGGTGCGAGGTCTTCGACTAGACGTTGTGTTTCTTGGTCTCTAAAGAAGCCGTGAACGTTGGTCGCTTCGTCTGTTAGTGAGTTGACAACGGCTGCACTCGTCTTATGCGCCCGTCTTTTTGTCAGTGGGTTTTTCGCAGTCCGACTCATTGGCTTCTATATACTACACTTGTTTTTTTTCCTAAACCACTCGTCGTAATAATTGTCGCCACTTTCGCACCATCCTAGTTTTGGGTACACCACCCCAAACAAATTATCGTCGAACAAGTCTTTCACCTTCCCGTCTTTGAGGTCTGACACCTTCTTGAGTGTCTCGACTCGTCTTCTATGACACAACCTAATAATGTAGTATCCATATCTGCTGACATTTCTACCCTTTATCAAATTGCATGAGTGCAGCACATTAACAACTTTCAAGAAGTCCTCTTTTATCAACTCAAGGTGCTCGTACTTCACAACGTTCCGTAGTCTTCTCCCCATCCACCAAGACCGTTTGTGAACGCTTTTTAGTCGCGTGAGTCTCATGTCGCTGTAGCTCTGAGTGTAACCCCATTCGGTGTCGCCACACTTTGGACACGCGTACCCACCGCAGTCAGTCACATGTTTCACAACGTCACAACCCAAGCAGTAGTAAATTCTGAAGGTGTCTCCACACTCAGTTTGCGTCTCACTCGCGATTTCGTCAATTGTGTAGCCGTAGCTCATCTGCCTCATAAGTTTGTCCATCACTCTTATACTACTCCAACATTTTTTATTGAGTTAGCACCCACACTACTATTCCACTACCCAAACCTAACGCACCAACAAACAACAATTGGTAATCCTTCATTTCCGCACTTGGTTGGTAGTAATCCGCAATCTTCGGGAGGTCAGTGAACACTCGACCGCTGTACCGTATAGTCATTACGCTTCTAAGTTCTTCCAACGCGTGGTTTGTGTCGTTGATGTCAGCATTAACGTCAGAGAGCCGTTGTCGCAAACGCTGGATCTTATCTTTTTTAGCGACTTCATTTTCATACCACACTTCTTTCGCACTGGCTAGCTGTTCCAACGCGTGGTTGTGTCTCTTCATCTCAGCTTCATAACCCGAGTGATTAAACTTCGAAAACATAAAACCAGCGCCCGCAAAAGCCACTGCGTTAAAGATCCCTCCAGCCACAACACTCACCATTAACTTACGTTGATTTGAATGGATCTGTCGGTATCCACTTTTTTGATTGCATCCACTTTACTAACAGCGTTCCTGCGCCAACAGCCGCAGCAAGTTTCACTGTACCTTTCACTGTCTCTGGTGTTCCCAATGGTTCTCCCAAAGCCTTTTTTGAAATCATGCTCACTGCCACAGCACCAGTCGTAACAAGTAGCGCATCATACAATTCGTTCATAAGTTCTTTTCGATCGATCGCGGACATATATACATTGTCGTGTGTTTTGTTCAAGAATCAAACGTGTCTAGCGCTGGACGACAAGTTCTACGATTTTCTGACGCGCTAACCACAGTGCTCGCAGGCTCCAGTTGTGTCTCTTTTTCATTGCTAATTGTGTACCATAGTGAAGCACCAGCGATGATTACACCAAGTGTTCCGACAACATATCCATAGCTCCACTCACTACCCTGTTCTTCGTTGACTATCATTTCACGCATTTTCTTTTCTTTAGCAGCTTTCGATATCTCAGCCAACTTTTTACCAGCAGCGACGCGCTTTGGGTCCTTCACCTTAACACTTTTCACATCAGCTGTGATCTTAGCGTCGACAGCCGTCTGTGAGTCTTCAACCATCTAATACACTATCACGTGTTATCTTACTCACAGTCGACCTCACAGGTGTCTCACAGTTGACCTCACAGGTATCTCACAGTTCCAGACCAAACGCACTAAAAATTAGGATTTTTTCTGGGAGTATAACATAATGACTCAAGCCCGAGAAATCAGCGAAGAAGATATTGCCAACATGTTGAGAACAGCCTTTATCAGTGTGCCCACCCTACAAGGCGCCTCTGGACCTATCGTCTTAAACGAGTACTTCTCAACATACACAATGTTCGACCCCGACCCTGAAGGGCCACCAAAACGGCTTGGCTCTCAGATCCGCCATACGAGGTATCTTCTCGACGCTTGGATCGATCTTCGAGAAGACAGAGCCAACGAGCTTGCTGGTGTGTTAGCTGGCATAATCCCTGTGTGGTGTTACTCACCATTCAAATACCTTATGTTAGCGAGTGACGTCTACTTGAGCGACCCTCGTGAGTCCAACGCCACATTACTCGGTAGTTTCCTCCAAGTGTTCTTAGCGACCCTTCTATGGAAACCATGCCCAACCAAAGCCAAAGCGTGGCTAGATCTCGCCGCAAACCGCGACGTTCACGTTTGCAAGGTTGGGTGTAACGAGATACTGGGTGCGGATGATATCAGGGACCACGTACTCTCGCCCGCCCACAGACACTTTGCGAGAGATGAAAGCGCGTACGCCTGTTACCCATGCGGTGTGGCTACCAATAGCCCAATGTGTCGCTCAAGACATGAGAGCTCGAAGACTCATCTCGAAAACTTGGAGCTTCAGCGGATATTTAACAACGAGCAACAGTTGCCGCAACAGGAGAGAGCATTTCTCTGGAGGTATAGTAATCATGAAGAAAGTCGGTAAACTAGAAATCGTGATTGGTCCCATGTTCGCAGGAAAAACGACAGAGACTCTTCGTAGGTTAATCACGTTAAGTAAATCAGGGCTCAAAGTCCTTTACATGAACAACACAGGTGACACTAGGCGAACTGACCACGCGTTCTCCACACATCGTCAGACCATTGTTGTCGGATCAGACAGTTTACCTGCGAAGTTAATCACCAACCTCCCGAGCTCTTCCGAGATAGCTGACTATGACGTCATTGGCATTGATGAGGGCCATTGGTACTCTGATCTGTCAGTTACCCGTGAACACATTAAAGCTGGCATTCACGTCATTATTTGTGGTCTCATAACAACGGAGCACTTAAAAAAACTTGGTGAGCTTGACACGCTCTCCCCAATGGCAGACGACATCACATTTCTAAAAGCGTATTGCGCCGTTTGTCGCGACACTTACGGAACAACTGTTGAAGCGCCATTCAATTGGAGGTACAACCCAGGGCCATCGTTTGTTGGTGGTGCTGAGCAATATCGCGCAGTGTGCAGACGTCATCATCCTTCCACACAAAATTAAGGGTGTTCTCGGATACCCCACTTTTTTAAATTTAGACATTGGTCACATGAAGCGTCCAATGTCTCCCGTAGAAACATTTTTTCACACAGTGGTCAGAAGGTTTGTGAAATAAAGAGAGAAAGTTTTGCAGATATCTTTTTACCAAGTTAAAAACGTCTTTAGAAAATGCTAGAGCAGTTGTCACTTCGAGCGTTGTCTCAACGACAAGAACGAGTGCTAATTCGACTTATTACTCGCTGTCTAAAAAGCCTCTTTACAATAACGTCTCTCATGGTTGCTCAACGCTGATTTATTTTTAAATTTACGAAGGCAGTGAGAGCACTGAAACCCAACGTCAAAGAAATATTTTATTACCGTGGTAATAGCGTCGTCGTACGAGTCGCACAAGAGTGTTAGATAACCAGCGGATTTGTATCTGAGCAGCAGAGACTCCTGCTCTTTGGATGTCTCACCTGTGCCACCTGGATTCTTGAACTCAATCACAAGCCCGCTGTGCTGTCGGTTTGCATTGGCAATAATCAAGTCAGGTGTCCCACGTTGGTAACCTTTTTTCCACGAATTTATTCTTTTACTCGAAGTGTCTTGATTCTCACCACAAGCAGCTATCAAAATAGCTTCTGGATAATATTTCCTAAGAAAACCAACAACTTTTGTATGAAGGTCGAACTCAGTGATCATTTTAAATTGATTGTGTTTGAGACCAACGCTAGCTAAACTTTTTCTAACGCTTGGTAAGACTTCTGAGTGCACCCACCTTCCAAAGTGTTTCGCGCGCTCCAATTTACTCGAGAACGTCAATGAGTAGACCCCAAGTTCGTTGATAAACGAGACCTGCTCTATCTTCATTTTGCAATCAGGTTCGACGTGGTCATTAACTGCATCTTTTGGTCGAGCGTAACCTAGAGCACTTGCGACTTCTTTCGCTTTGAACCATATCTCACCGTTGTGATTAACCGTCGTGATTTGGTGACCATCGAATAATTGCACTGAGTTGGTTGCCATTACTATAGCCTCGCAAAAAAAAACTACTCGACATAGGTGTCAGGTTTTTTATAGATCTGGTTTGTTGTGTACCAATGCAGCAAATACGTTTTATTAGTCTTCAGTTTTCTACGTCGTCTGAAAAAGTTTCTAATGTTACGAACCAGTTTTCTAAGCCAACCCATTTTAACTTAGGTCACGTCTCCTACCACTCCTACAGTGTCTAATTCTGGTAACATAATAGGTTCGCCGTAAGTCTTTTTAGACCTCATACCAATCTCAGCGTGGAGCTCGAGAGTAACGTCACCGCGGCCAAATGATCCACCAGCTTTGAACATGTGATCAGTCGTCTTATTTATCTTATATGTTTCACGTTCTTTTGAAATACATGCTCCCATTTACTTTACACCATATTCCTTCATCATTTCTCCACCCATGATTATGATGTCTCGGTTCGTCATGTAGCCACTCACAATTTTCACACCGTAGAACTCTATCAACGATGGGTACGCATAAGGTGCGAGTGGTATTCTTGGTCGATGTATTCCAAAAATTGTTCCGTAGGGTGTGCCTATCTTTTTCATATTTGCTATAAAGTCTGAATCGGTTGACTTAACGTTGTTGACTCTGACGTGTGAATTGTCCATTTGCCAGTGTATCGATATCATATGCATTTTACTTATGTCAACACCACTTGGAATAGTGCATATGCTCTCCATTGCTGGGATGCTACCACCATACGCGAGTCCATTAGTCATACCAGTCTTGTACCCTATGAACTTATCCCACTGACCATCGTCGTTCGATATAATTGTCTCCCAATTTGATCCAGCGGTGCGAGTAGGTAGCCTCACCACAACAAAAATGGAGAGGTCACACCATTGCATACTCGGGCAATTAAAATGGAGACCTGACTCAAGTGGGATTGGTGTTAACACAGGGGATAGAAAACTTTGGCTTACACTGCTGATGCCAACAATAGGACCATAAGCCGAGTTGTTTTGCACTAATTTACTTGTTTCACCAATGGCTTTCACTTTGTTTGAACCATTGGTGTGAAATTCCACATTTTTCAAGGCGTGTGTGCTAACGTTGAAGTCAAGCACAAGATTATATGACTGACTCTTGAGGTAGCCTGACAGCAATTGCTCTAGAGTTCTTTTGTTTGTGGCGTCTGAGTCATCGACTGGGTCTGCTACGTTTTTTATCGCTGAGCCTTGCATGTCTATTATTCCAGACATCCTCCCACCGGTCGCACTTAATTTGGGATCTTCGTCCAGATGTCTTTTCGTTCTCTTCAGTATTTTATCATGAGGGTCATCAGACTCATACCCATAGTTTAGACTCATTACTACTTCAAGGTGTATTTGGTTAGCAGATAGCCAGATACCGCTGAGAACCCTAAGATTATCGCCAGCGTTGTCGTGTCTGACTCGCTTGTGGTGGTGGTCACTGTTTTTTTCACAGGAAGTGGTGTCACATTTTCTTGGTAAACTTTTTTAGCCACGAGATTAGTTGACGCCGTCACATTTTCTTGGTGAGCTTTTCTCTTCACAGTCGTTGGCGTTACTAAGTTAGTCACCACATTTTCTTGGTGGACTTTTTTAGCCACAGTCGTCGGTGTTGTTGCATTCAAGCGAGTGTTCACTCCAAATTTCATGGACTCTGTGGCAATCTTTAATAAGTTGTTGTACCCGGCGATTTTATTCTTGAGTATCACCACATTGCTTGGCATTAACCATGTACTTGGCGACACTGCGAGATTTTGGACAACGTTGGTGTCTCTAATTGATTTGTTCATGTTGAGAATCCATGTCGATACGTCATACTGTACAACACTGTCAGAAAACAACTTGCGGAACTCTTGTTGGGTCTCTAGACTTCCTGCAGAACCACCAACGACTGATACACGTGTTCTCGCTTGCGCACCAAGTGTGGAGTACACAAAGGACTCTATGCTCTGATTTAGATATTGCAGTCCAATGTTGGTAAAGCCGTCTGAGAGTCGTGCGACGTATCGTTTGTAATCGTTCTGAACGTCGTTGAGTGTGAACACTCTGGATTCACCTGTTGTGCCATCGCTCAGGACTTTATTCTGGTAGTAGTGCCTTCTGGGGATTTTGGAAATCTTACCGTACAATTCGGAAGCGTTAAATTCTCTACTTATTGATTTCATGGTCTCACCACCTTCCATTCTTCTGAGAAGTCTTCTAATGGTGAAGTACAAATGAAATCTCATTACACTTGTGACCACAGGGTGGACCTCTTGTGACACTGATAAATGTTGCAACGACACTCCACAACAGAAACTCGCACAATACGTCGCGAACACAACACGGTAGTAAGATTCGTTGTCATCCCACTCTGATTTTGTCTTTGACGTGGTGACTCGCAAGACTGGTAGCTTTGACATGAAGTAACTATTTTGGTTAACAAAAACTTTAAAATTATTCACTGGATAATTTAGCACGTTTTCTGTTGGGTAGCCATCCCAAAGCCCCCAGTGGTTCTTATGACCTTTTGGCAGTGGTTGGATAGCTCCACCGCTTTGCCATATTATTGGGAACTTACTATTGTGTAGCCACTTCCACATGCTTTTATCATTTTTGAAGGTTGTGCTGGTTATGTCTGTGCTGAGGATGTCGTTGTTTCTGAAATATATGTCGACACTCATGATCTTACCATCTTGCAAAATATTTGGATAGAACTCGAATTTGCTTAAAGTGGCGTGGGGGTACTTTTTGATGAGGTTTGCCTTTGCGTCGTGTGCAGCCTTCGATGTGTTAGCCATCGCGAGTTTGTAGTACTTTCCATAGTACTCACGAAGGGCTTTCTGCATATATAATATACCACATGTTACACATAACACATGCTACATTATATATGGTCAGGGTTGTAGTGTTGATTAGAGGCCCAACGGAAACTGTGGATCTACCAGAGGCACTTTTGACGTTTGGCTCAGATCCTCACTTACTAGTGAAAAAAGCGACCATCTTTTGGGACTATGTTAACGTGGAGACTGGCGTGAATGATGAAATAAGTTACAACAGCAACAAACACGTTTTTGAGCCTGGGTACCACACTTTTAAAATGATTGCTGACGAACTGAGAGGATTAGGGGCTATCGAGCTAGTGGCCAACAAACACAATTCAAAATGCGCGATAAAAACTGACCAACAATTAGAGCTGTTTAAATTTGGAGAACTCTTAGGGTTCAACGATAACACAACGGTGAGTAGTAGTGGTTTGGTCAGCCCTAATGTTGTGGATGTTAACAAAGGGTTGAAGTACGTACAAGTGGGTTGTAGCATTGTGAACAGACCTGAGAACATTGTTAGTGGTAGCAAAAGCGAGGTTATCGTTGAGTTGCCATTGACCACCACCCAACCACTGAAGAGCTCCGTTCAACACTTCTTCAACATTGAGTCGAAGGTGTCGATAAACAAAGGCGCTTTTACACAGCTGGTGTTTAACGTGACTGACCAAGATGGTAGTGGTGTCAATGTTGGTGACATATTGTTGGACTTGTATGCGACGCTTGAGTAGCTAAACGCGCGCTAAAGTAATGAGTCTAAACTATGGGTATGACTCTGGTGGTTACACTGAAAAGCGACGTGTAGACGACAGTCCTCAAAAGTTGACGGTGCTTATTGAAGGCGTGGAGAAAGTCGTAACTTTTGACTACAGTGTAGTAGCCACACATGATAACCCATACATTATAGTCAAGACAGCCACTGTGTTTTGGAGCTATGACAATGTGGCGAGTGGTGGTGATATTCAATTCTTCGTTATTTCTACAGGAAAACCAATGCCGAGACTCGGGCCAATTCGAGTGGGTGGGGGCTACTACGACTTCGACGCGTTGGTTAGAGCTCTACGACACGCGCTCAGGGTGTTTAGTATAGATCTTGTGGTGGAGAAACTGGTGACCGCAGGTAAAAGTAGGGTTAAAGTTAAGACTATGGGGGGGAGAAGCTTTGAATTAGAACTTAGGCTAGGTGACATTGGGCTTTTGCTTGGTTTCGCGAAGGACGCAGGAATTGTGGCAGATGGTAAGTGGCACGACAGTCCAAACAAGATTGACATGAACAGAGGTCTAAAGTATGTAGAAGTCTCGTGCGACGCTGTTGAGATGGAGAGCAACGTGGGCACTGATGGGAAGCGTAGTAATGTGATCACAACATTGCCAATACCCACCGAGCAGTCTCTTGATGGAGGGATACAACGCTACGCATACGTTGACTCCAAGGTGAAAATTAAAAAAGGTGTTTACTCAAGTATGACGTTTCGTGTCAAACCAAACAATGGTGACGCTGACGTTGGCGCGGTGTTATTGGAACTGTATATTGTGTGAATTATATGGAGCTTGGTGTGGAAACAGAGCAAGGGTTGAGAGATATTTACTATAATCCCAAGACAGGGTACAGTGGTGTGGAGAAATTGTATCAAAGTGCATTGGGAGACGGATTGAAAGTAACTAGAAAAACAGTGAAAGAATGGTTGACAGCGCAGGACACCTACACTAGGTACAAACCTATTGTGAGAAGACATAAGTTCCGCGCGACTTTTGTTGGGTTTCTTGGTGAGGAGCTCCAAATGGACTTAGTGGACATGAGTAAGTACTCAAAACAGAACGGTGGTTATTATTGGATATTGACAGGCATTGAAATATTGAGTAGATACGCTTTTGGAATTGCAGTTTATAGAAAAGACACTAAGAACATGACTAAGGCTGTTGGAAAATTGTTGAGCGACTTTAAAGATCGGTTTGGGGTCACACCTAAGTTAGCGCAATTTGATGATGGACTCGAGTTCTACAATGTTGGTGTGAAAAGTTTGTTGAAAAAACATGGTGTTGAGTATTTCAGCACTAAGAGCGATAAAAAGGCTGCTGTTGTCGAGCGTTTTAATAGAAGTCTGAAGAGTGTTATGTGGAAGTACTTTTATACTCGTGGAACGTACAAATGGATTGACGTTCTTGACCAGTTTGTAAGCAATTACAATAGCAATGTGAATCGAAGTATTATGATGAAGCCGAAGGATGTCAATAAGTCAAACGAAAGCGAAGTTTGGACCACTTTGTTTGGTCACCAATTTGCAGACAATCCATTACCAAAGTTTAGAGTTGGTCAATCGGTGAGAATTAGTAAATACAAGAGTGTGTTCACAAAGGGCTACGAAGCCAACTTCACTGAGGAGCTGTTTAAAGTGGTAAAGGTTATTCGTGGTGATCCGAATGTGTACGAAATTGAGGATCACACCGGTGAACAGATTATTGGTAAATTTTATGAACAGGAATTATCGCTGGTCAATAAGAAACATGACGACGATGTGTACAGAGTTGAAAAGGTGTTGAAAAGAAAGAGAGCCAGAGGGAAGAAGATGGCGCTGGTCAAATGGTTGGGTTATGAGAGCAAACATAATTCGTGGGTACCAGAAAGCGATATTCAAAATGTAGGTTAGTGTAATATGGTCGAGGGTGGTTTCGACGACCTTGAGATGGGTAGCTCTAACGAATACAAAGATGTCGCCGACGACGAACTAGAGCGTAGTCTTGAAAAAGCCACTAAAGATAGCGAGCTAGCTTGGGACGACCCAAACGTTGCAGTCAGTGAGAGAGTTAGACTAACTAAAGTGAGGAGTGGGCTGGCTCGCGAACATGGTAGAAGGGAGCGTCGACGTGTGGAGGAGGCCTTTAGCAATATTGAGACGCGGATTAATGACAACGCAAAAGACTACGAAGGTGTTGCGAGGAGTGCGTCATTGTTAGACACCACGCGCGCGGAGCACGTCGACATACCTGGACTAACATCAATCGAGAATCGCGAGTTGAATAGCACACTCAATCCAAGCGAGAATATGCTGCGTGAGTCTAGAATAGGCGACGCTGGTACATTGCAAATAAAAGCAAACCATTTTCGAGACTTGATAGACAAAGCGGGTGAGAGAATGGCAGAGCTTGGTAAAAAAGATCTCGCGACTGTGAGGGGTGAAGAGCACGTTAATCTACGCGAGAGAACGATTGGACTTATACAGGCTAAAGACATGCTTATTGAGCAGCGGGAAATAGAAGAGGTTAGAGAGCGACAAGAGATCGACATTGACAGGTTTCAGAAGTTCGAGAAATGGGCTAGAGAAAATATGGTTGGGTTGAGTGCTCTAGCGATTTCAGTAGCTGCGATTATAACAACTATTATTATCGCTGGGAGGTCCGCTGTTATGAGAGGCGCTATGGTCACGAGGTCGTTCGCACAGGCTGTTAAAAACGCGATAACGAGGATGGGTCCATGGGCTGTTGGATTGGCGAACTTAGTTTACGACGCGCTGGTGACAGGCGCAAAGGGCCTCGCTTGGTTAGCTCAAAATCTGTGGGTGTTTGCGGTGACATTCGCGTGGCTTGCGTACAATTATTTAAACTAAAAAGCAAACGTGATTCGTGGACACTAGAAAGTGACGCTCAAAATGTGAGCTAATGTAATATGGCTGAAGGTGGGGAAGGTTTTGACGAGATCGAGATGAATAAATTTGATGAGTACGACGACGCGAGTGATGAGCAATTAGAAGAGGAGCTCGCCGACACTGGCGAGTGGCTCAAAGACAAAGACGTTGAGTACGGTGTGAGTGAGATGCCGAGAGACATTCGTGTTGACTATATCAAGAACCGCGACACTGTGAATAAGATAAGAAGTGTGCTAGATAGAAGGCAAGGTGGGCAAAAAGAGACGTCGTTTATCGACGCTGACGATGGTAAAACGGTGACAATAAGGGGGACCAACACAGAAGTCCCCGCAGTGGAGTTTGTTGAGCAGGAGTCGTATGGTGACGTCAATGACGAGAGTTTTAGTATAGCTTTTGAAGAGGAGAAAGAAATCGAGAGAAGACTTGGTGAACTAAAAGCGCACAACAAAGAGGTAATAAAAAACGAAGTAAAAAGAGTCAAGCTAATAAATAAGAAAATAGGTGAGTTGAGTGAAAAAGCGCTTGGCCACGACGTCGCGTCAAGGGAGATAGTTAACAGGTCGCGGGTCACGGACTCGGGGGCTATTCTTTTCAAACCAATAGGCACACATGGTAAGTATGGGGGACCCAGGCTAATTCTAAAACCTAAAGGAGACATTTTGATCTACAGCAAAGATAGCAATAGTAAAAGGGCTATTGATCAGTTCAGAGAGTTAGTTAAACAAATCCCCAATAGCGTAGAAACAACAGCTGTCACAACAGAAGTAGCCCCAGATGACTTCCCAGTAATTGAAACAAGAGTGGGCCACGCTGACATACCTGGGCTATCACCAGACGAGAACCGTGATCTGAGTGGTGTGGTTAACCCAAGCGATAGTGTGGTGCCTGAGTCAAGAACGGGTGACGATGGTGCGTTGCAAGCGCAGGTAGACCACTTTCAAGAGACGATAGATGAGACGAGTGGGAGATTGGCAGAGCTTGATAAAAAAGCTAACCAAACTGGTCTCACACCTGACGAAGATCGGGAGCACGCTGGCTTGTTTGAAAGAGAGTCAGGACTCAAGCAAGCCAGAGACAGAACTATTGAACAGCGAGAGACAGAGGAAGTTAGAGAGCAGCAGGAAGTCGACATTGACAGGTTTCAGAGATTCAAGGAATGGGCTAAAGAAAATATAGTTGGGTTGAGCGCTGTAGCGATTTCAATGGCTGGAATTATAACAACAATTATTATCGCTGGTAGATCCGCTGTTATGAGAGGCGCTGTGGCTACGAGGTCATTCGCACAGGCTGTTAAGAACGCGATAATGAAGATGGGTCCATGGGCTGTTGGGTTGGCTAATTTAGTTTATAATGCGTTGACGTTGGGTGCGAAGGGTCTCGCTTGGTTGGCTCAAAATCTGTGGGTACTCGCGGTGGTACTTGCGTGGTTTGCTTATGATTATTACAAGCTAAAACGGTAGCGATAAAACATATGTAAAGTATATGAACGTCACATCAGCAGAGTTGAGCCCTGGTTTTAGACGAGCGACCATGGGTGTCATAAAAGGGGTGAGAACGCAACACGTAATCACGTTGAACCCTAATAAGGTCAGCCCTGGCGAGGAACTTTACATTGATATACCGAAGCTCAAGGTTAGCAGCTGTTTGGTACCTGGGTCGTTGGGTCTAGTGTTCGACTTTAAGAATGCGAACGCCAAAAGCTGGTTCTTGAACAATGTTAGCAAGTTGTTGGTTGAGAAACTGGTTGTGAGACTAGCTGGGGAAACTGTGTATGACAACAATGGGGAGAATTACACTGGTGTTTATCGCGACCTTTGGGAAAGTGTCACTGCGCGAGACCAAATGATTGACTATGGTGTTGGTGGTGAGAACTTGAGAAAGCTAGTTTCTAAGGATGACAGTGGTGCGACGAGTGGGAACGTTGCTAAAGTTAGTGACGCGTTAATGTTTGGTGTGATTGGAACGAAACAGCGGATTAAGCTCGGCAAGATCATGAACGACCACGGGTTGTACGCTCCTTTTAGCATGAACAACAACTTGCAGTATGTGATCACACTTCCGAAGGCCACAGACATCATGGTGGCGCAATCCGGTAGCGCTGTGGGCGGATACACTCTGGAGAACCTCGAGCTTGAGTATGAGACGATTGATAACCAGGAGCTCGCTGACGAAATAGCGTCGGGCTATGCAAGTGGTCGTAGTCTGTCATATGAGCACGTTACGTTGATGAAAACCACCGAATGGGACAAAGGCACGACCATTGTGAATGAAAACATTAATCTTCCAAGAAAAAGCATGAAGGCGATTGTGTTGCTATTCACGAATAAGGTGCGAACAGACAGCGAGGAGTTTCTTTACCCAAATATTGAGAATATTAGAGTCACAATCGAAGGCGTGCCAAATAGTGTGTACTCACAAGGCATCCCAAAGTCGAAGTTCTACGCAGAAGCGAAGCGACTGTTTGGGTTGGGTGAAGAACACGCTCAGTTCATGACCATACAGAAGTTCTATAAAGATGGCTTTGCGTTAGTCATCGACTTGAGGAGTGTTCAAGATAATCGCAATGTCGCCACTGGCAAGAACATTGTAAACACACAATCCGGTGTGCTTCTTGAGATCACTAAGAAAGCGACGACTGCAAATGTCATGTGCAGGGTGTTTGTGATAAGTGATGGGCTGGTCAACTTCATGAACAATGGGTTGCAGTCAATCCAGTATTAAATCAAACGTGAGTTAATGGAGACTCCGTTTAATATGCTAATTGTTGGTATGACAGCTTGTGGTAAGACGCATTATTTGCTGGAAACATTGGAATCTGAGTACTTTAGTAAATTTGACTACATTGTGTTGATTTGTCCTACTTTCGAGTGGAACAAAGCGTACCAAGATTGGAAATATGTGCGTGACCCTGACGTGCTAGCGATAGACTGCGCGCAAGACAGTGTCGACGCTGTTCTCAAGTGTGTAACAAATGTTTTTAAAGGCACTAACACTCTGATTGTGTTGGACGACTGTGCAAGTTCTCAAGATGTCAAGAATAGGACTAGTCAGTTGGTCAACTTGGCTTTTAGTGCGCGACATTTTATGTTGAGCGTCATTGTCATCACACAACAATTGACGTCGATCGCAAAACCGTACAGAGAAAATATTAGTAAACTCGTTTGCTTTTACTGCCCAAGTAGGAGTGATATGAAGGTCGTTATCGACGATTACCTTGGAAACATTAGCAGAGAAAAATCGTTGGCCATTGTGACCGCATTAAAAAATAATAAGTACGCTAGACTTGAAATCTCACTGCGCTACCCATACAGTCACGAAGTTGTTATTCCGCAATAAAATATGGGTATAAGTAATAGCGCGATGGTAAAACGCAAAAGTGAGGAAAATCCTACGATTGAGGAATTAGTTGAGGAGACTGATGACACCTCAACTGTGGAAGACAATATTGACGTTAGGAGATCTGAACTTATTAGACTGTCTGGTGATGGTGTGGTGAGTCAGTCCGAAGCGTACATTAAAAAAGCGTCCGCAAAAGTTATTGATAAGATATGGCGCCAATATGAGTTGAAGAGAATGGAGATCGCAAACGCTTTTCTCACCGACTTGCTAATCAGCAAATTCGCCAGCTTACTAGATGGGTTGAACGCTATAGAGAACCCTGAGGAACTAAACGATGAGTTGCAAAAAGATCCGTTACTAAAGAAAGACGTCGAAAGCATTGTCGCGGTTGTGACACCATACGTGCCTTTCTTGGGCTTGTTGTCGGGAGGAATTATAACGTCAAAACACGTGTACGATCACCACTTTAGAAAAGAGGCGACAAACGCTGAAAATAGTGAACAAACGGACTAATCTATTATTAACAGGTGGCAATAACCTAATTTGCATAACAGGTGGCAATTTTATCACGCGTGAGACACTTTTACGACACATAAATTTGTAAAAAATGTTTAAACGACTATTTTTTAAATATGATTTGACAAATTTGTGAAAATGTTGAAACGACACTTTCTATTTTTTAAATGTGATTTGACAAATTTGTGAAAATGTTGAAACGATTATTTTTTAAATGTGATTTGACAAATTTGTGAAAATGTTGAAACGACACTTTCTATTTTTTAAATGCGATTCGACAAATTTGTGAAAATGTTGAAACGGCACTCTCTATTTTTTAATATGTGAGAGTGGGCTCGCACCACATTTTATTTTTTTAACACGCGAAAATGTTGAAATGACACTTTCTATTTTTTCCTAAATGTAATTTGTGAGAATTTTGAAACGACACTTTCTATTTTTTAAATGTGGCCGAAATGGTGTCAAATTTAGTATAAACTTGGTATTGTTTCGCTAGTCTCGCGTGTGTTTGACATCAATTTAGTAGAGAACGCGCGAAGGGTGTCTAGATTGACTAACGATCGCTGTAGTAGTATAGCAAGTAGGGCCGCGAGCTTATTCGACGTCAAACGTGAATATAAACACCAAAACGTCGTCAAATTTGTCGAATCGTGATTTGGCAAATTTGGTGATGTTTTGGTGTTTATATTCACGTTTGAAGTCGATTGGGCTCGCAGCCCTACTTGCTATACTACTAATTTATTGCTCGGAAGGAGTGGTTTCAATTTCTTCCAAAATTCACCAGGATTTTGTTTGGTCAATGAGGCCTCTAAACAAAAATCCTTAATACCTTTTCTCTTTAATGAAGTTACTAAATTACTTTGTTCTCTATATTTATTCCAATTGATGTCAGACGAAACTCTGCGAAACTTCTTGTAGAGTCGGTTTCTTTTACGTAATCTGTCTATTACGTATCTTCAACTGGATAATAGGTATATATGGTTATCAAGAACTTGATTGTAAAGACTAGACCAGTGATGCCAATGTCGTCAATATTTTCAAATGCATAAGCACTGTCCCAAGGAATCTCATTAAGATCATGAACAAAGGAACTTACGTTAAGATTTTTTGTTGATCTAAATTCAATTGTTTTTAATTTACATTTGGGTAATTTCAATTTTCTAACCATATAAATTAAATCGTGATCACTTATGCCAAGATGCAAATTACCATATTGTCATGAAACGTCATGCCAAAACTATTATCACCAGTCCTTCTCCATCGATCTTTGTGGAATTCCAAATGACTTGCTGTACTTTTCAAATATATTTATAGGATGTGATTTATCTGATCTGGGAATCGTATTTGTTAATGAAGCAAGGCTTCCAGAGACTCCAGACGAGAGTCTTTGTTCATATAAAGCTAGTCTTTCGCACCTGTAATCTTAATGGGGGTTTCATGTCCTGTTTCCCCACCTCAGGTTTGCCTCTCTTTGGATAAAGGTATTTCGATGGTTTCCGCAGATTCGAAAATAAATTGTAATGACAAAGAGAACCAGAACAAAGTAAAACTAAGAAAGCTTGAGATTTTTCATGTACCTAGCTCCATTGAATTAGATCAATTACAAATTACGCTCAAGTACGCGCGCGTACAAGGATTGAGACGCCTGGGTACGAGGCATCTCATGTTTTGTTTTGTTTACAGAGGCCATCGGCCACCAGTCTACCTGTATGGCCAGGGGGTCGCGCAGTACTTTGCTGGGGGGTGGGGCGCAATTGTTAATTGAGCAGATATTCAGGGAGTACTCACGACGATCTGCACGATGTGTGAAAGGATTAAGGCTTTAGGTGTTGGTTGCCATAGCGTAATTGGGAAAGACGTGAATAGTGTCGACATAATGTAATGATCTTATTAGTTACGTGTAGTAATGATAAACGGAGATATTTGCCATGTAATTTTATACAATATAAATAACAAATGTTAGCGCGCGAAATTCAAATTGCGCCAAGAAGCTGAAGCAAATGGCTGCCTTCCGTCAAAGTGAAATTCCAGTATGCCGTACACGCGCATTTATTCGCATTGTTTGGAACATCGTAAAAACTGGTGCGCGTACAACACTTCGATAGATGGCTACAGTGTAATTGGAGGGAAGAAGAAAACGCGATCTTAGTCAAGTCATTGTCTGAACTTCGAGACAGCAATGGGAATCAAGTTCCGTATCAAGGTTATGAAGATATGTGTCATCTTTTTTAACGCTATAGTAGTTTTATATTATTCTATGCACGCGCGCTACGCGGCAAAACTTCTATATATAATACTGAGATTTCTAGAGTGATTGAGAATCCTTTTAGTAGTAGAAGCTAAAGATTGAGAATCCTTTTAGTAGAAGCTTAGACAGAAAGATGTATCATCTTTTACTGGCAGGTCATGAAGAATCTTATATTACTCTCTGCATAAACGCGTTTCGTAAGCGCGCTAAGCCACAATAGCATGCGTAAAACAAACCACGTATTTAGCCTGGTGCGCGCCAGAACCATGTTGAGCCCGCCAACACCACTAACCCAGCGGTGACATGTTCGTCGTAAAACAGTCGCAAAACGCTCGTAAATCTACCACATTATTTAAAAATATGTAAATATTTATTATCTTTAAACGCGCACGTGGAGAAGAGGGTTTTGCAGAAGAATACATGACAAACTCTCAATCCTAGACCAGTAAATTTGATTTTGTCATCGATAGTCAAAACGGATATGTAGATACTTTCCAAACGGCAAACGACGTTATTCGAGGTCGCATGCCAACAACGTATATGCTGTGAGGTTTCAAAATATATTTGTGGACTGACGTAAATATATTTGTCGAATGACAAATATATTTGTCGACTGAAAAAATACATTTGTCGACTGACAAAATATATTTGCCGACTGAATTTGCATATACATTTATGCAGTTAAGCATTTCTGTATTTGCCATAGAACATTCGTAAAGTTACTTACTAGTCATAGATGCTTTTAAATAAGTGATAAAACGTGCTGCGTAGCCAGTGTAAAAACAAACCCGTCTTCTCGAAACAAAGAGGCAGCAGTAACACCTAATTTCGCTTTCCGAGTTCCGACCGTTTGGCGAAATGATTCGTAATACTTACGACGAACATGTTACCGCTGGGTTAGTGGTGTTGGCGGCTCAACATGGTTGGCGCCTCGCCATTGACAGGTTATAATATATACTAGGAGTTCTTATCAGAAGTGAAATGCTGCCTCGGAACATACACAGGAGCAGTGGATATATATAAACGCAGAGTGCAATTACAAATTTAATAAATAATAGAAAATTAACATATTTCTTGCTTGATCACACACTGCGATTTAGCAAGTCAACAAGGATTGGTGACATCTCAAAGTGTTAATTGGAAATGCGATTAGACCTACTGACATCCGGAAGATTCCTGCATTCAATGCAGGCTTCGCCAGGATTAGAAGGGCAACCATATATATTATCATGAAACTTCACACCAAACTATTATTACCAATCGTCTTCACCATCGATCTTTGTGGAATTCCAAAGGATTTTCTCTTCTTTTTATATGTATTTGGAAATCGTATTGGTTTCGGAAATCGTATTTGTTTCGTGAAATACAAATTGTACTTGTCCTTCGCGCTAGGACTAGTGGGAATCCATGTTTTATTTCTGCAAACAAAATGCGGTTTCGTCACCACATCTGGCTCGTAGTAGCGCAACAATAAAGCAGTTTGGTTGCGAGGACATTTCGTCTCAATCCCCATGAAAACACAAGGTTTTAACGGGAAGACATCCTTTGTAAGATGTATGATATTATACGCCGTGTCGTTCGTGTATCTCCCGTTTATCTGATGAATGTAAACATCCAGGAATAGCTCGTGGGTAATTAAACGCGCTCCTGGTGCTATCAATACACAGGGATCTGTCTTCACTGTCACTAGACGTCCCCTACAATCCACTCGGGTCCTCTCCTCCATGTCTTTTGTGAAGAAGTCGTCCTGTATAACGACATGGATCCGCCCGTCTCGATAATTGAACGGTTTTGGTGAGCGCAGTTTCTGAACTTTGTAAAACTCTTTGTGGCTCATACACACATCTATATCTCTATCATAAGGAATTATATCACTATTACGTACAACGCCAATCAGAGAACCTCGGCATAAAAAACTAGTGATATTGTGAAGACGACTTAGGGTCACCCAGAAATTGAATAAGTTTCTAAGCGTTGGTCTACTTGGATTAGGAGGGCAACCGGTGCCATATATATTGTCATGAAACTTCACGCCAAAACTATCATCACCAGTCCTCTTCTCCATCGATCTTTGTGGAATTCCAAATGACTTTGATGGTTTCCGCAGTTTCGATGGTTTGCTCTTCTTTTCATATGTATTTATAGGAAGTGATTTATCTGATCTGGGAATCGTATTTGTTAATGAAGCAAGGCTATCCATACGAGAGCCTTTGTTCATAAAGCTAGTCTTTCGCAGCTGTAATCTTGATTTTATGTCCTGTTTCCCCACATCAGGTTCGCCTCTCCTTGGATAAAGGTATTTCGATGGTTTCCGCAGATTTGGAAAAAAAATTGTAATGACAAAGAGAACCAGAGCAAAGTAAAAAGAAAGCTTGAGATATTTCATCAATGTTTTTAGCGCCATTGTATCAGATCAATAACAAATTACGCTCATGTTTTGTTTACAGGGACGATCATCAGCCACCAGTGTCTACCTGTATGGCAAGGGAATATTACAAACAATGTTATAAAATATTACAAACGTGAAGATCGATTTGGCAAAAGTGTCGCTTGAATGGAAACTTTAGAACTTCGCGAGGCAGCTTGCTCGTTTCCAATAAATGTTGTTCGAATTAGATGTATGGTCAAATATATGTATATGAAAATTTGACTGCCCCAACCGGGAATCGAACCCGAGGTCTCTGAATCAACGCATCGGCGCTCTAACCACTGGCTCAAATCTCTACTGAAGCCTCTCGCAGGACTTCCTCAAGTAGCGAGCTTATCGGCACCGGCTCTTGTATACAGGAGGCTTTAGAACAATTTTAAAATAAACTCGCTACTTGAGGAAGTCCTGCGAGAGGCTTCGCTCTACTTCGTCGAAGATGAGATGTCTTCCTGTAGAGATTTGAGAGTCGGGGCGATGTATTAATATGTATATGATGTTGGACTGTTCTGACATTAATAAATCCTCTTTTCATCTAAAAAAATTAATAAATTAGTATGGCTTTTATGAATAATCTATCTTTACTGAATAATAATCATATTTGTAATAAATATGTGTTGCTAGCTAACTTTTATCCTTTTTATTTTGTCTGACAAAACAATTCAGTCGGGTTTTTTCAAAGCCTTAAGACGATTTTTAAAGTGGATTTTGCAATCATAACTTCGTAAATTTTGCACTTGGTTAATGTATTTTCTGTTGAACATTAGCCTTACTCCTCTCAGTTCAGGTTTTTCGCTCTTGTGCGTTAAAGAAACAACCAGTTTCATCTGCAGTAGGTTGAGAAAATCACGCCGCCATTTTGTTTTTTCATTACTACAATCATGGAAAAAATATCGTAGACTTTTTATACTATTTCCCGATGTGACTTGCAAATCGACTTTAGCTTGACCAACATTGTGTAGCGGGGTGGGGGAGGATAATTTTAGGGCAATAAGCGGACGAGTTTGGGAGGTACACGCATATTTTCATAACATATTCTTAAATTTGCATATAGTTTTCCAAAAGTCTACAGGTATTTTTTCCAAGATTGTCTCTAAATCAAAACAAATTGACAATGGGATACTAAATGTTTGGACGATAGAAATTTTTCAATTTTATGATATTGCTAGACTAAGAACAGAGGGACTTCGAATTTTTGACAGCGGGTATGCAGCTCTTATTTGAGCAGAATGTTCCAAGATACTTTTTGGCAAGTTTTTTAGCCATCTAAAATGAAAAAATGCCACCATTGTGGAATAACTACCAATCCAAATACTGCTCAGATGTAACCACGTCAACGTTTCAAAATTGAACAGGTAAAGTAAATTACCTGAACCCAATTGAATAAAATACGATCCAAAACTGTCCACCCCCCGGGGACAGTTTTATAGTAATTTTGTTTCTATTTAAAGTAATTTGAGGGCTGCAAATTTTTCAGTTATAACTAACTGTTACGCATTTACCCTCTTGAAATAAAGTTCTTACATTACATTACATTACATCAAAAAAAAATTATTGAAGCCCTGAACTATATTCCTGATATATGGTCCTATATATTTTTCAACTTTGTATATTGAAAATTCACGTTCAATTAATCTCAGAAAATGATTACGTGTCCTCTTTTGCAGACAATCATGGAAAAAATATCGTTGACTTTTTATACTATTTCCCCCTCCCCCCTACACAATGTTGGTATTTAGAGATGTGACTTGCAAATCGACTTTAGCTTGACCAACATTGTGTAGGGGGGTGGGGGAGGATAATTTTAGGGCAATAAGCGGACGAGTTTGGGAGGTACACGCATATTTTCATAACATATTCTTAAATTTGCACATAGTTTTCCAAAAGTCTACAGGTATTTTTTCCAAGATTGTAGTGATATATGAGCTGATAGCTTGCTAGTATAAGAACCAATCAGATTGCATGAGAACAGCTCATATACGGTGGATGGCTATATTATAAATATATATATAAATATATATATATATATTATATATATATATATATATATATATATAAGCATATATAGTGTCAAACGCGCCGTCATTTACACACGCGCATCTCGGAACACATGGGAGTCTCGGCTTTAACGGGAAAGAAACTCTCTCAGCCTTCACTTTCTAACATACGATATTACGATGTCACTCTAACGAAACTTGCCACCCTATTTCTTTTGATGACTTTTCTGTTCTTTCTGTATATATATATATATATAACAAGTAACAACATAACAAGCTTGTACGAAAACTCCCATACGATATCGTTGTACCAATGGATGAGTTCCTACTGGATGTCCTTCCATGCCACTGTATCCCAATCCATTTTCATAAAGTTCCTGAGAAAATCCAAAACCAATTTTAATTAGAGATGGCCGAAGGGGGTCTGCAGCCCGCTTATTTGTAAATCCCTGCCATTTTTCCAAGTAGACCTTGTATTGTTTTTGGGTGCCTGACCTCCAGGATTTAAGGATAACTTCTTGAGCTGAAAATGAAATTCCTTGACCTTCGAGGGCCTCCCTGATAAGCGACAAGCCACCAGGCTGAGTTGGTCTCCCAGTGGGTGAAGTTGGCAGGCGTAGATTGTTGCTGTCTGGGGGAATTAGGGTTGGATTTCAGGAGCTTTGGATACCGCTCGTGCGCCAATTTGTGTTTACATTGGAATTTATTCGATTTGTCAAAATTAGAGGATATTTTCATCCATATTTGCAGTTTATTGTTACAATATATAAATGAAATAATGTGTATTTATATCTACCATAAGGTGTATGTGTCTTTCATTGTAAGTTTGGTGAGATTTAGGACAGTTGCAGTGCGACATTAATTCAATATATTATGGCCACATTGTTTATATCAAACATTATACCTATGAATACTCAACAAAATAAACATTTATAAACCTTGTTGTTCCACTTACATGTTTATTGTGTCGTAATATTCTTCCTTGTGAAACTTGGCACCATTCTGTTCACTATACTTCAAACCCGTTTGTCCTATACCGCAAACGGGTTCGAAGTATAATGCGGCAGAATGGCGCCAAGTTTCACAAGGAAAAATATTACGACACAATAAACATGTAAGTGGAACAACAAGGTTTATAAATGTTTATTTTGTTGAGTATTCATATAGGTATAATGTTTGATATAAACAATGTGGCCATAATATATTGAATTAATGTCGCCATGTCGCACTGCAACTGTCCTAAATCTCACCAAACTTACAATGAAAGACACATACACCTTATGGTAGATATAAATACACATTATTTCATTTATATATTATAACAATAAACTGCAAATAATAGATGAAAATACCTCTAATTTTGACAAATCGAATAAATTCCAATATAAACACAAATTGGCGCACGAGCTTGGGCACTGTGGTATGCGCGGCCTGATCATGTTCCACTTTTTGTAGGACTTGCGATATAACGCTAAATGAGGAAAGGCATAAAGGAAATAGTTTCCCCAATCCAGAGTAAATGCATTAGTTGAAACAGCATGTGGGTCAGGCCTCCATGCCACATAAGGTTCCAGCTGGAAATTTATGCGAGAGGCAAACATGTTATAAGGCAAACATGAATAAGTTTCTGTTGAGTTGCCATTCAGTTCTATCATTAAAGACCACTCCCAAATTTCCCTTGTCGTGTCATTGCAAGGCATTGAGTAGTCTTTGGTATTGGAGTGAAACTTTCTTTTGTTCTCTGTTAGTTGTTTGGCAGCCTTGTTACTGGCAGTTACAGTATTAAGCCGTTCTTTAAGGTCATCACCAAAAAGTTCAGGTCCCACAGGTACTTTTCTTGTACAAATGGCTTTATAACTTTCGTCTAACTCTGATTTGAACATGTCACGTCTACACATGTTAACTTTATATTACCAATCACCATGGTCAGTACGTTTTATAAAGCGATGTTTAAATTTGTCACCCTATTAATTTTACAAAAAAATACACAGAATTTAACAGCCATTAATTGTATATTCAGGTTTCCTACTGCACCATAAATCCGCTCGATCAATCCACAGATCAATCGCAGTGAGTAAAAAATTGTTTAGAATAACAACGATCGCAAATTCGACTTCGAACAGCATACTAGTTGTTGTTTTTAGCACATGTATACTGATGGCAAAAATTATTCACCATCCTGGAATTTTCATGAGTACAATTCGTGAATAAAGCAATTTTGAATAAGTTCTGCACTGTTTCGATCGCTATATGCCAGAGCTCATCAGCATGCCTTGCATGGCAAAAATAGGGCTCACTACTGATCTATGGGAACAGTCAATCGAGCATTCTATGTGCTCACTGCCCTCTCTCCTTACAATAAATATTTGTATGAATGTATAAGAGAAAACGGGTTATAAATCATAGGGGAAAGTAAAACACCAATTATTTTATTAAAAATTTGTTGCATGTTTACAATTACAAACATAAATTATATAATTATAATTAATTTCATAAAATGGTAGTCACTCATAATTCACTCATAAGTTTGGAATTTAATATTACTAGCCAGGTAAAAGTGGGGGGGGGCCTCACATATACTAATGCCCTACCACCAAACAAAGTGAGGGGGCCAAAGCCCCCCTGCCCCCCGCTTCCAACGCCCCGCTCTTTACCTATGGTCAGAAACATGATGGGGACTGAAAGATTTCTGATTTTTTTAATAATTCCCCTAAACAACAACAACATTTAGTAAGTATAAGATGGGCATCTCCTTCGTGTACTGGACACACAATGGACACAGACTACGTCATAGGCACATCAAGGTTATTTTCTCGGGATTCAGAAGCTTTACAAGAACAAAAACCCTAACCATAACCCAAATAAAAACTCTAACCCTGAAATAAAGAAATGCTAACCCTACTTTTAAACTAAATATTTCAATGATGTAATATTCTGTGTCCGGTACACGAAGTAAGAGCCATAAGATGCTACGTCTTAGTAACTGCATGTACGTACTGTAGGTTCCATTCCAGGCTCACTTGAAGAAGTACTATAGATCAGGGGCGTACACAAGGGGGGTCGAGGGGTGCGATCGCACCCCCCTTTTGGATCCAATTAGGAACAAAATTATACAAACACATTTACATTCCTGTAAAAGCCTTGAGTTTTTCTAAAACAAACCATTCAAATTAAACGCGTTTTCAGACTTTCAGTGTATAACTGTCGGGAAGAAGTCCCCATCCCAAAATAATTTCATGAGAGGTAAAATGACCCCGTTTGAAAAATCCTGCGTACGCCCCTGCTATAGATAGGTAAACTCATCAAGTGAACATATATGAACTTCGTAATATAAAATTCTAAAAGTAGGTGAGTAGTAATATATATATATATATATATATACATGTGTTAGAGACTGGCACTAGCTCTAAGCCAATCAGAATCAAGTATTGATTTGAATGGACCAATCAGAGCAGAGCCAGTCCAAAATTTCCAGGGGGGTGTCGTATTTTTAAGGTGTGGTCACCCTGTATAGAACGACCAGTGATCAAATCAGGGGGGATATGAAGCTGGTCGTATACAAGAGGTTTTTTGTATTAAAATTAGTCAAAAAGTGGTCGCGGTCAAGAGTATATATATCACTTTGGTCGTGCTGTTGTACGACCAGTTTTTGAGTTCCCTGAACGACCAGTGAAGGTCATTCAAGGTGAATAGTGCTAAGCAAGTACTGACGTCATTTGCTATATGCCGTGGTGAAAGCGGTGATGAACAGGAACAGGATGTTTAGTTGTAGCATTTAGTGTTCTGACCAACTGAAGATCAGTAGGAATAGTTCACCGAGAAACCAAACACACCCAAGGTGACAAGAAAGTCAAACATTGTACAAGTTTTCACGCAGAGTCTAACATGGAGAAACGGTGTTAGACTCTGCGTGAAAACTTGTGCAATGTTTGACTTTTCTTGTCACCTTGGGGATGTTTGGTTTCTCGGTAAACTTATCCCTACTGATCATCAATTAATCGGAACACGAAATTCTACGACTAAACTTCCTGTTCCTGGTCCATCACAGCTTTCACCACCACATGTAGCATCCGTGCCAGCACTTAGACAAATCATCATTCACACAGTGATATATATACTGACACACACACACGTTTTTGAAAAATTAAAATACATAAAATTCTATTATACATAACCATCATACCTCACCCGATGTGATGTTATACTTACCATCCAAAAAAACGCCATATTTTTATTTGAAGACTTGTAATGATGTTTGAAAATAAAAATAAACAGTTTTTGAACTGTACTTATTTTTATTTTGGAGTTTATTGAAATAAAAATAAGCATTTTGAATTAATCATAGAAATTTCCGCCATGGAGCTCTTACCTCGACGCCATCTTATGGCCGAATGACTGATATTCTTTAGTAACGGTATTTTTAAAAAGGATCTCAAAATATTATAAGAGGATATATCTCATAAAAATTATTTCGGATTCCCCAAAAAAGTTTTAGAGAGATAGAGTTTTGAAAAACCTCAAAATAATTTTAGATGAAATATCCCCAATATAAATATTAGAGATGTAAAAGTGTTTTATTAATTTTGGAGAAAAAACCTCAAATAATTTTTAAGAGATTTGTTTAGTATATAAGCAGATGTTATTTCATATTTTATCAGTTGCGTGTGTTTTGCTCGCTTGTAAGTTGTGCTTCGGTACAAGACTCTGAATTCTTCCAATGTTCTGTTTATTATTAAACTGCATTGGTGCGCGATCAACCCGTAGTCGAATTTGCGATTCGAATGAGATTGGCTCAGGTCCATAGCGACAATCTGGTCATCCCTTGTTCAATGAATTGCTTATTTTACGCAAGGGTTGTTCGTTAGCATATGATGAAAGAGTTAGCTATAGTAAAAACACACACACGATGGAGAAGTTTGGATGAATATATATATTTTTACAAGGAAACAATAAAAACTACACAAATAAATTAGTAATGTCTTTGAAGGGTTTTCTGCACGGGTATAATACCCCTCTGTAGACTATTCCTACAAAATTAAAAATGTTTATTGTCTCACCAAATGTTGTACCCCTACAAATTAAAATATAAATAATTATTGCCCCATTTTCACCATAGTGTCTGTACTTTCGAAATATATAAACGACTCACCCCGCGTGTCGACATATCCCCACACGCGTGGATCATCGTCTTCCTCTTCACGTACAGGCGGTTCGTAGTCATCAAAATCGAATTCCGTGTCCGGTTGGACACGGAAGGCCCACTCGCTTTCGCCGTCTAGATCCCGCACCAGGAGTACCCCCGGAAGGGTATCGGGTACATCTACGTCGTCTATTGGGGGAGGAGGGATGGTTTCTTTCTAAGAGAAATATAAAAAGCATAATAAATACATAGCGTTTGTATAGTAAAAACATTTTTAGCGCTATCTTACCTCACATTTGACCGCGTAAAGCGGGATAGCTTCCACACTGGGGTCTTCAAGCGGGGATGGAGGGAGGGCTTCGTTCTAAGAGAAAATATAAAAAACATAATAATTACATATCGCTTGTATACAGACAGTAAAAAACATTTTAGCGCTAACTTACATTGACTTCGGGTGCTTTCTGGATGGGTTTCGTGTTGGTTTGGTTGGACATCTTCGAGATTTTTATTTTTGCTTGGTTCTAGCTTGAAATCGTTGTGGTGCGAGACACGCATACGTGATTTATTTTATAATGACGCTCTCGGACTATTACAATGGTTTGCGGGTTTAACCAATCAGAGTTTCTATAATCAAACCTCCCCCGTATCTAACCAATCAGAGTTCGTTCATTAACCCCCTCATGTCAAAACAAGTGAATTATTATAGGTGGGGAACAATATGGGTTGTTAAACGATTAGGGATGCGTATATATAATTAGCGTCGTGTTCTATTCACACCCCTTATGTCAAAACAGTATGATTAATAATAGGGTCGGAACAATGAAGCTTAAGGACGCGAAGCGTTTTGTTCTGATTCCTCCCCTTATGTCAAAACAGTTTGATATATTATAGGGTAGTGAACAATGAATTTACTTGTGGGGATTAGCGGCCATTTTGTGTGTACTTTGATAGCTACGGTTTTTTAATTAGTTTTAACCTTAATTACTTGTAGGGATTAGCGGCCATTTTGTTTGTGTACTTTGATAGCTACGGTTTTTTAATTAGTTTTAACCTTAATTACTTGTAGGGATTAGCGGGCATTTTGAGGGATTAGTCCCTGTGAAATATATATTTCCCGTGTTTAAATACGTCTATTTCTAGATATTTAAGCATTTTTATACTTATTTAAGCATATATTTATGCTTTTTGATACTTTATTTTACACTTTTCACACATTTTAGTATATATTTTAAGATACCCGTGAGCGCGATAAGGAGAGCGTGTTAATTAATTCACACATGTCAAAATAGATGATAATGGTTTTTTATTGTTTTAACGTAATACTTCGAGGTTACAATTCATTGTGTAAGAGTTTACAAAGAAGATATGTCTGCCCAAGAGATCTTCTTGATTTTCCTGGCGATGAATCATTGCAACAATAATTCCAGCTTCGATTCCCATTCGGGTATTAAGAACAGAGGTAAGGTTAAAATCCTTTAGTATTATCCCGCGCCGGTTGTCTAACCAAATTTTATCTTCTTTCATGAAGTCAACCACATAAAAATCAGAGTCTTTGCATATTGTATATAGAAATTCAGAACTGTATAACTTCACGTTAACAAGTTTAATTTCGTTTATATCTATGCTTGTTGTCATCGTATCTAATACTAAAATGTTTTTGGAGATGTCTATATATACAAAGGGATTAGTCTTTTACGATAAAAATATATTGATTGGTAAGATACACGTTTTTACCAATCTTATCGTGTTCGGATGAATCGAATTCGATTTTAAAATAATTGTTATCTTCATCTTTAAAGAAAAGTTCATACATCTGTTGCGGTGCTGCAGGTTTGGGCCTTGAACCCATTAACTGTAGATTTCGTTCACGAGATAGATCTCTCAAGCTCCTCATAGATATAATTTTTGCTTGATTCATGGCTGATATGGTGGAGGATCCTCGCATGTTACATGTACAAATTGCCCGATCAATGGTGTAAAATCCTCTGATGAGTAGGTATATATATATTCATCACCTAACAATAGCAACTTATATATTATTCTATCACGTGCATTGTTGGGTAACGGGAACATTTCCATTTTATGACATTCAACCACTTTATATTCATTGTGTGAAAAATACTTTGCTAAATCGGTAATTATTACCAACAGAGGTTTTTCTTTTGTCCCTGCAATCATTTTGAAAGTGTTTTAATAAAATATGACTTCTAATGTATGTTTTTATATCTTTCCTAGCAACGTTTTTACCGATATATATTTTGGGGGAATATGTACTGCATTAAGTCAACAAAAAGATTAAAAAAGATTTACATGTATTAGTAATCTTATAATATTGATTTTATCATTCGACCAATGAGAATACCCCGATATTTTATTGGGGAATTAAGTTCAACCAATCAGGTTACGCTATTTTTTTTAACGTGTTTTTTTATAAACGTTTGTTTCCAAAATTTTTAGGCACAATCTCAGCATGGCCCGTGTGAAACAGACACATAGAAATTTGGAAAGTGGAAAAACCATTGCACGGATTGAAAGTAGGGGGAAAGATATTCCCAAAATGTTGAAACAACGCCGTCATCAGCAACAAGAATATCGTCAAATGGGACGGAATATTTCAGATGATGAACAAGCATACAGCCAAGAAATCACAAGAAAAAAGAACATCAAAATAACTAAAGACATTGCACAGTCGCCATTAAATTTTGCTCTACCGATAACACCGTCCAGTCACGTGTCCCCTCGGCAAGCGAAGTCGTCACCCACGGCAAGCAAAGCTACCCCCCCTGCAAGTAAATTCATCGTCTCAAGAACAGGAGGGTTACATAAACCCTCTACTCCTGCAAGCGAAGTATAACACGTCACCACGGCAAGTACCGTCTCTAGTCCACCAAGTAAATTCTCCTCTACTACAGCAAGCGAAGTATAACGTGCCGTCGTGGCAAGCAAAGGTACCGGCTCTACTATCGCAAGTAAACCCCCTACCACCGCTACTATCGCAAGAACAGTATAATATACCGCTTCAAACACCGCAAGCAAAGTATAATGCATCTCCTATTCCACCGCAAACGATCTCACCGCCACAACCCGAAGATGAATTAGATAATTATATATACGATATGCCCATTGATTTCTTCGGTCAAATCCCTATTCCTTCTCCTGCGAATTTAATACGAATGTGTGATGAAATGGTACCCGTTCAACAAGGAAAACAATTATTACAAATTGTGGATGAATTAGCAAATGCTCTTTCCCCCACATTATCTCCTATTCCTCTTTCACCACCACCACCACAACTACCACCCCCACCTAATTCACCCCAGCCATTATTTCCAGTATGTGAAGAAGAGGAAGAAGAAGAAGAGGAAGACGACCGAGAAGTATTGAACGATCCGCCATTGAAGAAAAGATGTTATAAACGTTCGTTAATATATATGAAACGTGAAAAAAAAGGTGATGAACATCATGAAGAAAAACGAATGACAATCTATTCGAATTATGATCAAGATATTATTTGTACACAACGCGATAAATATCGTGAGTTAGAGGGTCTCTATATTGAGAAACTATATATAAATAAACAATATTTGCAATGGCGTTCTAGAAAATTTACGAGTGACCTTATGGAAAAACGATATATAATGGATAATAATAAGGATTTGAAACGAAAGACTGATTTGAAAAAAAGGAAACCGAAATGTATAAAATGATATTGTTCTAAATAAAAATATCAGTAATGTGAAAACATGGAGGTGTGGAATGTCATGGTAAAAGAACTGGCACGTTTTGAAATAAAAATCAATAAAAATATGGAACAAAGTGTGTGGAAATGTCTTGACGAACATGAGAATTTATTTAAAAATATTATTGCACATTTAAAATGTACACGTGAACTTTTAGATGCCTATAATCGCATGGAGCGTCATGAAATTGGACAAATAATAGCATTTTTTGCTTTAATCCTGTGTTTTTTTAGATATAATCACATTGATAATGAGGAAAATATAAAATTGTGTATACGTCAAACAATTTTAGATTTTAGAAATTCACATCTTAAATTCATTTTATTCCCTCATGATAAAAAACATAAAAAACACACGTCGTGGTTTGGGTTGTGGAATATATTCTTTGAATTTTTTAAATTAGTCTAAATACAATTTTTCAATACTCTGTATTATAATGTCAGGATCTTCAAAATTAATATTATATGATTCTATAATACTCTTAATAATAAAAGTAGTTGATGTACAGGTATTAGATGTAATCCTTACCCTTATAGAAAAATTATATATTATATCCATATGCGGGGGGTAATATTGTAAACTAAGCGGACTATTATTTTGTATAATACTATTATTTTTAACTTGATCTGAAAATAAACTGACTTTAAACTTATAGGGGGTACTTGTCTTATAGAATAATTTAAACCAATAAGAGTATTTCTGACAATTTTTATAACAACAGGTACAGGGAGGGGTTTTCATATGTATCAGCTTAACAAGCTTATCGAGATTAAAAGTATAAACCCTATCGTTACTAGTTTTAAGTTTTGATATAGGGTTATGATTTTCGCAAAAAAAAATAAAGCAACATACAAGTTGATACACTATTTTCTCAAAATAATCTAAATTATGTAGATAATTAAAAGTAGCCTTTAAATAAAACGGATCTATAAAATATAAATAAATACAGCAATATGTAAATTCATGACTAAAACAACGATTAAGTCTATGTAATGTATTACAAAGATAAGACCCTCCATACCCTATGGGTTTAGGAATTGTAGTTTGTTCATCATTAATAGTAATAGAAATAAAGTGGTAAATATCATTTCTTGGGTAATAACTGTTTTGAATTTCAATAAAAAAATTATCAGAATGATTATCATTCAAATGAAAAATAGATTTCATTAATGTTTGAGCGGGTATTAATAGTAATTTGTGATAACGCTCACAGAGTTTTTCACCATAAATATAATATTTTCGTTGTGTATGAACAACAGGTATTATATAGTGTTGTTTATCGGTTAAGATTCGCCAATCCATGCATTCATCTTGATGCATTTCAGGTTTCATTTTTTCAATATAGGCGTAGTCTTTATATCCACAACCAAGTTGTCTCGAGTCAAATTCCATACATTCGATAATTTCCCCATAGTAATAGTCACATAAGTCACAGACGGCAAATAATAATCCAATGTATCGGTTACGAAAATGTTGTATATAATACACAATTTTCAATATCGTCTTAATATTGATTTCTTGAGCTTGCACATAGGTTCTTTTACCCCCAATGTTTAATGACATTCTCAAAAGGGATAACGTTTTTTAACAAATCGCCTTGTATATATACTATTTTCTCAATCTTTAAATATATATTTCTACACACAGATTTTAACACGATAAAAATTTTGAAAAAAGTATTATTGTAACTACAATGTATAATATATCAACTGATTAGACGTGTGTGTGTTTTAGAACAACATTAGGGATTCGTATTAATCTACAACACAGCATTTGGTGCAACTAATCCCCGTGTATTTGTTTAGAAGAAAATCGCTAATTATGGATTCGCGTCTCTAATTCCCCAAACACACATTCATTGTATACGAGTATCACAAATCATCGGGATGACATGAAAGCTTTAATCAACGAACTCTGTTTGGTCAAACTAATCTACTCCCAGTTACACATAGTAACGCGGGATACAATTATAAAAGCCGATGTAGCGTTGAAAATAATTAATATCAGTCTGAGTGTTGGAGAGTGAGAGATGGCAAAAATATTTGAGAACGTGAACAGCGAAATTAAAGAAGATTTCATCCCGTTAGAGACAACTGAGACGAATGAAGAGACTATCGAAGAGTTGTATGCGGGTAAATATAATTGTGCATTAAACAAATGTAAAGAAGAAATATCCCCAGAACGACAGAAATTATTTTTATCGCGTATCACACATATAATGGATTGTGAATGTTACCAGTTTAAGGGAGAGAGAGCCAGTTATCGTGAAGTAACTCTTCTCGAACTTCAAACGAACAAGTATTTTATTTATCATTGTTATGATAGCAAGTTAAAACCCTACAAAGAACTAACTCGAAGGGAACGGTCTACTGTCTACTATCAATATCGATGTCATGGACTAGACTATTTATCTGAAAAAAAATCAAGAGATTATTTTAGTCAAAGTGAACTTATAAATAGATTAAGTTATTTATTTCGTAATGTTTTTCCCCCGAATGCTATTATCGGGTATAAAGGTGGTGATAAAGAATCGTCGTTAGTTAAAACACTTCAAGAAAAAATTATTGTACATTGTGTGAATCTTGAATATTTTGGAATTGAGAAGTACGATTATTTACTTTCGTTTTATAATCTTAAACCAAGAAATTGTTGGTATCATACTAGTGAACCCACATGTTTATTGTATCATTGTAGTTTGTTTGAATGTCTTTTATTTGCCGCATGTTTGTTTCGTAAATTAGAAGATGTGGATAATGAACGAGCGGTACTCTCTATGTATGATAAGGAATTTAATTTTTAAAATTTATTCTCTCCTGAACATTTTTTCCTAAATAAAAAAAATACACTTTTTGATTTTAAAAAAAATATTGAATGTATTTTCCTTTTATTTTTAGAAACACAAAGATTGTTTAAAAAATTTTCAAAAGCACATTTAAGAAATGTTTATATTTTAAAAATAAAACGTACATTAGAACGGTATTATTTTGTTAAAGATGTACATGTTATCAAAAATACTATTTTTGTTAAAATAGGAGAGAGAAGTTTTAAAAAAAATAAGATGATCTTAGCAACTCTTTGTACATTTAAATATATAAAAAATGATATCATTGTACGTATAGTATAAATAAAACGTTTCATAATTTTTGTTCTCTTATTGGAATTAAAATGAGTCAGAAAAAAATCATCCATTATAATGAACGTTTTTATCTTTCGAATCCAAGAAAATTCGGGACAATTTCTTTAAAATCAGTAGACAATTTATATGAGTTTCAAGAAGTGTCTTGGATACGGGGTGTAATACCCTCGAGTTTTCTTAACGGTTTTAAATTTAAAACAAATATTCGTGCTCCAGGTCCAAATACTGATTTTTCATTGACATTTAGTAACAATAGAAAATTTCAAACAGATACACAGAATTATCTAACAGGTGAATTAGAAGCAAGAAAAAAAGATTGGCATAAACGAAAAATAATTCATAGTATTGATGTAAAACTTAAAAATAATATTCGTGAAGCATATAGCGGTGCATTAGGATGGAGTATTGTTCAAGTTAAAAAAGAGATATTCGAACAGGGTGATCTTGGGTCATATATTGCAAAACCTAATAAACCCTATTTTAGCTCTAATCAATTGTTTATTGATCCCGAGCAAAATTTCTTTAACGGTGATAAACGTTTTGTAGATTTAGCTTATAATTTACCTGCTGACGAAGATTTTATATTGATTCAAAACATTAAATTTATAGATGAAAATTTTTTTTGGAAATATGGTCTTAAAATTGGTGAAGCTGATAAACCCTATAACGAATACGAAATTTCTATTGTTTATTCCGATGGATATACGTAGATATACCCCTATATAAAGATCGTTTTTTCAAGATGGTCGTGTGTAAGTGTCATGGCTATTTTTCAGCGAGTACAAAATCAAGAGGGATATAAGATTTATCATGAATTAACACAATATAGTTATGTGGAATCCGTTTTTTTTTTGGCAATTAGTAGGAAGTGTGGAAATTGAAAAATCAAGATATCATCTACTAATATCTATTGCTGATTATGAAACATATGTACGGTATAAATTTATACTGGAAGTAGAATGTTCAAAAAATCCCAATATGTATGTTATGCATCATGAGGAACACGATATTCCAGAAGAATGTTATGAATTTCTTCGTAAAATATGTGAAGCATGGAATGATGACCTATCCCCACGTATCAACGACAAAAGAATTGGAGAATATTTAAAGATACTAGATTATGATAGAAAACATTGTTTTAGTTATGAGTGTTTTAGGAGTATTATAGCATTATATTATGATTTTAGGGTTTATAATAAAACTATAAAATACACTTGTAAAAAATGTAAAGGGGAATGCGAATGTAATGTGGATTACCCTAATTTCATCAGTGTAAATTTTAATGAAATAAGAGGTTGTAATGTAGAAAAATATTCAATGGACAATAACATCTTATGTAACGAAATAATACACTGAATGTATTTTTTTTATTTGAAAATTAATACATTAAAAACTTTTCAACATGGTTTCTGGGTTTATGATATACAATTCCTCCTTTTTGAAAATGTCTTTTGATTTTTTTCGTTCCTAGTTTTGCAATAATTTTTACTACTTTAGCTTTTTTTTTAAGCTCTTTTTTAAAATCGTTTATAAAAAGTTTGCCGTATTTATTGACTGTTTTATTTCCTCCACGCTGCCTTTTTTTCCCTTTAAAAATACCCCCACGTTGCCTTTTTTTCCCCTTAAAATCACCACCCCGTAATTCTCTTATTCTTCCTACCATTGTTATGAAGGTTGTTTTCTCTCCCAATAGTTATCACCATAGTCTGCAAAAATTTCTTCATGGGCTTTTATATGTTTTATACTTTCTAAATACATTTTTTTATTATTGGGATTGTAAACAAAATCGGAATTATTTTTATATATAGAACCTGTTTTCCCATTATTCGCATACCGTGCTGCAGCGTGAGTTGTCAAATAAGCATCGATACACGTGTTTGCATCGTTACAAATACTATATACAGCATTTGTGTTTTTACCATATTTACGATCCAATTTGGATTGTGTTGTTTTTTGACCCGTGTAATAAGAAATATTACGATCGGGTTTAAAAGGTTTTTTCCAAGCAAATAATCCTTCACCCGCATTGGGGATCGTTGATTTCTTGATACGTAAGTTATTTTGTTTTGCTAAATGAATCCAACATTTTTTTGTTTTTGCTGTTCGTTTACGACATCTTATTTTTTTTAAGGTTTTACTTCTACATTGAAGAACGTGACGTATACTTTGAGATTTATCATTGCGTCTTTTTTTTCGGGGTAACTTAACTCTTACCATTTTTTTTTAAAATATAGTTTTTATTCCTAAATAATCATTATTTTTTTCATGGGTCTGAATAAATTTTACCATACATTCAACTTTATAGATAATATCTTCGGGACAGTTGTATATTTCTTTTTTTAATTTTGTTATTCTTTGTTTTAAAATCTTTGATGAAATAGGTATTATCTTTTCTTTATCTTCTGTAAAATTTAGTAAACATTCCCTTAAAAGATACGGCGTAAATAATATTGAAGGATCATTATCTTGAATTTCATACCCGATATAAGGTAAATTAGACGTTTGTAAATAAATTTCAATATGTACAATTTCACTCATATTTTTTTTTACTCTCTTTTTTTGTTTTAGTTTTTTTTTAAATGGGTTCTTTATTCTCAAAAAAAATCCCTCCTATACTTACGTTGACATGTATTAATATACAGGATTCATACGATGTTACTATTGATCGTGTTGATGGTGAAGACGAAAACATAAATAAAAATAAAACGGCATGTTTTTCTTGTTTTAGAAAAAAAAAAGAAGATGAATGATGATCAGAAAAAATTAAAATATAGTCAAAAAGATATAGATAAAATTGTAAGTTTATTTAATAAGAAAAAAGAAAGTAAGAAAAATGAAAAAATAGACGATTATTTTTCTGTTAATCATATAGAAACTATTAGTAGAGAAAAATTTAAAGTCACTGAACAACATTTTTCTTTGGATGTTTCACGGGAAAAAACGGTTAATTTTATTAGTTTTATTCAATCGTTATCGTTGGTTTTTTCTTATTTAATTAACATTGCACGGGCAAATGTAAAAAGCGATGATGATTATGTTAGATTTATCTTTAGTAATGCGCCAAAAAGTTTTTTCTCTACAGCCGTTTTACCCGTGAAAGACTTTGACGTTAAATATTTCTTAAATATTATGGAAAAATTTATGCAGAGTAATAAAGAAATAATAGCTAATGGTTGGAATAGTAAAGTAATTGTTCAAACTTTTCCCGCAGGAATAAGTACAAATAAAAAAAAAAATAGTGTACTAAGGAAAAAAAGTATTTACAATAGTTTGAATAAGGGAAATGCTACAGATAAAGGTGGTGTGAAAAGTAATGTAAAAAAATATGGCCGTAAATTTCGCACGGGGGTATTTTATATTCTTAGCCATGTATTATTTCGTACAGTGAAAGATTGCTGTTTTGCTTTAGCAATATTAGTGGGTTTATCATTTTTAAAACAAGACTATAAATATTTTATAATGAAAAGAAAACCCAATAAACCCGTGGATGATTTATTTACGTGTGAAGAAATTCGAAATGTATATCGGGAATGTGGGATACCCGAGGGTAATGTTGATGCTACACAGTTTCATTTTGTATATAATAATTATTTAAAAAAACAGGGTGTTGATTTGTTAGTGTATGCTGACACTCATTCCGATAATATAATTTATGATTCACGAACTGATAGTGCAGGTAATCTTATTAAATTGACTAATGAAATTGTATGTTTATGGTTAAATAATAATCATTACGATGTAGTCTTAAGCATAAAGGAATTTTCTAAACTCAGTACCAGTTCTTTTTGTGTTAAATGTATGAGTTATTTTACACGTCATGAATATGTCGATAATCACCTATGTACTACAAATAATTTAACTTGTTTACGATGTTATAAATATCCGAATAAGTGTAAAGATAAAAATAATAAACTTATTTGTAGCAGTTGTGATATAATTTTTTATGATGAAAATTGTTTTACAAATCATTTAACAAATAAAATTTTTAAACCTTCTCAAAGTAATTATGATCGTTTAACACCGTGTCAATATTTTTTTTATTGTAAAACCTGTAACAAAATTTGTCCTCGATTCTTTTTCATTTTTTCTAATAAAACAGTTAAACATGATTGTAGCAAACGATTTTGTTTTCATTGTGATAAATACATGAAACAACCTCATTTTTGTTACGTGAAACCCCTTTCACTTGAATATAACAAGAGGAAAGAAAGTGAACCCACTTTATTTTTTTTTGATTTTGAAACAAAAGTAACCGAAACTAAATTGCTCGAACCGTTTTATTGTATCGTCCAAAAGGTATGTAAAAAATGTCAACATATTGAATTTAAAAAAACAAAAATATTTGAAAAAAAGGATCAAGAAATTATCGATAATACTATTGAAAAAGTTAGTTGTTGTGGGAATAGACAATTTATTTTTGATAACAATGTTATTGAAACTTTATGTGAATTTATGTTTGAACAAACAAATTCCGTTTGGATAGCTCATAACGGGGGTAGATTTGATACTATTTTTATTTTAAAATATCTTTTAGAAATAAAACAGATAATGCCGAATACTATAATGAACGGTACTAAAATAATGAGTTTAATAATTAAAGAACAAAATATTAGAATCCTCGATAGTTATTTGTTTTTTAGTATGAAATTAGCGGATATTCCAAAAGCAATGGATCTTCAAGGGGAATGTAAGGGATTTCATCCCTATGAATTTTACGATTTAACTTATGAGGGTGACATTGTAGATCGGAAATTTTTTGATACGAAACATATGAATACAGCAACACTTAATGAATTTGAAAAATGGTATTTAGAAAAAAAGAAAGAGAAATATATATTTCGTAAAGAGATTTATTATTATTGTTGTAGTGATGTAGATATTTTAAGAAAGGGATGTGTTAAATTTTCTACAATGATCGGGGCCATAGGTCATATCACCCCCTTTTATGCAAAAAATTGTATTACGATTGCTAGTTTAGCTTTGAAAGTGTATAGACTTAATTTTTTAAAAAAAAATTGTGTAGGAATTATTCCTGCTTCGGGGTATAGGGGTGGTGTAAAACAGAGTTTAATTGCTATTGATTGGTTAGATGAAATTAATCGAGAAATAGGAGGAAATTTAGAATATATCTGTTCACAAAATGGGGAGAAAAAAATTCTAGGACATTTTGTCGATGGTTTTTATATTGATACGATATATCAATTTCATGGTTGTTTTTATCACGGATGTCCCAAATGTTTCGACCCCTATGCATTAAACGTTCTTACAAACGAAAAATTTAGTAATTTATATGCAAATACGCAACGTTTTTCTTGGACAATAAAAAATGCCGGTTACAAATTAATCGAGATGTGGGAATGTGATTATTTAGAAGAAAAAAAATATACACAGAAACAATTAATTGAAAAGAAAAGAAAATTTTATCCGTTTACTCCTTTAACACCACGTGACGCATTATATGGGGGGCGAACTTCCCCCGTATGTTTATTTAAAGAAACAAAACCCAACGAACGAATAAGTTACGTAGATTTTACATCGCTATACCCTGATGTACAAAAAAATTATGATTTTCCTGTGGGTCATCCTACTATTTTACTGGGGAAAGATTGTAATAAAATAAAAATCAAGGACATATTTGGTTTAGTAAAATGTTGTATTTCACCTCCTCGAAATATTTACTTTCCTGTTTTACCCGTTAGAATAGATGGGAAATTATTATTTCCATTATGTTATAAATGTGCTGTGGATAAATGTAATAAATGTGAACATAATGAAAGCGATCGATACTTGACGGGTACTTGGACTAGTGTTGAGATTCATGTTGCTATAGATAAGGGATATAAAATAATTGCTCTTTACGAAATATATCATTTTGAACGCAAAGAAAAAATCTTTTCACAATACGTAAATCAATTTTTAAAAATCAAACAAGAATCTTCAGGAATTCCTACGGATTGTTTGAATGCAGATGGAAGTAAAAATGATGATAAAATTAAACAGTATTGTAATGATTATTTAAAAAATGAAAATGTTTTTTTAGATAAAGACAAAATAGAGAAAAATCCCGGATTAAGAACTATTGCAAAAACATTTTTAAATTCGTTATGGGGAAAATTTGCTCAAAACGAAAATAATACACAAGTGTGTTTTTTAAACGATTATGAAGAATTATTAAATATTGCCAATGATAAAAGTAAAAAATTAACATCGATGGAATTTATAAACGAAACATTATTACGTTGTACATATGAAAAAATTGATGATGCAACAACCCCTCTAAAAACGGGAAATGTAATCATTGCGTGTTTTGTTACTGCATATGCACGTTTGAAATTATACGAGTTACTCGTTAAATTAGACGATCGCGTTTTATATTTTGATACAGATTCTGTTATTTATATATCTGATGAAAATAATTATACTGATGTTAAAACGGGAAAATATTTAGGAGATTTAACGAATGAATTAAATGAAAATGAATGGATAACAAATTTTTGTTCAACGGGTCCAAAATGTTACGCGTATATAACTAATTTAAATCAGGAATGTATTCATGTGAAAGGTTTTACTTTAAAAAATGAAACAATAAAAGAAAAATTGAATTTTTTATCCTTGACACAATGTGTTAAAAATCAAGATCAGATCATCGAAATTAAATATCACAATAAAATATGTAAAGATAAACTGAATCATATTTTTATTGAGGATGAAATAAAAAAATTTTCATTTACATTTAATAAACGTGTTGTTAAAAATAATTTTAATACGATTCCGTTTGGATTTTTAGATAACTGAAATGAACAATGTTTCATTACCATTTCAACACCCTTTTATGTTAACGTTATGTGGGCCTAGTCAAAGTGGGAAAACATATTGGATATTACAATTATTGAAAAATATTAACATTATGATTACACCAGCAATTGTTAAAATTGTTTATTTATATTCAATTTATCAACCTCTGTACGCTGAAATGGAAAAAGTTCTTGCGGAAAAAACAGATATTAGTGTTGAATTTATCGATTGTCAAAAGGGTATTCCCCGCATTACCGATATACAAACGAATACCCGTGAAAATACGTTAATAATATTAGATGATCTCATGTTAGTTGCAACATCATCGAAGGAAAATCTTGAAAGAATAGATAATATTGCAACACAAGATGTCCATCATCGTAATATTAGTGTTATTTTTACATGTCAAAATTTAACATATGGTAATGGTAAATTGCGAAATTTACGTGTCAATAGTCAATATTATGTTATGTTTAAAAATTTAAGCGATTATAATAATATGTATACGATATGTGATAATAAAAAAATTAATAGAAATAGATTTAATAAAGTATTAAGTGAAATTAATGAGAAACCCTATGGTTATTTGGTATTTGATAATTGTAGAAAAGGGTATGAAAATTGTAGAATTAGAACCAATGTATTTCCACATGAATCAACGATAATCTATGATTTGTAAATAAATGTAAAAAGAAAAATAAATGTTTGTTAAAAAAATAAAAAGAGTTGTTAAAAATCGTTTTTTTTTTAAAAAGTATATATAGTATGGGATGTGTATATTGTGTATGAATTTTTTAAAAAAATCATGGCAAGAAGACGATATAGAAGCAGGAGGGGAATTATCCTTAGAAAAAAGAAACAAAAAGGGGGTAGTGCTCTAGATATTTTTGGCCCTTTGGGCTCGTTAGTTGGAAATCAATTGGGAATTGGTATTCGAAAAAGAAAAAGAAAACAAAAAGGGGGTGCTCGAGGTTCTAATTTGGTCAATTTGTTTGGTTTGGGTGTTCGAAAAAGAAAACAAAAAGGGGGTCGTAGTATTAGTTATAGCGATGTTGACAGATGGTTAAATGGTTAATTAAAAAATCCATAAATCACTGTAAATAATTAATTTTTTTGTTTAATTAAAAATTGGCATTATTAAAACTACAACATGACTGATTGTTATTACTCTTACAATTTTTTTTACATTTTTTATTATATATTCCTACGAGTACACGACCTAAAATTGTTTCTATTTTTTTTTTTTAATTTAATATCGTTTTTTAGTTTAATACGTTCATTTTTAAATATTTTTTGTTTATTATTATTTTCGAATTCATTACGACATTGATTGTATAAATATAATAAACTCCAATTTCCACACACGGCTGTATTTTTGGATTGTAATTGTTTACTTTGAATATATTGAAAAGTTAGTCCTTTTTTTACACTATAATCATACCAATATTCACGTTTATAAAACGAGACATCTTTTGCAAAACTATCAAAAAAATTCATATGTTTTTCTTTATCCACCCATATAGCAATCCAATGTTGACCGTTTTGATCTGCTTCATCCGTATTCCAAATCCAACACGAGGGATAATAAATTTTTTTAGGAAAAATATTTGCAGGAAATGTACCCAAATAATATTTATTTAAAAACTTATTTATTTTTGAAATTTTATTAATCTCGTTCGTAAATAAAAATTGGGTTAAAAAACAATGTAAATTCATTGCTTTTTGCGTCGCCATTTTCTTTGTGTTGTATAGGGTTGCGTTGAGGGTATAGGAATGTGGGTGGTGAGTGATGTAGAGGGTTCTTCGTGACTCGCAAGACTGGGTTTTCCCAAATTTATATAACGTTGTCGTAATTTTATATTTCGTATATAATGGGCAGGCATATGTAATTTTTTCAATTCTTTTAAAGCAGCAGCCTGCTTTTGTTGTGTAAGATTGAACATGTTTTGTTTGCTGACATTATGCGTTAAATCGTATAATAAATCATGATGGTTTATGGAAACACCGTTTATTTTTATTATATCTGTACCCCCAATTTTAATTTTTTTCCTTTCAAGAAATTCTTTTATTTGTTGACCACTTGTCACAGTCGGTGTTCTCCTTACCTCGGGTGATTCATCATTGGTCACCTCATTTTCAAGTTCATTACTTTTTCTTTTCATATTTTGTTGTCTTTTTAAAAAACTAACCATACTCTCTGCGACACGTTGATCATTATTAACTTTTTTCATTTCGTCTTTCATTTTATTTTTACTTTCAATAAGTTCGAAATTATTTTTGTTGTTAATTCCCTGCAATAATTTTTCGTTTTCATGATCAGTTTTGATTAAATCTAAAATTTCATTTAATTTACTCGGATTAATTAATTGCATTTTATTTACTTCGGTCATTTTTTTTTATTTGTTGGTTAAGTAATTTGTATGCTTTTTGATATATGTTGATTATACGAAAATCCTCAGATAATAATATTTTTAAATCTTTTTCTTTTATTTTGTTCTTTGAAAACTTATTCAAAATATATTTATTATCACTGGAAAGTTGGATCGAAATTTTTTTATTTAAAATATTTTTAGCAATGTATTGTAATTTATTAATTAATTGAGAATCTAACAACGTATTTTTTTTATCAATATCTGCTTTAAGATATTTTTTTAACGAGGGTAAAAAATCCTTTTTTTTTTTTTCAAAAGCTTTTTTCTTTATTTTATTTAATTGAACTAATGTTTCTAAAAATTTTAAATCATCTTCGCAACTTGATGAAGAAGAAGTAACGGAACTTTCACTATCCATTTCATCACTAACATCATCGCTAACAACATCGCTATCATTTTCACTATCATCCTCCTCTTCATCACCATCATCTCTTGAATTATCATTTTTTTCGTCTTTTTTTCCCTCTTCTTTATTTAATTCATCATTTTTTTCTTCATTCATTTTTTTTTATGCGTAAACTGAAAACGGTGGAAATACAAGAATATGTTCACGATTTAGTGGTATTTTGTTAATAACTGGGTTTTTTATTTTTGGTTTTTTTATTCTATTCTTTGTTGTAATGGGTTTTGTGTTCTTCATTTTTTTTGTACATCCCCTTATAAATGTTGATAATTAAATGCTGTGTAATAATCTTGCAGGGGTATTTAACCCCACTCTAATTTCATTTCGAAATTCACCAACAAATATTAACGCCCCTTGAACTGTATTTTGAGAAAAATGAAAATCCACATTAACATTTCCCGACGGTCTTATGGGTAATACTGCAAGATGAGAGTCTCTATTATCTGTTAAATCAAATGCTAATATAGAATACCCGTTTATAAAGTCATTATAAGTTATTGGCATTTCTGAATAGTTGCGATTTAATACCGCGCGTAATTTTGAGTAAGCTTCAGCATGATTTTCAATTCTCCCAACAACAGCGTTATTTACGGAAACTTCAACATTATCATAATTAGGCCAGTTAAATTCAAAAATATTATGAGTATATGATCCGTTCCAATTTGCTAATGGAGAAAATACAATATATAAACGTGTAGGAACGCTACCATTAAACACATCGATTACTTGATGTGAATTTCGTCCTGCAGCTACTGATTCAGTAATACAACGATAATTGGTTGTATAATATAATGTTTCTTTATTATTGGGTCACCATCCCTATATTAAGAGCATTTGATAATTGTTTTTTTGGTTTAAATACAGGAATTTTTATTTTAAAATCATCTAGGGTAATTATAGTAGCAGCAACGGTCATATCAGCATGATCGGCACCCATCATTACAATTGTATTTAATGCCCGCGTTAAACGTAATTCAACTTTATACGCTGTGGGAATATATATTTCAGTACCCCCTTCGCTAAATAATGAACAATCAATCTCATCTATCAAATTCTGCGATTGATTTTGAAATGCAATTGTTTTTTGTCTCCCTCCTGCATTTACGACATTAGTATCATTAGTGAAACCCACGATATCGCTCATATGTTCGGCTGTATCTAAATATGCTAAATTAAGCTCTTTAGAATCTTTATATCCCGACGGTGTTTGACGCGTTATAAATTGTATCCATGATGCAAAATGTGCAAAATTATCTGATGGCGTAATTAAATTTTCATTTATTTTTAATTCTTTTGTTTTCCACATTGTGCGAAGGGGTAATGTAATCATCGCAAACCCCGACGCTGCAGGTGCTATAAGTCCAGCAGCATTTCTAATCGATACTCTAGCCATTATTTTAGCATCGCTTGTTTTCATTAATCCAACGGCGTTCCCATGTCTTGTAAACGTGTATACTGACGATTGATTATCTACGGGCGTTGCGATAATTTCCGTTTCACGACATTCCGTAAACGTATCATTATAGGGTGATGACGTAAAAAATTGCAAAGGCTCACTAAATAATATATCATTTTTTTCCACATCTTCAATTTTTTTACTCATTTTATTTTTTTTTAAACGTTAATTTTAAGAATATTTGAAAGTGTTCCCAACACTTGAGGAAGAACCATACCCAGTGCCAATGCGCCACCAAACCCTCCTTTTTGTATTTTTCTTCTACGTTTTCTTATTCCTCTTTTGTTTTTTCTTTTTTTGATATATTTTTTACGCGTCATTTATTTTATTTTTAAAAAACAACAATAACCACAACAACAATAAAAATAATAATAATATACACAACATTATGATTTTTTTATATAACTTTTTTTTTATTTATACTTTTTTTTTACACAGTCTATCTATTTTGTAAAAAACGTATTACATTTGGATCTATTTTTTTTCTCTTTTTTTTATTATCACTTGTATAATAAGTATCTAAATTTAAATTTGAGGGTAATCCCACACCCTCATTTAATAAAATTTCTTTCTTAGTTGGATTTTCTTTATTTTTTCTTTTCACAACAAAATATGATGAGGAATAATTTTTTCCACGATTTCTACCGTTTAACAATTCAGTGTAATCTTCTACGGATAGTTCATTTATTTTTTCAGTCATTATTTTTTTCTTCAAATAAATTTATAGATATCTTAATTTCTTCACCTTTTAACGGTACGTTATTCTCATAGTTAATAAAGAACTGTAGTGATTGTTTAGCCTCTTTATCACTCATAAATAAAAAATAGGGGAATTTTTTTTTTTCATCATTTAATGATGTATAAGGATTTTTTTCGTCAATATAAAATAATTCTTTTATAGTATATATAAAACGTTGTGTTGCATTGGAAATAATAGTAGATGAAGAAACTGAAATCGTGCCATTATTTATTTTTTTTGATTGTGTTATTGCACTGAAATCCATTTTGTTTGCACACGTAATTCGAAATGAATTTTTGATATTTTTATATTCAATCGAATTTAAATTCCATAAAAAATTTTTCCCACTATTTACTAACACGTAAAGAGAAAAAGGATAAAATATTTTATATTCTTTAATTATCATTTCCCCATTTTTTTCTTCAAGAACAATCAAAAGCATTATGTTGAATGTATTAAACAATCAATACTAAGCGTTCCCGAATCAAAAGGAACTAATTTTCCTGTAGTATCTTTAACTTTAATATGAATTTCTCTTATAATGTCTTTTTTTAATTTTCTCAATGATTTTGGGGGACTATAATAAACTAATTGTCCATCCCCCCCACCACCTTGTCGATGCCATTGAATGGGTACTGTTGTTAACAATTCGGAACAACTATCACCAACTAATCCCAGTTCTATTTCATCACAATATATAAACATTTTATTTAATCCGTCGGATACGTCAGGTAAGTAATCAAAATGTTTAGAAAAAAGGGTTCGAGGTGTAGGATTATCTTTTTTTATTTCAAACAAGAGAGGTACGATTTCAAGACCTTTTTCATTTTTTAACCCTAGCATAAAAGCTAATTTTTTTGAAAATAATATATTAATCTTTTGATTAAAAGAACCATATTGAATACCCTTTTTTTCTACCGTAGTCTTGTTAGATAATCGAAATTCATTTACCTGTAACCCATCGGCTGCTTTACTCGCATTTTCATATACCCAATACTCAATCTCAACATTAACATTAATAATTACTTTCCCATTTGACCCGATGGTACAAAAAATTTCAAATCCCTCTAAGATATTATTTAAAAATATAATTAATGAAGATAAATCATAAATTCCGTCGGGTATAATAAATTTATCCGATGTAAAAACGAACTCACTGTTTGCGTATACCGAATTATTATTTTCTTCGGGTATAAAATTCTTATAGGTTATGATAAATGAAAAAAAACATTCATCACCTACAATATTTTTAGTTGTTTGAGGATAACAAACTTGTAAAACTTCTAAAAAACATTCATTGTTCAAAGCATCAATGGGTTGTGCAATTTTCATTTCAAAATCATTAATCAAATTCTTTTGAAGTCCTCTTGATATTGAATTACTAGCAATGTGTAAATTCATTTTTTTTTTAAAACTTGTAATTCAGCACGATAAAAAATTCCTTTAATTTCTTCACGTTGTTCGTCTTCTAATTGATATGTAACGGGATCAGTGATAAATACTTTTTTAATAAAAAATATCTCATTTGTCCATCGTCGAAGACTGCTTTTTTCAAAAATATTATTTTTTACTCTCGCAATACGTACACGCGTACCTTCTCGTATCAGATCTTGAGTGGGAATAGGATAATTTAAATGATCACGTACCATTTTATTTTTTACTTTACGTATTTTTCCTTTTTTTTCTTCGCGATAAATTTCAAAAGGTGTTGCACCAGCTAATGCTTTATGTGGGGAATTATTATAACGTTTAACAATAAGGGGTAAATACTGAATATAGTCAAATTCTCCAGTCATTGTTAAAACACGACGAACCATTGTTTTTAAAGTTCCAATTACACGTTCCACATGGGATGCTTTTATTTCTCTATTATACGTATGAAATACTTCAAAATTATATTTTTTACTTAATTTCGTACGTATATCTTGAAATTCTGTTCCTTCATCACTTTGAATTTTAAGAGGGGCTATTCCTTCTTCAATAAGAATACTTTCAAATTTATTTTTAACATTATTAGACGTTTTCTTTTTTATTAATTTCACCCAACAAAATCTTGAAAAAATATCAATACATACCAACCAATAACGATATTGATTATTATATCGGGCTAAATCTTTATTTTCAGCTAAATCAATTTCCCATTGTTCATTATTTTTATTAACAGCATATTTCAAACGTCTATATTTTTTTTTACTACTACTATGTAATCTATAATTAGAATAATCCTCATCAGTTAATGTCTCTCCTTTTAATAATCTTGAAGCTTTTTCAATAAAGTCAGCAGAAAATTTAGTTTTTTTCTTTTTACTCATTTCTATAATAAAGAAATAAAATTAATATAATATTCTTCAAGTTCATCAACGAGTTCTTTGTCGCGTAATATTCCCATAAAATCAACTTCTATATTTTTACAGGCTAACTCTTTATTTATAGTATCACCGTACAAACATAATGTATCTTGTATATTTTTACAACATCTAAAACGATAATAAAAAATTTCTGACATTACTGATGGGCTTAAATGGTGACAAACCTCATCATCATCATCACTTTCTACTTTTATTTTCTTAATCTTTTCGTTGTCGTCGTCATCGTCGACGTCGTCGTCAAAATTGAGTGTGGGTTTCTTTTTCTTCAATACTCGTTTTTTGACGGGTGTAGGTTGGGATTTATGACCTGTTGCATGATTATACTTTCTTAGGGCAATAATATATTCATCCAAGGAATCTTTCTTTTTTATATGAAAACTACCCCAATCATCAGACCATACGATTTCACTTGACGTTGCGTTGTTGTTGTTGCTGGTTGTCGGTGTTGGATCATCGTCAAATTCCATTGCATCGGCTAATTCGTTATCTTGATGTTGATAACAAATTTCCAAACCACCCCACGTATCTGTACGAACAATCAAACGGCATGTTTGCTTTTTCCAATTTTCAAATTTTACCACTTCAAAAAATATCTGCGTCGATTTCTCTTGAATGCTAATCTTATTAAGAACATTCAACAATGAGGGAATATGATCATTTTTCACTTCAACAGCACTATTGTATGTGAACTTGTCGCATCTTTTATTTGTCGGATATACTTTGGCGAGAATAGCATTACCGTTGATTTTTTTTTGTGCAATTATTTTTGCAGACAAATCTGTATACGATTGCATTTTATAAAAATGATCATATTGTTGTCGTGCGTAAAGTTCCACCATCTTTGAATCCGAGTGAAGGGTAAATGATGAATCACTGTAGGGACAGTGTTTATTTTATACCCTCCGCACAATTAAAAAAAATTTCCATCACAAAAATTTTATTACACTAATAACGTGTTTAATTGATTACAACATTTGATATCAAATAAACTATTGTGTTTGCGTTGCATAACTCCTAAAATTTTACATAACTTTCTATGTTGTTTTTTTGTTTTTATTTTACATTCTATTTTATTTTCTAGAAATGCAACAAGTGCTTTCCCTATTCTTCCATTTCCATCGGAAAAAGGATGAATGGTTTCAAAAATATAATAAATCAAAACTGATATATTTTTTCTTTGATAGTTTTTTACGTAAAATTCATCTAAATGTTCCATATATTGTTGAATATCTAGGGGATCAACCCCCTCATGAAATCCAACAAATCTTTTGTTTTGACTGTAATGTCCAGCATTCGTTAAATGGGACATAGATATTTCATGAATAGTTTTACAACATTCACTTATTTTCCATTTTTCATTTTTTTTCCATATAAAATTTTCGAAGGGCAAAACAAAATCTCCCACATCTCATCCAAAATTCTTTTTCATTTTCTTCGTCTTCTTCCATTCGTATAACATCATACGCAAACACTTTAAATTTTAAACAGTCTTTTAATTCCATTTTTTTTACATACACGTTTGTTCCCTAATACTTTTATAAAAAATATCCCAATTCACATTCGGTTCAGTCAGTTCGTCTTCATATATAGGATTTTTTGAACTTAAATTATAATTCAATGTTGTTTGTATATATTTTCTTATCATAGTAAATAAATCTTTTACTTCATCTTCAATCATTATTACATGTGCAAATATTTTCTCATTATACTTAAATTCTCCCATTCCTCCATAATTTTTTAATTGCACATCGACAGGATGTAATAGTGGGTTTTCATTTAAATCATAATTACGTTTGTTTAAAATACTTAATTTCAGGGGATCAAACTCAAAAAAATAACTTTGACGCGTACAATTTTTATACCGACATTTATCAAGGGATACTTTACCCATTTTTATAGAATATATAAAATTCCAAAAATCATATCTAATATTTTTTTCAGAAAGACCTTTTTTTTGTCTATTGAGAAATCTTCCCATAGGGTTATGTTCACGACAATAAAATATAAAACATGAAGTGACCATGATAATATTTTTAGTTGAACTACAATAAACATAAGAATTGAAAATACTAGGTGCTACCATTAACAAATAAATATTTAAAAAAAGATTAAAATCACCTTTCTCGCGCTGTATGTGTTTAAATTTGTTTACTAAACTTTCTTTTCCATAACCCAGGGTATAAGATATGTATTTTCTTTCAAACGTTAGATTTTGTAGAAAATATGTATAATGGTACTTATCTTTGGACCTTAAACATTGAAATAAATCTGAGTGGTCTTCAAGGGGTAATACAATAAATAATTCTTTAAAACAATCGGGAAATGAAAAAAAACTACAGCATAACGTGTCTGATGATTCAACTAGTAAAGTACGTTGAAAGAGTGTTCTCTTCAAGGAATATTTTCTTTGACTTGCTTGTAAATTCGGGATCATATAAGAGAAACGATCTTCTAGGATAAAATAGGATTCCATTCCACGGGTTCCTTTGATTTTTTTCATATTGACTATATAACTTACTTCGTCGTGGGGTCGAATGTTGTTTTTACATTTCATCATGGGACATGTGACATATTTTCCACGATAATAATCAAATAATCCACATAACCAAAATAAATATCCAATTTCTCCTTGGTTAAAATTTTGAAAATAAAGAACAACTCTTAAAATTGTTTCAATCATATTGCTGTGATTTTGAAAGATTTTTTACTCTTTATATAGCTTTTCAAATTCATTAAGCTAAATAAACACATTAATCTAAATAAAATAAAAAACATTGTGTTTTCTGGTTCATTCATCAGTTGAATCTCATGCAAGCAATATGTCAAAACCCAAACAGTATGATCTTCACTATCTTAAAGAAAATTGTCGAAATCAAATATTTATTGTACGTAAATGTGAACAAATCCTAAATCCATGCTTTCCTATGAATCTATTAAATATAAATTTGGAAGTTATGGAGTATGTAAAAAATAAAAAGCTTAATTATAAACAATATATAACAACACATGTGGCAGGAGATTGTGGTATACATAATTTCATAGATCAAGAAGTGTATATAAATTCTTTTTTTTAAATAAAAAACGCTTTTCTCGATTTATTTTGAACTGTTTTATATCAAATATTTAATTCATTAAAATTATTACATAATTCCCCACAACAATCTAAATATACATGTTGTTGCAACATAGATTTATCAAAATGTATTTTAGTTATTACTGTTACAATATAATTTCCATTACTGCTACCATAAATCACATTAAGTATAGATAATATATTTTCATCTTTAATAAGCACTAAATAAAGCTCTTCCCCATCAAAATTTTCACGTAACTGATATTTTACTAATCTAAATCTTGAATCCTTACATTTACCATATAAAAACGTTTTTGAATAACATGGGATATTATTTATCTCAAACCAATCAAGGGTTGAAATTAACGTAGGTAATCTCGGTTCTCTATCAATAAATACTACATGTTTTCCCACTAACTGATCATAAAATGACATAGTCCAGCTAAAACCGGTTATTAAAAATCTATAATATCTTTTTCCACCATATCGTTTCCGAAATATAGATTGTTCATTTTTATCTTCCACATAAATGTTAAAATATTTATAATCATAATCAGCACATCTAAACTGATAGGTATGCTCTCTCCATTCCAAAAAATAAAACGTTGAATCGCGTGTTTTTTCTATCTCAAACAAATCAGCATGTAATAAATATTGAATGTCGGGGTAAAGAATTTCGTCAAAATCACGCTCAGCCATTTTAAATCTTTTTAAAAAAAACGTCTTTTCTTCTATTCGTCGTAACCTATTTCCACAGAAACGTTCACTGTATATTTCCACCGTATATTTAACTTGTTTAACACCCAACGTTTAAAACTGTTTTAGTCTTGAAAGTTTTAATTCATCTGGATGAATCGGACACGGGTGTTTGTTAATACATCTTCCACAAGGATGTTTGTTATAATATAATCTTTCAAATCGTTCATCTGCTGTTTCTTTACGTTCCATTGTCATATATAAATAATTATTTTTTTTTACTCTTATTTATACTGTTTCTTTTTTTTTATGGATTTTCTTCTTTAAATCTTTTAACACCATATCTTCTTTATCAACCATCTCTTTAATCTACAACAACGTTTTTGTTTTGGATCTTTCCGCGATATATAATTCGCACACACTTCCCCACACATATTTCCATTAAGACATTGTCCACAGGGATATTTTGAATAGAATAATCTATTATATCGTGCATCCACGGTTTCCATGATATTTTTGTAAAAACCATTTTATTACATTTTTATTTATAGCCTACTAAAATTTATTTTTTATTTTAGAATATCTGTCTTTTTTAATTTTGATTTTTCTTTTTATATTTTTTTTTTATAAAAAATTATATATAAACGCGTCACCCACCATGTGGTACGTTATTTGTGAATGATGCCGAATTCACATGTACGCTATCGTAATTGTGATGAACATACCGGTAGAAGTTATCAAAGAATAATTGCTGATGACTTTAACCCGTACAAAATTGACGATGAAACTAACTATTATCCAAGTCGTTTTCTAGCCAAAGAATTACACCACTTTACCTATGTTGTAAAGAAATGTCAACCCACGGTATTATGCGAATGTAATGAAGATATACCCTATGAAGATATACCCTCAACGCCTCAAACATATTACCTAGCTCTGGCAGTTAAAAAGAAACATGAATATGAAAATGATGAATGGAATTGTTCATGTCTGGGTGAAAACATAACAACAATTGTTGACTATGATGCTTCTGATCTTTTACAAAAAGAAATTAAACTAATAATAGATTCTAATAATTTCATGAAAGCTGTAGCATATACTCAATAAAAAACTTTTTTTAAAAAAAATTCGTGTTTTTTATTTATATATAAGATTACATATTTGATTTAATCATAGTGATAACAAGATGAATCAAGTACAAGATCTCGTGACCTGTATCAATTATAGGGGTGTAGCATACCATGATTATACTCCTCGTTATTATTCATGTCATTTTCTTCAAAAACATTTTCCTAACTATACATATTTGGTAGAGGATTGTAAACCTGCTATACTATGTAAAGAATGTAATCCTCCATTTTGTTCTCCACCTCAAGTCTACGAACTAACTCTGAAAATTATTATACAGGGAGAAGAGAAGGGAATAACCCTAAAAACAATTCTTGAAACTAAAAGTGATCATCTCGTGTATAAAACAATTAAACTAATAAATGGTAACTCAATAATTCCACAACAAATTAATTTGTAAACATATTTATTTTTCTTGTAATAAAATTTTTACACAAAAATAAAAACTCGATATTCTGTTTCTAAAAGGTTTTTTATTTAAAAAACATTACAAAGATAAATATATTTGTTTCCCTCTACCCCTATGGTTAATGAAATTGTAGGGTTTAATATTTAATATAGGTGTTTGAGTTTTTGCTAATTTTACATTACCATTATTAATATTTATATATTTTCCCTTCAATGATAATAAGAGGTTCTGTAAATTCTCCTCCGGAGCTCCAAACGCGTCTACTATCATCAATTTGAAATATCGAGGTCCTTGCCAATCTTTCAGATATATATAATATCCATATCTTAACAACGAGGGAATCACAGGTTCATAATTTACTAATTGTATGGGTTGAGCACGATAATAAAATGTAAGATAAGCATGAGATTCACATTCTCCAAAATCAATCATTGAACGCAGCCACATGTTTGAAAAAATATATTTGATACCCTGTTTATATAGTTTTGCAAAAAATCTATAAAAGTAGGTTGTCAAACTATAAAATTTTCACAAAACGTTCAAAAAATATTGTCAAGATGGTCTATTGCAGTTTCTGTTGTTGTGAAGTGAATTCTTTCTATCATTTTTTCATGCATTACAGATGTAAAGAATGTTTTGTAAACCATCATTATTGTTATCCCTGTAAACAGAATTACTCACGACTTATCTATAGTAGAATAGTTGAACTATGTGAATGTGATGATAGAATACAAAGATGGAAAAAAACTTATTTGGATTAATAAATTTTTTTTTTAAATTCTACCATTTCCAAAATTCATAAAACTTATGATTATAATTCGGATGATCTTTTTTCCATCCTCCTTTTTGAATTTTTTTAGAACGTCGTCGTTTTCGTATTCGTTTTTTTATTTTCGCTTTTCTTATACATCTCCTACTCCTACACTTCATTTTTTTTGACAAGCAATGCAATATAAAAAAGAAAAAACGTCTATTTATACTGTTCTGTTTTTTGATTTTTTTTTAATATCTTTTTCTGAGACACATATATATATGTTTAAACTAAAAAACATTTTATCATTACTGAAACAATGTCCGTATTACAGTTTGTTAGTATATGTAGGAAAAGTATAACTTTTTTTGACACATCCAAAAATACTTGTCAGTGCTATTTATCAACTGAATCTCTTCTTAAAGAAAATCCTGACTATATATATTTTGTAGAGGATTGCAAACCTGTTACCATAATTGAAACAAAACAATGTTCTGTAATAAAAAAAAAAAATGGTGTACAACATCCGTATGAAGTAACCCTGAAAGTTATCAATCATGGAGAATCTGGAAAAACACTAAAAATATTATCAGAGGACGATGTTCCTCATCTTTTGCATAAAAATGTTAAGTTTATAAAAAATGACAAAGACATAATAATTCCTTCTCTTGTATAAATTTATTTAATAAAAACAATGTTATTTTTTATTACATGAATTTCTTTCCTCTAAAAGTTTTTTTCTTTTTTGTCGATGCTTGTTCTTATAATCAGCTAATTTACGGATTCTTTCACTATTCCATAATTTCCCCATTTTACCCTGACGTTTTCCATATTGATATAACGTGGACGGATCATATACTCTACCCTTAAAATGGTAGAAATCATCAGCATAAGAACGAATGATTTCTCCCCCATAGGGAAGCCAATCAAAAATACAATCTCTTGCTTCTTTGAGATAAACAACCCCTTGAAGAAATCCCAATTCTTTATCTTTTACAATTTCACGACTACATTCAAAAAACGATATTTCATTTAATTTAAGAGAATTCTGTGCAGCAGTTGAGTAATTGATTAATTTCGCTGCCTCTATCATTTTTTCAGCATTTTCTGGACTACGCATTTGAAATGACCAAATCTTTCGATTGGGTATATACCCTGCCATCTTCAACAAAAAAAATAACTGACCCATTTTTTTTATGATATCGTTTTTTATACCTCAGGTTTTGTAGAAATGAAAAAAAAAAATTTCTCAAAAAAACTTTCATATAAATAAGCTGAAACTTTTCTTTTTCATTTATACGTAATTGTTCCTCTACAAACTTAGTTTAAGAAAAAAATGGCTACGAAAGAAGAAATAACGAATGAAACTGGAAAACCCATACCCCTGCCTGGTTCCCCTCTCATATGGGATTACAACGATAAAGGAGAAGGATACGCGTACGGTGTACGTGTACCGGATACGTATACGTCGAAAGTGTTTAATTTCGAGGACTTTAAACCCGTCAAACCTATTCAGGATAATAGTGATTCTGATAGTGATGATAGTTTGAAAACATTTTTGGGGAGTGATGATGACGAAGTAAAGGAAGAAAAAGTATTTAATAGAAACAACATTAAAAAAAAAGTATATACCCGCTGTGATATTAATTCTCTTCGACAGAATTTTCCAAATCAAAAATATATTTTACGACACTGTATATACTCTCCCTTGGGTAGGCTAGCCGGGTATAAATTATATTTAGAAGTGGTAGATGGGGGAGATCTTTATCCGTATAAATATCTAACAACAATTATGATAACTGATGATTCCATACTTAGTTCTATTAATAAAGAAATGTATTTAGATTAAATAAAAACAATAAAAAGATTTGTTTTTTCAAAAAAAAGTTGTGTGTTAAAGTACATTTTTAAAAATATATCTATTTGAAAAACACCAAATAATTTTTGGAGATATTTCCCTCTACAAATTTTATCATTTTTTTTAAAAATACCGTAACAAAAGAATATCAGTCATTCGGCCATAAGATGGCGTCGAGGTAAGAGCTCCATGGCGGAAATTTCTATGATTAATTCTATAAACCCAAATTTGATTATTTTTATTTCAACGTACAACTCTTCCAAAAATAATATGGACGTTTTTCTGATGGTAAGTATAAATCACATTGGGTGAGGTATGATGGTCGTTTATAAAGGTTTTTTTTGAATTTTAAAATATCTATCTCATGAAATACGATCACCTTGATTGACCTTCCTCTCTCTCTGGTCGTCAAACTCAAGGATAAACCAAAAACTGGTCGTACAACAACACCAGGTTTCATGAGATAAATAATATCAAAATTCACAAAAAACCTCTTGTATACGACCAGCTTCATATCCCCCCTGATTTGATCACTGGTCGTTCTATACAGGGTGACCACACCTTAAAAATACGACACCCCCCTGGAAATTTTGGACTGGCTCTGCTCTGATTGGTCCATTCAAATCAATACTTGATTCTGATTGGCTTAGAGCTAGTGCCAGTCTCTAACACATGTATATATATATATATATATATATTACTACTAGGTGGTGATGATTTGAAAATATAATTTTATGATTTGATTGAAAATATAAATATGATTTGAAAATCTAAATAAAATTTAATATAATTTGCTGGTTTCTAATGAATTCCTGAACATAAATACTACCCAATCTCCATGAAAAATTTTAAATATTAAAATTATATATAATAATTATATTGGTCTGCCAACATGCATCATTGATATTCATAATTTTCTCTTCATGTTTCTCTGAGGATGATTGTGAAATAGAATTGAAACACTGCACATCCTCACATCTTAACTTGGTTTTCACAATTTTGGAAACCAGGTCAGGTGTTGTCATTGACAATGAGAAAATAGACCATAAAATTATGGTTTGTCATTGTCAATGATCTTACAATTTTTGTGATAAAACTGCCCTCAAAATGCAGGAAATAGCATTTCAGAGACTCTAGAATCAAAAATTAAAAGTGATGCTATTCTGTTATCTTTCTATTTAATAAATTCCTATTTAACAAAGTAATAGACAAAATAAGTTGTCAAAGCTATATGTAATATTGTACTATATATTAATATATAATATATTTTTAACTATAAGGACATTGGTGGATTACCATAAAGAACAATTGATACATTATACAATTCAAGTATCACTTAGTGCAATCTAAAATCTAAATTAGTAAAGTTATCTCTGTAAAGGATCAATCAGGGAATTCGTCGAAATATTACCCCTCAGGATGAAATGTCATCGCTCGGGGTAATATTTTGTCGAATTCCCCTCGCTCCGGGTCTCAACAAGGCACGAAGCACCAAGTTGGCTATTAGTCAATCATTATTGGCTCGGTCAGAGCTCCTGATGACATTTACAGGTGTACAACTATGCATAACAACAATAGATTATGGAATATTATTAGTCCACCTGTGTACTGCATCATCAACAGCTCTGTATATTCTATAACAGTATTTCACTATTTTGTAGCGTTAAACTACACCAACAGGCCATCTTTAACATTCAATATCCCAAAAAGTACGGAGCACATTTATTATTTTTTGGTAAATTGTTATTTAAATGGTGAACTTTGATTTTATTCGAAAACATGAAATCATAATTTTTCACTTCATAGACACTAAATATTGCACAAGTCGATAAATACAGACTTGCTACAGGCTCTGATTGTTTTCTCCAAAACAATAAAAATCCTTGTGTCAATGGTAGATCTGTGTTACTGGGACCGTTAATTATTGATCAGAGGGGGGGATGGGTGAGAAAATGGGGGACCGGAAATGTTTGCTACTTCTTTTAGGGGAACCCTGAAATCATTTATAAGTTATCAGGGAGCATGAAATTTTTGTAATAAACAAGGATAAGAGTCTTTGATGATCAACATTATTATACAAACAAACATAATTTCTTATTGGGTAAAATCATACAGAACAGCCTTAATTAGTTAATTGTATATATGTTTGTATGTGAGTGTGTATGTGTGAGTATGTATGTATGTATAATTATTTGAAAAGAATAAAAATATGATATTATTGAGAATATTATTTTGTATAAATTTAATGAAATCATTTACAAATAATTAGTGGGGAGATGGGCATTCAAATTATTCATTATTAAATTATAAAAGTGTGGAGCTCCCAATTTTTTTAATTTTGCTTGGGGACCAGAAGAAAAAATGAAAGTTTGGCAATTTCTCACCCATCCCCACCGCGTTATATTGAAAGCAGATAGGTACGAAAACAGCGTGTGTCTCTTTAAGAAGCTTGGATGGTTGACATTCTACGATGAGGCCAAACTTAACAAATGCTCAGTTATTTATAAAAGATTGAATGGAAATATTGCTGATTATCTTGAAGAAATTCTCCCAAGAAATTCTGATATTCATAATAGGGCCACAAGATATGGGCATATCAATCTTTACTGTCCAAGATACAAATTTGAATCAGACGGTGGTAACTCATTTTGTGTATCAACAACTCGTCTATGGAACAGTCTTCCACCCTCCATCCGTTCTCTACCAACTTTAAACAGTTTTAGGAAGTCGTATAGGAAATTACTTGTTGAGAACTATGACAATATCTCTCATTTTATTCTATCTAAGTAATTAGTTTTTATCAATGTAATATTTTAGTATTTGATTGGTAAGCTGTTGCTGTATATTTGTATTTTAGAATTTTAGACCTTAATATTTTAGTCGATATAGTATCTAAGATTGAGGGCCGCTGATTTATCAGTTTTTTACAAACTGTCATGCGTTTTTTAACCCTCCTGAAATAAAGTTTTCAAATCAAATCAAAATCTGATAAATAATGAACGGTCCCTTAGAAAACGACTATCTCGCTGGAGCAAGATTCAATTTTTTATAATAAAATCGTTCTATATGCCAAACCACAAGCCAAACAGATTTGAGCATTCAAATAATTTTTTCCACATTATTTTTGACTGACGACGATGTCTACAAGCTTTCCGTCAATGGTCAAAGCGGACATAGCGGGTATTTCATGAAGGAAACAAATTCTCACTAAGCCGTACTGAAATCCCATTTTTTAACAGTGTACCTTGTCATTTTTAAGACATATTTCTTTAAAGTAGATGGACAAATTTGAGAATGACAAGGTGAAATTGACATGAACAACAACTCCAGGATTACAGTTTACCCCAGCATTGTAGAAATAAGTTTTTTGTAGAAATGAGTTCTTCTGCACCACGTAGAGGCGCTATAAAACAATTATGTGAATACATGAATCGGTTGGCGTATAGAACAATTTTATTATAAAAATTCAAATCTAGCTCCATGGATCCACCTGGGCACACAAGGATTTTTATTGTTTTAAAGGAACCAATCAAAGCTTGGAGCAAGTCTATATTTATTAATACCAGGTAAGACAGATGGTTGCCAGATAACCTATCCAGAAGCGAGGTGGGCACCAGATGTGCACAGGATAATATTTATTGACTTGTTATTAAGCAGCTTTGTTCCATATCAAATCACAATCGGTCTTACATTTTTACCTGTGGCTACCCATCTGTTATTCTCACATAGATAATGTGGCTTTGCAAAATTTTTCCCGTAATATCTTCGCAAGTAAGTCGTGGAGTTATTGGGGCACTTGGTGTTTATGCCCATAAGTTGGCAAGATTTGATAGGTAAAATAGTACTTCGCTTGTGTTTTACATTCTTGTACTCATCCAAAAGTTCCTCGGCGTTGTCTTTGATGGTGAAAACATCGAGAAACGGAAGACCGCCATATATGATACGAGCACAAGGGTAGAGAATAGCGCAAATATCTACATACTTTGTCACAACCTTACCATTACAGTCTTTTCTTTCGGTTTTCTTTGATTGTAGATATTGATCACAGTATCTTTGAAGAATCATGTGAGGTTTACCATCATTCTGGTTGAAGGGTCTCTTCTCATCTTCAGGTTCCAGTTTGTCGAGTTCTTTTCTAAACAAACAGATATCAATATCATGGTCGTATGGCACGATATTACCATCACGTGAAGCACCCAGCATACTACCAAAACACAAGAAGTATTCCGTGATGTTGCGACGACTAGCAATGGCTTCCCAAAGGCGAAGCAATGTTTTATAGCGTTCACGAAATTCAGGTTTTCCACTGCAACCTGTACCGTAATAGCCACTGCTACTGGCATTAGTTATAACCGAGGTTATAACCGAGGTTATAACTGTGGTTAAAACATCTGATACATCATGAGGCAGCTGCTTTGAGTGCAACATCTTCGGTATATAAATGTACACCAGAGTCACCATCAAGAGTAGTGACGAAATAGTTAGCACGATCAAACGCTTTCTTATAAATCTCATTGCCAATTTTTCCACTTTTCCAAACTGAAATTCCAAAATGCAAATTTTCTAACACCAAAGCGCAATCTTTTCGCCAGCAGGTGGTGTATACAGTTATGTAGGTATAAAACACGCGTGTTGACCGCGTGTAGTGTGCGAAACAGCCACTCCGCGCGGCGACGTTGTAGGTATAAAACACGCGTGTTAATTTGCGTGTAGTGCACGAAACGGCAGTGGCCAGGAAATAATCGTAGGATGGCTGAACGTCCTGAACGGAAAATGTTCAACTTTTTTGGAGCTAGGCTGTTTCCCAGTTGCTTTTTAAAAGGGAAAAACGCAATACGTTGGTTGAGCTTTCTTTTCAAGAATTTCTAACGATGAATGTGGCTTAACAAATAAAATATCCGTCAAACAAAAGGATTATATGCACCGAAATTTGAAAAAATACAGGTTTCTCTTGATTTTCTTTGCTGTCTTTTGAACTTTTGAAGACTTTTATGACAATGATTTATTAAGATAAACGTCAAAACACAATTTAAGGTTACTTTTTGTGTGTTACTAATTACTGGAGGTACCTCCAGTAATTACCTCAGTTTATGTAAAATACATTTTCTCTAAAATACATTTTCTTGCAACAGATAGTTGACAATGCTCTTCTGTTATTGTTCCTCTACAATGTCTTTCAGTTTGAAAATGTGTCAATGTGAAAATTATTCTTGATCAAAAAAGAAGTTGTGACCTTGCATTATTTACATTTGTTTGTGGGTTAATCTTTCCTATATTTCTTGCTTTTACTAGCTATTTCACCATTGAAATTACATACTGTGAACTAGCAATAAATCTAAACTTGAAATAGTTTGATATTATTAAAATAATAATAATTTTATTTTTTTGCCATAATGTTGTTTTTTACAACCTATATTTCATGGGTGTATACTCCGGCCCAGGCCTCTAATTTTTCGTGTTTCTGACGCGCGGTCAACGCCGTTATTAATAAAAGTTTGTAGTCTTAATGATTTCATTGAGAATTTTGTGCAGTGGCTTAATTTTTATTCATATTTCTCCTGGATTTGTCGAAGCTGTTTTATGTTTGCACTTACTAGTGACATTACAAGTCTCACCCGCCCAGAAAGAGGGGCAACTGGGAAAATTAGCTCCAGGCCCAGCTCGAGAGGGGCCCCCTAATTATATTGCCACGTAGTTGAAATTATGAAATTATCAAACAGTATTTTCTGCATTAGTATATTATTATTATTAAATATAAATTTATATAAAGTGTAAATCTGCATTAGTGGTTATTTATTTTGTCCCTGTTTCGTACATCTTTTATGTCGTTACGAAAATTTGCGTTGTCATTTCACATTGAAACATTTCAAACTGAAACATTTTCAGGTTATAATTTCATAATTAGCATATATTAACAACAGAACAATAGATAATATATGATAATATATGCTAATATTTACTAATATATTTGGAACCTCGTAACATGAAATTATAACCCATTTTCACTTGAAATATTCTTATATCCGATGCATCCATAAAATGGAATTGCTTAATTTTTGCAAGCACCCCCGGGGGGCAACGGTAAATAATTGGGGGGGGGGGGGGGGGGCACTTTAGTCTGTGTGCTGACCTGATGTCCATTATGTGATTATAATATTTTCCAAGAAAATGCTTTAAAGTTTGTAAAAATCATAAAGCACCCCAGCAATTTACATTCAAAATCGTGTCTGAACTTCTAACAGTGGCGTATCCAGGGTGGGTTCCGAAAATGCGGACAAACAAACCAAATTTGACTGACAAATGATTGCAATTTGTTATGGCTTTAGCCCCGCCCAATAATGCTGCCAAAAATTTATGTGTTTAAAATAATTAAGTTGCATCATTTAGATCAGGAAAATACCAAACCGAGAGTTTTTCGTCCTTCCGAATTGTTCGTATATTTTTCATCAAATGGAGAAGCTAGGCAATTTTAGGATTGGTACCCAGCCCCCCAATATTAGATTTGTAGCATCGTTCGATTGGTAAAAGTTTGTATGATTGCACTTTCAGTGAGTGAGGAAAAACTTAACTTTTGTGAGAATTAAATTAGCTAAAGCAAAACGGTTACAAACGGGCCTTTTTCGTTCGATCTTCGCCATGTTTACAATTCTTGTAATTATTTATTCTACTTTAAAGAAATATATCTTAAAAATGACGAGATACACTGTTAAAAAATGGGATTTCAGAACGGCTTAGTGAGAATTTGTTTCCTTCGTGAAAACACCCGCTATGTCCTCTTTGACCATTGACGGAAAGCTTGTAGACATCGTCGTCAGTCAAAAAGCTCTTGTGAAATCATCAATAATTCATGAAGAAAATTCAAAAGAAATTAATATTTAATCAATATCTATAAATTTGGATAAAGAATTGATTAATAAAATATCAATGCTTTATAGACACTAGTGGCTTAACCTGCACATTTTATCAAAGTGAACGTGATCAAATTGAGCTTTTTCAGAGTAAAAATAATTTGTTTGTACAGTTTCAACAACTTCCAAATAAAGTAAGATAAAATACTTGCAGCCGATCTGTGATTGGCATTAATAATGGCTCGTGCTATTTTATATATTACTTATTACTAGAAATTACTATCACAAGGAAAGTGCTGCCCAATGGCGATTGCATGGGCAGCGTAATAAGTTTTTCAAAGGTGAAGCCTGGGATTGATTCAGATTGTATAAATTGTAACGGACATGTTAATCAAGAATGATATAGATTGTAGGTCTGCATGTTGGCTAACATAATATACACTCAAACTAACATTGAGTCTGAAGAATTCCCAAATGACTCATTTCCTAATTTGAATTTGAGTTTTTAGAATTCTTAATTTTAATGACCAAAACTCATATATGTACAGTACATATTCTATTTTTAACGCTATTATTTTTAGTTTTTTATATTAACTCTAGATTTATATGTATTTTTAGATATTATGATTGTAACAATTGTTTTTAACTAGGACCCTGATGAAAAGCACCTTTTCGGTGATTCAGGCATCCTGTTTAAATATTAAAATTCATTTCTATTGTTTAGGACTTAGTTTTAATGGTAAATCCATAAATGTGGACCTACATCAACAACCTGCATCATCTCTGCAGGATATTTATTATCGATTTGAGTCCCCCAAATGTGCCACCCGCTGAAAATTATTCAACCTGTATGGATGTTTAGTAGTTATAACAGCCACAGGTCATGTGATTTAGTGGTGTCTTCTCTCCCACGAGTCTCCAGCTGGTGAAATCAATAAGTTTTACTGTTTTCTTTGATTTCTCAAAGATTTTGTCCAGGTAAGACGACTAGTTATTATGCACCATGTCATTTTAATCTATCATCGATGTTGGAAGAATATCCACAGCGTATAAAATTTGTTAACTTCGTTTTCATGATTTCTCGTCTCAATCAGGGTGCTTTTATAAATCGCCATGGTTATACAGTAGTTCCGACACCGGATCTTTAGGTTCAATGGCTAATAGATCCAACATTGGCTTAATGCATGCACTGCTATCCACCCTAATGAGCTCTCTAACCCTAACCCCCCGCTTAAAGGGACACTCCGGCCCAAATACAAATGCAGTTCATATGAAAGATCTTACTGACTTTAGATTATTTCCAAAGTTTCAGCATTCCTATCAATTTAGTTAAGAAGATGTGGCTAGTTGAAGTTGGAGAGTTTGTCCAATTTCGACGCCATTTTGTTTCTCAAATATGACGTCACTGAGTGATGCTATCTCGACACCATTCACAATAACTATCACTATGTGATCGCCATCAAAACAACTCCACTGACGATAAAGAATCACTCAATGACGTCATATTTTCAAAACCAATATGGCGTCAAAATCCACAAATTTTCAACTTCAACTAGCAATATCTTCTCAACTAAATTGATAGGAATGCTGAAACTTTGGAAATAAACTAAAGTCAGTAAGATCTTTCATATGAACTGCATTTGTATTTGGGCCGGAGTGTCCCTTTAAGTGTCTTCCTAACCTTAAACCCCCGGCCGTGTTTTTGTTTTGAATATTACTTTTATCTGAATTTGACAATTTTACTCCCTTGATCTCAAAGGGTAATGCAGTGTTTTGAGGGTATTGTATACCGGTAACTACTTTGAAAATAAAGTGACATGTTATCTAAACCTTCAACATCAATTAGCACACATTTTCCAAATGGTCTGGCATGCCATATAAATCTCTTGAATGAGAATCAAAAATCTTAAATTTTCCTTCAGAATCACGCACATTGCCTAGCCTCCTCCGCAGGCATCTCTCTCATGCGGGAGTGAAAAATGGCGGGAGTGAAAAATGGCGGGCGTAAAAAATTGCATAATTTAATTGAGAGTGAGAGAAAATTTTATTTAGAGCACTTATCATCGAATAAAATGTTCATCACCAAAGGAGTACTTTATTGTCAACTGAAATAATTTCTGGCACATCAGTTAATAGCAAAACTAAAAGATCTTTTCTGATGGAATTACTTATAAGTATATAAAGATTATTTCCAACAGATATTTATAAATTATTCAAGAATGATGAATCCCCATGTTGAAATATCTTTTACTTGGGTATGTGCTATGTGCTCTGGTCAGTGACATCACATAGCTACACATTTGTTTACCAGCGTTTGGTCCAAATTATAGGCACAAATTGTATCACTTGGATAAATTATATGATATATACAGTGGGCCCAGAATTTTCCTCAACATCATTTGCCATTCTTAATAATAGTGAAACATATTATAGCCTAGGGCCATTTCTCGATATATGAGCAACCGAAATTTAAAATTATTATAACATCAACCCAAGTCAGTTTTAGGGTTAGGATTTGGATTAGGGTTAGCGATTATTTGAATTTCGGTTTGTTCATATATCGAGAAAGCGCCTACATGTATTAGAAATACACAGCGGTACAATAATATGAATATCGGCATTGTATTCCACAAAATACCTTCGAGATGAGAGGTAGGCTCCCGCGCTTTGCCTTTTACAAAATTATTGTGGACACCAATTCGATCCCTGTTTGCTCAATCGTTACTCCTATGTCGAAGGATAGTTTTGTCGCCTCGTTGACGTGCTTTGTCTCAATGTTGTTTGCCTCGTTGGGCGAGTTGTAGTTTGCCCTTTGGCCTTTGCCTCCGCTTATTTTAGCTTTTTGACGAGAATAACTTCGTTTAATTTGAGTTGTGTGATAGCACACAAATAGTGTCTGATCGAACTGTTGATCAGCGCGAACACACAAACGATCGAGCAACATCTTCGCATATAATTATAAAAGCGCCTTGTCGAGACGAAAAATTACGCGACATCGGAAGATGATAGATTAACATGACACCGTACATATAACTACTAAACTAGACGCCTTACCTGGACAAAATCTTCGAGAAATCATAGAAAACAGTAAAACTATATCGATTTCACCAGCTGGAGAATGGAGACTCGAGCTCATCACTCGTGTTATAACTGCTAAACCACCTCGGCTTTATATTCGCGAACGTTTGGAGCGCTGACGATCTTTCGTAGATGTACCAATAAAATTAGTCGTGTCTTACGCACGCTGTGATTGGTCAGTTACCGTGTTAATATCAGGCTATGTAAAACATGGTGATTTTGTCATTTCACTCGATCAAACTGCATGTTGAAAGGATTTATGGTGAAGGAAAATTTCGAGTGTTGAAATGCATAGATGGATTACGCCATCGTGATACGCCATCAATAATAGGCACAATTAGCCATCACGGCGCCGCAATTTTCCGTTTCGTATTAACTTCACTGCGTTACGCGTCACATCCTGTCCTTCTGAAACACGATATGATCACACGCGTATGAAAATTTCACGCTTTACGCAAACCGCATTTTCATCACGGCTTTAATACACGGTAAATTAATACACGGAAACCTATCGATTGTATTTAATAAATAAAGAAAGAATGGTTATGTCTTGAACAGTTGAACTCATGTTATAAATATTTTCGCACGTTTTATATTCGGTAATGTAGCAGCTCTCGTAAGGTCTTTTCCTATTGGTCTAGCCACTAATTGGGTAGCGAAGAAAGTGCTGACCGGAAACTGAGGCAAAATACTGAGCTCTGGATATACCTGTTGTCGTTCCCAAAATTTCTGACATCGTTGAGCTCCCGTTATAGTACTGTGAATCTGTGATCCTAATATCCTATTAATGTAGACAATGTCGAAATTCATGCTGTGCCCACGTGTGGTTTAACGTACTGGTAAGCAAAAGATACTCTCGGTACCTTGTAAAAGTACGCAGCACAATGCATAACCGCAATTTGACTGAAAGCCAACGAACGTAGCTATGTTTATATTGAAGTAAAAGCTAATATATTGTAGCAATGATAGTATTAAATTTGGATATCCAAATGTAAACAATGTCGAACTGCGAACTATGTTGAACCGTATACTCGTATAGCTTTGTTTCAATAGAAACTAATGTCACATGCACTTTAACTTGTATAACTTTTGAAATACAGCAGCTACAGCCTACAGACATTAAATATGAGAAAGCGCAGAGGGAGAAAGCGTTGAGTCGCCTGAATGTTTTGGGAAAGTATGGAATTGTATGAGTATGTAGAAGTACTTTTAAAATTAAATTTATGATGTAATAACGATTAACGAATGTTTTTGAAGCATGAAGACATGTTTGTAATACGACACGGCATTGAAGCTGTTGTATCTCAGTCAGCTAATTAACCAATACATTATTTTGGACCAGCGCGCGATCAAGCAATCACCTGAGCTTGCTTGAAAATTGATATGATATGCATGAAATTACAAAGGACGCGCAGCAAGTTTCAAGCGTGGTCCAGACTGCGCATTTTTCATCAAAGCCTAAAGCGGTAATTTCGAAATATTCATGCACTTGCACAGTTTACACTCTCGTCGATCAAGTATAGGTATTAAAAGGCGCGCAGCTCTTGACAAAGAATTCCAAAACAATTACAATGTCTAGAACACCGAATTCAACATCGAATAACGGAAATCAACCTGCATTTCCACATCATGCCTATATTGGTGATAACCTTCCATGCATGGAGGAATGATAACATTGTCTTCCAAAATATGGGGGGTATATAACATTGTTTTCCAAAATTTGGGGAGTTTATATACACCCATCCCCAACTATATTTACGCCCATGGGTTTGAACATAGTTTAAGCACACGCAATATTTTAATGTCACGTAGACAAAGGACGTTGAGAGTCATAGTTTTGTCAGTTAACCAGAGAGACAGATTTTGACCAGGTCCGTTTAATATATCTTTAAAATATTGTTGTTATCCTAGCGCTACACAGCCAATCAAAATGGAGTGAAAAATGAATCAGTGAATAGTATAATTAATAAATCGGGTTTAAATAAATGAAAGAACATTCTATAACAAAAAACATCTTTGTTTATATTACGTATAATTTATACGTAATATAAACAAAGATGTTTTATTGTTATTTGTTGAGCCGACGGTCTCGTGAAGTGACATGTACGCGGCCTGTAGTTAAAAATACTGATTATCAACTGTCTGAAACTTGGAAAACGTTAACATCCGACTGACTCTCTAACGAATATTTGAAGGACCTGGGGCTCCCAGCCTATACAAAAGGGGGTGCATGGTCGTAATGTTTTGTTAGTGTTCTTTTAAAATATATTAAAGACAATTCCCTCACAAACTTGTAGAAGTATAAGAAGTCATTAATCGAAGCTGTAATTGTCTTTAATACTATTAAAATTGAGAAAATATACACTATTTTTTAGGGGTCATTTTCAAAATTTCGGACCAGTAGGCAGTATCCCTGCACCCCTTTGCACGGGAGTCCCCTCTGGAATTGGCTTTGGGTCGAAACGTTAAACCTTCTGCACTATATACATATTATTTGGGCAGTACACCAACCTTTTAGAGTATTCCATTTATAAAAATACTAATTAAATTTGGCTATTTAGCCAAACGAGATCAAACGCAGCGTCTTCACAAGGTCAAGTCAGCACAAGGTCAAGTTCATATCAAACTCGAAAGACAGTGTCGCCAGTAGAATGGATAAGAGAAAAATTCTGACATTTCGAGTGATAACGTTTGAAATTGAATCTCGCACATTTTACTCTGATGAAGGGTCCCCATAATTAAACTAGTCGTTAGTTTTCTCCAACTATGCTATTACGACAACAGCCAACTAGAATCAACTATTAACAAATAGTATATCTAAAAGATAATGATTGTTGCGAAGTTATAGTTGTGTTGAGGTGAAAGTATTTGTATATGTAATGTGGTTTGTATATGGCCATGTCTGCTTTGCAAATATTATCGAATTGAAACATGAAGAAAGAACGCTTTGTACAGGTAAAAGGTTATAATGGAGTAACTTGAACTGATTAGTCGCTACCCTCGCTCGCACCCTCGCTATACTATCTCTCTATACTATTACTACTCTCGCTACCTTCGCTACCCTCGCTACTCTCGCTACCTTCGCTACCCTCGCTACCCTCGCTACCTTCGCTACCATCTCTCTATACTATTACTACTCTCGCTACCCTCGCTACCTTCGCTACCTTCGCTACGATCTCTCTATATACTACTCTCGCAACCTTTGCTACCTTCGCTACCTTCGCTACGATCTCTCTATACTATTACTATACTCTCGCTACCCTCGCTACCTTCGCTACCATCTCTCTATACTATTACTACTCTCGCTACCGTCGCTACCCTCGCTACCTTCGCTACCTTCGCTACCTTCGCTACCTTCGCTACGATCTCTCTATACTATTACTACTCTCGCTAGCCTCGCTACCCTCGCTACCTTCGCTACGATCTCTCTATACTATTACTATACGTTCGCTATCCTCACTACTCTCGCCACCTTCGCTACGATCTCTCTATACTATTACTACGTTCGCTACCTTAATTCGCTACCCTCGCCACCTTCGCTACGATCTCTATACTATTACTACGTTCGCCACCCTCGCTACCTTCGCTACGATCTCTCTATACTATTACTACGTTCGCTACCTTCGCTACTGTCTCTCAGTATACTATTACTACTCACTCTTCTACTACCACACTGCTAACACCAACCACCATCGATCTCCCCCACCATCATGTACTACCAGTAACACCACCCCATCAGCCCCACTATCCTACCCCCATCAGCCCCACTATCCTACCACCATCGCTCCCATGAATACCACTAATACAATCTAATACCTGCATTAATATAATATAATATACAAAGTCTATAACCACTTATACAATCAATAGTTATTAATTTTAAAAAACTTGCAAATTTATTAGCCAATCAGGTAGCTTGCTACCTTCGCTACCCAATTAGTGTCTAGACCAATAGGACAAGACCTTACGAGAGCTGCTACATGACCCTTTATATTACCGGGAGATTGAAGACGTATGAATTCAACACACGATCGAGAATCAGAAATATATTTTAATGCCACATAAACAACAATTAGTCTAAAGCAGGGTTAGTTTTAAGGTTAGTGTTTAGTGCCTTTAAGGTTAGTGTTTAGTGTTTTAAATACAAGCGATAGGTTTCCGTGTATTCGTTGGTCTATTTTAATAGATATAGCTAGATAAATATGTAAACAGCGGTTGTCGTTTTTAGAGTAATTAATTACTGTTTGCACCATTGACACAGTTGTTAATATTTTTATCGTCCAATGACAGGTCGGAGCAATTCCTGCATTTAGCCGCATGTCAACCCACCATTAGCTACGCTTCCTCAAGTCCCAGTTTTTGTTTGACGGCACGCGTGGCGTTGCGTGAAATTTTCAAACGCGTAATGACGCGTTAACGCCGGCAACGACCGTTTACGAAAGGCGCCATCATATGCACAGTAAGGAGAATTTACGTGTTGAAAAAAAAATATTTGTACATTTTATTTGCTCCACGGGTTATTTTATAAAAGAAATGGAAAACATTTTTATCCGTGTTCCCATACATTATATAAACACTCGTGGAAGTTTGGGAGAACTCGAAATCGCGTGGAAACACTCGCCCTATGGGCTCGTGTTCCCACTATGATTTCTCGTTCTCCCAAACTTCCACTCATCACGGAAAATGTTTTCTATTTCTTAAATATTATATAGTCCGCAGCAAAACGATTACATATTATTCGCGTCTAATACGGCAAAGCGGCCTGTCATCTGATGAACAGCTGATAAGTATTTATATTGCACTTATCCCGCTCGATTCTCGAATACTGCTGTGCGGTTTGGCATACTAGCCTTCCTTCCTATCTTAATGAAAAAATTGAACGAATATAGAAGAGGGCTCTACGAATCATCTTTCCATATATATTTTACATATAGAGATGCCTTGTCTGCTAAATGCCCTCGGTTGGACGACAATAGATTGCGACTATGTTCTAAGGTATTTCAAACGATCCAATCTGTAGTGACTGTAAGCTTAACGCTCTTATTCCTTAGACGAGGTGCAACGGTAGTGTACACGCCCAAAAACTCCATAATTTTGATAAGCTTTCGTTTTTTAAATGTAATACTGACCGCCTTAAGTGTAGTTTTTTTCCGGCACTTACCCAATTAATATGTATCTTAATATTTGTAATTTTTAAAATTTTAGATTTTTAGATACAACCAAATTTTGTAAATATAAAGTATTTCACCTTTGGTGCAATTTTATATTAATAAACCATCATTATTATTATTATTATTATTATTATTATTATTATTATTATTATTATTATTATTATTATTATTATTATTATTATTATTATTATTATTATTATTATTAATGCTTTTGGCATTAAAAAAGCTGTAACAAAATCCATCCAATATCTACCGAAACTCCTCATTAATAATCAACTAATTCCAGCGACCAAAATTGGCGAGTATTTTCAATATTTAGGAAGATACTTTGATTTCAATATGTCCGATCAACAATTCACAAGTCTGAACTTACCTCCCTCATGCATTGACGAACTAATGACTGATATTGATTCCAAGCCACTACATCCAAAAAATAAAATCCTCTTGTACAGTCGCTATGTTTTATCCAAAATATCCTGGCATTTTACTGTTACTACTTTATCAAAAACTTGGATTTCAGAAAACATTGATTCTATAGCGAACAGTTATATTCGTAAATGGCTTGAAATACCTATGTCAGGAACACTTAGTACTGTCTACCTAACCAGAAACAAATTTGGTCTTAATATTTGTCCTCCATCTGTCAAATTCACACAATGCCAAACAGTTCTCCGTACAGCTCTTAAAACATCTCCAAACCAAGCAATCAATGAACTCTGGAAGTCTACTAGTAACAGCACAAATATCTAGTATGATGTCTATAACTGCACCAAGCAAGTTCTTAAGGACTTTCGCTCTGGACAAGAGGATAGACTTCATAACCATTCAACCTGTCAGGTATCCTTTTTCTCCAATATTACTAAGTTCTCCTTTCCCCAGCTTATGAAAATATGGTGTGCGTCTCAGTCCAATCTCCCGAAAAATATTTTTAATTTTACGATACGATATATGAATAACTCTCTTCCCACGCGCCAAAACCTTGCAAGATGGGGTGTATCACCAACTTCAGATTGCTCTCTTTGTCTGGCCCCGGAAACTCTTCTTCACGTAGTGCATTGGCAGGTTGCCCGTTGCCAGTCGACCTAGAACGATTTACCTGGAGACACGACTCTATCTTCATGAATTTTCTCACAACGACCCTACAGACCGTAAGTGGTTCAAGTCTTTATGTTGATCTTCCTGGTTATAAAAGTCCATCCATAAACTGGTGACACATACCGTCCAGACTTGCTCCTATCAACTGCAAACGGATGCCTCTACATTGTTGAACTGACTGTTGGTTTTGAGTCAAATCTTCAAAACAATATCGATCGTAAAAAATCCAAATATTCAGAATTGATTAGGGAACAAAGTCAAAGTGAACAATTCAGATCAGTTAAATTTGTAAACCTATCGATCAGCTCCCTTGGTGTCTTTGCAGCAGAATGTTCTACATTCATAGAAATGCTGAATGATCTTAGTCTTGACAAGACTCACCAAAAATATTGTATAAAGAGAATGACGACGATCGCAATCAGAACCACCTATTACATATTCTGTTGCAGAAACAAGGAATGGACAAATCCCGAACTGCTAACTTTTTAAAATTATTGTGCTATATATTTGTTTTATGTTGTTATATATAGTTATTAGTTATATATTGTTAGTGTTGATTCAAGTAGCCGATTGTAAGTTACCTTAAATAAGCGAGATTTACAGTTGTATATTATCTAAAAAGTCATTTAATAAAGTTTCCATTATTATTATGTCCGACTCTCATTCGACAAATAGTTGTCCAACGGTATAACCACCTTTGTCCATTGGATCCATTCGATCCATTGGATCCATTAGACACTTAGGCCCGGGTCAAACGTCGAACTTTTCATGAGTCGAACTCAATGTAAATTAGGAAACTCTTTTGTTTAAGTTCATTTGCATTGAGTTCGACTCATGAAATGTTCGACGTTTGACCCTTGCATGTCCGACTCTCATTCGACAAATATTTGTCCAACGGTAACCACATTTGTCCATTCGATCCATTGGATCCATTAGACACTTACTCGCTAATATGTTTCTAACGCACCCTTGCATATCCGACTCTCATTTGATAAACATTTGTCCAACGGTAACCACCTTTTGCCATTGGATCCATTGGACACTTATTCGTTAATCTTACTTCCACACCATTAAATCCATTACATATTTAGTCACTAACCCCGCTAGTGCATCATTGCATATCTAACGTTCTCCATCTTAATCTTACACAATAACCCAACTTATGTCATCTGGTATGTTAATTCAAATTAATCTTCTAACCCAAACCAACCTTGTTTAATGATGTATTTGCCACTGCATTATTTTATTGAGTCACGTGTATTAACTACTCTATGACACAAGCATTAGACATTTGGTGAACAAATGCGTCCATTGGATCCATCCGACAATACTTTCTCCGACTAGATAACGCTTATCGAACGAATCAATTCGTAACAGTTGGTTTCTGATTTGTCCATGACTCCAATTGTGGGTATTGGACATCAATCGACAGATGATGCAACAGCAAGGGAAGAAGTTCGCCACTTATACAATGAGCTATTACGGGAAACGGCTGAACCAGATGACGATAGTGAATAGATGAAGAACGTGAACAACCATTGGTGACTCGCAGGACCAGCACAAGGGAGGGTAGTAAGAAGACATATACTGATCAACCAACCACAAGCGTTGGAAGCTCAGATGAAGACTAAAGGGGGGAAGGGTGTGCTAGTTATTTGGGTCACCTATGTTGGCCCCTGAATACTTGTGGGACACACTGAACATTAAGAACGATCTTGTTGAAAGATGAACGTTATAGTTTGTAAATAAAAATATTATCTAACAACAGTATAGATCTAAAACTATTACATTAGTCATTACTCTATCATTTTACGAGTTCTTTTATATTAGACAAACTTAATTTTTGTTGGCAATGTCCTTTTACAGAAGTTCTAGGTGCCTAACACACTTCATCCACGTGACTAGTTGATAGGGACGTTAAGATCTACGTCGGCAACCTAGGACGGGTACGTTGTTCAACAAAACGATCTTTATGCGAAATATTTTTAAAATTGTATTAAAATAAATATTTTATTCTCGACGCCATCCTCGTTCTGTTTAAAACGTGACTGAGAGCATTTCCACATCTTTATGACGACGGTAACTCACGGAGAGATGAGAGCTGTTGGCTTAAGACTGACTTAAACACAGTTAGAAACATTGAAGCGTTTTAGAGATCATAAAACAAGCTTTGAGTGTCAAATACGTTAGTCAATGGATCGTGGTTTAATTCAAATACTGAAATTTATATTCAGCTTTCACTGCCGTCGCCGTCCTTGGTTGCCGTCGTAGATTGTCTCTCTAAAATGAGCGATCCCCATTTCAGGCCACTAGTCACAATGTTGTGCTCGTCCTTGGAGCCTGTATAATAAATACTACATTGTGTATAAAAAAACGGAATTCTTAGAAAATTAATTAGTATTCTTTTCAAACAACCTATTGTGGTAGTTTGAATTAGCCCTAGACGGCATGTTGTAAAACATGCAGCTGGACTTAAAACATGGACTGATAAAACATGGACTGGTAAAACATGGAGGGTTAGGATCTTTGTTGTTTTGGGGTTAGCGATTATTTGTTAATGTAGACATCATACATTCACAGCTACACGTTACATGTTTTACCAGTCTATGTTTTATAACAAATAATCGCTAACCCCAAAACAACAAAGATCCTAACCCTCCATGTTTTACCAGTCCATGTTTTATCAGTCCATGTTTTATCAGTCCATGTTTTATCAGTCCATGTTTTATCAGTCCATGTTTTATCAGTCCATGTTTTATCAGTCCAGTCCTACAACATGCCGCCCTAGACACCATGAGCCATGGATGCATAAAAAACATGGTCTTATACATCTTGGGTAATTAAGATAACTTGAAGTGTATGCATGGTGAAAGTATTTAAAAGATTTTTCTCTTCCTGTGGCTCAAAGATATCTAGAGCTTTCAAACTACCACAATAGCTTGTTTTAAAAAAATACTAATTAATTTTCTAAGGGTTCCGTTTTTTTTATATACACATTATAGATATATTAATTGCATTCCAAACATTCTTTTGTGTTAGCGTCACTAACGCTGTACATACGCAGTAGCTAATGTTATTCACTTTAAGCCCTTAACGGTCGCCTGATTGCAAACAGTTTTCATAAATTACACGCCTCCCAGGGTACGTATCTACGAAAATCACTGATGTACGTAGAAACCAAAATGTAACTCTCTGTTACATAGGCGTACCTGACCAGTTATGTTTGGTGGGGGGGGGGGGGGGGGGGGGGGGGGGGGGGGGGGGGGGGGGGGGGGGGGGGACATTTTTGCCCAAAAAATTAAGATTCGACTGTCAATCATCGGAAGCAGCATGACAGGCGCAATGTGACTAGATTTCTCAGCGGTATCCTCACCGAAATAGGGCTATCATCTATCGTTTGTGTTATTAACCCTTAGTATAATTTTAAACCGCGGGCAACTGCAAAACAACTCTAACAGATTCAACCTCGTACCCAGGGCCTTATCTCCGCTACCCCCCCCCCCCCCCCCCCCCCCCCCCCGCCGAGCTGAGACCCTAGGTACGAGGTTCTAACATATTATGTTAACATTAACATATTACTTTAATATTAAAACAGTTCAAATATAATTTTTTCACGCAATATTACCCGAATTTACCAGAAATTTTTAAAACGTTGGGGAGGGGGGAGGCGGGGGGCATTTCATGCGCTCTTTTATTACGTGTTTACCTCAATATTATATCCGTCCACTACGCGCTCTCTCCAAAATTACATTTTCATCCCCGCAGACCTGTCAATCACTTTTGGCTCTCTTAATTGGTTCGTTCGCGCGTGTGGTGACTGAAGCGTTTCCTGTCACGTGATTTCAAAGTTCCAATACAGTTTCCAAGCATGCTTCACGCGCTTAAAGTGCCTCAAACCCCAAATACGAATAATAGCCCAGCGGTTAAGCCCGAAATTTTGCCTTAATCGTTCGTTTTGTGATAAAAGCATGAAACTTGGCAAGTAGATAAAGTTACTAGTGCTGATGACTTTCTGATATAGGGCCAATGCAGATTTCTTCCTGGTTGCCAAAAATCGAGTTTTTCTTCCAATTTACCTATCAAAGTATATATATTATAAAAAAGTGAAAATTCAAAGTTCACTTTTAGCGAATATCACCTATATCATTAGAAAGTTCGCGAAAAACTATATGAAGGACATTCAAGCGGGTAGGACGATTTTCTAAGCCTATTTTGAGATATTAACGCTCAAATATGTGGAAAATGCCGCAAAATGCTACAAAATTCTTGTTTTTAGTGGGTTTAGCCTTCTGTTACTCAAAATGAGCTTGGAAAATCGTACAACCCACTTGAATGTCCTTCATATATTTTTTTGAGAACTTTCTAATGGTATGGGTGATATTCGCTAAAAGTGAACTTTGAATTTTCACTTTTTTATAATATAGTACTTTGATAGGTAAATTGGAAGAAAAACTCGATTTTGTGGCAACCAGGAAGAAATCTGCATTGGCCCTATATCAGGAAGTCATGAGCACTAGTAACTCTATCTACTTGCCAAGTTTAATGCTTTTATCATAAAACACACAATTCACCCTTATAGTTGAATGCCAAAATGTTTTATGATTTGAGCTTTGCATTGCGATGATGTCATACTCATTAGTAACTCCTTTCTAGAACATCAATGCAAAGCTCAAATCATAAAATATTTTAGAATTCTAGTATTCACTTTGTGTAGAATCTATACTAGAAGTTACTATCGCAAGGGAAGTGCTGCCTCAAAAACCATCGGAAGCCTAATTTTTGAAATATTTCCAAAATGAACCTGGGATTGATTATATAAATTGTAACAGACATACTGTAGTATGTACACATTGTTTTCAATTCTTTTAATTATATTTAAATATAGTCGTATTTGAGGTTAGAGGTATTTTAAGAGTGGGAATAATTAACCCTGCAGGTCTTCATAGCCCGTACTCTCATTTATCACTTGTAATCCCGTATCACTCCCCGCGGCATTAGTTGAACCGCGTCTTTTTCGCGTCTTTTGAAGAACCATTAACTGTTTCAAGATCTGCTTAATCTCATGGACTTCATTTTCCACGTTATTAACGGTGGTCTGTTGTTCACGATGTAGTTCACTTACGGTGTGCCTCAGGGCGTCCAAGTCGGTTTCAAATCTAGATTTCAGCGACTGTCCGCTGTGCACCTCGCTTAGTATTGCATGCACCTCGTCCACTTGTTCCTTCACTTGGAAAGTCATCTTCTTTAACTCTCCTTCAGTTTCATTCACGGAGTCATCGTCATAGGGAAGTTCCTCTGGGTTGCATTGTTGGTTTATGAAATCCGAACAGTACTTTCTTTTTTTTACAGAGAGTTTCGACTCAAGGCTTAAGATCATCGCAGCTTGCTCCATAACTGCGTTTGCTTTAGCGTTATCATAGACACGTTGAAAAGTATCCGACATCAAGGCAATGAAGAGATTCAGACAAATTATAGAGGATAGTGTGAGATAAAGTCCACACAGTAACCTTGCCATGAGAGGGTCAGCTTGGGATAGACCATCGAAATTATAATCATCAACGACCGTCAACCGAAGCATAGTAAAAAGAAGATCTTGTGGCGTTCCATAACCATCCACAGGATGCTCTTGTTCGGCTCCAAAGATCATCCAAAAAGCCACGGCAAACGGAATATAAAACAGCAAATAAAGAAACCCAAATTTCAAAGTGTCCCCGGCAAAGTGACTGAGCATGACCACGAATGGACCAAGCGAAGTGAAAGCGCGCGCGGTTTTCATTAAACGCAACCATATGAAAATGATGGTCGCAGCCAACACCCTCCTGTTCACCTTCGTTGTCGCCGGACTTCCCGAGATTATTTTTATAATGTGCGTAAATATGGTAACGCCAATCATGGCGTATGTCACCCAGTCGAAATAATTCCAGTTGTCTTGAAAGTAAGAGACGTTTTGGGCATGTAATGCGGTTATTTCCTGGTCGATGTACTTTCTCTCCTCAGGCCAGCGAGGGTGACAGTAATCTAGATCCTCGACTAACTGTTTTTCCCGCCAGTCTAACCATTTCTGGTGCTCCTTTTTAGACTTTGAGAACTCTTTGAGTTCAACATAGATCTCGATGATGGTCAAGAATAAGGCAATTCCTTCGAGGCCAATTCTCCACCAGTTCTTGGCGATAGGATTATAATGAGATGAAGTGTTGCTCGGTAAAGAGATGGCTAATATTGTCCAAACAAGAACGAAACCAACGTTCATTATCATTTGAATCCAGGTGCCACTTTTCCCAAAACACTTCCACTTTACTTTGATGAGACGTAAAAATACAGGATGCATGATGAGGTCGAACTGTTTGTGTTCGGCGACGACTTCAAGAGGAGTCTTTGCATCACCAGATGATAGACATCTTGGAACGAGTGGTTCAAGAAAGTTGAGAAAGTAGTACTCTCTTCTGTTGGCACGATCGAGAGAATGAAATTGATCAAGAGCTTCCTTGGCCTGTTCAAAAAAACATACCTTCATTTCAAGAACATTGCTAACAAAAAATTACTTTTTATATCGAAGTATATGACCATAGTTTGTCGAAATATATTAGTTTGGCGCTAGGAAAATGCTCGTAACACATTTTAAAAGTTGAATAAACCATCTAAAAACAGCCGCCATTTTGAATATGATCGTGACGTCATGTGCTGGTAAACGTTGTATTTCTTACTGTTGTGATACCTATGGTGGAGCAATGTATTGTTTAGTTTTTTGTTGTAATAGCGATTACAAAATTAGTTTAGTTTAATAGTTTCATGAATTTGTCACAATATATTTACAAGTTACTATTAAAGGGACACTCCGGCCCAAATACAAATGTAGTTCATATGAAAGATCTTACTGACTTTAGATTATTTCCAAAGTTTCAGCATTCCTATCAATTTAGTTAAGAAGATGTGGCTAGTTGAAGTTGGAGAGTTTGTCCAATTTCGACGCCATTTTGTTTCTCAAATATGACGTCACTGAGTGACGTGATCTCGTATTATGCCTAAGAAGCTCCTCTACTTTCCTGCATGATGAACTAAATAGTTTATTTCGACTAATTTTCGTCCAAAGACCATTCACAATAACTATCACTATGTGATCGCCATCAAAACAACTCCACTGACGATAAAGAATCACTCAATGACGTCATATTTTCAAAACCAATATGGCGTCAAAATCCACAAATTTTCAACTTCAACTAGCAATATCTTCTCAACTAAATTGATAGGAATGCTGAAACTTTGGAAATAAACTAAAGTCAGTAAGATCTTTCATATGAACTGCATTTGTATTTGGGCCGGAGTGTCCCTTTAATACAAAAAGTACATACAAATACAACGAATAAGACAGGTGTGACAGGAGGAAGGAACAGGACTTACGTCCCAATTGATACCTGACCCCTTAATGGTGGATAATGGTCGATTTTGGACTTATTGGACATAGCCAGGGGGCTATAGGCAAGTAGTTTGATAGAGTAAATTTTGTGGAGACTAGACTTAAATAGAGCGAGAGAATTGTAGGATTTGAGACTAGATGGGAGAGTGTTCCACAGTTCAGCTGACCTGATAAAAAACGATTTCCGGAAGTAGTCCTGTTTATGTTTTATAATTAAATTAAAGTTATTAGGATCATAATTTCGAGATTTGTATTTTGTTTCAAAAGTGCTTAAATAATTGTTAACGTCGGTAGAGATGAGACCCTTTCTAGATTTGAAGATTAATGTCAAGTCGGCGATTTCTCTACGAAACTCTAGTGGGATGAGGTTTGTTTTGGTCAATCTTTTGGCGTATGACAATTCCAAGAAGAAGCATAATTCCTTTGCATTTCTGCCAACACCGACTGCTTTACCCAGCACATAACATCACAGGTCATTTGACAGAAGAACTCTAATTATTTTCAAAAACACCTTTAATACGCATTACGAGCATTTTTTCAACCTCAAATTCGGGACAACACGGTTTCCGATCTTCCGACTGTGATACAACCAATTCTGTGAGAAGCAGTAAGAAATTATTGCTTCATTCAAGTCCACTTTCCTTGTATATGAAACACTGAATTGGCAGCTTACCACAGAAGGCATCTTAGTGATCAACAAGACAAGTGCTGATAGACCATTGATGTCTCGGACACCAGCATGTGATCCTTGCTCGATCAAGATTCTTGCGGTTTCAGAACGATCCAACTCTGCAGCAAGCTAGGCGAAACAATATACGGTCAATTAAATAATGATTATTATACATTACTCATACAATCTCGATTGTCATTGGCTAAAACCCTACAGACAATTTTCGATGTCTTGCCATCTACTAAATATCAAAAATTGTCTGTAGGTGACATAATTGTTAATTATCCGAGTTTATAATTTTACAAACTTTTCTTAGCTTTTCATAACTAAACAATTATTGAATTCGGTTTTTGCATGATATCTTGTGTTATCAAGCCTTGGTTTATGTTATCCACCTCAGCCTTCGGCTTCGGCATATAACACAAACCTCGGCGTTGATAACACAAGATATCATGCTCAACCTCACCAATAATTGATAATATTGGAGACTGTGGCAGCCTTATGGTACGGGGTAATGTTTACGAATACGCAAGCTTGTAAATTACTGTGAATATTTCTGACGGGAATCGAATCCGAAAAGGAAGTTAATTCATCCGTAATTCATATAGCGTGACTCCTGTTATACATATAGCGTGACTCCTGTTATACATATAGCATGACTCCTGTTATACATATAGCGTGACTCCTGTTATACATATAACATAACTCCTGTTATACACATAACGTGACTCTTGTTATACATATAACGTAACTCCTGTTATACATATAGTATGACTCTTGTTATACATATACCGTGACTCCTGTTATTCATATAACGTGACTCCTGTTATACATATAACGTGACTCTTGTTATACATATACCGTGACTCCTGTTATTCATATAGCATGACTCCTGTTATTCATATAATATGACTCTTGTTATACATATAACGTGACTCTTGTTATACATATAGCGTGACTCTTGTTATACTTATAACGTGACTCCTGTTATTTATATAACGTGACTCTTGTTATACATATAACGTGACTCTTGTTATACATATAACGTGACTCTTGTTATACATATAGCATGACTCTTGTTATACATATACCGTGACTCCTGTTATTTATATAACGTGACTCTTGTTATACATATAACGTGACTCTTGTTATACATATAACGTGACTCCTGTTATTTATATAACGTGACTCTTGTTATACATATAACGTGACACCTGTTATACATATAACGTGACTCTTGTTATACATATAACGTGACTCCTGTTATTTATATAACGTGACTCTTGTTATACATATAACGTGACTCTTGTTATACATATAACGTGACTCTTGTTATACATATAACGTGACTCCTGTTATACATATAGCGTGACTCCTGTTATACATATAACGTGACTCTTGTTATTCATATAACGTGACTCCTGTTATTCATATAACGTGACTCCTGTTATTCATATAACGTGACTCCTGTTATACATATAGCGTGACTCCTGTTATACATATAGCGTGACTCATGTTATAAACATATAGCGTGACTCCTGTTATTCATATAACGTGACTCCTGTTATACATATAGCGTGACTCCTGTTATACATATAACGTGACTCTTGTTATTCATATAACGTGACTCCTGTTATTCATATAACGTGACTCCTGTTATTCATATAACGTGACTCCTGTTATACATATAGCGTGACTCCTGTTATACATATAGCGTGACTCCTGTTATACATATAGCGTGACTCCTGTTATACATATAGCGTGACTCCTGTTATACATATAGCGTGACTCCTGTTATACATATAGCGTGACTCCTGTTATACATATAACGTGACTCCTGTTATACATATAGCATGACTCCTGTTATACATATAGCGTGACTCCTGTTATTCATATAGCGTGACTCCTGTTATACATATAGCGTGACTCTTGTTATACATATAGCGTGACTCTTGTTATACATATAGCGTGACTCCTGTTATTCATATAACGTGACTCCTGTTATACATATAACGTGACTCCTGTTATACATATAGCGTGACTCCTGTTATACATATAACGTGACTTCTGTTATTCATATAACGTGACTCCTGTTATACATATAACGTGACTCCTGTTATTCATATAACGTGACTCTTGTTATTCATATAACGTGACTCTTGTTATTCATATAACGTGACTCCTGTTATACATATAGCGTGACTCCTGTTAAACATATAGCGTGACTCCTATTAAACATATACCGTGACTCCTGTTATACATAAAACGTGACTCTTGTTATTCATATAGCGTGACACCTGTTATACATATAGCGTGACTCCTGTTAAACATATAACGTGACTCCTGTTATACATATAACGTGACTCCTGTTATACATATAGCGTGACTCCTATTATATATATAACGTGACTCCTGTTATTCATATAGCGTGACTCTTGTTATTCATATAACGTGACTCCTGTTATTCATATAGCGTGACTCCTGTTATACATATAGCGTGACCACTGACTCCTGTTATACATATAACGTGACTCCTGTTATTCATATAACGTGACTCCTGTTATACATATAGCGTGACCACTGACTCCTGTTATACATATAACGTGACTCCTGTTATTCATATAACGTGACTCCTGTTATACATATAACGTGACTCCTGTTATTCATATAACGTGACTCTTGTTATTCATATAACGTGACTCCTGTTATACATATACCGTGACTCCTGTTATACATATAGCGTGACCACTGACTCCTGTTATACATATAACGTGACTCCTGTTATTCATATAACGTGACTCTTGTTATACATATAGCGTGACTCCTGTTATTCATATAACGTGACTCCTGTTATACATATAACGTGACTCCTGTTATACATATAGCGTGACTCCTGTTATACATATACCGTGACTCCTGTTATACATATAGCGTGACCACTGACTCCTGTTATACATATAACGTGACTCTTGTTATACATATAGCGTGACCACTGACTCCTGTTATACATATAACGTGACTCCTGTTATTCATATAACGTGACTCTTGTTATACATATAACGTGACTCTTGTTATACATATAGCGTGACTCTTGTTATACATATAACGTGACTCCTGTTATACATATAACGTGACTCTTGTTATACATATAGCGTGACTCCTGTTATACATATAACGTGACTCCTGTTATTCATATAACGTGACTCTTGTTATACATATAACGTGACTCTTGCTATTCATATAGCGTGACTGCTGTTATACATAGCGTGACTTCTGTTATACATATAACGTGACTCCTGTTATTCATATAACGTGACTTCTGTTATACATATAGCGTGACTTCTGTTATACATATAGCGTGACTTCTGTTATTCATATAACGTGACTCTTGTTATTCATATAACGTGACTCTTGTTATTCATATAACGTGACTCCTGTTATACATATAACGTGACTCCTGTTATACATATAGCGTGACTCTTGTTATACATATAACGTGACTCTTGTTATTCATATAACGTGACTCCTGTTATACATATAACGTGACTCTTGTTATACATATAGCGTGACTCCTGTTATACATATAGCGTGACTCCTGTTATACATATAGCGTGACTCTTGTTATACATATAGCGTGACTCCTGTTATACATATAACGTGACTCCTGTTATACATATAGCGTGACTCTTTATACATATAACGTGACTCCTGTTATACATATAACGTGACTCCTGTTATACATATAGCGTGACTCTTTATACATATAACGTGACTCCTGTTATACATATAACGTGAATCCTGTTATACATATAGCGTGACTTCTGACTTCTGTTATACATATAGCGTGACTCTTTATACATGTAACGTGACTCCTGTTATACATATAACGTGACTCCTGTTATACATATAGCGTGACTTCTGACTTCTGTTATACATATAACATGACTCCTGTTATACATATAGCGTGACTCTTTTTATACATATAACGTGACTCTTTTTATACATAAAGCGTGACTCCTGTTATACATATAACGTGACTCCTGTTATACATATAGCGTGACTTTTGACTTCTGTTATACATATAACGTTACTCCTGTTATACATATAGCGTGACTCTTTCCTTAAGAACACCAAACGGTTGTAACCGGGTTTCTAATTTCATTCACCCGTGACAACAATGAACATCAACAAAGAAATGTAAAGAAATTCCGCACATGCGCAGTAAGAACTGTTATGGCTGTTAGTCATCTTTAAACCAGGGGATGAAAATTGTGTGTTATGTCTCCTACACACAACTTCAATCTGACGAAGAGCCTACGCTCGAAATCTTCGAAGGTGCTACACACTATTTCGGGAGTACACTAACTTTTTAGAGTTTTCATGTTGTAAATGACCTTATACCTGAAGGGGTGTCCTTTCCTTGTAATCTCTATCTTCAATATTTGCTCCATATTTCAGCAGCATCTTTAACGACTGCGCGGCATCATTCTTTGCTGCATAATGCAACGCTTGTTGACCCTCACCGTACGTTTTGCCACCAATTGAAGCGTCGCGAAGGATTAAAAACTCGACCATTTCTGGATAGTCTACTGCTGCTGCAACATGAAGAGGGGTTCGGCCATATTTATCAGCAATATTTACATCCAGACCTATAAATACAATCGAAAATTATTTAAGTTTGGTTGTCATTCTATAATTAAATCATTCCACAATTAGTCTACCAATTACTGGTTAATGCTTCATTTGTTGGTTGATTAAATGATGAGTAGTTATATTTGGTTGGTTCGTTCTTTACTGTCTTGGCAATAGAATTCCGAAAAAGTTGAGCAATTCATTTCTTATATTAAGGCCCCGTTCACACGATACCGGATTCACTTTGTATCTTATTACTTTTCATACCAGATAGGCGTTCTGTTCACACGGCTACTAACACTGAATTTCGACAAAACATTTTCATTATAATAGAAACAATAAAAATAAGAACATATCGATTAAGATAAATCTATTTATTGATATAATAACTTATGTAGAAAAACCCTTTTTTGAACTGCTTCAAATCCGAATTTTTGACCGATGACGTCAGAATTTGTTGTCATGACAACAAAAATGTAACGTATACTAGTGTTACCATGCCATCAACCTGTGTAAATTTCATTGGCATACAGCTAATAGTTTTGGAGATATTGCCCGCGGGAAGATTCCGCCCCCTCCCCCAACCGAAGAAGAGCAAAAAAGCCCAGTCTAGATAGGGTACTTGCATGAGTATTTTTCGACATATTGTAGTTATCTTATTTCTCTTCATATTATATCAAATGCCAGCCATGCACAATCACGCAAATTTCGAAGTCCTGGTAAAATCACAATTTAATCTGACAAAAATATATTGTTTACCACCCTACCAGACTCTAAAAGAAACTGTGCAATGCCAAGGTCCCAGTCTCTTGCAGCTTCGTGTAACACGCTCTGTCCGTGACGATCTGTTGTGTGCACAGATGCTCCGTTTATAACGAGAGACTGAACAAATTCCAGATCAATAACTTCATCTTCGTTACCTGACGATGCAACCTGGAAATTAATTAAACAAAAAATACTCTAGTAGAGATTTGGAACTGCTGTTCAAATCTTATATGCAAACTTGTGTTAGGTTTTTCGTTCAGTGAATTGATAACCCAAAGTAAAACCTCCACTCTCCTGCTCTAAAACGGAAATTGTTTTTATCCGATGTTCAACCCTAAAATTTTACTAAAACAATTAGTAACCTCACCAGGCTCTCTCATTATCGGTGAATATTCACCTCGACGTCGTCTCTGGTAAACATTTACCTAGAATCACCGAGACTGAGGAAAAGGCTATCGAGATGTTTTTGTGTATGTTTGTGTCAACAACTATTTAACCCTAAAACCGAAAATTGCCTCTCGCACTCAATGACTGGGCCCACCCTGCCACTTTTCTACGTTTTGACGTTGTTTTTGTATCGTTCTTGTAATTTACCAGCGGCAAATCCAATAAAATAAAAATGAACTGGGAATTAACTACTCGTGGTTTGATTTCTTATCCGCAAAGATTCGATATTGCAATTATCAGTTTCAGTTTTTATATTTTTTATTGTTTCATATTTGTTGATCACATTACTCCTATCCTCTACAAGCTGCATTGGCTCCGAATTAAGTTTAGAATAGATTTCAAATTTCTACTTATCACGTATAGGCCTTAAATGGAGTTGGCACCATCGTATATAACGGAGCTTGTTACTAGTAAACCGCGCCTTCATCCTACAACGTAAGATCTAATTCAGAATTACTTCTCCAGCACCGCCTTAGTAACTTTAGGTGACCGGTCTTTTACACTTGCAGAACCTTGTTTATGGAACGTGTTGGCAGAAGAAATACATACTACTAGGTCAATTTTAGTTTTTAAGAAACGAGATACTGTAGACGTGAAGGGCACCGCTCGAAAGTCAGTATTTCATTGCTAAAAATCTCGGCCATGGCCAGAAATTCGCGACATGTGTATTAGGTATGCGCAGCATCGATAAAACATGGCGGCCAGCAATAAGTCCAATAACAAGGAATTACAGCGCATTTCACAAGAAGTGAAATAGAAGTTTACCTACGAAAGAATCCTAATTTGTTCTCCTCAGACTAAGATGTATACAACTAAATCATTACTTCAAGCTATATTTGAGGTTCTCCTTCGTCGATTCAATGTTTCCAAATTGAATACGAAATCTAGCTTATATATTACCTTACGGACCTTTAAATATTCCCGTAAAATGTCGAATCAATCAATATATCGATATTGACGGTCCACTACGGACCACTAGCGAGTTCCTCAAGGCAGTAAGTCCAAATGTTTACCTCAGGTTTTGAAGTTGAAGTATTGTACAATACAATAACTCCAGGCTCCAGCTTTTTAACTTCATCACTAAAAAAACCCAATGTTTTGGCCTCAGAGACACAGACTCATGAATGGGTACGCAAACGAAATCTTCGTATTTTAAAATCGTCATAACTCTGCGAGACGTTTCAGTATCACAACTCATGTCGCGTCGAATTGAAGCTTGTTGCCTGCCTGTGTTAGTTAACATGGTTTGAAGAGCGAATTATTTTAGATATATTTGCCGCTGGGTTATAGGTTTCGGATAACTTTTGGACAATCCTATAAGAAGGCTGAAAGCCAAGACGAAACCAGCAAGATATTGAGAATCTGCCGGATCGTATATCACGAAATGTTCTGAGTACTCACGCGCTGTACAAAACTGACAAAACGTGCAGGCTCAAATATTGCAAATTCATTGCTTTTTCGCTAATTGCAGCACTCTACTTTTTTACACTTATATAACCATTGATTACTCCTAGATTTAATATATATATATATAACATTGTTTCTACTCTGCAGATGTTTTTTCTACCATAGTGGGATATTTCAAATGTACCTGCAAACAATAAACTAGAAGTCTAGATATATTAATATCCATGGAAACAAGTCGTAAGATGTTAGTCGGACATTTTATGGAAGTGTTTATATATTGTAGAACTAGCTTTTCGATGTTTTAAATTGATTTATCTTTTAAAAAGTATTTTTTTGAAATTACCTTTGCAAAGTAGTGTAGTAGCGCCTTGCTGTGCGAGTCGACAGTTATTGTTTTCGTCGCCTGATCTTGCGTAGCAATACCATCTTGATAAGTTTCAACATGTGACATTGATTCCTCGTCATCTTCAATATCACTTAACGTTGCTTGTTTGTACTTGCAACGTCCATTTAACGTGTTAGCGACATTAAACGGTTTCCTTTCGCGAGATCTCTTGCTTCGCGATCGTTTCATAACGTAACGAGTTGCCTTGTCTTTCCATTGCGTAGATGAAACCTTCGCTTGTGCAATTGCTTTAACTGAAGCAATCTTTTTAGCCTTTTTCTTGAACCTCCCTGGTGATGTTATTTGGCCTTCGTTGCTTATACCTACGTTTCCAAGCTGCAGTTCTTCTATAGCCTCGCTCGTAGACAACAACGGGTTGATTTTGGTCGATTTCATTACCAAAACAATGTACTTGTCTTTTTATATATACGCCACTTGGCTAACTTTACTTCACTCATACAAGTTTCCCAGTACATTTAAACCACGCTATGCTGTTTTTTAGCCTCGAAGACTCGTCGAAATGGTTGAGTTACATTTACATGTTCAATCTTCAGTGTGTACAGATAAACACCGACAATGTGCTTGTGCCGTTTCCATAACAGATTACATCTGACAGCAGGTTTATATTGAAATCAATTAATTATTAAAAGCAGTTGTCAATTACTTATACAGTTTGTTCTTGGGGACAATTTTTATCGTCGAACATATACAGCTTTCTTTTAGGTTTCGTGTATTCCAGTGTCCCACTGCATTGATAATTAGTGCATCAAACTTATTTACCTAAAACATTACGTATAATACAATGAACGATTTATCTTAAAGCATATCACAAATGTTTGTCGCTTGTCAACATCACCTCAAACGCTACTCACCCTGCGAGCAAAGCCTTTAAAAATTTTTTTGTTTATTTTTCCTTATCTTTTTGCGTCTATGTTGCTTAGCAATGTATAAGAGCTATATGTTATGGCGGATTTGGGAACCGCGAGGCGTAGCGGAGTTATGCCGACACTAGAAATACGTGTACCGCAATAACCCCTCGCCCGCCTTCTCTCCCCACCCCCTAGAGTTTCTTCCGTAACAATAATTCTAAAATAAACTCTAATCCTGATAACCCAAATCCCACTACCCTAACCAAACCCTGGTGCCGTCCAGTTCGTTCTGCGCATGTGTGATTTTTCAAAAGTGCGGACCAATCGGAATAGATTTGCGACAGTTCGAAAGCGAGTATTCGTAAAATGTGGCGAAGGCGCGAGTGGTAGTTAAATATATTATCCACATTTAGGAACAGAACGGCTTCTTAATAACATGCTTTTTTGGCGGAAAAGCTCAAGCGTTGAAAACAAATCCGCAATACTTCATGTTCAATATTTATATAATGCAATGTAAACACACGATGTAAACAGAAACGTGCACATGCGCAGAACGGACTGGACGGCACCTTTAAAAATCTTAAAAAAAGAAAATTAATGAAAGAAAAACTTTAAAAGAAAACTCACAAAAAGGATGACAAAAAATGAAAGAAAAACTTTAAAAGAAAACTCACTAAAAGGATGTCCGTTGTGGGAATTGAATTCGCCAGATTCGGCATCGCAACCCTGTAAACTAACCACTACAATAGGATAGCTAGCTCGACAGAAAGCAAAATAAAAACGTATTTAAAGTCGTTCGTTGATTAAATAACCGGCTGCCGGTCATATCACTTCGTCTGCCGTTAATAAATTGCACGTAGATTTTGAACGTTATCTCGGCCAATATTTACTCGATTTCAATCCTAAAATCAGATTTGGAATTACCAAGTTTAAATCACTGATTAGTGGTCTAAATACATAACATACGTTTTTATTATATTACAAGAACGTGCATACCCTTCGTAAAAACGGTCTATGTACTTAGAAATTAAAAATTATTATTTTGATATATATATATATATATATATTGTTGTTCTGTATTTCTTACCCAAAATGCAAGTTGTCTAATACCCAAGTGCTAAAAAACAACAATGAATACTGATACCACTAATGGGTGTATAGTTTCGCCACAAGAAATATGTTTGTTATTAGTCAGTTTTTAATAGCTATATCTGCACCAGTCCACCAATTCATGTGTAAAGTAATGATTTTCCTTCACCTGAAATCATTATAGCAATCACTTCCAACAAATGTAAATCAGTACATCTGAAAAATCTACAGTTGTTTCAAGATGTGGATATCTTTACCACTGAAGTGTATTTAAATTACTGTCGTTCAGTTCGATATAGGATATAATATTATACTTAATTGTCAAAAAGGCTAAGCCAAGACTGCCAAGTCAAACAGGATCTTTTATAATTCACGCAACAAGGGCAAAGCTGAAAATAACAAAGCAAGAAAATATACGAGCTCAAAAAGGCACAATTTATCAAAAATTGAATTGTTCATACCCCTGAAAACTTTATATTACGTAACGTAATTTCAATTTTTGATAAATTGCGCCTTTTTGACCTTGTATATTTTCTTGCTTTGTTATTACGTTGACACAGTGAAATTGCAAATAGTTCAACAGCTATGGCGGCGCCAGGCCTCAAACTTGGGGGGGGGGGGGGAATGAGGGGCAAACTAATTTTGGGGGGAGGCAAAACCTTTTTTCACATAAATGTTATAAATATACGTGTAAGACCAGTTACATTAGACTACGAGTTAACAACAGTTCACAAGTCACGCCCGTACCTTTAGCAAAGGCCAGAACACGTTACTTTTTAGCATGATCCCCCAACGTGCAAAATTCAAACGTTTGTCACACCAGAGCTTGGTTGTAAGAGCTTTCGATTTCTTCAATACTTATTCTGTTATGTGCTGTTTGCTTCATTTGCGCTAGGTTTCCACCAGTTATTTTATTTATGTTATCTTATGTTATTTTATTAACTTTATCTTTTAGTTATCTGTGTTATAACGTATTAAAAATAACAAATATGTCTACACATTCCAACGGGTGCTGGTTAAATGGGGGCAGAGAAAATTATTGGGGGCTAGCGCCGTCACTAAGTTCAAGTTCTGAAAAAACAATTTCACAGCAAGCCCACGAAGAATAATAAACGTATATATATATATATATATATATATATATATTAAAAAAGACATTTTGCTGGTGACTTGAGCCAAATTAACAAAGTACACCATAAATTTTCCCGAAATGGCGGCGTTCAATTGGTTAACTCCTAATGATTCGATTGGTGGTTACGGGATATAGCGAACTCATGCCACTAAACAATAGATTAAGGTTAGTTTTTCTCATTACGCGGGGGGTTAGCGGTTATTTTAAGTGACAAAATTCCTGTTAATCTCTTGTTTAGTGGTATGGGTTCGCTATATCGCTGCAAGATGAAGTACTTATCGGTTACGAGGTATTTGAGCCTGCGAAACTTACGAGTTTTCCAACATGGCGGACAAGATGGAGGAAAGAGAGTTCAAGGAATTTCATGAAATTGGACTGGATGACCGGCTTTTAAAGGTACGTGAATGATCTCTAGTATAGCTTAATGAATGAAACATTTGAGTGAAGGTCTTTGTGTTTTAATTCTACAGGCGATTTCCAAACTAAAATGGTCAAAACCAACACCAATTCAGGTTTGTGTGAAATGTGGGCATCTCCTTCGTGTACCGGACACACAATGGACACAGACTACGTCATAGACACATCAAGGTTATTTTCTCAAGATTCAGAAGCTTTACAAGAACAAAAACCCTACCCATAACCCAAATAAAAACTCTAGTCCTAACCCTGAAAATATTTCAATGATGTAATATTCTGTGTCCGGTACACGAAGTAAGAGATGAAATGTGATTAAAAATTGTATAACACATTAAACTTAAAGGTGCCGTCCAGTCCGTTCTGCGCATGTCCACGTTTCTGTTTACAATGCGTTATGTAAACATTGAACATGAAGTATTGCGGATTTTTTTCACACACTTGAGCTTTTCCACCTAAAAAGCGTGTTATAAGAAGCTGTTTGGTTCCTAAATGTGGATAATATATCAAACTACCACTCGTGCCTTCACCACATTTAACGAATACTCGCTTTCGAACTGTCGCAAATCTATTCCGTTAAAGTTTGTTGACATGTGGCAGGGGCGGATCCAGAGGGGTGCCACCGTGGCTAAAGCCACGGTCAGATTTTCCTAATTAGGTAATTAAAACTAATTACTACTTGGTTATAATTTAATAATAATAATAATAATGATAATAATAATGTTAAACACATTGATGAATTCTCGAAATCATTTATTTCGAGAAAGTTATAAGCATCACTAGCCAATTGCTAGCGCCGGGAAAGCAATATTTACGGTCTAAATGAGCCCGCAATCGCCTCCGGGCAGCTGCGAAGGCCGAGGTGATGTCGAGTGTGATACCGACAGTTCAGCGAACCCGGAGCCACGGTCATAAATGCCGGTGCCACTGTTAAAAATGGCCTGGGCCACGGTAGAAATGGCCGGAGCCACGGTAGAAATGGCCGGTGCCACGGTTCCGATCAGGCCTTGTCCCAAATATAGTCATTTCACCGGTGCCCTCTCCCAAATATAGGCATTTCACCGGTGCTCTGCTCCCAAATATAGGCATTTCACCGGTGCCATTGTTAACATTTAGCCTCTAGCGGCTGCGAGCAGGCTAATAATATAGTTCTTCATTTTATCGACAAAAATGGCTGGTCCAGCGACTGTCTCGGCGTCCTGCGTCAGCTAGTTCGATTGCTCAGTCAAAGTGACGATTCGTGTGAACAGGAATTGGTTTCTTTGCGGAAGCAGTGCAAAAGGAAGGTTTTGGAGGGAAAAAATCGAGTGAAGCGCGATTTATCTGTTTGTTTATATGCAAATGTCCAAGAGCCAGAAGTTGCGGTCTGATCAACGCTGCCCAGTAAGGTATGTACTTATAAATGCCATGCATATATTAATATATACATATCTAATAGTGTTTTAATGTAAATTATGTAACATGTTCATTAGGGATAACACAATTGTTACGAAGTCGAAGAGCTGAGTAATAGCCTAGTCTAGTGCAAGTTATTAATCGAATGAATTAAATATACATAACCATTCGACTCGACAAGTATTAATTATAATTGTACACTAGTCGAGTAGCACTGCTGTTTGGTTGCTTATAAGGTATTTTTCATCGTTATACTTATTTACAAAAACATTTATCAATTTGAACAAATATCGAATAAAACTGAATAATATATCCTTAGTCAGATGTAACACATTATATTCTTATACAATGTAATACAATATGAAATAATAGTACTAAAAATACTTACTTAGTTGCTTGAACACTATTCAGCTAAAGCACTCGTATTAAATAATTGATATATATTTCTAAATGTAAATACAATGATCGATGTTCTACTCGCCTAAACTCAATCGACTCGCCTAAACTCAATCAACTCGCCTAAACACCCAAAGTATGACGAGTCCTCGGGCATTTTGCGTGTGCCGTCAAGTAAAATGTGAGAAGTGTTTTGATATCGGTCTAACGGTTTCGGTGGAAAGAACTTTTCAAGAAGAAAGAAAAAACTTGGGCGATGGTAACATGTTTAACGATGCAAAATTTGTATATTATTCAGTGCTCAAAAAGCGTGTCAGGTTCCTCATTATGCAAAAGTTGAAAGTTAATTTGCATCAGTTTGAAAATCAAAACCAAAACAAGAGTAACGGAGCGAAGGATTTGTTAAGTACTTTCGTAAACAGTCGTCCCAACTACCCTGGTGATTTGGTCTCTCATATCGCTTCAAGCATTGTAATAAATTACAACTGGAAAAATACCTTACTGTGTCAATGTTCTCGCCGCAAGTTTCTTAGACGTAGGATCTTGTACACCGCCAATAGTATATCTTCTTTCAACATTTTACTGATCAGTGGTGACGTACACCCTCATCCTGGCCCATCTTCTACCGACCAGTTTTCACACACTACCCGTCAACGCACTGAGAAACCAGTCAAATCACCAAAGTCAAGTCTAAACTGTCTATGTATGAATGCGAGAAGCTTGAAAAAGCAGATTTCCTCACTCAACACTTGGTTATCTAATTTGCATAAGTTTCAAGAGCTTGTGTACTCAGAGGATTTGGATGTTGTTCTGGTTACTGAAACGTGGTTAAATGATTCCATTATAAACCAAGAAATAATTCCCCAAGGCTACGAAATCTTTAGGGTCGACCGTGTCAACAATCGTAGTGGCGGCGGCGTTTTGATCGCCTTAAAGCAAGACTCTTTCATAAAAACCCAACAAGTTGACGCTATCATATCTACTAATCTGGATGCCGTGGCAGTCGAATGCATATTACCAAATTTATCTAAATGGCTTCTTCTGTGTTGTTATAGAGCTCCTGATAATAATGATATACTTGAGCTAAAGAAATTAGCTGACTCTTTGTTTCCTAAATACGATCAAATTATTATCGGAGGTGATTTCAATTTTCCAAATATTACGTGGACGGAAAACAACTATTCAGCCCTTGGTCATCTGGAACAGGATTTTTGTGACTTGCTAGATGACTACTTCTTATCACAACTATGTTTAACACCTACTAGGGTGAATAATATCTTGGACTTAATTATTACAAATATTCCGAATCTCGTTACCATAACTGACATTTGTGAACCATCCAAACTGGATGTCAGGTCCGATCACCGGCTGATACTTTATAGCATCTCGGTAGTGCAAAATTTTTTACCTCATGACCAAAAACGTAAAATCTATGATTTTAAGCGAGCAGACTTCGAAGGTCTCAGGAAAGGTATAATTGATGCCAATCTTTGTTGTCTATTACGAGATAACGGGGATGTCACAGACATTAATTCAGACTGGTCTATGTGGAAAAACTCACTGGTGATTTTAACAAACCAATTTATTCCGTCTAAGTATGTTAATCGTCGCCGTTCACCTCCGTGGATAACACTCGATATTCTCCACTTAATTCGTAAAAAATCCACGGCACGCGACAGATACCTAAAGAATAGGTCGGAAAGTTTGAAGAAGAAATTTGGAAAGCTGAGATCGGAGGTAAAGAAAGCAGTTAAGGAGAGCAGAGAATCTTTTTTCTCTTCATTGGGTACTACACTCAAGGATAATCCGAAGGCATTTTGGTCGGTTTTTTAAATTCAGTCAAAATCAGGAAACTCAGTTCCGAAATCGGTCACAGTAAAAGACTCTAGAAATTCACATAATCGATTTCATGCTGATAATCCAAGCGAAATAGCCAAGATGTTTAATGCATACTTCCATTCGGTTTACCAGACCCCTTCGAATCCAGTTCCAACTGAAATTTTTGCTGGATCCCGCGAATTACCACCCTTTCCAAGCTTCGAGCTTACAAGCAACGAAGTGTGCAAGGTTTTGCACTCTTTAGATCCATCTAAAGCTCCTGGCCCAGACGGTATTCAAACTCGTGTTTTAAAGGAATGCGCTTCTCAATTAGCCGATTCTCTCTGTTTACTTTTTAATAAATCACTTCGCACCTCAGAGATTCCTAACGAGTGGAAAGTGGCTAATATCATCCCGCTTTTTAAGAAAGGGAAGAAGGATGAAGTTGAAAACTATCGACCGATTTCGTTACTATCCGTCGTTAGCAAAATCTTGGAACGTTGTGTTTTCGATCATATTTCATCCCATATCCACTCCCTAATCCACTCTGCCCAACATGGTTTTATAAACGGAAAATCATGTTCATCCCAGCTTCTCTCTGTCCTGCACGTAATTGGCAAGAACTTAGACGAAGGCAAGCAAACTGACGTGGTATTTATGGACATCTCAAAGGCTTTCGATTCAGTAGACCATCCAACTTTAATTCATAAACTGTACGACTTTGGTATATCGGATAATCTTTTACTATGGTTTAAAAATTACCTATCTGGAAGACTCCAACAAGTTGTGGTCCAAGGTGTGAAATCTGATCAACTGCCAATTACATCAGGTGTTCCCCAAGGCTCAATATTGGGACCTTTATTATTCCTAGTCTACGTTAACAACATTCCTGACTATATATCTCCCTCTACCGATGTCGCACTGTTTGCTGATGACACTAAATGCTTTAGAACAATCCGATCTCCAATTGATACGGCTTTACTTCAAAAGGACATATTAAACCTTGAGTCTTGGTCAAGTGATCACTATTTACACTTTAACAAGCCTAAGTGCAAAGTTCTATCTATAACCAGAAAAAGGTCACCGATTGTGACAACGTACCAGCTAAACGACTACACAATTAATCAAGTTAGTACAGAGTCGGACCTGGGAATCAAGATTGATTCCACACTTAATTGGAAAAGTCAGGTAAATGATTTACGCTCCAAAGCTAATAAGATGCTTGGTTTGGTTAGGCGTTCCACATTAGAGATGGTCGACACCCAAGCAAGAAGGTCATTATATTTACAACTTATACGAAGTCAATTGGGTTATGCCTCCCAGGTATGGTGTCCCCAAACTATTGAATCGATCAGTGCCATCGAAAAGGTGCAGAGGAGGGCGACGAAGTACATCCTAAACCTCGGTTATATGTCCGACATCCCTTATTCCACCAGGTTAAACAAGCTCAACTTATTGCCTATTACCTACTGGCACGAATATCTGGATTTAGTTATGCTTTATAAAATAATTAATGGTATGGCGTCTGTATCTCACGGCGTGCGTCTAGTTGCCGTTTCCTCAAGGAAAACTCGAAGCTCATCCATCGATGACTGTATAAGTCTAACTGTTCCCTTTGCAAGAACCGTAACTTTTCAGACATCTTATTTCATCAGAACTATCAAAGTCTGGAATATTCTTAATTCAGACTTGAGAAACAAGAACAAATCGTTTAGCTCTTTTAAATACGGTCTAGTACTATACTACCGCGATGCCTTAACAAAATCGTATGACACAGAAGATCCGAGAACCTGGAAGTCTGTGTGTATTAAATGCAAAAGAGCTAGGTCTCTTGTAAATAGTATAAAATGTTGCTTTTAATTATTGTATTTATATTATGTAATTTTAATGTTTTTATTTTATCGGGACCGCAGTAATTGGGGTTAAACCTGTCGCGATATCCCTAGCACTTTTTTTACTGTTTTTATGTATTGTGCTGAAGCTTAATAAATCATAAATCATAAATCATAATGTGACCTACTGTGATCTCAATATTAATGTGCTCATATTATACAAATATCCCTTACAGAAAAAGTCTATAGGCGTCTATAGGCACCTATAGGCGTCTATAGGCTAATGGGGGTTTCATTATAGGTCGCCTATAGAAAATGTTCCAATTTCCTATAGGTTCTCTATAGGATCTTATAGGTTGCCTATAGACATGCCTATAGGCAAGCCTATAGACTTCTTTTGTTAGGGATGTGTTTCTTTATATTGATAATGATGATATTGTACGGTAGTTGAAAAATAATTAATTTATCGCTGATATCATAATTTAAGTGTAAGAACTCAACTATACAATTTTAGTATCAAAACCAGATACTTTAATACATAATTACAGTATATTTTATTATCTATATTGTCAAATTAGTTGATTAAGTCATATTAAATTATATCCTTTAGTTTAGGTAAGTCAATTACTGTACATGTAGCCATATGTAACAAATTATTCAATCTTATTGTGTTACATGCAGCACCTGACACCTGTATGCATTGTATTTATATTGACGTGTAGCTCTGTAATGCATGATTACAGTGGTTATATATATTATATGCTCAAATAAAAGTATAAATAATCTAATGTTTACTTAAAAAATAGGCTTACATTTGTAAGCATAGCTAAGATTTATTTATATTATTTATCATAACATTTGAACTGTCTATTTTGCTGGTTTGGTGGTCAACCTACACATCTATAAACATTTTTAACTGTCTATTTTGCTGGTTTGGTGGTCAACCTACACATCTATAAACATTTTTAACTGTCTATTTTGCTGGTTTGGTGGTCAACCTACACATCTATAAACATTTTTAACTGTCTATTTTGCTGGTCAACCTCCATATCTATCTACATTTTTAACAGTCTATTTTGCTGGTTTGGTGGTCAAACATTTCGAACTGCATTGGCATCCCCATCGTATTGTACACTATGTTGGTTTTGGTTGTCGTTACGATTTTACTTCTGGGAGGGTGCTTATTAAATTGATTTTTTTGTTTTGAACAAAAAAAACTATTTAAAACATGTAAAAAAAATGGCGGCTGGTTTCAACGCAAAATAGCGGCTGGTTTCAACGCAAAATAGCGGCTGGATTCGACGCAAAATGGCGGCTGAAATTCATTTTACTAATAAACTAGTCGATCTTTCTTGGCTAATAATTGACCGTAACCCAAAAGCGTACTTGGAATCCACATGTGCACTAGTTACTTGCTTGCGTATTGTTACTCAGTTTCTGCTTGATGCAATCAATATTTTGTGGCTGCAGTTTTCCCACCACTTGGAAGTTTGTAAACTGGAAAAACGCGTCTTAAGTATCTACAAATCTACCATTCAGAAAGACTCCAAAACTGTCGTAAATAAGCAGGAAATGCCATTTTAAGACCTTAATTTAAGACCTTAATTTAAGACCTTAAGACCTTAATAACCCGGGGGGGTATGCCCCCGGACCCCCCTAGAAAGGGTGCGCCTACGGCGCACAACGGACTACTAAAATTGGTGAGCACCGGTCAGATTTTACTCTAGATCCGCCCCTGTGTGGGGTCCCCAACGTTTGAAATATCGTACATGCGCAGAACGGACTGGACTGTACCTTTAAAGTTAATTTTTTGATGCTTTTATTTGACATTTTAAAGGTTGACATTAGCCTAGTTAATCACGTATAGACGCTATACCAGTATACCGTTGTTACGGTATACCGTAAGATAAACAACTGGCGTGCAAGAAAAGTTCACAAATGAGAAACAAACACAATGTGTGTGTGCGCGAAATAATATATATATATTAGATTTTAACTTTTAAACGATTGCTAAGATGGATAATGTTCTGTCTCGGCGATTGCAACAATTGCGATTGTGGTTTGTGGTGTCCGTTTGATCGCTGCGATTGCCAAATTCATTTTTGACTTTTGAGCAATCGTTGCGATCGTACTCATCGTAGCAATCATAATTATAATGAAAACCAGGCTTTTTGAATATGGAGTTGAAATATGTATTAAAAGTAAAACACTGATTTATCCATCTAATTTTAGATCATTTAACGAATCAAACTCCCGATAACTCGAATTTTTTCCATTTTTCCTTGAATGGTTGGGTTATTGGGTGTCAACTGTACTTACTGTAGATCACACTTGCTAAAAAATTGTAACGGTATCAGGGCTTTCCAACTCTGCTGCGTGCGCGATTTCGCGCGATTACTATTTTGCCTTTTAAATACGCATGGACAACAATTTCACATCAAGGAAACTCTAAATGTTGTTAATAAGATAATTTCTTTTACATATTGTTATTATAAATAACTTATATTTCACGCAAACAGAACTACGGTGGTACAGTACTAATTAATCGGAAATTTCAGAGTCAATGTCCTGAGGAAATTCGATTTCAGACTCAAAGTCGCTTGAGCACTCTCCCTCTGTTGAGTCGTCTTACGCTGTTGAATCTTCTGAATCGTTCTCCTCAACTCTCCGCCTCTTTGCTGGTCGATTCGTTGACTTTCGGCGCCTCTTCTTTTCCACATAAATTTCCACCGCACGATTCAAAATCTCCTCTCTCTCTTCTCTGCTCCTCAATCTATTGTTTCCGTAGACAATCAACGCCTCATTGATGGTGTTGTGTTTCATCGAAAGGCGTTTATCCGATAAAATGTTTGTCACAACGTTAAATGTGCGTTCTACCGATGAATTTGAGCCCAAAATACTCATGATGGTTAATCCATCACCAGAAATTTGGGACATTTGCGCCGCCGTTCCCAATCAGCGGTAATTCACCTAACACTAGAATTTCGCAATATAACTCTCCCCTTCTGACACTCGGCTTGTACCATCTTATCGTCAGTCTAGCAACTGACGCTTCCTTCCCGATGTACTTTTGTAAGCCAATCTTACAGAACTAGATTTTCGACGCAATAATTCATCGATGCGCAAACAATGTATCTTTAAAACAAACCATCGATCGACTACGGACCGATTAAATTAAGGAAATCAATGTATTCATATTTTGACCGGAAGTACCTTGAAGAAAGTTGTTCCACATGAGCAGTATAAAGGCCATGGAATCTCCACACAAAACAATATTTCGTTTTCTAAAGTAGCTTGTCTCCTCGCATATTCAAGGACGCATTCGATGCTTATTTTCAATTGTAATCACTAAGAATATCAGACATGATGTTGTCGTCTTTCCGCGCGTATTGCGTAATATTTGCGCGCAAGGCTTGCATATATTTTTAATATTTTGGCTTTTGAATTTCGCGCGTGGTCACGCGATTTTGCTAGATAAATGACAGGAAATTGCCTGGGAACTACTTTTGAAATCAACAAGCCTTCCCCGCTTCAAGTTCAACAAGAAACATGGCTGTTTGTGAGCGTACAAGTCTTCATTTGCTTGCGCGTCTGTTAGTTGAAACCGAAGACTACAGCTCGGATACCCCCTGTAGGCTACCGTCTAAAAACTGCAAAATGAAGAAAGTTCAAGCGATTTCCGAAGTACTTTGCTGGGGACAGATCAGTACTTTTATGTGCTCTCGAAGTAGACTGACGCTCGCCGAATGCAGCGCGAACTGCGCTCTTCGCATCGCCCGTAACGTTCTTGGTCATTTTGGCCAATTTCTAGCACAGGTTTACAAAGATTACCATGGCTAACATGGATAGTGGCGAATTTGTCGCAAAAATAAAACGAGCTAGCGAAGTACCTAGAGTTCAAGGTAAGCGAGTGTTTTTGAGTTATAACTGTTGCTTGGTCCATGTTGAAGTCAGATCGAACTGCGCCAACCCGAAATATATTACAGTTTAAGCAACATTTGAATTATTACGTGTTCTCTATATTATTTACTGTTGAGAATCGCTGCCATAATGGTCATTAATGCGCACGCGCGCCACCATCTTGTCCCAAATTTCTGGCAATGCTGCAAACATTCGGGAACTCTTTGCGACGATAAGACATAATTGACTGCCACAAAGATTTGGCATCAGGCAGCTTCGTGTAGTGGCTTCTAACAAAAGTCTGAAAGCTTTTCCATTCCTTCAGGGCACGGGAAGTATCGAACGATGCCAGTGACAGCGGCTCTTCAAAGTGACTCGCAGTCGTTGGCGCCTCACGTACAATCCCACTCCCAGAACATACGATCCTTTCAGCGAACAGTAGCGCTCGATTTTCTTCAAATTCACTTTTTGCGCGTGCGATGAATCGCGCACCCAGATATATCATTCCCAGAGGAATGCCCTGCGGTATACCGCAGTATTTTTTGAATACCGGTATTGAGATAACCCTACCCCCAACTCTAGTAGAGAGATACTATTAATGTACATTAAATCAGAATACAGTATACTAGAGTTTCTCGTCATTTAGGAAAATGCTATTCCTCTAGCCCTTGAGGGGAAAGACATACTGGCCAGAGCAAAGACAGGCTCAGGAAAAACTGCAGCGTAAGTATATAGTGAAGAAACATGGACAACTTCTTTATTATTTTACACTAGAGAGATAATCTGATAATGATAAATTATAATTCACTCTGTTTAAGGTATGCCATTCCAATCATTCAAAAAATTCTTCAAGAAAAACAGGTTTGTTAAACAATGAATCCTAATATTATTGTTCTTGTTGATGACATAACATCTTGTTGAGGTAATTAAAGGCTATCTTTTTTTTTAAATATACTGAACTCAGTTTCCAACAATTCTCAAAATAAAAATTACATTGTTAAAATTGAAGATCTATTAACTCTTTCCCTACGGCTGAAAAACATCAAAAATTGAACGACCACGTTGTTCTATTGATATCTCTCGAAATAACCATAACTGTTACGAAAGCTATACATTTTCTGAAAGCCCAATAAACCGGCTTTTACTTGTGCTTTTAAATTTCCCGAACAAAACACATTATGTTAATATAAATTAGCATTAATTATCATCAATCAGGTTGAAAAAGTTACATTTTTCTAGAAAAGGCCATCTTGCACGCCCGCGTAGCATCTTGAAAACTCAAAATGCCACCAATCGCAGAGTTGTTTATGAAATCAAATCAAACTTGGCGTGTGCGTGGATTTCATGTTCCTGGCGCTCGTCGAATTTCGATTTTTAATCTTGCGTTACCGTGTGCCGTGTTTTTCGATTGACGACTTTGCGGGTCTTCAACGACCCGTTTTAACTGCGCCGGTCGGGAAAGAGTTAAAGAAATTTGACAAAGAGAACATATCAATTTACTAGATAATTTCAGTCTTGTAAGAGGAGTCAATTTCAATTGAATTTGAAGTACAGTACTAAGGACACTTGGCAGTGGCAAGTGAAGTTTGCACTTTTGCATCTTTCTCCCCAAATAGATTTCTAAATGCGCTGCAAAAATCTCTTCATGCTCATTTGCTATCCAAATTACATTGTTCTGCTTTATAGTAGTAGATTCAGACATGTTTTATTGGTTTATATAAACCTGTCTGATTTTTAAAAACCTTCTGTCATTTAAAATATACGGTACTTTAAAATTGTCATTTAGAAATTTTTTTTATTATTTAGAGAAAATTATATTATATTAAATTATTATTATTATATAATTAATTATTATTATTATTATATTATTAATTATTAATTATTATTATTATTATTATTAAATTATTATTATTAAATTATTATTATATATATTATTATTATTGTATTTAGATCATCTAGACTTTGGAACACACTCTCCGATCAAACAAAAGAAATTAACACATTATAGTCTCTTTAAAAATTATTTAAAATCAAGATACTTTGTTGCTCTCCAGAACACATTCAATACTGATATTATATCTACCTGGCACTCAATATGTTTAAATTGTAGTTCTGTTAGAGATCTTGAATTGCAGAACTTCAGAATATGTTGTTAATATTAACTGTGCATGCGTGCAAGTGTGTTAGTATAATTATGTATTTGTTGTCAGTAATAAGTGATATAATAAGCGATATCGTAGCACAGACTGTGATATAGTAATACTGTATGTGCATGATAGTGTAATATATGTAATGTATGTTTGTTAGACACCATGACTAAGGCTGAACATCCTGTTGTGTATGTAAACACGAAAACAAAAATAAATATTCTTAATTCCAGGGTTAAACCAATAGAATTTCCATCAGAAGGTGTTTGACATTATTACAGGCGGCACAATGCGGTCATAACAATATATAAAACTATAAGTATTCTTTGAAAAATTCCTCAAAGTAGACGGTGGTGAATTGGTGTATCAGTATAGCTAGTTTGAACCATATATGTGTGTAACTGTAAGACTTACTTTGCACAATGTGTAGTGTATGTGTTATGCTTTATTTGCTAGACCCAACAAAGTGAATCATCAGTGAAAGCATTAATTCTTGTTCCAACAAAAGAATTATCTCAACAGTCATGCAAGAATATGAAGGTACTGTACATATTAATTATTCTTCTAAATTTATTTTAGACTACAGTTGCTATACATTAGTGTTTGTAGGGTTTGTTTTTATCTTAATTAAAACTATGGTTACATCTTATTTTCCTATTCAAATTTTAGGAGCTAACTTCATATTGCTCTCGGGATGTGCGGGTTGTAGATGTTGCCCAGGTGACACTGGATATTGTAAGGTATAAAATATTTGAACAATATTGAAAATTAGTATAACTTATATAATAGTTTTTCAACCTTCAGAGGTTTGTTCCCAGAACTGGTTCCAGAATACTGCCTTTTCAGACAAACCACTTCTGTTAAATGCATGATTTTTTTTAAAGTCTTGAGCAAAGATATGAATATATAAAAGGTTGATGTACTGTTTAACATTTCAAGCAATGTCTTTTGTCAGAGAGTGAAGTCAATGCACTTTATATAAAACTTTTATCTGACTTAATTTACGTTTCACTCACTGACAAAGGACATTTGTTCAAAATGTAAGACCTCCTTCACCCTATTTTGGCAGTACACCAACCTTTCACAGTTTTTTATTTGTATTTCTACACTGCCTACTTGCTTATAATATATCTTCATAATATGATCTTACTGTAGCTACATGTATATATTTATAGTTATGTGATTTTATCACTCTTTGTTTTTAGGCCTGTGCTTCTGGAGAAGCCAGATGTTGTTATTGGTACTCCAAGTCGTGTTCTAGGTCATCTTCAAGCTAAGGTTGTGTAGCATGTTAACTTGTAAACATAAGATAGTGGGTAATTACCTGGGTTGTCCGGTATTGCCTTGTGAAAGCTCGCATTGTGCCCCTTAAGGACTAGTATTTTCAAACATCGATTAGCTTACATGTAATTCTGAATTATTGAAAATATCATGAACAAATTATGAGAAATTGACAGTCAAGGTTGGAATTTTCTTTTATAGTATAAATTTAGAAAGGTTTTGCCTTGGAAAGTTTCAGCTTAATAAGTAAAACAGTGATGCTAAAATAGATGTTAGGTTAGACATTATAACCCTGGCTTAGTGCTAATCAGCTAGTATTGAACAACCAGGCAGTGGTTGTTTTAAATTGTTGCCTTTCCCCTTCTTTTGTTTTCAGAATCTCGATCTTAAAGAATCATTGAACATGTTAGTAGTGGATGAAGCTGATCTTGTATTCTCATATGGTTATGAATATGACTTAAAGATGCTATTAAGGTATGGTAATGTGAGGATTACCTAACATAATATTATTGTAGGGGGGGGGGGACTGCCAGAAGGAAGCAGGGGGTTGTCCATGTCATGGAAAACTATTGGTGTCAAAATTGAAAATTGCACAAGGGAAAAATAGTGTTGTAAAAATAGTGTATCTTCTCCTAATAATACTGTAATAATGGTTACCAAGTATAGACTGAGGTAATGAGAATATAGGAAATGATCACCAAAGGTAAACTGACATGTTTTTAAAACAACTTCTCCCAAATAGTACTGTAAGAAATGTTTGGAGACCAATAAGGAGAATATGTATGTTGATATTGGGGAGTAAAGGGCTGTACTGTACCACAATTTTGTGGCTTAGGAGTTATAATCCTGTTCAAACACATAATATCCCCTGTTGTTTTTTTCCAGCTACTTACCAAACATTTATCAAGCATTTTTAATGTCAGCTACGTTGTCACAGGTAAGGATTTCATTTCTTATTTATTTTTACTGCAAATAAATATTATGTGCCATGGTTTCATTGACATACATGCAGCACTGCCACTGTTCCTCCTTACTTATACATGGTCTTATCACTAATTACGTACCTGATCACTAGTTCACTTAAAGTGCCAATGAATTGAAAATTAAGTTTGTCTTATTTGAAAGAACTCTTAAAACAACAACGAATAACAATTTACAGCTCTTCCATATTTAACTTACTTCTTGAGATATTTAGACTTAGGTGATATTCAAATGAGATAATCTATGACGTTGCAAGTTGTACACAACATTGGAAAATCCTGTACAGTACTGTATATCTTAAAGATTATTGAACGAAATCATTTGAGTGATTTCTTTTAATAATATTGGAAAGATATACATGATTTTCTAATGTTGTGCACAACTTGCTACGTCATAGATCAGCTCATTTAAATATCACATAAGTCTAAATATCTCAAGAACTGAGTGAAGTGGTTGATTTCAAAATTCACATGATTAGTAATTGTGGTGATAAAGATCATTTGCGAAAAAAAAGAAGGCATGTTTTTTCATCAGAGAACCACTTTAAAACAATCTCAGCAAAGTATGTTATTCGTAGGAAGTGCAAGAGTTAAAGAAGTTGGTGTTGCAAAACCCGGTAGGTTTATGACAACTTAATATTTGAAATCATATTATATTTTATTAAATGTTTTGAATTTTGTAATAAGAGTAAATACAAAAGCTGCTACGTTTTCAAAGTAAATAGTGAAGAAGTTTGGTCAAATTATTATTAGGCTTACAGCAAATATGGGCCATGTATCAAAGGTATACAGCAAATATGGGCCATGTATCAAAGGTATACAGCAAATATGGGCCATGTATCAAAGGTATACAGCAAATATGGGCCATGTATCAAAGGTATACACGGATCGCGAATCTCAAAAAAATGTGCGTATTTGCATTATGGCATTTTAACACTTAAAAATTAAGTTCTAAATGTTATTATAAAATAAGTCGTGTCTTACGCACGCTGTGATTGGTCAGTTATCGTGTTTATATCAGGCTATATAACATGGATGGATTACGCCATCGTGATAGTACGCCATCAATTAGCCATCATACGCGGCCATCAATTAGCCATCAATTAGCCATCATACGCCATCAATTAGCCATCATACGCCATCAATTAGCCATCATACACCATCAATTAGCCATCATACGCCATCAATTAGCCATCATACGCCATCAATTAGACATCACGGCGCCATCATACGCGGTAAGGAGAATTTACGTGTTGATAAAAAAGATATTTGTACATTTTATTTGCTTTCTACGGGTTATTTTATAAAAGAAATAGAAAACATTTTTATCCGTGGTCCCATACGTTATATAAACACTCGTGGAAGTTTGGGAGAACTCGAAATCGCGTGGAAACACTCGCCCTACGGGCTCGTGTTCCCACTATGATTTCTCGTTCTCCCAAACTTCCACTCGTGTTTATATAACTGTATGTAAACACCGAAAATGTTTTCTATTTCTTAATTGACGTACTCAATGAAGTCAGTTAAAACCAACAGAATCGCCATTAACATTCTACTTCTGGTTGGCTAAGTAACAATATTCAAGTGTTTATCTTGTTCAAGTTTAACTACAATGTTTCTGCGCGTAACAAGAATCAAAGCGCTTTATTACACATACGTCATAACATAAATATAAATATACATATATAAATATAACATAAATATAACATAAATATATGTCATAACGGCTAAAACCATTTATAAAGTTATGATTCTACCGGTTATTCTCTACTGTGGCAATACTTTTGTTAACATCGCAGATTCGAGGAAAAACAATTTGAAAACATACAAACTAGAGCTCTGAAAATTGTAAATGGGCAAAGTACAGTAACTCCAGTAACTCCGTGCAGTTGCCCACAGTTCAACATATTCGTAATAGAAATTGTGCTGTGGATGTTTTTAAGTGTTTAAATGGCTTGGTGCCATCGGTTTACAACGATTATTTTACAAAAACACATCACACAAGGAACACTCGAGGCAATAATAAGAACTTGGTTTTACCGAGAGTCCGATGTGAATCTGGAAGGTAAACATTTTTGCATTTTATGGAGCAAAATTTTTAACAGCCTACCAAATGATATGAAAACGGAGACCTCTATCCTTCATTTTAAAATTAATCTTAATTTGATTGATCTAAATGTTTAGGACAATATGGTATAAACTGAAATTTTAACAAACTTTTTAGTCCATGGATTTTTAAACATTGTATGTTTATATACAATTGAATATAATTAGTAGTCTTTTTTAGGTTTTTAGTATATGATATATTGTGTAAACACAGGTCCTTGATTGATGGCAGTATATTCCTATACTGAACAAGTTAACCTGTTTAAATATGATTATATTATTGTGATTAAGTAAAACCGTGAATTTTACTCACCTCTAGTATCCCACAATACAAAGCGCGCGTACATTTTTTGAGATTCGCGATCTGTGTATTGCACTGATATAAAGTCTTGCAGAGGAGGAGTTTTAAAAATAGGTTCACTAGATCTTCATTAGAGTAAAATAAGCTAAAATTATTTTCATAACCATTGTATTTTTTGCACCTGTAACCCTTTTATCATTCTCTGCAAACATCCAAAGTTTAACAAGTTCTACTTCTTTGGGTACCAACTTTGGCTGGTATAACACCAGGTTTTTTTGGGTGGTATAAAGTTGTCCAATAATTTAAGTTACAGGACTACAATGTATGTTACGTATGTTCTTAGGTGACATTAAAACTTGATGATTCCGATTTACCTAAGGAGGATAGACTGATGCAGTATTTGATAAAGTAAGAAAGTGGTTAACTGGAGTTTTATAATTATAATGAATTTTTATTTCTGGTTTATTATACTTTGTAAGTCAAATCTTTTGTCTGTTTTTTATTTGCATTTCCATCATAAAACGGACATGTTTGTCATCCTTTGAAAGTTATGATGCTTAGTTGTGCTGTCAGTAACAAAATAAGAATGCTGTTTCTTAAAGGGATATGGCAATAAAATTTTTTTTTGCCTTTCTGATTAGCAAATTATCCAAGTAAACAAAACGACTTTTGTGCAAAACAACATTCACTAATTTTGACAAAAGACATTCCTGTTTTCCACCTGCATGATCCGCCATCTTGGATAATTTTTCGATATGCGTGTGACGTCACAAGCATCAGCCATAATTTCACGTATATAGGTCTAAAACTTGATTTTTGTGGATGTTTTTCTTCCTCAATTGAACCACAATACTTTTAAAAGTATAGCACATAAATTCAGGTACCAGAAAGGAACGTTTCATCATGTTTACCCTACTTGTGACGTCATGTTAATTAGGTAAGGTATTAAAACAAGATGGCGGATAACAAGATTTTTATTTGTGGGAATTAGTGATGATGTTTTGCAGCAGAGTAGTTTTTTCACTTGGATTACCCTCGTATGACCGTTTGTTTATCAGAAAGGCAAAAATAATTTTTATTGCCATATCCCTTTAATTTTAACATTATTCAATATAATACTGTATACAGTACTTCCTGAATTTGCTCGAATGGGCATGAAAAACAGCTTGAAATCGTGATAGGATATGAAATCTAGCAGTAAATACATTATAATCTCATTGTCAATCTTGACTTGCACACATTGTTCCATAGGCAGTGAAGGAAATTTGGAAGTTTCTATGCTTAAAGGACATTGGCAACAAAAATTAAGTTTTACAACCTTTCCATATTTTACGTTTTTGAAATATTTCATTTTGTTTGATATGTAAATGAGATGGTCTCTGACGTCAGGTGCAGGGTAGAGAATTTTCACTCATTAAAATATTAGTTACATCTTCAAGTTTGTTCCACAAATTAACTTGAAAATGTGCGTATATAATAACTCCTCGTGATAATGAATGTTGTAAACTTAGCAATCACCGAGATATAAGACATTTTTTAATGAGTGAAAATTCTCTACTCTGCACCTGACGTCAGAGACCATCTCATTTACATATCAAACAAACTGAAATATTTCAAAAACGAAGTAAAATATGGAAAAGTTGTAAAAGGTGTTACTCCATAATTTTACGAGTTCTTTCATATTAGACAAATGTAATTTTTGTTGCCAATGTCCTTTAATTGTGAGCACGTGGAATCCTAAGCATTCCTGCAATTTAATTGGCTGCAAGAGCGGGCAGTTTTTTGGAATATCTGACACGTCACAGAATCTTAAATCGCCGTAAAAATCTCAGTAGCAAAATTCCCGAAATGAATTGATAAAAAGCAACAAAGTAAACGAAGAATTCACAAAGAAAATTTATTGGGAAGAATATTACGACTGATGGTTTAATGGCTTTTTTCTTTATTAATATTTATTCACTACGGACCAGAAAATCACAACATTTTCTTTGATACATAATAAAAAAAAAAAAATGTAATTTACCGTTTTAGAATTGGTCCATATAGAAAAATATTTGCCCTTGGTCTCAAAAATGACCATTGGGCAAATATCATTCTTTGTTTTTCGACATAATTTCAGTTTTAAATGCGTTTTATAAGCATAAAATGTTCTAAAATCATTTGAAAATGAACTCAAACGAGAATGAACATATTGAAAGATAAATAAGTGAGATTTTTTTATCCGAAAAGAGACTTTAATTTTCTTTGATGAAGGTAAAAGGACAGACTTTCCTTTTTTGTCCACTGACTGGAAACACTGATGGCGACCAAAAAAACATGCCAGGATATTAAGGAAAAAATAAATAAATTATTTACCGTTTTGGTCAGTCTGTATTGAGAAATATTTCCCTTGGTCTCAAAAACGTCCTGCGGCCTCGGGCCGTTTTTGAGACCTCGAGAAATATTTCTCCATACGGTCCTCCCAGTCAGTAAATAACATATATACTAGAAGTTACTATCGCAAGGGAAGTGCTGCCTCGAAATCCAAGACAGTTGTGATATTTTGCAAAATTGCAAAAATAAGTGGTAATTAATAGAGCTTCGAACCATGCGGTTATGGTTCAGGTAATACCAGAGCAGTGAATTCTGCATATATATATGGAGTTCACAATGAGCTTGCTGGACCATAGGTACCGTACGTACTAACTCTGGGGCAATCTGGGATACGTTAGACATCTATCTGGGGTAAGACATTCATTATGCACAGCCAGGGCCCCCTGCACATGCTGCACGTCTGAGTACCCCACTTGTTGTGTTGTAACCGTTCTCAACATCTATTCACAATATAGTAGTTCATGAACATGTGTAATATTAAACAGATGTAAGTTGAACAGTTGCATAAAAATGCAGTTGAACATAAAGATAAAATAGTTGTGTACAGTAACATAGCTCTCTGTACACGGTTTGCATAAAAATACAGTTCAATATGAACACAAAACGTTGACATTATAACAGCTGATAAACTAAGTTAATCAAAATTTGTTTCTTGCATAAAAATGCAGTTCAATATGAACACAAAAAGTTGGCATTATAACAGTTGATAAACTAAGTTAATCAGAATTTGTTTTGCATAAAAATACAGTTCAATATGAACACAAAAAGTTGACATTATAACAGTTGATAAATTTGTATAAAAATGCAGTTCAATATATCTCACAACTGTGTATGAGGGACACGGATCTGCATCAAGCATGCTCATATCGTGAGAAACGATGAACTCACACCAATATACACCTAAAATAGAAGATAATTGTGATATTGATAACCATGACGAGTAGCATATTATAAACAATGACAATTGATCTCCTTAAAATTTAATAGCGAGTTAAATTCTAGTTGCCTTACCTTGACAAGAGTCAAAGTTAAAATTCGCAAGCACAACCAGGCTAAAGCACAGCTGCCAGAAGTTCATCACTAAAGCAGAACACGTTATATGACGATTGACGAAATGAAGCTCTCTTCGCAAAGTATGATGGCCCTCGTAGCTAAAGACATTTTATTTTGTTTCCGTTGGCAAGTTCCGAACATTTGATTCGGATTGTTTATGCATCCGGCGATTATACGAACATCTACGAGTTACGTCATAAAACGTCATAAATCTGTGGACATACAAACATCCATGAATAATTTACGGAGAAGTTCGCCGACTAATTCGAAAAAAGTACACCGCTTTAAAGAAATTTCGACTTGACAAAACGCCCGAACGTAAACTAAAACTACGTTTCTTGTGCCAGAACATTAAATATGCAATTAAATGTAAACACCAAAATTACTTGGCCAAAGTTGAAGCATCGTTCAAAACCAACCCTAAGTTGTTCTGGAGCTATCACAAAGCAATACTTCATCACCGCTCTACTCTAAATCCTATCATTTCCTACCATGGTCAGAAGGCAAAGACTCTGGCTGAGAAAGCAGAACTTTTCAATTCTTACTTCTGTTCAGTTTTCCGACATGTCAGACAAATAATTAACTCTAAAACCTCTACATCTTCACCAACGCCTGATACACAAATCTCTGAAATATCTCTTAGTGTGGATGAAGTTGCTAACTGCCTGTCAAACCTAGATCCAACAAAGGCTACCGGTCCTGATGGAATTCCTAGTCGCCTCCTTAAGGAATGCAGTGCACAGATTGCACCAAGCCTTCGTGCACTGTTTAACCACTCGTTACATTCCGGACGCGTTCCGTCTGAATGGAAATCGGCCGACGTCACGCCTATACACAAAAAAGATCAGAAAGAACCTGCCAACAACTACAGACCTATATCCTTGTTGCCTATCGTTAGTAAAGTCCTAGAACGTTGTGTTTGTAACAGGCTTTACAACCACGTAAGAGTCATGATTACTCAATTACAGCATGGCTTTCTAAGCGGACGTTCCTGCGTCACGCAGCTTTTATCAACTCTACACTCTATTGGACAATTACTTGACAAAAATACTCAGACTGACGTTCTATTCTTGGATTTCGCTAAAGCTTTCGACTCGGTGGATCATGGTATTCTCTTAGAAAAACTAAAGGGTTACGGTATATCTGGTAATCTTCACCAGTGGTTGACCGATTATCTACTTCGTCGTACTCAACGAGTTGTGGTAGAAGGCGCTGCTTCGCAATGGTCTCCTGTCACTTCTGGTGTGCCACAGGGAAGCATCTTGGGTCCAATGCTATTTTTGCTTTTCATCAACGACATCCCAGATGTTGTTCGTGACGGCACTTCAATGTCGCTTTATGCTGATGACGCGAAGCTGTACAGGGGAATCAAATCGATTGATGACTGTGTTCAGTTGCAGGAAACCTTGTCAATGACCGAACATTGGAGCCAAGAATCAAACATCAAATTCAATGCGTCGAAATGTAAGGTTCTAACAGTTTCCCGCAGGAAATCGCCTTTCCTGTTTGATTACCATCTAGGCGCTGCTGAACTGTCACGTGTCCAAAAAGAAATCGATCTTGGTATCACAGTAACCAGCAACCTATCCTGGGACTCCCATATCTCTTCTATTGGAGCTAAGGCCAACAAGTTGCTGGGGTTACTTAGAAGAACCTGTCCACTGCTTACCGACCGTAATGTTCGACGAACACTTTATCTATCCCTTGTAAAGTCACAGCTATGCTATGCCACCGAAGTCTGGTCACCATCTCTGAGTACCCACAAGTCCAGACTTGAACGCATTCAGAGACGTGCAACAAGATGGATCCTTAAATCCAACATTGGGGGAATGTCATACAAGGAGCGCCTTCTGGCTCTAAATCTGTTGCCCTTGTCTTACGACAGAGAAATCAAGGATCTATGTTTTTTTTATAAGGCTTTGTATGGACTCTCTGATCTAAATGTTTATAACTTTGTCTCGTTTGTTAGTCATAGTCGTACCCGCATCTGTAAAAATCCTACCCTTATGCTTAAAGCACCATCCTGTAAAACTAGTACTTTCCAAGCCTCCTACTTTAACAGAATTGTTCCTCTCTGGAATTCTGTTTGTAAAATAGCACCACCCAATAGTCTCTGCAGTCTTGCAACATTCAAAAGATTTTTACGCAATACTTATTTATCATTACTAACATCTACTTTTGACGTCGATATGACTTGTACATGGTCATTATACCGTAACTGCTCCTGTCACTGATAGTTTTCCAATGTACCAACTGCTTGGATTCCACGGAGCATCGTTGTATGTGTGCAGCTTCAACCTCATTCTTCTGAATTCCACTCAGTTTTATTCATTTTGTTCTTTCAGTGGAGTTCGGAAGAATGGGGTTGGGGCTGCGCGTGTGTGTTGGTGCATTGTGAATTCCAAGCAGTTGATCTATGACTTATATATGTATTTTTAATTTCAACGGGAAGGCGCCTCGCATGGGTCCTCGAGTCCCGTTCGCGCTCTTTCCGTTTGGGTATTTTTTGTATTTACATTAATATCTAATAAAATCGACTAAAAAAAAAAAAAAGAAAAAAAAAAGGAAAAAAAAAAGTCGATCGACTTTACATAGTTCCGCGAAGAGGTCTGGGCACGAGACACAGCAACCCAAGTCAAGATTAGTGTGCTGCCTACGGCAGCAATTACACGAGACCTCAGGTAAATATCTTTTTACACGGACCTCCCAGCCGGTAAATAACATATATTTATGTAGCACTGTGCTATTTCAATTTATAAAATAAGTTGTGTCTTACGCACGCTGTGATTGGTCAGTTACCGTATTTATATCAGGCTTACGCCATCTTGATACGCCATCAATTAGCCATGCCACGCCATCAATTAGCCATGCCACGCCATCAATTAGCCATCATATACGCCATCAATTCGCCATCATACGCCATCATACGCCATCAATTAGCCATCACGGCGCCATCATACGCAGTAAGGAGAATTTATGTGTTGATAAAAAAGATATTTGTACATTTTATTTGCTTTCTACGGGTTATTTTATAAAAGAAATAGAAAACATTTTTATCCGTGTTCGCATACGTTATATAAACACTCGTGGAAGTTTGGGAGAACTCGTAATCGCGTGGAAACACTCGCCCTACGGGCTCGTGTTCCCACTGATTTCTCGTTCTCCCAAACTTCCACTCGTGTTTATATAACTGTATGTGAACACGGAAAATGTTTTATATTTTTAAGTATTTTTCAGAAGCTAAAAAAAACAGCCTTTGTGAGAACACAATACCATGAAAATCATCCCTTCCAAATAAGGAGTGATGGTCAATTTTTATTTTTCAGATGTGAACCTGAGGACAAATTTTTACTTATCTTCACTCTTTTAAAACTAAAGTAAGCTAACATATTTTTTCTTTAACATTACAATGTTACCCTCTGACACCCAGTCGTTGTCCGCTTGCCTACCTTAGAGGATAACAGTTTGTTTGTTGTATGTCATGTGACCATGTATCAACCAATGAAATCTTAAAGTGCATATAACGTCTGTGGGAATTTAACATATATGTAATCTATCGATTCTCCTGAGAAAAATTGTAATATATCTTGTCAGCTGAAAATTTCATCTTCATAGACTTTTTTGCTGTTAAAGTTGACGGAAATGAGGTCATAACGGGAATCTGTAAAGAGGTTTTCATATAGACAGATGCCCGCTATGACTTCATTTCCGTCAACTTTAACAGCCAAAAAGTCTATGAAGATGAAATTTTCAGCTGACAAGATATATTACAATTTATCTCAGGAGAATCCATAGATTACAAATATGTTAAATCCCCACAGACGTTATAGGCACTTTAACACTGTCCTTTACTCTTAACATTAGATTTACATTAGTTTTTCGAAATTTTTAATTATCGAGAAGCAACCCCTTAGTTGAACAACAAGAGATCAAGACAGGAGTAGATATAAGTAGAAACTTTATTTGGCACAGAATTCTAAAAGTTACCAATAATGAGACCAATTAATAAGGAGAATATGTATATGGATACTGGCGCTTAAGGGGTTAATGTAAATTTCTGTTTTGAAAATAGAAATTATTGGCGTGGGGAGAACATTGCGCTTGTTTTGACATTTGGGATTAATATATTTATCGTGAGATGTGGTAACTGCTTTATTTGAAGGTGCAGGTCATGGTGATTGCAGTGTTATTACCATTAAAGAAATAATAATAAAAATCGAATACTCTAAAAGGGTCGGCGTTAGATCATATTGATCTAACGTACAGTCCGCGTCTTTGGGACGATGTTTTTTAGTATAACCATAAAAAATACAGCCGGGTGTTAGGAAGACACTTAAAGGAATATGCCAATAAAAATTATTTTTGCCTTTCTAATTGGCAAATTGCCTTCACAGGATAATCCAAGTAAACAAAACGACTTTTGTGCAAAACAACATCACTAATTTCGACAAAAGACATTCCTGTTTTCCACCATGATCCGCCATTTTGGATAATTTTTCGATATGCGTGTGACGTCACAAGCAGGGTAAAGTGAAAACTTTAGTCAGCCATAATTTCACGTATATAGGTCTAAAACTTGATTTTTGTGGATGTTTTTCTTCTTCAATTGAACCACAATACTTTTAAAAGTATATCACATAAATTTAGCTACCAGAAAGGAAAGTTTCATTAAACAGATGGCGGATAACAAGATTTTTATTTGTGGAAATTAGTGATGATGTTTTGCAGCAGAGTAGTTTTTTCACTTGGATTACCCTCGTATGACCGTTTGTTTATCAGAAAGGCAAAAATAATTTTTATTGCCATATCCCTTTAAGGCGGGGGCTTAGAAAACTCATTAGGTGGTGGCTTAGGGTTAGAAAACTCATTAGGCGGGGAGGTAGGGTTAGCATCTAAGTTGTTTTGGGGTTAGTGGTTATTTGAATGGTTAAGTAGCGCTATGGTTATACTAAAAAATATCGTCCCAAAGACGCGAACTGTACGCCGACCCTCTAAAAGGTTGGTGTACTAGGTGTGATGTTTCAAACGAAGGCTTTTCGTCAGAGAGTAAAACGTAAAGTTTCATTTTGTGACGACGTTAGACCTTCTACACAATATTTTGGCAGTACACCAACCGTTTAGAGCAGGACCCGCGGGGGGCTAAAAGGAGAACTGATCTCTGACCTGCAGGAGAAACCTCTATAGGTGGGTCTAAGGCTCAGAAATTCTAAGGCTCCGAAACAGCTATTTCCTGCATTTTGAAGGACATTTTAACAGAAAAGTTAAGATCATAAACAATGACAAACCATATTTTTAGTTCAGATCATCATTGAGTTTAATATTAACTAAACATTTGAATTTACTGATAACTAGATGTGTGAAGTTGATCGTCCAGGTTGTTGTAGTCTTGAGAAAGACTATTGTTGGTGACTGACACTATTGTTGGTGCGGCGGTCATCTTCAGAGTCAAGTAAAGCGTGTTTGTCAGGTTTGCCTGTATATCCGTCTGGTTCATTACGTCATAGTTGTTTGTGTCATAATTAGTGCGAGTGGGTGTTGCGTCATGCGTTAAGCGTGGGCCAATATTGTTCCTCGTCGGTTGTTTGTGTCATAATCAATGTGAATGGGCGTTGCGTTAAGCGTGGGTGTATTGTTTGTCGGTAGGTCTATTGTTCATTGGTGTGTGTGAAGAAGTCTTTTGTATGGTGTTGGTAATTGTTGTGATCTGTTAAGTGTTTTATGTTCCAAGTTGGTATACCAACTTTCTAATGTAAGTCGCTGTTTGTAGTTTGTGTTAAAGGTGCTACATTCAGCCGAGTCCCAGTCAATATCGTGTTTTGTTTGTACGTAGTCTGATTTTTAGGTTTCTGCCGGTCGGCGCATTCGATCTAGTCGGCGCATTCGATCTTGTAAACTGCACCCTGTCTTTCGTGAGGCTGTTCTTTGTCTTTCACGTTAGTCAGTATATGTCGCAAAGTAGTCATAGGTTTGTGGGCTTACACGTATGTTGTAAGTAGAGATGAGCCGATTAATCGGAAACTAATCGGCAAAGCCGATTAATCGGCCAATTTAAAATAATCGGTAATCGGCCGATTATTGCATAATAATCGGCAAAATAATCGGTGCATTAAAGTTCGCGAACGACATGCCGCAAGTCCGTAAATTCATAAGCATGAACACAATAGTCTTTATTTAACAATGAAATCCGACAGTCCAGCTCGTTCCAATCATAAAGGTTACGATTTTTAATCCACATACCGTGTCAATTTTTGTCAGACTGGATGATTTTTCGTGTGACATTAAAAATCGTTTAAAAAATCGTATTTTTCGTGTTACGTTAAAAATCGTTTGCAAGCTCCGTGTTCTCACAGGATCTTCGATTGACGTAGTCACGACGGAGAAAATCTTCACCCAGAAAAAGAGTCGCAGCACTGGACCTCATCAAGACCTATGGTCTTGCTTCAATAAGATCGTTTGGTCAAGCGACATCACTTCAAAAGGCAGCCGCGACAATATTTTATTTTTGTATCACAATTTGCCAAAATTCAACTTTGAGTATTGATCAGTTTAATGATTTTGTAATGTGGGAGTTAGAATTGTGTTTGCTGTGTTTAATAAACTAATAACATAACAATTGTTGTATTACAACGACTTCTCTTGTTTTTCTTGCAATTCTTCTGTGATAGCGTAGCGCATAGTTGCTAACCGAAATTGATTCGCAAGGATTCCACTTGAACATTTTTCTGTTGTTTGAAAGCAAGAATTAATAGCAAATATGGAGAAACATGAATCTTGACGTCATTTGTGCGCAGCGCTATTGCTTTTTCGGGCTATTTCCGATCGTTTAAACAACCAAAACTTGCACAATGATCACCGCGAGCCATTTCTGTTATATTTCGAAAATGTTGTTGTCCCTAGCAATCCCATAAAACATTGCGACACTGCGCGGAGACTGGTAACCGGAAACATATCGCTAATCGGCATATACCGAATAATCGGCCGATTATTTCGATTAATCGACCTCCAAATAATCGGCTTCAGTAATCGGCTATTTTCGTAATCGGCTAATCTCTAGTTGTAAGGTCGTAAAATACGTGCAATAGTCTCAGATGTAGTATGGTATTGTTGCTGTTGTTACGGTTGCACCATGCTGTTGGTCTCGTTGATATTGCAGTTCTTCCGTTCAATAAAGTTAGTATTATAGTTGTTTTTGCGAAACACGTGCCGAAGATAGTCGTTTTCGTTGCGCAGAGTTTCGGGTGAATCACAAATAAGTTGTGCTCGTCTTGTCAAAGTCTTGATGTTTGTTGCTTTGTGTACCGCGTTGGGTTGTAAGATGATTCATCCAGTAGTCTATCAGTGCGTGTTGGTTTTCTGTAAACACTAGTCCTTAGTTTGTTCTTGTCACGTGTTACCAAACAGTCTAGAAAAGGAAGAGATACACAGATACAATTTCCTCAATTTCGTGAGTAAATTGTATGTCACAGTTCTCTTCGTTAACATGGGTTTGTGAAAATCGTTGACGTCGTCTTCGTGTAGCGCAGTAATGGTGTCGTCAACGTAGCGAAACCAAACAGGTGATGTTTTTTTTGTAAGTTGTGAGTGCGCGTTCCTCTATGGCTTGCATCACAATCTTAGCAACCACAACTGAGACTGGAGATCCCATAGCTGTCCCATGTAACTGTTTGTAGTGTGTGCCGTTATATTGAAAATACGTGGAGGTCAAACAAAGCGTAAGCAGTCACCAACAATAGTCTTTCTCAAGACTAAATGATACTCCTAGCTGGTTCAAACCATTTACTATTAAAGGCTAGCTGTCACGAAGTATGAAAGTCAGATTCTTTAACTTTTTAATGCTCTCCATATTTTGAAAAAAGTGGGGGGGCTTCAGGTCCTTGTAAAATATTTGAATTGTATATCTACACTACCTATATAATATGCAGCACAGCACTTTTACTCCATGAAAGGAAGGTGTTTAGGGAAAAAGAAAATCAGTCACCTTTCTTTCTTTCTTTCTTTACATCATGATGTGATTATTATTATTATTGTTATCTCTTCTCAAGGCTTGTACAAGGAAAAACTCTAATATTTGTAAATGGGATTGATCGATGTTACAGGTATATAAGTTACTAATGAAGCCAATTTATCATCGTGATTAACTTGCACTGTTTAGATAACGGAAAATCGTCGAGTTGCACAGGATTTAGTTGTCGTAAAAAATTGAAAATATTTCGTAGTCTACGCACTGGTGGCGTGTGTTATTAGGGCGCTGCCACTCACCGCTAGGTCAAGCCCAGTCGGACGGGGTTAGTACTTGGATGGGTGACCATCTGGGAATAACCTTGTGTTGATTCGCGAGCTTGGAACTCATGTGAGTAGAGTTATCAGTTGATTAGCCTGCGCAGCAGACGCTCGCGTTGGGGGAGGGGTTTAAAATTGAGCGCCTCACCCGCTCGCCCACCTCACCCGCTCGAAAGCCCCGGTCGCTCGATACCGGCCATAAGAACAACCCTTCCCCCAACGCGACCGTCTACTGCGCAGGCTATTAGTTGATCTCTCCCGTGCTTTGAGGGTTTTTCTCCCTCTGTAAAATCAACACTTAGATCTTAGTTGTGCTCCGTGGTCAGACATGGGTCGTATGTTGGCAGCCTGTGGCGCCTTTGACATTCTTTGGACTCAGTCTGTTAATAAGACCATTAAAGAGAAGCGAAATATGTATACGTCGATATATACTGTTGGTAAGCACGGTTGGCGTACTGGCTCAGGACGTGTTCAATTCACGGTTGAGTAACCGATTTCACTTTTCGCCAACCACTCTTTCCGCCTTGCCTCGTTAGGGGGACCCAAAACCCCAAAACCGGACCCCAACCCCTTCAAACTGCCAGATACGCAGGCTATATTTGACTTTACCCCCGACAATTCTGCATAGCATATAACCTGGAATAAAATACCGGTATATGTCGAGATTATATATTCTAATTGTTAGTTACAGAACACGTATATTATTACTTATTGGATTCCTTTGAGCCCAATATTACAATATATTTAAGTCGAGAATTCAATATTAGGAGAGACCGAAGATTGGGTGAAGATGAGTCCAATAGGTATTTTATTATATCGAACAAAATATCTTAACACAAAGATGTTTCTTCGCACGTAAACAGTCAAAAGGTTGCTGTTCATTATGTTACTGTCCTACATCGTAAAATATTGTCTGTCACGTGATGCTAATAGCGACAATTGATTGGACGATTATATGTGAGGGTATAATACTGTAATAGAGAGTAATTAGTTAACTGTGGGTCTATTAAATACAAATATACAAACAGGTTTATCACAATTAAACAATATTGTCATTTTTATTATTAATTGTAACAATTAACATTATTTCTTGTTGATTTTTTGTTTTTGTTGTTCAGATTAAAACTTTTTTTAGAACAATTTTCAATCAAATCTTGCGTATTGAATTCAGAATTACCACAGAACTCAAGGTTAGTTTTTTTGTGCAAAAATATGTTTTATTTTGCTGCGATGTTGTGACGAAAGTTTAAAGGGGAACTGTACCCAAAAATGAATTTATTTGAAATAAAAGACCTTTAAGTATAATGTTTAGAAATGTTAATAGTTTTACGGTATCTGCTCTTGTACTTGAGAAATAACGTTTTTATTCTCGTATTTTATGTTTCTGGATGCCGCCATTTTCGAGTTTGTTCGACGGCTCAAGATTAACGTACAGCGGTGGTTTTCTTTTCAATTTTGATGTCACTCAATGACGTGAAAATTGAGAGGCGTCGAGCAATGAGAATGAAAACGTTATTTCTCGAGTACAAGAGTAGATATCGTAAAAATATTAACATTTCTAAACATTATACTTATAGGCCTTTTATTTAAAAGTAATTTATTTGATTGTTTTATTGAGTAATCATGTTTGATTGATTTCAGATGTCACATTGTGGAAGAGTTTAACAAGGGGATTTATGATTACATCATAGCTACAGATGAAAATATCGAACTTAATGCTTCCCAAACTAGTGCTTGTATCCTTTTGACAAAACCATTTTCTTTTAAACCAGTATCAACATACTGCATATTCTTCTTATTGGTTTCCAAGCATTTATTATAGTAGTTGGGAGCAGTTGTTTTAAACAGGTCTGAGTTCTCATTACCTCTATACTTGGTTAACCATTGATATTATTAGGAGAAGATAGATGGTGATCACTTCTGGGCATAAAGGGTTAAGGTGGGGTTTACATACCACTAGACTACGGTAAGTCTTCCGTTAAAAAGCCACCACATTTCTTTGTTGTGTTAACACTTCTTGCTTACCTCTGAGTAGTTCACTACGCTTGGCATTCCTGATACAAATCTCTATGATATATGGTTATTTACAACGTAGCATATTATAGTGTAAACATCCAGCCATCCGTTTAAAATAATCCCATACGTGAGGACATATAGCGCCATAATGTTTGAAAGCTGTTTTTAGTGCTCTTTCAACGGGTAAATGCTAAGAAAAGTACACGTTTTGCGTATTAGTGTGAACAAAAGGATGCCCGTTGTGGTATTTGAACTCGCCAGATTCGGCATCGCAACTCTGGAAATTGCCGGTCATATAGTCACTTCGTTATTTTTATTTTCATCCGGAGCATTGTCGTAACTGTATACTAATCAAAACCTAAATTGTTTGTCGTTATCGTGTAAGGAGTGTTGAGACTCGGAATAAACTCCACGCTTCTCTTTTCATCGTCTTTTTATTCTTAACGGCAACACAGCAACTCGTAAAAAAGCCAAAGGAGAAAAAGATAAAGAATACAGTGTTTCGAGAGGAATTGATTTTCAAGGTGTGTGCACATATAGAAATATACAAAGACTTAGTAATAATTACATACACTGTAAGTAGTAATACCCCCACTATGGCCCCTAAAGGGATGCCGCCTCATTAAATATTCATGACAACATTTCGAATATTGGGTTTACGTCGTGACTTCTCGTGAACCTGCACGGCCCCTTAACCCTAATTATTTATTCAGATTACGTCATTAAACCTTCAGGATCCCTAACCCTAACTCCCCGTGTACCTTTAATTTCCTAACCAAGGATTTCCGATTCCATTACGTCATTTTGGTATGATATCATTTGCGATTAGCCGCCGACTCCTTCCGATAATGGTATTACGTTACTATAAAAAAGCAGCGCATGCGCACAATCGATCTTGTCTAAATATTATAATCTAGAATGAACCAACGAGATGCAGAATAAATGTAGAGGATGTATTTGCATACTGTAGAATATTTAATTAAGGGAAGTGTGAGGATAATAAGGGGTAATTCGAAACTAAATACTTATTTATTAATGGCTCCAGTAGGGGCGCCAAACGGTGGCCCGCACGCCTGGAATGGCCCGTTTCAGAAATACACCTCCTATGCCTCCTTCCCCATGACCTGTCTATAGACAAGCGTGATAATTCTTTAAATTAGTGGTTACTAGGTTCCTGTTACTAAGAATGATATTAGAATATTCTATTTCTTTCGCAAGTAAGAGACAATAGAATCATTGAAGCACTGGTCATTAACCGAAGCAAGCGTACAGTACGCGTGTGCCATGGATATGATTTTGAATGAGTTGCAAGGAAACGTCACTGAGATCGATAAAGATAACTTCATGCTTGTCTTGACGAATATGAAGAGTTTTACAACAGGTTAAGCAGTCAAGTAAACAGACTAAACCTTTATCTCATCTACAAAGAGATGGAACCGAACCACTTTGGCCGTATTGTGGCTTATCTTGCTTTTGTGTATAAAGTAAGGGTTTCCTATGAGGAAGAAACGCTTCGGGGTGCTATCCGAAGAACGGTCGAAAATTCCAAGCATATTGGCTTGGCAAAATATAAAGTTAAACCATCTTGGTTAAATTGGATGACTCGGCTATTTTATAATGTCGTTGTCGTGTATATTCGAGGTTGTTAAGATTTGCATAAGCCCACTGCAATGGAGTGTCTTCATGGAAAACCCGCTTCTACCTCAACTAAGAACGGCTCATTTTGGTTCTGTGGAAACAAACCTAGCTGTCATTTCTTTTGCCCCGAGAAGGATCGCGCCAGTTTGCAAGAGCCGTTACATCTTGGCAAACAAGTGGCTTGGGGGTACTTTGGGCGTTTTGGGGGTGTTAGGGATTATTTTGGGTGTTGGGGAGAGGGAGGGGATAGGAGGCGCACGAATTAAGCAATAAAAATCCTTTAGGAGTGACGTTTATGTCCCCCTTGAAAAGTAACTGTGCATCTCTGAACGGGACAAATTTATGAATATAAGTCCCCTAGGGACTAGTTTGTCCTTTGAAATTTCACAAAATTTGAGCTGTTAACAGAATTATGCACGTTCATTTGTTATCATGCTTGGAATCGTAAGCTAAACTGTTCTATCTGTGGAAAGAAAAGTTTACTGAAGTTGTCAAATCATTTGGCCGATCTTATTGATGTATACATTTGACGGAAATAAATAAAGTTTTGTTATCATTCGATAAAAAGTTTGTTTTCTTTCTAGAGATTTGAGACTTAATTATTTTGTTTGATTTTGGGTTAGGGTTATTTTTTGAAACCTTTATACTAACCTTGTCCCTAATATTAACCCTCATACTAACCTTCCTACTAACCCTCGAACAACTAGTTTTCAATCTTTCCGCGGAAACATTATTTTAAAGTATCTAACCATCACTGTTCTGAATGTTACTTGCGCTCTAACTAGTAACTGCTCCGTCTTCTTTCTTTTGAAATTTTAGTTTAGCTTTTAATTTCTTTTATTTTTTGAAGATGTTGAAAATGTCTTGAACTTTGATTTTCCTCAAACTGTCGAAAACTACGTTCACAGAGTTGGAAGGTAAGATGAAAATGCAAATCTTATTTTAAGGTCTGTTTACACGATCCATTTTGACAGATTCGAGTTTTTTCTGCGCTCCTACACTCGGTGCGCAGACTCAAAAAGTAAAGCATGCAAATATGGTCGTCATGGAGACATTTTGGATGTCGGTCTCAGTCCCTACTCGGTCAACTTGGACGTCAGTTTCAGTTGGTTTTCAGATGAAGGAAAGGTTATGGTAAATTACGAGACCCAACAGTAACTTTCAAGACCCAACCTGGACTACGAGTTGCGAAAAATGTAACTTCAAGAGCTCAGTCAGTTAGACCGCTGGTCTAGAGATCCAGGATCGCGGGTTCAATTCCAGAGTTGCATTTTTCGCTGGTCCCGGTTTGGTCTTAAAATGTATATATTCCAACACTCGAAATTTTCCTTCACCATAAATCCTTAGAACATGTAGTTTAATCGAGTGAAATGCCAACTATTACTTGTAATATACCCAGAATCCTATCCCGGCATTACCACCACTATATATACAGAACTCGTATATTATCAGACTAGGCTCTCGGTAACGGCCTCCTTAGCTCCGTGTTCAGAGCACTGCATCAACATCGCAGGGTCGTGGGTTCAATTCCAGCCGGAAGGCCTTGAAGTTGTATTTTTCGCAACTGATTCCGGTTGGATCTCTAAAGTATATGATTCCACACTGGTAATTTACCATAATTTTTCCTTCGTCTGATTCACCAAGTGTAAATGCCAAATTAACTTTAATATACATCAGTTTGTTTTCAGTCAGTTTCAGTTTTCTTGACCACGTATAAGAGCCCGTAACTGACTTCATTCACCATTTTCAGCTTTACTTTTTGTGAAAGTTAGCTTTCCAGTTATATAGACAGAGTTCAGTGGTTGGATAGTGTGAACGACCTCCGGACCTTTCCTAACCGACAATCGGAATCTTTAAAGGTGCAGTCCAGTCCGTTCTGCGCATGTGTGATATTTCAAACGTTGGGGACCCCACATGTAAACAAACTTTAACGGAATAGATTTGCGACAGTTCGAAAGCAAGTATTTGTTAAAGGTGGCGAAGGCACGAGTGGTAGTTTGATATATTAACAACATTTAGGAACCAAACAGCTTCTTATAACACGCTTCTTAGGCGGAAAAGCTCAAGCGTGTGAAAGAAATTCGCAATACTTCATGTTCAATGTTTATACCGGGTGACCTAAAAAAAAGTACTCCGGTTTGATTCATAATAACTTCTAAACAAGTGAAGCTATTAAACTGAAATAACTTTCATTAGATAGAGGGAAGACTAGTTTAGATTTTGATATATTACAGTTGTATTTTACTTACAAATTCACGGAGATATTAATGTTCAAAATAGGTAGCATATTTCTGGATGTGTCTAAAATATGCAAAAAACGCCGTATCAAATTCTTAATGTTGGATGTCTCTGGGGAGTTGCATGTTATGTCTTATGGAGTTATGGTTTGATTGTGTTTCATTCTGAGTTTATTCTGAACATGAACAAATTTGGAATGTACCACATGATCAGCAACCGTAGAATTTAGAAGAGCTTCGCAGCATGCCGTAATCTAGAACAACGAATGATCCATGACTCCTTCGACGCAATGGTGTCACGGGCTAGGCAGTGCATTCGTGCTAGAGGACACGCGATTCCGAACGAATAAATCTTGCTTGTATTTTGTAAATAATAATACTTCGTTTCATAATAAACAATTTGTCAAGTGTCATTTATTTACTGCTAATAGTGCGTGTTTCAGTTGAGCAAAGCTTGATTAATATTTGATACGGCGTTTTTTGCATATTTTAGACACATCCAGAAATATGCTACCGAGTTTGAAAATTAATATCTCCGTGAATTTTTAAGTAAAATACAACTGTCATATTTCAAAATCTAAGTTAGTCTTCCCTCTATCTAATGAAAGTTATTTCAGTTAAATAGCTTCACTCGTTTAGAAGTTATTATGAATCAAACCGGAGTACTTTTTTTTGGGTCACCCGGTATAATGCAATGTAAACAAACGATGTAAACAGAAACGTGGACATGCGCAGAACGGACTGGACGGCACCTTTAAGTTGGATTGTTTGAACGACCTCCGGACCTTTCCGAACCGACAATCGGAATCTTTAAGTTGGATTGGTTGAATGGCCTCCGGACCTTTCCGAACCGATAATCGGAATCTTTAAGTTGGATTGGTTGAATGGCCTCCGGACCTTTCCGAACCTATAATCGGAATCTTTAAGTTGGATTGGTTGAATGGCCTCCGGACCTTTCCGAACCGATAATCGGAATCTTTAAGTTGGATTGGTTGAATGGCCTCCGGACCTTTCCGAACCGATAATCGGAATCTTTAAGTTGGATTGTTTGAAGGTCGTGGCTAGATGGAATACTCGCAGTTGAGGTGACCGTGAGGTACTAGGTCTGAGTCGTCTTCTGGACGATCTTTTTTAGTATCCGCAAGAATACGCGGACAATGGAACTGCTAACCCCAAAACAACATAGATCCTAACCCTGGATCGTCCAGAAGACGACTCATCTAGCCACGACCTTGTTTGAACGACCTCCGGACAAGTGTTTCCACTTTGGAAGGAAATTTTCTTCCACGGATGCGTCACTAGGGGGAGAGGGGTAAGATATTATTAGCCTTCTTTGCAAAAGTTCTTTATGTCCCTCATTCCTTGAAGCTCCTCCCTCTGTGGAAAGTAAAAACACTGGATCAGACATCTAAGATGTTTAGAAATCATTTTTATTCTACAATAAGGAGTTTTTTACTATAAATCTTTACATGGCTTTCTTTTTAAATTGTCATATGAATTCAGGACTGCACGGGGTGAAAACAATGGAGCAGCCCTCTCACTGGTCACAACTTCCGATACGAAGACGATTAACAACGTAGAAGAACGGTTGGCGCCGAACACAGGTAAAAATGAAATACAAATACGTCATCAGCAGGCTCGTTTATATGCAAATGTAATCAACGAGAGAACACTAAAGACATAAATTATTAAAATGTCATCATGATTTAATTTCGTATTGAAAGTGCGTTATTAACGTTGGACTAATTAACCATTTAACCTGCTGACCATGGTCATTTTAGTAAGCACCCAACGGAGAGACAATATATTGACAAGCTTCGATTGATATAGGATGTAGTCGGTACAAGCTCGTGCGTCACTCGGTTAAAGTGAGCTTACACCCGCTATAAAATTTTCTGAATGGCCCTGTTCATCAGAGAGTGAGACGTAAAGTCAGAATGAGTAGTTTCAATCTCTGACGAAACGTTAGACCACAAAAGACTACTTATCCCGGCATTACCACCACTATATATACAGAACTCGTGACTATAGGCTCTCGGCAACGCACTCCGCAGCTCAGTGGTCAGAGCACTGCACTAGCATCGCAGGGTCGCGGGTTCAATTCCAGCCGGAAGGCCTTGAAGTTGCAATGTATATATTCCAACACTCGAAATTTTCCTTCACCATAAATCCTTAGAACATTTACTTTTACAATACACTATTTTGACACCAACCTTTTAGAGTATTTGATTATTTTATTAGAGTAATTGATATTATCTTTTGTTCGTTAATATTTCTTAACCACAGGAACAAAAACCGAAATATTCAAACCATTCAAATTCAAAATGGAGGAGATAGAAGGTTTTCGTTATCGAGCTCAAGATGCCTTGAGAGCTGTCACAAAAATATCAGGTGGGCGTTATTAATTTCTGAGATTTTTGAGAATTTGTCTTGGAACTGACATGCTTCTTAAGTATGTTTACACATTGTGATGAATCGTGCCGATTTATGGTTCAGATGCATGTTAAGGATGAGAAACTGTCAGCGGAATGATTTGTGGGCTCATAATCCTTTGCATCTAAACCATAAATAAGCCCGATTATAATCGCAGTGTGTAGACGTAGCGTACACAGCTGTTGTGTTCTAGTGGTTACCACATCCTCGTATCCAGGCGCTTATTTTGATACCCGCCGCGTGGATGCGACCCAGTCGCGCATAGCAAATCAAGCGCCTGGGTACGAGGCTGTGGTAGGAGATCCGGGTTCAATCCAGGGTCTTAAAATAGTTGAGAAGAAGGTGCTGTCTTTGCAAAAACACCAGCAAATGGTGAGACTTTTGGGAAAAACGACCTTAAAAAGTGCATATAAACCTCCACAGTTTTTTAAACCCCCCAGAGGGCCAAAACCCGAGGAGGCATTCAGTAGTAGTCCCCGCGTATAATAGATTTGGTAATATGATATACAGGTATATATTGGTTATACCATAAAAAATCTCGATTTGTTCAGTCTAAACCCGCAATGCGCTTTCGGGTAATAGCCGCAAGTTTAATCGGGAATGATTTTGAGGTTACAATGAATCGTGGGATGCTCACAGCTTCACTGTTACTTCACTGTTAACATTAAGTAAGTTTCAATAAAAATAAAATAAGCGCGTGTCTTTTTTCGTCGAAAGGTGATGGATTTTAAAACAATCTATAAACGATATAAACGTTAAAGGTTAAACAGTAGCATACGGGATTGAAACTGAAAGACTCGATCCAACAATTACGATTTGTCAGCCACACAAATCATCACAGGACTTGAAAGACTTAGTCCATAGACAAGACGCAGTTTAATCGAAAGTTAATAAACACAGATCGCATCAAGACGAAGCTAAATCAATAAAGATTTGCAAGACGCAGTAATAACACAGAACTCACAGATGACATTTATTAACAATCCTGTAACGCGCTGCCAAGATTCTATGATTGATATCATTCTTTTTCACTAGCTGATATAATTTCTTATTTGTTTACCTATTTATGCATTTATTTGGAAAATATTTTGAATTCAACTCTACAATATGATATGTAAATTAAACACGATGAGAATATTACAAACAATAACATGTGTGACAGAAATTAAACACCGTGAATTCACCGAGCGAGCCGAAATATATATGAAGAGTGTATTACAGTATCATATATAATAACCGCTTATTGTTTGAAAATCTTTAATCAAACAACGAACAAGAATATCTGATGAAATGCTTCATTGTTCTTGAAGGAACCTCGCAAACATGATCTTTTCTGCAGATGAAGAGGCGTCCATAAAAACATATATTAGAAACAGTAATTGCATGCATTTAAAAAACGTTAAAACTGAGAAATTCAATTAACGGAATTCGGGAAAGTTTTCAAATCTTGGCTAAAAGCTTTCACCGTAGCTTTCAGCCTTACACTCTCAGTCACCACAGGTCATAAGCCAACGAGACAAGCGGGGGCAATTTTAGTGTTAACTATTCCTAGTTGTATAGAGGATGCGAAAAGAGCTGATAAGTTATTTTACAGTATTCGATTTGGTCCGTTATTTCCCGAGATATATCTATCTAAACATAGCCAATTGAATGAAAAAGCCGTGCGTTGTTATTCTTAAGAGGGGCCTGGGAGTCAGGAACGATTAGATTTCACACAACAAGGAATACATAAGCGTTTTGACCACAGAGTTACCAAAAACTATATCCGGCATTACTACCAAAAACACACAAGCTTGAACTGATACGACGCCGTTTTTGGTAATCAGAGATCAGTGAGTAAGCGGCGTCGGTTCCTGGTTCCCAGGCCTAAAGCATTGAAAACATTCTCGCCAATTTCTGGCGGAGAGTCCAAAATTGGGCTTTTTGGAAGCAAATATCTCGGGAATTGACGGACTAAATCAAAAACTGTAAAGTAACTTACCAGCTCTTTTCGCATCCTCCATGCAAACAACTAAAAACTGTGGAAGGTTTATATGCACCTAAAATCGTAGGCCCTCGGAATCCTTATCAGTTGGGTTTTCCGTTCAGCTAGAGTGATAAACAGAATAGTGGAGCGCTTAAAACATGAGCCTCTGGCTCAGATAAATAGGTTAACTTTATCCTGCGTGATCAACTCTAAAATGAATCATACTCATGCTCAGTGTTTGTTTGTTTGCAGTGAGGGAAGCTCGTTTAAAAGAAATCAAATCTGAGATATTAAATTCAGAGAAGTTAAAGGTGCCATCGATGTTAATGTCTTCATTCTTCATTATCCACAACACGTTTTAATTAAAACATTTAAAGTGCCCCTGCGACGAAATATCACATTACGTTTCTGACATTTTTTGTTACAGAACATCATTTTAGGTTAATAAATGTTCGCATTTGCCAAAAAAAATGAACAACAAACATTCTATCACAAGAAATTTAACCTCCAAAGTCGCCCAAATTTTGTCCGCCATTGCTCAAAACTTTTTCCAGACGAGTCCACGATTCCACAGCAGTGTATGTGATTGTGACGTCAGACACTCAACACGTGACAAAGCTTTATGGCAATTATACGACAAGTTACAATAGAAAGTTTTCCTCAAGTAGCTTTATATTCATACACAACTAGCCACGTGTTGAGTCTTTGACGTCACTTACTCTAATCGCAACCTAAGCATCCGGAACATGTTCGAGTAATGGCGGCCGTATAATCTCGTATAAAAACAGTATGAAAAGGCGACTTCCTATGCTCGCAATTGCTTGAAATTTGGCGAGTTAAGTAAAAACACCATGTTCTTTACAAATATGTAAAAATTCAGGATACGAAAAATTTGATCACAGGGGCACTTTAGTATATCACAGCAATTTCATATCACATTAACAAATATATTTCATTTTGTCGTTCTCTGTTCAGTTGTAGAAATGAAACACGAGGTATAATAGTGTTTCATCAGGATATCCAAACACCGAGAAGTTTGTTGAAAACCGAGGTTTAGTTTAACCATGGATAGTAGAAAGACTGGATAGGAAACTAAGGTCACGTGCGACGTTTCCAGCATGCTGATTGGTTAAAGCACCAGTTGATCGCGTGAAAATAGTTGAAAATCGTGACGTCACAAAATCTCCATAAATCGCAACTTTTAGCAACAATACAGCTAAAAATTATTGTAAAACTTGGAATATCCAACTACCATTGCTCATTTTAGGCGAAAAGTTCCAACTTTAGACGGTGGAAAACGCGTCGCAAATTTCAACTAAAACAACGGTAGTTTTTGCGACGCCAGTTTGTTTACAACAAAAAGAAAACAGCTGAAACAAAGACGAACAACATTTACCTCGAACACTTAGTCGTGGCTTAGGCAGGTTTGTGAGACGATGAAACTTTTTGGAATCTCAATATAGCGACCTGAATACGAAAATATGGAGAAGTCAAAGAGAAACTCAGCAAAATCTGCATACTCGTGAGTCGTGACATCTTCGTGATATCACGATTTTCAACTAGGTTTTCAAGCTTACGTCAGCTAGTTTCTTATCCAGTCTTTTTATTATCCATGGTTTAACAATATTAAAGTGCATATAACGTCTGTGGGGATTTAACGTATATGTAATCTATGGATTCTCCTGAGAAAAATTGTAATATATCTTGTCAGCTGAAAAGTTCATCTAAATAGACTTTTTTGCTGTTAAAGTTGACGGAAGTGATGTCATAGCGGGCATCTGTCTACATGAAAACCTTTTTACAGATGCCCGCTATGACATCACTTCCGTCAACTTTAACGGCAAAAAAGTCTATAAAGATGAAATTTTCAGAAGGTTTTCATGTAGACAGATGCCCGCTATGACATCACTTCCGTCAACTTTCCGTCAAGATGAAATTTTCAGCTGACAAGATATATTACAAATTTTCTCAGGATAATCCATAGATTACATATATGTTAAATCCCCACAGACGTTATAGGCACTTTAAATTGTTTTCGGCTCACGATTTATTAAAGCTTTTGATGCACAGATGACGTCACAACGGTAAGAACACGAGTCGTAGTCGAGTACTGATGTTCTTAGCACGGTGTGACGTTCATCTGTGCATCTATAACAGACAACGACAAAATGGAATCTATTTATTTTATACAATAAAAATTAAAAACAGACCATTCGTAACAGCTTACTAGAAATACGTATACGCAACAACCCCTCGCCCGCTTACTGTTTGAAACTTGTATAGCGTAGTTGCTTACAGTACTTCTTTTAGTTCTTACTTTTAGTTGTACTTGAATTAGATAATAGCCCATTAGATCATAGGTCCGTACAGTGAATATCACACCCACATTTTTACTTTTCAGCAGTCCTATATGTACGGCTTCGCTTAGCATGCATTTATTACATTCCCTTTCTTGTTTAGTTTTCGTAAGTAAAGATGAACAGATTTCATGTTACTTGCAGTTTACTGCACGCTGTTCGTACATGTGTGACAAAATTTCAGATATTTGCATATCAAACAAACTGAAATATATCAAAAGTGAAGAAATCTTCAAAAGAAGTAACTTTATCATTTTAAAAGTTCTTCCAAATAAAACAATAAAATTTTTTTGACGTTATAAGCACTTTAATACTCTAGGAATTCAAATAATTTTTTTGTCCGTGACAAAACTTTCAAAATATCAGAAAATTAATTTGTAATAACAGCTTGTTTACTCATTATTATTTTATCTCTTAATTAAAATCTTGAGTGACAAAAAACATTCATTTGCACACAAAAACAATGAAAATGTCAGAGGATTTAAACAGTCAGCAAGAAATTGAAAACTTTATCCTTTATAAAGGAACAACAAAGTATAATGACTTATCAGAGAATGTTATATATCTTTGCCTTCGTGAAATGAAGTCTGAATAACATATGCGCGTGTTTCTCCCACAACACCAAACTTCTTGATTTTAAAGGATTTTGTTTGAGAATGAAAGTGATACACAAACTTCTCCGTTAAGTCATTATGCATGTTTGACGAAATTCCAGATATTTGCATATCAAACAAACTGAACTATTTAAAAAACAAAGCGAAGAAGCAAAAATCTTCAAAAGAAGTTACTTTATCATTTTAAAAGTTCTTCCAAATAAGACAATAAAACTTTTTGACGTTATAGGCACTTTAACAATGTTTGTAATGCCTTCGCAATTCCTGTGCTACGGCTCATTACGACAAAATCCGGTCCTGACGTTGGCCAATCACATTGCGTAATTTTACCGTCTGGCCATAAAAAGCTCTCTATAAACACTTTTATACCACAGCAGCTTTATATCACTTTTATCACATCATCCGTTTCATATCATCCGTTCCGTTCGTATCATTTATTGAAAAGCTGGAGGACCCTTCGGCGGTCGATAGATTTCTGTCAGTCTAGTAATTTTAAAACGAATTTTGTTCACTTTATTCAGGCGTACTTCGAAGACAACCCCAGAGACCTGCAGCTTCTTAGGCACGACAAAGATTTACATCCAGCTAAAATATATCCCCATTTGAAACACGTTCCAGATTATCTTGGTAATTACTTTGAAAAACATTACTTCTGCTTCATGTTTTGTGTAAGGGGGAGGGGGTGGGTTAAGTAGGAAAATAGTAGGTGAACAGGCGGGCGGGCGTTCAGGTAGGCAAGCAGGCAAACCGTAGAATCTCGAAAGTAACCGGGGCGGCTACTTTCGGAATTAGTGGTGTCTGAGGGCGGCTACTTTGGGGTTGCTAGTTTTTGTATCGGCAGTGGCATAATGGTAATACCATCCCCGTTCACGACCATATTGAACTACGAGTATCTATGGATCTACAAGTCTCTGGAATGTAAGTATGATTCCCTCAACATCGAATATCGACGGTGATCGCACAAGTTTCTAAAGTTGTTTGTTCCATTTATTAATAATTGCTTTTTCTTTCATAACAAAAATCTTCAGCCTTAAGTTTTTCTTTAAAAAAAAATATTGCAACAAAAAAAATATTGCAAGCGGCTACTTTCGAGGGGGCGGTTACTTTAAGAAGGGCGGCTACTTTCGATTTTTCATAGTAATTGTTAAAAAAGGCGACTACTTTCGAAGGGGCGGTTACTATCGGAGGGCGGTTACTTTCGAGATTCTACGGTATGTGAATAGATGCATTGATGGATACGTATGTTGGTGGTGAATAGGTACACTTAATTAAAGGGGGAACTGTACCCAAAAAATAAATTACTTTTAAATAAAAGGCCTTTCAGCATAATGTTTAGAAATGTTAGCAGTTTTACGGTATCTGCTTTTGCACTCGAGAAATAACGTTTTCATTCTTGTATTTAATGTTTCTGGACGCAGCCATTTTATAGTTTGCTCGACGGCTCAAACTCTATATACAGCGGGAATTTCTTTGCAATTTTGACGTCACTTGAGTGCAAGGAACAAAAGACAAGCACTCAATGACGTCAAAATTAAAAAGAAACTACCCGCTGAACATCGAGTCTGAGCCGTCGAGCAAACTTGAAAATGGCGGCGTCCAGAAGCATAAAATACGAGAATGAAAACGTTATTTCTCGAGTACAAGAGCAGATATCGCAAAACTGCTAACATTTCTAAACATTACACTAAAAGGCTTTTTATTTAAAAGTAATTTGTTTTTGGCTACAGTTCCTCTTTAAACGGAGATTAAGTGCGAGATCCCCTGCAAACGGGAGAGTAGAGAGTTGTTTTTGTTAATAGAGATTTTACGGCTACTTGTCGTCATGTGTTTTGTCTCTACATTATTTCACGTTTTAGTTGAATGCGAGAAGTCCCTTTTTCTTCTTATCTTCTGTTAAACAACAATTTTACCTTTTCCTTTTGAGGCTTAAACTCGTTGTCCTCTAGGTGGAATAGGGAGGGAAGCATATAATTAACGTTGTTTGTTATACAGTTCCAGAAACTCTAAAAGCAGCGTTAACCAAGACACAGGAGAAACGAAGATATCACGTGCCCTTTCATAAAACATCACGTGATCACAAGGTCAGAATAAATTAAATATTCAAAATATTCAAGGTCTTAAAGCTATGTTTATACACTGCCATTAATCTGGACGATTTCTTATCTTGGTGCATGTTATGTAGTCGATTTCCTCACGAGAGTATTGAGACATTTGATTGCGAGTGCTCTTGGTTGCTTTCTTGTTTATATAACATGCAGCAAGATAAGAAATACTGGGCCTGATTAATCGCAGTGTGCGAAGGTACCTTTATACAATGGACCGAACAGAAAAAAAACTGGCGGCGGTACATTTAACCATTGTTTTGCGAACTTCAATAGACCTCTTTCATAATGGCGGCCAGTCTAAATATTCTTTTATATGCATGCAAATTAGCCTTTCTGGCCTCGTTACAAAGCAAAGATTCTTTGGAATTACACACGAACGAAGTCAGAAAGGCTAACTTAAATGAATATAAAAGAATATTTAATTATAATTTTTTTTTTACACTCACATGAGTCTGAAGCTACTTAGATGGGTGACCGTCTGATGGGTGACCGACTAACCCGGTGTGCGGCAAATTATTTACTGCACGCGCCTGCACGCATACTGTAACTATTATAGTTAGTGTTTGCTGCAAAACTGCTGTTATTGATTTCCATTCCATTTTTTATAGAAAAGAAAATTAGACCCTCTAAGAACATTTAAAGCTGTTCAAAAACCACACGAGAACAAGGTACAACAGATTTACAAGCTGCAACGTTCAATCCAAAAAAATAATTTGCGTAAATATTTCTAGTTGCAAGCTAGTACTTCATGTTATACTTCATGTTATAGTAGTATGATGTGAAGTGCGTAGGCGATGTTAAAGCGGACTGTACCACAAAAAATAATTAGTTTGAAATAAAAGACCTTTAAGTATAATGTTTAGAAATGTTAATAGTTTTACGGTATCTGCTCTTGTACTCGAAAAATAACGTTTTCATTCTCGTATTTTATGCTTCTGGACGCCGCCATTTTCGAGTTTGTTCAACGGCTCAAGATTGTTGTACAGCGGTGGTTTTCTTTTCCATTTTGGGTTAGCCTTTCATGTTACTCCATTACCAATATAGACATCACTGGATAACATCGAGGTGGGAGGGTTGCTCATTGCTCTTTAGCGAGCGCGCGCTTTATCCGTCAAGTGTGCCCACCCCCCACCCCCCCCACCCCACCCCCACCGATCAATGTTGAGTACCAAATTTTGCTCCCCAGAACTCAGAAGTTATCACCGAGGTACAACATTGTACGGTGGGGGATAGGGGAGAGGTAGAATAAAATGTATACCGATAAAGAGAAGAAACCAAGATTATATTCATTACAAGCTGCAGTGTCCCAATCAATTATTCCCTGATTGTAGGGTGGAAATGAACTGACCAATTACGTGCAACATTGGTTGAAAGTTGAAACATATAGTTAGTAGAAGGGATGGTTTGGAAGGTCCTATGTTGTTGTTCATGGTCACTGAACGTATTGTATTTTTGTATAATGAAGCAGTCATCCAATAACAACGTTCGGATTTAATTAATGTAGTCCTTCATCATCAGGTGTTGTGAGTCCTTCGCTGTCACGTGTCCATAGAATTTTCTTTCTCCAACCAATAACAAACACTTTCTCCATAATAATAACATGATCATTGCATCATCTTGAAAGACAATGGAGCTTCCAAACCATCTCCCTCTGCTATTAACTATGGTTGAATGGCGTATAGGGAATACATAGTCTAACGTTAGAATTTTTTCTTTCTTTCTCTTTAGAGACGTCGAAAGACTAAACACAAACGTTAAAGAATATCCTTCTTAATACCAAACAAACGAATTACAATTTCAAAGACACGCCATCTTACCAACTATGATATGATATTCCTAAACGAAACTATGCAAAATAATATTTAAAAAGAACTCTAAAATAAAATAAACCAAAGATAAGTAGTTATGTCAACCTTTTCAATAATGCCTGGTTTTATTGTCCTTTTTATTTTAATGTTACATTTTACAAGAAATATATTAATGTGTCTTGAAAAATGCACTAATAATTCATAAAGAAAATTCAAAGGAAATTAATATTTAATCAAGATAGATAATTTTATTAGTTAAAACGTGGCTATAGATTTTCCGGGCGGAAAGCGTAATCGACGTAAATGTATTGTCATAATAATATGGAACAAGTAAAGTTTTAAAACATTTTTACTGACGTTTCGTTCCTAACTTACAACATCTTCAGAGTAATAATTACAGGTGTGAAAACTATTTTTATATAAGTCTATATTTACAATATAATAATCATTGATTCGCCGTCTCATTAATTATTCTCTTATGTAAATATAGACTTTTACAGTGTGTATAAAAAAAAACGCTACCGGAAGCAACTGTGAATTAGCATTTTTTTCAAAGAACCCATTGTAATAGTTTGAAGGCTTAGACACCTCTGAGCAACGAATGCGTAAAAAATAACTTGGATTGCATTCGTATTGAAAACTGCTTTCTCTCTTCTTGATAACGCAGCGCTTGGACCATCTTAATTTCCCAGGTGTATAATTTTTTTTTAAATTACAATAGGTCTCTTTAAGAATGCTAATTCATTTTCTAAGGGTAGCGGTTTTTTTGATACTCACTGTACAGGGTGTATAAAAAAAAGCGCAACCTCGGAATTTCCCAAGAAATACACTGTGTTCTTAACAAAAAAGATTTTCGCCGCTGGGAATTTAAAATAGCTTGTAATTGTATTCCAGGGGCATAACTGTCTAATTACTACAAACTCGAGCACGTAAAGCAGAATTGAATCGAAATTTATGCATTTTATTTATTTATGGAAAGTGTTTATTTATTAGCAAGTTCGACAGTTATACCCTTGGAATACGATTAGAAGCTATTTTAAATTCGCAGAGGCCTAAAATCTTTTGTGCTAATAAAAACAAAGTGGATTTCTTGGGAAATTCCGAGGTTGCACTTTTTTTATACACCCTGTATATAAAGATAGTTTTCACACCTTTAATTATTACTCTGAAGATGTTGTAAGTTCGCAACCAAACGTCAGTAAAAATGTTTTAAAACTTGACTTGTTTCCATATTATTATGGCAATACATTTACGTATATTGAGCTGGGCTTTTATCTTTAGTTAAAACTTGCAGCCATAACCAGTGGCCATAACCGACTGAATTATGTTTAACTTTAAAATGTTACATTTTGGTATTAAAAAGTTGAGTATCATGATATTGTAGAAAAAATATTTATAAATATTAAAGTTTACTTGCAATGCATAATAGAATTACGTATATAGAATTGTTTTGAAAGCTACTAGTTCTATACAATTAGGAACATTGAAAGTGCTCTTTGAAGTGCTCTTTCAAGTTTGAGTCAAACTGGTTCTTGCTTGATGCGTATAGTTTGTGACCGGTGTCATTTACGATGACATTAAACGATATATCAGTTAAAAATTCTCTTCTATCAAACAAAGTAACAATACCAGCTTCACTGAGAGCTTCTGAATACGATAAATCTGGATATATAATTACAATGTGAAGGACACATTATAATGCTAAGGGCACGTTTTTGTAGCTTCTCTAGATCCTGAGATAATATAGATATTTGTAATAAACTTTTTTGTAAATTTGATAATATAGATATTTGTGTCGTAATCGTAAGGGAATCGTTCTGATTTACATCAGGTTTTCGTTTGATTTTCTCAGTTAAAACAGCTAAAATCTTTAAGATATTTGATGGACAAAAGGAACACATATATGCTTTTGTTTCATAAGTAATTTGTTAAATCATTAATAATTCATGAAGAAAATTCAAAAGAAATTAATATTTAATCAGCACCTTTAAGTAGCAGTTAAAACATGAGCGGCCGATGTTTATGGGCAGTTACAATGGCAACCGGCTCGCCGTTGTAACTGCCCATAAACATCGGCCGCGAATATTTTAACGAACTTAAATAAATAAAATATATGATGCATACTTTGTTTGGAAGTTGCAGAAACGGTACAAACAAATTATTTTAACTCTGAAATTTCAATTTCAATCTCAATTTGAGCAAGTTAACTTTGATAAAACAAATGTTTTATTAATCAATGTTTTATCCTGAGTTGTAAAATTCATTAATAATTCATGAAGAAAATTCAAAAGAAATTAATATTTAATCAGCATCTTTAACCCAGGATAAAACATTGATTAATAAAACATCAATGTTTTATCAAAGTTAACTTGCTCAAATTGAGCTTTTTTGGAGTTAAAATAATTTGTTTGCGGCTCGCCATTATAACTGCCCATAAACTTCGGCCGCTCATTCTATCATCCCATTTTAAGTACATTGTTGCTGGTATTCCAGTCCTCTGCATTGTAAAATGCAATTGAGATATTTATTCATTAAATATTTCTTTCTTTTGAATTTTCTTCATGAATTATTAATGATTTTACAACACAGGATAAATTATTGATTAATAAATTAATAAAGCATCAATGTTTTGTCAAAGTTAACTTGCTCAAATTGAGCTTCTTGCTTGTACCGTTTCTATACATAACAACTTCCAAACAAAGTATACATTACATCATATTCTATTTATTTTATAAGTTCGTTAAAATATTCGCGACCGATGTTTATGGGCAGTTACAACGGCTCGCCTGTAGCTCGCCATTGTAACTGCCCATAAACATCGGCCGCTCATGTTTTAACTACTACTCCGATCTTTATCTGATGTAGAATTCTTCGGCTCCCAGATTGTGTGAGTATAGGATTTATTTAGAGTCGATCACTCAGGTATATTATCCAAGCTAGAGGCTCATGTTGCCAACCATTTACGTTGTACCGCTGAACAAAATGTTTTCCCACAGCACGGGCTCACATTTCAAAATTCTTGAAAGGAATGGTCATCCTTTCACAGGGTCACTGAGCCTCTTATCTTGGTTGTAAACGAGGTTGTAAAATTATTTTCCACAATCTCACTGGCGATGGCCTCACCATCGTTCTCCACGTTGGTTCAAACGAAATCCATCGAACGTGTCCTTGCTCCCATTGCAACCCAAGTGAGTAGATCCATGACGTCCATTTTTGTTTAAAATTTAAATACACACGATTTTGTTTGTTTATAGAAACTTATTGTTTGTGATAGCATATAACGTAAACTATTAAATATTCTAACAAGGTAGATTTGTTTCGAAGAAACATATTCAGTTGATATTCCAGAGAAATACCTTGCATAGTTTATAAACACTTAAACTACCGTATCATTGCTAAAATTTCAAAAAGACAAGTTATTCTAATGCCTTTGTTAATTACCACTAACGTATTAAAGTTCTGTCAAGTCCGTTCTGCGCATGTCCATGTTTCTGTTTACATAGTTTATTTACACTGCATTATATAAATATTGAACATGAAGTATTCTGGATTTGCCTAAAAAGCATTTTATAAGAAGCTGTTCTGTTCCTAAATGTGAATAATATATCAAACTACCACTCTCGCCTTCGCCACCTCTGACAAATACTTGCTTTTGCAAATCTATCCCATTAAAGTTTGTTGACGTATGGAGTCCCCCACGTTTGAAATATCACACATGCGCAGAATGGACTTGACGACACCTTTAATCATTGCTAAAATTTCAAAAGTTATTCTAATGCTCTTTGTTTCCTTCAAAGATGTTCTTGGTGTATGAATTGGCAGTGTTATGACTTGTTAGTGTCTTATGAAACAGGAATATAAAATGAGAGTGTATTAGTGTATATGCTGTACTTACAGTGTACTAACTATACTGTACGCTATATGCATTAACGTTATATAATCTAACGTGCATAATTGATAAATGATAAATTATTATCATTAAATTGACCCTTGTGGCATATTCTGCAAAGCAAGACAAGGGCAAAACAACATACCTGTAGGTATTTTATATTCAAATCAAAATATGTATCTAAAAATTAAAGGTTGGTGTACTGCCAAAATAGCATAGTAAGTTGTATAACGTTTTGAGCAAAGGCCCTTCGTCAGAGAGTGAAAGGGTCTTTGCTGAAAATGTTAGACAACTTACACGCTATTTCAACCTTTTTAGATATTTGATTTGTATTTCTACACTGCCTAGGCAGCACAACAATGTTTTATTACTTATATTTTATATTCACACTTCTAAGATTTAAGAGTCTTGGAGTAAGGTTCAGTGCCGGATCCAGGGAGGGGCGCACACGGCGCTCGCCCACTTTGTATCTGGGTCGTCGGCATTCCAAATCCCTTTAAAATCCCACAAAGAAGTGTTATCTGTTTTTTACCATGTCAAGACGAAGAAATCGAAGTGATAAACAAAATATTATTTGACCGATTATAAACACAATGTTTTGGTAGCTAAATTTTGCAAAAATTCTTACTATCAGAAATCACCGGAAAAGCACTTCTGGGCTTTGCAAAATTAAAACTTTTCTTGGGGGGACATGCCACCAGACCCCCTAGTGGGTTCATGGCTACATCGCCAACATACACCACAACATGCTGATTCTTTATGTGCGCCCCCCCTTTTGAACAACCCTGGATCTGCCACTGAAGGTTGGAGGTTGGGTAGTTCAGTGAGACAACATTTTCAAAGTGTAATTTAAATTTCTAGGTATCCAATCTGATCATATTAAATGATGCAAGTGTAAAAGACCAACATGCATTTCCAGATCTTGTCTCGTCCGCTGAGCACATTTTTCAAACTGTCCGTACCTTAACTAACACTGGATTGACGTTGGCTCACGAAAGTTCAGATGAGGTAACAATGGCTGCTTTCATAATGATGATTTTTTGATGAAATGCTGATTATGGCATGCACAGGGTTTTTTCTATTGGTTAAAGTGCCTATGTCACAAAAAATTTTATTGCATGTTTGGATAGATGAGAGCAAATTATACTTTAAGTTCTTTTCTAGTTTTCGATTTGCTCTTTTAGTTCGTGAGATATAGGCACTTTAAGGCCGGTTTTGGCAAAAAAAGCCGCAAATTGCCAGGGGCCTGGGACGATAGACGTGTGACATAGCATAAGGACTTTGTTTACGACGTGCGTTATGCATTCTCTATATTTTTCAATATTCATTCTCTATATTTTTCAATATTCATTCTCTATATTTTTCAATACGCATCTATTGGGCATTTTGCTTCACTTTGCAATAGAAAGCATAATAACAACAAGCAAAAACAAGCAGTCGATGTCCTTATGCTACGTCACACACTGTCGCGCCAGTCCCTTTCACGCATTTCCTACGGGCGCGTAAATTTTTCGCAAAAAGCCGTTTTTGGCATGTTTAGAGACCTGTATCTCGGGAACTAAAAGAGCAAATCGAAAACTAGAAAAGAACTTAAAGTATAATTTTCTCTCATCTATCCAAACATGCAATAAAAAATTTTGTGACATAGGCACTTTAATGGTACTGTATAATACCCAAATTTCTTTGTTAGGTCTTTACAAAATATAACTTTTAGATTTCTCTTCAAGGATAAAAAATGTATTACATTTTGCATCACATTCAACACAAAAAGATTAGAACAAAAAAAGTTCCTTGGATTACCAGTATTATAAAGGATCTTATGAACACAAGGGACAGATTAAAAAGAAAAGCCATTATCACAAACCTAGAGATAGACTGGTTAAATTATAAAACAACAAGAAACAAAGTTAATATTCAGCTAAAAAATGCCAAAAAAGATTATTACTCCACTAAAATTGCTGGTCAAAAACACAACCCTAAAGAGGCGTGGAAAACTATAAACAATATATTAGGTAGACAAAGCAAACCAACAGTAGTAAATGAGTTAAAATTAGATGAAAATAGCTTGACAAATACCAAAGATATTGCAGAGGGCTTTAATGATTATTTTTCAAATATTGGCCCTGATCTAGCTAGCAAAATTGATTCGTCAAATTTCAACTTTGAAACGTATATTGAAAATGCTAAATCAGAATTCGCTGCATTCCAGCCAGTCACTGTCAAGGAGGTCTACCATCTCTTACTTTGTCTCTCTAGCAATAAAGCTACTGGAGTTGATAAGATTTCTTGTAAAATTATTAAAATAGCTGCACCTACCATTTCAGATTCATTGACATACATATTCAATCAGGCTATTACTCTATCCCTTTTCCCTGATGAATGGAAAACAGCTAGAGTAATACCTCTTTATAAAAATGGCCAACGAAACGTGCCTGGAAATTACAGACCAATTTCAGTTCTGCCAGCCATCAGCAAAATTATGGAACGAATTCTATATGATCAACTATATAATTATTTAACTAAATTTGGACATCTAAGCGATTGTCAATTTGGTTTTAGAAAATTTCACTCTACAGTCACAGCATTACTGGACTGTACAAATGAGTGGTATATGAATTTAGACCGGAAAAAGTTCAACCTAGTAGTCTTAATTGACTTAAAGAAAGCATTTGATACTGTTGATCATCAAATTCTATTGAGAAAACTGGAGTTGTATGGAGTAAAAGGGCAAGCTCTATCTTTTCTCAAATCTTATCTCTCGAATAGAAGGCAGAAATGCCAAATTCAAGGCTCTGTTTCATCAGAGAAATTGATCAAATGTGGTGTACCACAAGGCTCTATTTTAGGGCCACTATTTTTCCTATTATATATTAATGATTTGCCTCAATGTCTATATAAAACAAAACCTCGGATGTTTGCTGACGACACTAACCTGACCGCTTCTGGAGACTCTATTACTGACCTTGAAGCTGCAGTGAATTCTGATTTAGAAAATCTTAGAAAATGGTTAATCGCCAATAAACTTAGCTTAAATGTAGCTAAGACAGAGTTTATGTTAATTGGTTCTAAACAAATGTTTAGAAGTATTTCAAATTTGAAACTAAATGTTAAAATTGAGAACGAATCAGTTAAACAAGTTTATGAATCCAAAACTCTTGGAGTGACAATTGACCAGCATTTATCTTGGAGTAGTAACACTGAGAATGTTTGCAAGAAAATAACATCCGGTATATCGGCTCTTAGACGACTGAAAGAATTTGCTGATAAGCAAACCATTCTTTCTGTGTATAATGCTATTGTTCGGCCATACTTCGATTACTGCTGTGAAGTGTGGGATGTGTTTGGCGAAACACAATCAAAAAGACTCCAAAAACTCCAAAATCGAGCTGCGCGAATTATTATGAATATGAACAATGACACAGATCATTCTGTTGCTCTGCAAGCATTGGGCTGGAAGCCACTTAAAACAGAAAGAAAGAAAGGGAAAGCAAAAATAATGTACAAATTATTAAATAAAATGGGTCCTAAGTCACTCACTAATCTTTTCACATATAAAGGTGAGAAAACAAATTATCACCTTCGGGACATTTCAAGTAGCCTTTGTTTACCACAACCGCGTACTAATAATATGAAAAAAAGTTTCATGTATGACGGAGCACACCTTTGGAATTCTATTCCAAAAGAAATTAGAGAGAGCAAATCCCTTTCTGCCTTTCGAAAGAAAATCGCTGTTCACATTGATTGATTGATTGATTGATTGATAGTAAATGCAACTTGAAGTACTGTACCTGTGAATATAGATTACTGTATACTAGTTAATAACTTAGATTTTATCTAATACATATAATTTTGTAAATAGCTTTTAAAATTTTTTATCTGTATATTTTTGCACACGCCCCCCATGGAAATCAGCTTCGGTTGATGGGGTCAGCGTGTATAAATAAAGTTTTCTATCTATCTATCTATCTATCACATTAAGATGATGTGGGTATTGCGCATAATAATAATTATTATTATTATCTCATTCTCATTCTTCTAGAGGTTGAGCTGTGATATGCCTGGTGCTTGTAGCCAGGTCCTTGAAGCTGGGAATAACCTCTTGACAGCTGCCCTCCAATTATGTTTAGAGCCTCATAATCTGTCTGTGAGATCAGTGTTGGTTGAATCTGCAAAGAAAGTGCTTGAATATACTGTTAATGTAAGTTACCTTGAAATGACGCCTTCCGCAGTGGATAGGCTTGCCATGGAAACAATGATATATATATATATATATATATATATATATATATATATATATATATATATATATATATAGCAAAGTGAAAAGGTGGTAAACTGCCAAGAATTTAGTGACGAGATACTGACATTTCGAGCGGAGCCCTTCATTCGTGTCTGTGTCTGCGACAACAGTCCCTTCTTTCGACAACAGTCCCTTCTTTCGAACTGTCGCAAATCTATTCCGTTAAAGTTTTTTGACATATGGGGTCCCCAATGTTTGAAATATCACACATGCGCAGAACGGACTGGACGGCACCTTTAAATGTAACAATTTTACAACTTACTTTATACATAATAGTTATTTGTTATAGTTATTTGGTTTTTGTGCATGGTATTTGGTTTCGCGCATTGTACTCGAGCTCAGTGGGGAACTCACTAATATCCAAGCCTCGAAATAAATCTTGGAAATCTACCGGTCATCACGACCGGTAAAAAATGTAATTTTACCGGACACGGAGGATTTTTTACGGGTCGTACATACTTATTCTGTTAACGCTTAAGTGCAATGTTTGTGAGATGTTACTTGACATTCTGAGATGTTATTTGACACTCTGAGATGTTACGCTACATTCTGAGATGTATGCTACATTTTGAGAATCAGATGTTACGCTACATTCTGAGATGTTACCTTACTTTCTGAGATGTTTCGTTGCATTCCAGATGTTACGCTACATTTTGAGAATCAGATGTTACGCTACATTCGGAGATGTTACTTGGCACTGAGATGTTACGCTACATTCTGAGATGTTACGCTACATTCTGATATGTTACGTTACATTCTTAGATGTTACGCACTTTCTGAGATGTTACGCTACATTCTGAGATGTTACGCTACATTCTGATATGTTACGCTACATTCTGAGACGTTACTTGGCACTGAGATGTTACGCTACATTCTGAGATGTTTTGCTACATTCTTGAGATGTTTTGCTACATTCTTGAGATGTTTTGCTACATTCTGAGATGTTTTGCTACATTCTGAGATGTTTTGCTACATTCTGAGATATTTTGCTACATTCGGAGATGTTTTGCTACATTCGGAGATGTTACGCTACATTTCGAGATGTTACGCTGCATTCTGAGATGTTATTCTACATTATGTCACAAAACATTATGCAATGTTTTGAGACTTTATATTATACGTTACATTCTTCTGAGATATATTACGCTAGCCTACATTGTGAGACATTACGTTACATTAATAAAAAAATGAGCTTTGCAATTTTTTAAGAACTGTTTGCAGTTTTCAGAAATTTTCAAAATTGCTTTGCAATTTGCAATTTGTGAAGCGGTAATTCGGACCCTTTTCTCAAACAAAAGAACTCGATCTCACTCGCATTTTGTTGTGAGAAAATAATTTACCAGTCATGAATGACATGTAAGCAATGATATTTGCCGAGCACTTTATCAACTGTTTTACAAAGTTCCACATTTTATATTATATATTATATATATATAATATTGATATATATAATATTGATATATATATATTTAAAAAACTCATTAATAATTCATGAGGAAAACACAAAGGAAATCACTAGCGTGTCGTGATAGGTTTTATGTGATAAAATTTCATCCTAATTTACATAAACTTTATCTTTGATTTTCTCGGCTTGGACAACATTGATTTTCAAAATTACTACGCCAATGAACTTATCAAATGGGTCGTTTTTCAAGCCGTTTAATAAACTCGCAGCACGTGTTTTATCAGAATCTGATAAAATCTGTTAAATCTGATAAAACACTGCTGCTCGTTTATTAAACAGTACATAATATTCATATGTATATATATATATATATATATATTCATATTCATATATATGTATGAAGAGCTGAACTCTGATGAAGGGCTCTGCTCGAAAAGGCCAGTATTTCGTTCCTAAAATCTTGGCAGTTCACCACATTTTTGCTTTGCCACTGCCTATGCAGTGTGTACCACTAATCTGCGGTACCGTCAGAGACGTTGTCTAGAGACTTGGCATATCAATAGCGCCCACGCCCCATTGAATCGCGATGATGGTGGTTTATTACCAGAAACTTATTTGCATCTTGTTAATAGATAACGTCATCATCGGTTCTGAGGGTATAAATAGGGATCATAACTTTACAACGATGATACCCCTGATGAAGACACTAGATTGGAGTGTTGAAACGTTGCGTCATGGTCGGAGAGTAACTTTTAAAGTTACGTTCAAAAAACGTTTTAACCCAGAGTAGTCTGATTTATCACCTGGTTGCGTTGTGAAATTATTTGTTGACTCGAGGGGATTATGCTATAGTAAAACGGTAAGAAACAAAAATTTGAAAAGGAATGAAAGTGCATGAGCTAATAATAAAGTTCCAAGCAAACTAAAATAACAAAAAAACTTGTGGGAAATTAAATAAAAGAAAAATGTTCGTTGAGGCCATGGGGATGTGTGGTGCCAATTTTAAAAATTAGACGCTTCTCTTGCCGTTTGCGGTTATCGTTACCACCTGAGATGGGAAGGATGGCACAGATTGTCTGAAACCAAATGGTTAGAGCTGTTGAAATGGCGGGCTACAGGTTTATCAACATCATTGTTCTTCAACGTGAATCACAGAACGATGTTTGAAAGCAAACCTGTCTAAAAGGCGTCGCCCAGTTTCACCGATGTAGATTTTGGGGTATTTATCATAAGAAATGCAATGAATGATATTGGTGGACATGCATGAAAAAGTATGACGGATTGTGTGGTCGCATTTGGGGGACATGTGTAGCAGGGGGGACATGTGTAGCAGCGGGAACAACCGCAAGAAAATGTTCCCGCTGGTGCCGAGGTGTTTTGTTTACGGGCACTATGTACTAAGGAATCACGAATGTTTTTATTACCGTGAAAAGATATCAAGCGGTTATCGGTGAAAATGGCTGACGTCTCAGGATCATTTTGTAACGGCAGATTTATCGATGACTGTTTAGGAACAGTGTTATTTTCACGTGTCCTTTTAGAGCAGTTCGTCAACTTTGTTGATGATTTTCATCCTGCTTTGAAGTTCACGTGGGAGGTTTATTACTCAAAACGTCTGTCTCGTACAAGCCTACTCGGACTCGAATAACTTCTATTTTCTTCCTCTCATCCCAACCACACTAAGCAATCCATCCCTTACTCTCAAGTTTGCGTCTTCGCCGCTTATGTAGCGACGACCAAGATTTTGAAGCCAAAGCAATGGAAATGAGATCTTTATTTGTTCAACGTGGTTACCCTACCAACGTTCTAGACCACGCCGTTCATAAAGCTTTAGTCTTGTCCCCTGTTTAGACATCCTTGAACCCTTTGGAACAAGTATCGAACAACAAAATTCCTCTAGTTCTAATTAAGATATTATCGATCGGAATTTTCACATTTTACAAAATGATCCTGAGACGTTATATCGATAGATAGATAAATAGATCGATAGATATTCGATAGATAGATTGGTGTCGTACAAAAGACTTCACATGCACCAATAAACAATAGACCAACCAACGAACAATAGGCCCACGCTTAACGCACGATACAACACCCACTCTCACGCTAATTACGACACAAGCAAACAATGACGTAATGTCGTAATGAACCAGACTTATATATAAGCAAACCTGACAAACACGCTTTATTATTTCCAATTATTTCATGAAGTTACTATTCCACTTTAAGGTTCTTCTAACGTCGGATGATGCAGAAGTTCGTAAGATAATCCACAGAGCCAATGTAGTCATGGAGAATCTTTTCATCTTGCAGAATGTGCAATCATGGGATGAGTTCAGAAGACATTTCCAGGTACACTAATATATCGGACGGTGTATTTTGCGGAACGGCGGAATGGCCGAACGGCGGAATGGCAGAACGATTGATACTTTTTGAATATAGAGGATGTCCGCCCGTGGATCCCGGTCAAGCGGGACAAATTTTGTCCATATAAACGCAATATCCCGGTACACCGGGATGAAGTGAAATGAAATTTAAAACGTTTCTTGCCGCACACTTGCCGCGTTCGGCGAACTCCAGGCATAGGTCGGAGAAAACGCGTCCCACGGCAGCTCTTGGTTGAATTGCCCTACCAACTTCGGAATCTTCTGTCGGAGCGACTTCGGAAGTGGTCGGAATGTGGTCGGGAATGGTAGGAATGCTCTCGGGAATCGTCGATAGGTGGTCGGAAGGTCTTCGTAGGCCATCTCGAAGTGGTCGGGATCTGTCGGAGTGTCGTCGGTATCCATCGACGATCGGTCGGAGGTAGTACGTTTTTTTCGCTGCTGGGGGTGGAATATCAATGGTGGGATCTATATTCAAGAAGTATTAATCATTCCGCCATTCCGCAAAATACACCGTCCGCTAATATATATACCATATACATATGTGTGTGTGAAACATTTACCGGTCCATGTTCCATCATTCTCCACGCATTTTGCAGAATTCCGATATGGCACTACTTCATATGGAGTCACTTTTTGACCGCAGTCAAATCCTTTGTAACCCAAGTAATTATATACATCTACTTCTATAATTATTTAATCAACTTCTATAATTATTTTTAGCACTTCAATGACAATATGTCAAAGCTATTGGCCTTGTGTGAAAAAAGAAAAAAGGTATTGATTTGACTGTTTAATTCAATCTTGATATTCTGTGGTTCCAGAAAATATCCGTATCCCCCCCCCCCCCCCACTGAAGACATTTTGGTTTTCACCCCTCACGAATTTCCATTCCAGGAGGGTCTTTGGTAGCCTGTGTACATCCGGTAACCCTCCGGTATTGGCTAGGTCTTTGGTGACCCCCAGGAATTTCCAGTATTTTTGAACATGGGCCCTCTCACCCCTCGGAAATTCCGAAGGTTTTATACTTAAACGGTTGAGCAAAATATACGATAACTAAACATTTTATTATTAAGCTTGTACTCTTATGCACATTACAGTTTACATTACAGTAAATTATAAACTCTTTCTTCATAATTTTAAAGAACGCTAACTTTGTTATTATTCTTTTCACATCTTCACCATCTGGTTTGAATTGTTCTATGTTGTAATGTTGTTCATGAATAAAAATGTATGCTTCAACTGAGTGTTTCACGTTTTCTAAATTGAATTAACTTATTTGACAACACAGACACTAATTGACTGCGAGTGGACTGGATTAAAAATGGGGCATGTAGCGATCATCACACGCCAAAACGTGAGGTATTTGAAGTCTGTGACTAGTTGCCTACTCGGGCGTTTTACGTATTTGTTGAAGTAACTCATAATTTTTAGTGTTTTTTATCATAATTGATAAAAAACACCAAAAATTATGGGGTTGCTTCAACAAATACATTGCTGTTTTTAAACTTTTTGTTGTTCTCATGGTTGTAATAATAAATCCCTCACGCGCGAGCTTACAAAGGCGATTTTTCATACTTCCATACGTTCAATGACACTGCTGGGAGTCTGGGGACGAGTTCCTGTCATGTCCGCCATTTTGACTTCTTCTACGATTTGTCGGGCCGATTTTCCAAATATGGGCATCCGATTGATGGCGTTAGCGTTGATGTCAGCAAGTCCCGACACTGAAAATCTGGAGAAAAATCTGGAGAAAAGTCACAGATTTTTCCAGAGTCGTAGCGATATTTTGACTCTAACTATGACTACCGAATAAACGCGCGTATATTTAAAAAAATTAAAACAAAAAAAAGAATATGTCGACCGTAAACTACGAGTGTATAGCAGACGAAGCTGTTTTATTAAATACGGAACTAGTTATAGTTTCTTCACCCAAATTGACCTTTTCTTTTTTCCTTGTTTTGCCACCGAGATGCGTCTCTTTCACTTTCCGACTTTTTTTTTGTTCACGCCATTTGCACGCAATTTTATGTTGTCTATAGTGATTTTATAATATTTAGTAAAAATCGGGAGGTACGTTTACACACTGCGATTTGTCGGGGATGACGAATTGGCGAAATTTACCGCGAATCACGTAAATATTCGTCAGTGTCGGCCCGACAAATCGTAGTGTGTAAACGTACCTTTAGCAAATTCTCGCCAGCAAACTCAAAGCAAAAACAGAATTAACATTAGGCTTATGATGTTAACCTTATCTCAATGGACAGGAACTCATTTCAAAACAGCGTACATCAGTAGGTATTACGTCGTGCTTTTCGTGTTTCTTCGCCCGCTGGAAAACGAGCTGATCATGACCCCCCGAAATTTTAGCCTTTCAACCCCCCTCCAAATCGAAATTTCCATTTTCCAGTGACCGTCCGTGGGGGGTGGGGGGGGGGGGGGGTTGTGGTGGATATTTTCTGGAACCACACAGTATTAACAAATAAATAACATCATAAGTATTACAAAGAAGGAAATGTATAATGGGGTGTATTAGATATTAAACCTGACCCTAATTTTACCAAATGACCCCCGTTGAGTGGGAAGTTTCATAACTAGAGTAACCATACAGTAATATAGTTCATTTTACAATGTTACTTAGGGCCTGTTCATAATTATGGTCCCCAAAACCCAAGATCTCAAAATCTGGTGTTCATATGGTACAGTAGTTTCATCCTGCCTGGGATGAAATAGGCAAAGGCCGCGTTCTATTTGGTCAGCAATGACTTTGTTCACATGCGCACTTGAAGATTTTTCACCCTGGCAGGTGGGACGAACTGTTCATATGGGAAAATATGAACAGGCCCTTATACTGTAATTGAATTACAGACTCTGCAGTTATAACGTAATGATCTGTTCTTTTTAGGAATTAGTTAGCTCTGCCAAGCAAGGGGTAATTGCTTCTTCCATAACAGTTCTTGAATATGCCTTGTCTGAATTGGGGCCTACAACGCAACAGTGCATGAAGAATCCAGACAATCAACGCAACAAGGTGATAGTAATAACTTATGAGAGAGAGGATTTAATATATTCATAAAGTTGTTTTGAAAATTGGTCTGACTCTCCCAACCGGAATCGACCAGCTCTCTTACCACTGAGTTATTGAGACACGGTCAGGACAGTCAGACAATTTTAGATGCCTTTTTTTACCATCACCGGGAGATATCGCATCTTTACTTCACGTAGAGTTGAGCCTCTCACTTTGAACGACTTCTTTCTGTAACAGAGTGATATACAACTCTTGTATGCAGAAAAGTTTTGAATCAATATTTAATGGAGAGAGGATTTAATATTTTTAATATTTCAATTTCCTTTAGGCTAGCCGTGACTATATTGTGAGTCAGATTTTTATCGCATGTTCAGAAATTGTGAAGACTGTTGAAACCAAAGAGGTTGAGAGCAATATTGAGGAACAAAGCCATTGTGTTACACCAATCGTGGATCAGGCAAGTGTTGCGTATTGATCTGGAGACTATAATGTAGAGCAATAATAGTTCTTGAGTACTGTAACTGTATAAAATTGTATGTCAGAAAAGAGTTTTATTTATATTTATTTATATATTGATGAAACATTAACCACGCAATAATTTGCAATAAATAATATCTAAAAAACCAGCAGCAACAACAACAGCAGCAGTAGCAACAACAACAACAGAAACAACAACAGCAACAATAACAGCAACAACAGCAACAACAACAACAACAGCAGCAGCAACAACAACAACAGCAGCAACAACAGCAACAACAACAGCAGCAGCAACAACAGCAGCAGCAACAACAGCAGCAGCAACAACAACAACAACAGCAGCAGCAACAACAGCAGCAGCAGCAACGACGACACATAATTAATATGTGGTAAGGCACAGACAACAGTGCAACTGTGCAAGGCTCCAATAACTGAGATAATAACTGTTGAGTAACTTGAGTTGTGTTTGATGTTCCATTGCAGAAGCCTCCAGAACTTACGGCTGGACAACTGCCATCAGGAGATGGCCTTGACTATTATCTCGACGCTATAGTAAGGAACAGTATTGTAGTTGCTGAGAAGTGTGACCATCAGAAAAGAAAATTGAGAATTGCAAAAGCTTGTAAAGAGGTAAAATTAGCGGGAAATTCATGTTCAATAGGCCATCTTCCAGTCATACCTTATGCCTGGTTTAATAGGTCGCTCAATTGTCACTTTCAGACGAATTTAATTGTTGATTAAAATAACAAATATTCTGGTGTTCAAAAAGATTACAGCTATTTATTATATAATAGACAGCGTTTTATTGATGGTTCCGCCACTAATAAAATAATAATCACACATGTGCTATTATTTATGGTAATCACACATGTGTTGATTATCGTGTTTTAAAATGTTTGTAAAATCGCATTACACTCTTGTGCTCTGGTCAACACTCGAAATAAATGTCATATTTAATTATTTCCGCACATCCATGTATTATTCTCTATATAAAATAATCAATTTAGTTAATCTAATGTAAGCTACATGTGAAATTCTTTCTTATGATAAACCATGTTAAAACTGACAATACTTTTAGGTGCTTGAAACTAGAAATAAGCTAAAGAAAGCGCAAGAAGCTATTATTGCTAGCCCTTCCTCAGAGAGATACAGGTACTGTAACATGGTTGGCACTATAGACCATGAACTTGAACATCAAACCATGAACCATGGTTTTTTTTATAACTTAGAATAATGAAAAACAATTTTAACAAGCTTTATTTTGTTGATTTAAAATAAAAATTTAAAAAAGCCGAAAATTTGGAACGTTTCTGATTGGTCGCTTGAAATTCCCGCGTGCTCTATCGAGAAATGAGCAGGCACGAGACAGCCAATCAGAAGCGACGTTACATTAAAGAGTGAGTGTCAACCATTGCACGCTTGGTCGGCCATTTTTTGAAGCACGAAATTCTTTTGGTGAACTCATCCGTAAATATCTTGTCAATCCTTGATATAAATTGTTCATTTTGTCTTTTAATTGAAAGAAGACATACCTTTGAAAGTAATTATTTCTGTATTTTTCACAAAACTCGACGTTTTCTTGACTTTCGTTTCGAGTTATGTCAGCCTTGACTGACCGAAGCGTACAAGACCAAGTGACGAGTTTCAGACAAAAAAATCAGGTTCCGCGTCGACGTATTTGGGTTGTGGATGAATAAGCAAGCCTCTATAGGGTTTTCTGAGAAGATTCGGCGAATTTCCAGAGTATTTAGCACGCCAAGTTGGCAACGAAGCACTTCAAGACACTTCGTTATCGTACGGAAAGATAAACACAGACGCGCAATGCACGACGGTTGACACTCACTGTTTTAATGAGATATAGAGAACTCTGTATCTTCTTTCTTTGACTTTTAGTAACGTTCTCTATATTTCATTTACCTATGATTACATTCAGTTTTTTTGAGAACATAGCATCATCGATCTTTGTTTCTATTTCGCTAATGTTAGACATAAACCACAATGGTAGTATATGTCTCGTGTATATGTCTCGTTTTCAGGTGCCTCGGCAAAGTCTGAGTTGATTTTAATGAAATGAAAAGAGAGCTAGGCATCTTCATTGAAAATGTCGAGCAGTAAAATGTGCTGGAACATCGTTATTGCATTTCTTTAAAGTTTTCAATCTAAAATGAAGCGAAATGTACTAGCGAAGTGCTATGGTATACAGCAGCACCTGAAGATGAAAAAAGCATTAAAGCAGAGAAGAAAATTAACCAAAACCATATAATAAATACCTTATTAACCTTGTTTACTCGGTCAGTGTACGGGAAAGTATTTGCTTTCAGTTTTATCGTACAAACCTCGCACCTTTGTTGCTCAGTCTGTATGAAATCCTCAAGCAAATACATTTGTTCGTGGTGATATGTGGTGGAGGGAAATTTGGAGTGGTGTAAGTTATCATACAATACTCATACAATCTCGATTGTGATTGGCTAGAAAACCTACAGACAATTCTTGATGTCTTTCCACCTACAAAATATCAAAAATTGTCGGTAGGTAACATAATTGATAATTATCTGAGTTTATAAATTTTACAATCTTTTCTTAGCCGGCAGCAGTAATGTCAAAACGTTTCTACATTTATAATTGTATAATAAAACAATTGTTGAATTCGGTTTTCGCATGATATATTGTGTTATCAAGCCTCGGTTTATGTTATCAGCCTTCGACTTCGGCATATAACACAAACCTCTGCGTTGATAACACAATATATCATGCTCAACCTCATTCAATAATTGTATAATATACGTATGTCATTACATATATACATACTGCAGTTGTCGGGAAACGATTTGCCACGGGCGTAGAGGGAGGCAGAATCCGCGGTATACTACAGCGGTTTAACTCAAAAATGTTGATGAATATTAAATTACGCTCGCCACAATCACAACCTCTGAGGGTTTGAAAAGGAGGTTACTATTATTGTTAGGGTTATTATTAGCCATTAGGGTTAGTATTAGAGTTAGTATTACGGTTGGTTAGTATTAGGGTTCGTATTAGTGTTATTATTAGGGAATTAGTATTAGGGTTAAATCGCCTCCCGAAGTTTGTCTAGTTCTCACAATGTATTTGATTATTAGCTTATAATATGAAAAGAGAAATAAGAGAACTTCAATGTGTCGAAAAATACTTAAGTAAGAATACTTAGTATATTCATGGACGACGTTTCCGACGATGTGTCTTACATCGTCGGAAACGTCGTCCATGAATATACGTATTGTACTCTTACTTAAGTATTTTTCAACACATTGAAGTTCTCTTATTTCTCCTTTTCATATTATATCCAGTTCTTTTGAGAGCTTAGCAGCTTTTATATTTATTTTATTTGTTTACTCTTAGACAAGAATTTGATTTACAAACTGATAGACTACAGCAGTGTTTACATTACCTTGATTGTTGTGTGAGCGTAGCAATCATTTCTGCTGTGTGTGTTGTATTTGCCGATGTCGACACTCCTATTCAAAACCTTGTTGTTGCCGCGACAAGTCCTGTGGTGCGGGTAAGATACATCAGATAACCTACTTCATGAAATTTGTTCTACACGCACTATTTAGTAGTTTGGGGTATTATGGTTTTATTTCTAACACAGGATGGCAAGTTATTGAACTACAACCAGGCAATGAGTCGTTTAAAACAACATCAGAAAACATTTCAAGATCATTCAAGTAAACTCTGTCAAGCCGCTAACCATGCATCATCCATTGCTGCTGATCCTGATCGTAAGTCTGTCTGTCTGTCCCTCGTGTCTGTCTGTTCCTGTCTGTTCCTCATGTCTGTCTGTTCCTGTCTGTTCCTGTCTGTTCCTCATGTCTGTCTGTTCCTGTCTGTTCCTGTCTGTTCCTCATGTCTGTCTGTTCCTCATGTCTGTCTGTTCCTGTCTGTTCCTCATGTCTGTCTGTTCCTGTCTGTTCCTCATATCTGTCTGTGCCTGTCTGTTCCTCATGTCTGTCTGTTCCTCATGTCTATCATGTCTATCTGTTCCTGTCTGTTCCTCCATAGTCAATCGAGATATGGTCTGGAAACTCAGCTAAAGTCTTTGTTCTATCTTTTTGTTCGTCTTTATGCAATTTTGTGCACGGTGCACGGTCACTGAACCTATTGTATTTTAGTATAAGAAGCAATCATCCAATAGAATCGTTTAGGTTTAATCGCTCAACCGTGTTGTTTAAATATTAAAAACCTAAAACAAAGGATATGCACTGTGTAAGGTACGGTTTAACATCAAAACGTAGCTCATTATAGTCGCTTTGAAGTTTGCCGAGTTTCCAGACCATATCTCGATTGACTATGGTTCCTCATGTCTGTCTGTGCCTCATGTCTGTCTGTTCCTCATGTCTGTCTGTTCCTCATGTCTATCTGTTCCTGTCTGTTCCTCATGTCTGTCTGTGCCTCATGTCTGTCTGTGCCTGTCTGTTCCTCATGTCTGTCTGTTCCTGTCTGACTGTTCCTGTCTGTGTGTTCCTGTCTGTCTGTTCCTGTCTGTCTGTCTGTCTGTTCCTGTCTGTCTGTTCCTGTCTGTTCCTCATATCTTTCTGTTCCCCATGTTTGTCTGTTTCGTTCGTCCGTGGTATTTGGTTTCCTTTAATTTAATTTTGTTTTCCTTTCATTTTCCCATTCTTGTCATTCCGTTTGTTTCGTTGATTGCCATTTTCAGTTTCTTTTCTCTACTTTCCTTCTCTTTTCTTCGCATCGTTATTCTTTTCTCATCATCCTAACCGCTATCTAACTCTATTTCTAGGTGTCCACGCAATTCGTTCAGGTATTGCACAAATTGAACTTCTTACACCTCTCATAATCGATGTCTCGTCTGAATTACGTCAAAATCCACAAAACACAAAGAGTTTGCAATCTTTGAAGACCATCCAGCAAGAATGGCGGATTCACATCAGCGTGTTGTCAGATTTATCAGTCGGTGCCGTTAGCTCAGGAGATTTCTTGAGCACCACAGAGGTGTTAGCAAAGGAGTGTGTGACCAAATGTCGGGAAGCTCTTGCAGTGCAAGATCTTGAGAAATTGATGCAGGAGTTATCTTTATTGGTTGGTGTCTCAGAGAAGGCTATGCATGTGTGTAAAGTTGAACTGAAGAGAGCCGCTGATCCTTTGCTGAAAAGCAGGTTAACGGAAGTGACGTCGTCAGTAAATTCAAGTAAGAGACGTTAGTTTTGTAATGAGATGTATAACACTACACAGCTAAAAATATCACAAGTTGTTCCAGCATGTTGGCTGAACAATACTATCTCAAACTCGTTAATAATTCATGAGCCATAAACAAAGGATATCAGTACCGAGACGGACAACTGGATACCTGGTCTGCTAATTAGCATAGGATTTTGACAATTTCCACCTCAAATTTCTCTTAAAATACTGATTCGTTCGAGATGTAATATCAAACACTCGAAAGAGTGTTCCATCCTCTATCCAGTCACCTCGAATTCGGTTAAAAAACTCGGCTATCGGCTCGTTTTTCAACCTACTTCTCGGGACTGCATATTGGATGAAACACTCTTTCTCGTGTTTGATCTATTACGTAACAACGCACTTATCGTAGTTGAACAATATTGTTGAACGAACAATGTTGTTCACCATTGTTTCAACAATGTTGTTCACCATTGTTTGAACAATGTTGTTCACCATTGTTTGAACAATGTTGTTCAGTATTGTTTCAACAATGTTGTTCAGCATTGTTTCAACAATGTTGTTCAGCATTGTTTCAACAATGTTGTTCAGCATTGTTTCAACAATGTTGTTCAGCATTGTTTCAACAATGTTGTTCAGCATTGTTTCAACAATGTTGTTCAGCATTGTTTCAACAATGTTGTTCACCGTTGTTTCAACAATGTTGTTCACCGTTGTTTCAACAATGTTGTTCACCGTTGTTTCAACAATGTTGTTCACAATTGTTTCAACAATGTTGTTCACAATTGTTTCAACAATGTTGTTCACAATTGTTTCAACAATGTTCTTCACAATTGTTTCAACAATGTTGTTTCCGTATAGCTTAAAACACGAGCAGCAGTGATTTATCGGGTGAGAGAGTGAAAAACAAATTGCTTTCGCTCGAAACGTTAGACCTTACCTTTGGAACTCAGAAATTTTTTTTTTGAGATGAAGAACCAAAAGTCATAATAAATTCCATGTTTAAACTCATTTGATTGAACTGTAGGGAAAAGTATTTGAAAACCTCCGCCATTACTGTGCTGCTTTGCCATGTGACGCATTATTTTCGCATTATAATATAGTTTTGCCAGTGGTGGCCACCTTATCTACAGACGTTATTTGTAACATACAAGAGCCTCAATTCCACGTCAATTTTCTGGAACGAGCTGTTCTGCTGACGGAAAAACTTGGTGAAATGAGATCAATAGTGAAACGATCTCCCGTTTATCTTAAAGGTATATTTTCCATGCTCTAACCGCGCTTCAAACACAAAACAAATGTGATTTATTTGTTTCACCGACTACTTTATTTTTCATTTAGACAATAGTTTCGAAGACACAGATTTAAAATCTTTAGGTCCACCAGTCAACAGCGTGATGTGCAATCTCTCAGGTATGCAGCCCTCGTAGATGTCGTTGGTGGTGTTGTTTCTGTTATTGTTGTGGTGGTTTTGGTGGTGTTTGTGTTGATAGTATTTCTGTTATTACCTCCTCAGGAGGTTATGTATACCTTGGTTTGTGTGTTTGTCTGTCTGTCTGTAAGCAGGATATCTCAAAAATTAATGAACAGATTTTCATGATAGTTTGTAGAAGGGATGGTCATATGCCCAATATCCATTAAATTTGTGTTAAATTTGGATGACAATTGCATGAAATATTTATAAAAATCTGTCTGTAAGCTTCTCCGTGTCGAAGAAATGAATGAAAATAACGCTTGATTGCGCTCATTACATTATCCTTATAGTAATGCAAATCTTTACTAGTAATATTCACAAACAAGCTGAATTCACAAAACAACGAGCTTGTCAGTTTCATTGTTTATACAAAAGCCAAAAGGTGCACTCAACGGAACAAATGCAATCAAGCATTTTATTCATTCAAGAGAGACCACTTTATAGACATGTAGGTGGGGTGATTACCTTCTAGTTGCTGCTTTTATTCTTGTTGTTGTCGTCGTCGTCGCCGTTGTCGCCGCCACCTATATCATTAAAACAATATTTTTATATTTTAAGGTTTTCCGAAAGTAAATCCGGATGCTTCAAATATTCGTTACCAGACTTCTGGGACAGTGCAGCAACCTGATAATATCCAAATGAGAAGAAATTCTCCGGTAGTGGTAAGTACGTCGGAATTTCCTTGTAGACATTAGTCTACGTATCTATCCACCCATTTCCTTGTCTCCCCTCTAGTTGTCAACTGCTAACTCGGGTAGTTTACCGCTGACACAAGTGCAAGGAAATTCGCCAAGAGAAATCGCCATGAAAAACTCGCATAACATTGAGAACTACATCAAAGAGACAAGACTTTGTTTATTGTTAGGTAAATGAACAAAATTTATATGTTACTTTTATATATTAGGGGACTTTACGTTTCACTTTCTGTTGGAGGTCCTTCGCTCGAAACTTTTACACCTCACACTAATTCGGTGGTACACCAACCTTTTAGAGTATTCAATTTCTATTTCTACACTGCCTATGCAGCCCACCAGTTTATATGTACATTGTGACTTGGAACTTTGTTTGTTATTTTGCAGGACTTAATCTTGTAGAAGCAGATGATATACAAATGCTTGCCAAGCTGTCGTTGTTGCTTCGTGGTTCGCCGTCATCGTTAATGTCTCGTTTACTCGAGGCTGTCTCGCAGTCCGACTATGCTCTCGTGGAACGTCGCATTAACGAGCTCACCCGTCGTGCTTCGAGCTTGAAAGATTTCGCAAACGAACCAGCTTTAAGACGATCAAAAAATAAAGATGCATCGAGGTACGGGAACTGATCCTAGTTCGAGGACCCTCCCTTCCCTTTGCATCCCCTCCATTCCCTTCGCCTCCCTTCCCTTTGCCTCCCATCCCTTCCCTTCGTCTTCCTTCCCTTCATTTATCTTTTCTCCACACAGCCTTGCCATCAACACGTCTCTAGACGTTTATGAAAGCACGGCAGATGTTGTACAACTTGCCTGGAAAGTGGCAGCAAACCCGAGTGATAAGAAAGCGGCAACTCAACTTACGACAAAATGTGATGAGTGGAGTGAGAAACTCGACATTGTTCGTGCTACTGTTGACAAACTGCTTAATCCCTGGTCAGTAGTTGCATCAAATGTCGTCCAAGCGGTCATGCTAAAAGATCAACAACTTTTTTCTAAACAGGTTGGATATGTTCATCTTTTTTAATGCACCCATTCGTCCTATCCGTCCAGGAACGTATCGCTCCACCCATCCATCCATCCATCCAGAAACGTATCCATCCATCCATCCAGGAACGTATCTATCCATCCATCCATCCATCCATAAACTTATCCATCCATCCAGGAACGTATCTATCCACCCATCCATCCAGTAACGTAACATCCAGGAACGTATCTATCAACTCATCCATCCAGGAACGTATCTCGCCACCTATCCATCCAGGAACGTATCTATCCACCCATCCATCCAGTAACGTATCTATCCACCCATCCATCCAGGAACGTATCTCGCCACCTATCCATCCAGGAACGTATCTATCCATCCATCGATTCATCCAGGAACGTATCTATCCATCCAGGAACGTATCTCGCCACCTATCCATCCAGGAACGTATCTAATATCTATCCATCCAGGAACGTATCTAATATCTATCCATCCAGGAACGTATCTCGCCACCTATCCATCCAGGAACGTATCCATCCACCCATCCAGGAACGTATCTCGCCACCTATCCATCCAGGGACGAATCTATCCACCCATCCATCCACCAACGCATCCACCCACCCACCAACGCATCCATCGATCGATCTACACACCCGTCTCTCTTATTCTTTAGGTATCTAACCTAAAACAACATGTATTGCGCATGCGAGAACTGGCATCATCCGCAAAATCCGCAGCGGACGCAGAAGATGCAGTAGATGTTAGTGTTGAAGGTGAACCCCCGGCTAGAAATCAAGAATCTTTGCGACGTATTGAACTTGTGATGGTGAAGTCTGCAGAAATGGATGAATTGACGAAAAGATTTATCATAATGTCTCAGGTACCCAGATTGAATGATATTCTTTGAACAACCGGTCCAGGTCGCTACACACTATTTCGGCACCAACCTTTTAGAGTTTTTGCTTTTTAGGTAGATATCTAGTTTGTAAATTGTTTGCTACTCAAGCTTAAACGCAAACTCAGAAAAATATTTCTGAGCCCCAGACGGGAATTTAACCCGCAACCTTCTGATCTCCGGTTTGACGCTCTAAAACAAACCAAATTTGACTCACAAATTATTGCAAATGAGCTATTTTCTTTTATTATGGCTGCAAGAATTATGGGTAAATGCGGACAAACATGGGTACTGACGTCAGCTCGACAAAGTGCTATTGAAATAACCTGCAAGTCACTAATATTTATCAGGTAGATATCTGTTTTATATTTCAGGAAGTGCTTAAGAACCAGACCATCGATTTGGACTCGCTGGAGTTCCTTCGTCGTGATTGGGCATGCAAGGTTCAGTCTTTGATCTTAGCTGTTGATGACATTACTGTGGGTACCTCAGCCCCCGTTGATGGCTTCTGTACTGCTGCTCAACTTGGTGATGCTCAAACAGTGAGGGACAGAGGAAAATTGTTAAATACGTATATTCTGAACTTGAAAGAAATGGCGAACGGATGTTCAGCTGGGTAAGAGCTTTCATACAGAATCAAAAAATAAGATGTGTGATATAAAAATGTTGTGCTGCGTTTCACTCTGATGTTTCAGCACTTTCTGAACATTCTTATTAATATTTTTACAACTTTTTATAAGACTCGTTCTATAGAAGTCGGATTGGACTTGAAGTTATACATGTCGGTTTAGCAACCGACCAGAATTTGGGCCTGGTTTGATTCAGAGTTTGGTTCCTTTCTTTTCTTTTCCTTTCATTTTCTTTCCTTTCCTTTCCTCTGCTTTCCTTTCCTTTCCTCTGCTTTTCTTTCCTTTCCTTTCATATCCTTTCCCTCTGCTTTCCTTTTCTTTCCTTTCATTTCCTCTGCGTTCCTATCATTTCCTTTCTTTTCCTCTGCTTTCATTTCCTTTCCTTTCCTCTGCTTTCCTTTCCTTTCCTCTGCTTTCCTTTCTTTTCCTTTCCATATATTTATTCTCTTTTCCTTTCCTCTGCTTTCTTTTCATTTCCTTTCCTCTGCTTTCCTTTCTTTTCCTTTCCTTTCCCTCTGCTTTTCTTTCCTTTCATTTCCTCTGCTTTTCTTTTCTTTAATTCCCTCTGCTTTCCGTTCCTTTCTTTTCCTCTGCTTTCATTTCCTTTCCTCTGCTTTCCTTTCTTTTCCTTTCCTTATATTTATTCTCTTTTCCTTTCCTCTGCTTTCCTTTCTTTTCTTTTCCTTTCTTTTCCTTTCATTTCCTTTCCTCTACTTTCCTTTCCTCTGCTTTCTTTTCCTTTCCTTTCCCTCTGCTTTTCTTTCCTTTCATTTCCTCTGCTTTCCTTTCCTCTGCTTTCCTTTCCTCTGCTTTCTTTTCCTTTCCTTTCCCTCTGCTTTTCTTTCCTTTCTTTTCCTCTGCTTTCCTTTCCTCTGCTTTCCTTTCCTCTGCTTTCCTTTCTTTTCCTTTCCTTTCCCTCTGCTTTTCTTTCCTTTCATTTCCTCTGCTTTTCTTTTCTTTAATTCCCTCTGCTTTCCGTTCCTTTCTTTTCCTCTGCTTTCATTTCCTTTCCTCTGCTTTCCTTTCTTTTCCTTTCCTTATATTTATTCTGTTTTCCTTTCCTCTGCTTTCCTTTCTTTTCTTTTCCTTTCCTTTCATTTCCTTTCTTTTCCTTTCCTTTCTTTTCCTTTCCTTTCTTTTCCTTTCCTTTCTTTTCCTTTCCTTTCCTTTCCTCTGCTTTTCTTTTCTTTAATTCCCTCTGCTTTCCGTTCCTTTCTTTTCCTCTGCTTTCATTTCCTTTCCTCTGCTTTCCTTTCTTTTCCTTTCCTTATATTTATTCTGTTTTCCTTTCCTCTGCTTTCCTTTCTTTTCTTTTCCTTTCCTTTCTTTTCCTTTCATTTCCTTTCCTTTCGTTTCTTTTCCTTTCCTTTCTTTTCTTTTCCTTTCCTTTCTTTTCCTTTCCTCTGCTTTCCTTTCCTCTGCTTTCCTTTCCTCTGCTTTCCTTTCTTTTCCTTTCCTCTGCTTTCCTTTCTTTTCCTTTCCTTTCCCTCTGCTTTTCTTATCTTTCCTTTCATTTCCTCTGCTTTTCTTTTCTTTAATTCCCTCTGCTTTCCTTTCCTTTCTTTTTCTTTCATTTCCTTTCCTCTGCTTTCCTTTCCTCTGATTTTCCTTCCTTTCATTTCCTTCCTCTGCTTTCATTTCAATTCCTTTCCTTTCTTTAACATTCATTTCCTTTCCTTTCTTTTCTCTCCTTTCCTTATCATTCCTTTCCTTTCTTTCCTCTCATTTCCTTTCCTTATCATTCCTTTCCTTTCAATTCCTTTCCTTTCAATTCTTTCCTTTCTTTAACATTCGTTTCCGTTCATTAACATTCCCTCTTCCTTTCCGATAGTCATAGAAACAAAGAGAAGGCAGACAAAGCTGAAGAGACTGTACTCTATGTTGTTTTCTTTCCTCTACTTTCCTTTCCTCTGCTTTCCTTTTCTTTCCTTTCTATTCCTTTCCTTTCCCTCTCCTTTCCTTTAAAAGAAAAGCCTTTCATTTCCTCTGCCTTCCTTTCCTCTGCTTTCCTTTCATTTCCTTTCCTCTGCTTTCATTTCCTTTCCTTTCTTCTGCTTTCCTTTCATTTCCTTTCCTCTGCTTTTCTTTCCTTTAATTTATTTTCCTTTCTTTTCCTCTGCTTTCCTTTCCTCTGTTTTCCTTTCCTTTCCTATCCTTAACATTATTTTCCTTTTCTTTTCCTTTTCTTTCCTTTCCTTTCCTTTCCTTTCCTTTACATTATTTTCCTTTCCTTTCCTCTGCTTTCCTTTCCATTCCTTTCCTTTTCTTTCTTTTCCTTTCCTTTTCTTTACATTCTTTTCCTTTCCTTTACATTCTTTTCCTTTCCTTTCCTTAACATTATTTTCATTTCCTTTCTTCCCTTTCCTTTTAATTCCTTTTCTTTCCTTTCTTTTCCTTTCCTTTCCCTCTGCTCCTTTAAAAGAAAAGTCTTTCATTTCCTCTGCTTTCCATTCCTCTGCTTTCATTTCATTTAATTTCCTTTCCTCTGCTTTTCTTTCCTTTAATTTATTTTCCTTTCCTTTCCTTAACATTCATTTCCTTTCCTTTACATTCCTTTCCTTTACATTCTTTTCCTTTCCTTTCCTTAACATTCTTTTCCTTTCCTTTCCTCTGCTTTCCTTTCCATTCCATTCTTTTCCTTTCCTTTTCTTTCTTTTCCTTTCCTTTCCTTTTCATTATTTTCCTTTCCTTTCCTTAACATTCTTTTCATTTCCTTTCTTTCCTTTCCTTTCCTTTTAATTCCTTTCCTTAACATTCCTTTCCTTTCCTTAACATTCTTTTCCTTTCCTTTTCTTTCTTTTCCTTTCCTTTCCTTTACATTCCTTTCCTTTCTTTAACATTCTTTTCCTTTCCTTAACACCCCGTCTTCCTTTTTTCGCGATAGTCATAGAGACAAAGAGAAGGCAGACAAAGCTCAAGAGACTGTACTCTGTGTTGATAAGTTGACCAAAGAATTCCAAGATGCTGTTTTGATTGTGCAAGAGAAAGGGCGTTCAGAGGCAACTACGGTAGAAGCGAGTTTACTTTACATGACATGCGTGGAAAGAGTGGTTCTCTTGCAGCGAGAGTGGTCAGTTAAGGTATTCCATTTAAAAACTCTGCAGTTACACCAGTGTGGAAAAAATGATAGCCAAATAAAAGTTCTTCTTTGAATATATCTCGCGAAATATTAACACAAAGTATACTCTTCATGGTAAGAAATAGTGACAACAAACTTTCAAAAAGTTTCAAAACAAATTCATGCATGTATAGCTTTTTAAAGATAAAAAGTGGACCTGTTGGTAATAGCCAATTCTCTTCAAGAGAACAAGAAAAGTTGATGAATATTCAAAACTAAGATAATTAACTCCTTCTGGTTGACTTGGTGATAACCTTAAAAATATTTTTCAACATGTAGGGTTTACCTACGGTATGTTTTAATGTTTTTAGGTCCATTTGTTTACGTCACTTATCGACGATATGACCGCTGACGTATCTGCTCATGTGGATCGGCTCGCGGGCGCCGCATTGTCTGTGAGTCGCGTGGAGAGAAGTCTGAAACTAGAGTACCTGCGTGGTTTTGAAGCGCAGTCAAATAAGCTATCCTCGAAGGTAGCTCGCGTGAGAAACCACGCGTGTCTCACCATAAGCAATAGCAATAACCAAGAAAAGGTTCAAAGGGTTCTGGTGACCTGTGACTTACTTGATCGGCTGACACCACAAGTTATTGCGGCAGCCAGAGGTCTGGCAGGTAGGCCAAGGGAACATTTTGTTTTTTGTTTTTTATTGCGTGATCAAACATTTAGGACATATTTTTGATATAATAGTTTTCTTTCTAGATAACCCTGATCAACCAACTGTGGAACATTTTCAAATGCTCAGACGGCAATGGGCATCTAGGGCGCATTTCCTCATGGCGACGCTGCACACTATGGAGAACGTCCAATATCCTTCTGTAGAAGGTAAATGTATCTCTCTTTAGGATAACATATGGCAGGATGGGATAGGCGAGGGTAGTTAAGGATAGGATAAGATATGATAGGATGACTTAGGACACATTTGGTATATTGACATGGTTGAGTTAGATTGTATGGAGTAGAGTAGATAAGAAGAAGAGTAGAATAGAATAAAATGGGATTTTAAAGGTAGGTGAGAGAAACTGTAGAACCCTAGGTGAGGTTAGTTTAACTACAATCTTGGACAAAACTGTTGAACAGTTTCACAATAAAATCATGCCAGTTTTTTTACTCCACATGTTTATGAGAAAAATCCCCCCTCCCCCCGTTCAATGTTGATTTCTTGTGTCGAAATTCCAGCTAGAAGGTTTGGCTGCTGTTTAGAACTAAACATAAAAAACATTAAATCGGCGATTGCGATAATGTTGATGGTGTTGTCTCAACCGGTTTTGTCCAAGATTGTAGGTTAGTGGGTTATTACCTTGTTTAAATACAGTTTTTGTATAATAGAAAGAATTTGAACGAAAAACCGGCGAAAATTATAGCTCCATTCCATTTTACCTTTGTCGTGTAGTCGTCACAAGAGAACTCTTGGCGTCAATTGACAACAATGTTCCTGATTTGACTACAATCAGAGATGCCCCTATCCATTACCATCCTGATCCTTCACAAAGATCCCGGACGTCCCTTAACGTTAATTACGCAACTCGTGTTGGATCGTTAACTCCAAACCATCCACCACGTAATGAGACTACGTTTGATGTTCGTCTGAATGACCATAACACGAAAGACCGCGTTGATGAACTTGAGACTTCTTTAGACGTCATTGATAGCTTGGTGTCGTCACTAAGTGATCTTGCAGTGCGACGTGAGGTGGGGAAGGTACTAGATGTCATCCACCTAAACCAGGTGCGCCAACAATCAGTCATCCACGTGTCAGCGGTACACTAAATTTCCGGTCGTTTTCACTTTCCAAAGTGGTTGTTCTACGTCATACGATCGGACATGCCTGTATGATGATGATATACATCATAGAACAGCTAATCCTAAAACAACTTAGATCCTAACCCTAACCCCCGCCTTAAGTGTCTTCCTAACCCTAACCCCCGGCTGTATTTTCACGTATTAACCACATTTTGGTTACGAAAAAGATGTCAAAATATTTTAAACATGTCCTCTAAGAAATAAACAGATCAATAGAAGACCCAACGTTGAAAACGACCGGAAATTTAATGTAGCTCTGACACGTGGATGACTGATCGTTGGCGCGCCTGGTTTAGGTCGAAGACATCTAGTATTTTTCGTGATGTGAACTATGTTTTAAATTTCCTTTTGTGTTATCTCTTGTATCAGTTTTTTATCAATTTATAATCTTTGACACTTTCTTAATATTATCATCAACTAAAGTTTCATCTTGATGTCTTTTCTGCTGCTAAAGTTGGTTATAACTTAAACTACCGTATTTCCTCTAATAAACGCCTAGCATCAAATAAATGCCTCCCTCTAATAAACACCTCCCCTTTTCATACAAGAATGTCAATAAACCCCTCCTTCTAATAAACCCCTCCCTCTAATAAACGCCGCACACATCAGAACGGCGTTTATTAGAAAAAATACAGAAAGTGCAAGAAAAAGGATGCTAAAATTGATAGCTTTATTTATTTTTATATGGCAACAATGGAACCAAACAAGGAATCTTTTTAATTTCTTCCACAGGTGTTGACTGGCTTCATTATCGAAGTGATGTAAACAACTCAGTTTTAACTAGCCATTGTTAAAGTTAAATAAAGTAAAATAATGATAAGTAAAAACGAAAAAAGAACTCGACCAATATCCTTCTTATCCGGACCTCACGCTCGGTCAATAACATATTGTTTAATAAACGCCTCCCTCTAATAAACGCCCCCCTCTAATAAACGCCTCCCTCTAATAAACGCCACATCAAATTGTTTCAAAATTTAATAAACGCCAGGGGCGTTTATTAGAGGAAATACGATATTCACAAGAAGTAATGTCAACCCTGCAAGGACATGCAAAGACATTACACAGTGATTCAACAGTTAAATGTGAAGAGAGGTCTGTTTAAAGTTTAGAGCAAACTCTCTTCGTATTTCACTGTTGAGTCACTGTACAACGTCTTTGCCTTGTCCCTTGGTGACGTCACTTCCTGTGAGTAGTAAAGTAACTATAGCAGGGATAAGAGGCATGAAGATGAATAATTTACTATATCCGCCATCCCTCGAGAACCTGCCTGCAAGCAGGTTTAGTTTATTAGATTTATCACTCTTTTAGGTGAACGGGATACCCCAACAGGCTAGAAGCCCAATTATAGGGATTCCGAGGGCCTACGATTTAAGGTCGTTATCCGAGAAGACCCGAAAGTCTTACCATTTGCTGATATTATTGCAAAGGCAGCACTTTCTCCTCAATTATTTTTAAGACCCTGAATGGAGGTCTGACCCAGGGTTTGGACCTGTGTCTCCCAGCTCATAGACATGTGTGGTAACCACTGGATCAACAACAGCTGGTTAGACCACGATATTAAGCAAGTTGTATCAGAATATGCCAAAGATTATAAATGACGTAGTTTAAGTAATCCAATTACCAAGCATATTTCATCTACTTTAGCATATGTACTTTTTAATTTCAAGTGTAACATCATATTTAATTTCATTCACCCAGCAGCTGGATAAACCAAAGTCTTCAAGCCAAAGGCCACCGTTACGTCGATCAACCGCTTTGTCTTCGAAGACTGATGACAACTCAGAAGTGAGAAGACTCAAGGGACCGAAGGGGTCATATAGTGACACGGAGTTGCATCGTACGTTACACTCCAAAGACTTGGGCTCAACCGAGTCGCTTAATGACGATGACCTGCGCCGACGACCTTGGGGTCCAGCGGTGTTGAGAAGGGCTGTAAGTATCGATGGCCTGAACAGGTCTGGATCCCGTGTCGACTCAGAGGACTGGGGAAGCAAAAAGACGTCGGTATCGATTGCTGTAAGTAACCTTTTTTCCCTCAAAAACACGAAAAGGTTGGTGTATTACCAAAATAGTGAATAGGAGGTGTGACGAATTTCGAGAGAAAACCTTTTCACTTTCTGACGAAGAGCCTTCGCTAAAACAGCCATATTGAGAAAACTAAATAACTTTCAACTAAATAAGATTATGAATAAAACATACTAAAAGGTTGGACGGTGGTGGAGTATTGTGATGGTGACTAGGTGGTGTAACTAATTTCTAGCGAAGGCCCTGTCACTTTCTTTCACTCTTTTCCTTGGTAAAACCAGAGCTCTTTTCTGAGGACTTGAGCTTGACGCGATCGTTCATATTACCTTAAGCTTGATTCTAAAATCAAAAACTTTCCTGTTTTATAATCTAGCGAGCTGCAGCTCATCTCCGCGACGAAGTAGATCAATGGGAGGATGAAAACAATAGTTTTGTTCAAGTCGCCAAAAATATGGCCAGACAGATGTTCACTATGGCCGAGATGACAAAGAAGCGACGGCGGCCAAGGGTAAACAAGCAATTGATCCTTTTTCTCAAACTGATGAAGGATAAGTTATGACAAATTTTGAATGTTGAATTAAATATTCTCAAAAGTATTTAATTCAACATTCGAAATTTACTATAATTTTTCCTTCATCTGATTATATCTGAGTTTAAATGCCAAATATTATTAATACTTGAGTATACCTTATCGTTTCATCGGTATTACCCACATGACCTGCATATATAATGACTCGTAGCTGAGCTCACGGCAACGGCTTATGTAGCTCAGTCGGTGATAGAGTTCTCAGAGTCGCGGGTTCAGTCGGTAAGTTTCCTCTAATAAACGCCTAGCCTCAAATAAACGCCTCCCTCTAACAAACGCCTCCCCTTTTCATACAAGAATGCCAATAACTCCCTCTGTAATAAACCCCTCTAATAAACGCCGCATACATCAGAACGGCGTTTATTAGAAAAAATACAGAAAGTGCAAGAAAAAGGATGCTAAAATTGACAGATTTATTTATTATTATGTGGCAACAATGGAACCAAACAAGGAATATTTTTAATTTCTTCTTCCACAGACGTCGACTGGCTTCATTAATCTAAAGTAAAATAATAATAAAAATAAAAGTAAAAAGAACTCGAACAATAACCTTCTTATCCGGAACTCGCTCTCGGTCAATAACATATTGTTTCATAATCGCACCCCTCTAATAATCGCCTCCCTCTAATAAACGCCTCCCTCTAATAAACGCCTCCCTCTAATAAACGCCTCCCTCTAATAAACACCTCCCTCTAATAAACACCTCCCTCTAATAATCGCCGCATCTAATAATCGCCGCATCAAATTGTTTCAAAATTTAATAAACGCCGGGGGCGTTTATGAGAGGAAATACGGTATTCGCTAAGTTGAACATGAGGACTTTGAACATCCTACCCAGATGGGGTTGTTTTACATATGACAAGGTTATCCAGGCTTTGAACAACCGGCAACATGGGATCTATATATAAAAGTTCTTCTTTTTTATCTAGGACACCACAGCTTTGATTGACATTGCCAAAAACGTAGCAAATGATTGCCAAGCTATGTGGAAATTTGCGAATATTATTGCTCAACACTGTGTGGATCAAAAGTACGCACTGAAATCATGTTGAAATTTGATTTTATAGTTAGGTATACTTATAGTTTTCTGGAGTTATATCTTATCTATCGGGGAGTGTAGATGTAGTAGAAGTGCGCATTTGTATAATAACATATAACGTTTTATTGTATTGCGTGCAGGCACTGTACTACTTTAGTATTGGTCTGCTTTTCTACTGAAGGTCCATCTATCCATCCATCCATCAACCCATCAACGAGTGCTATATGTTCGCTTCTTTCTCTTTAGAAGTGCTCAAGAAATTATCCATTGTGCTGAATCTATCCCAACGCTTGGTACACAGCTGAGTATAATAGCATCTGTGAAATCTGCTACCCCAGAAGATAAATCAGTAAGTTAATTTATTTTACCCGGAGCGCACTTTTACTTTATGAATGCATCGTGCTTTTGCAGTATTAGTGGCATTACACTGGCTCAGTTGTGTTCTATCTGATGCAGAAAGTTGGTTAGAATTATCAAGCATTATATGGTGTAGATACCTTGTATTTAAGAAACGTGTTCTTCCAATTTCCCAACTACACGCATAACTCTCGACGGAGCTAGCCAAACCTCCATGATCCATTTATTTTATAACATAAAATAAGACACAAAATAATTGGTTCCTTGGAATTCCCGTGCTGCATTACGAGAAATGGAACAAGCACGGCAGCAAATCAGAAGCGGCATTATATTAAATCTATATTTTCATTTAGGCAGAGAATGTGTTAGTTCGCAATGCTCAAAATCTAATGGAAGCCGTTGTGAAAACTTTGCGCGTTACCGAAGGAGCTGCTATGAAGGTAAGTGGTGTATAAATATGTTGAATTTCCGTCAAAGGCTGTGACATTGAATTTGAATTTTTGAATTTGAATTTTATTGAATTTGCCATTGAATTTGCCATACTTAAATAAATAATATGCATGGTGTTAGTGGCGAGGAAGTCTAAAAAGAAACCAAAAGGCTTAGGAGTCTTGAGAAGCATGAGTGATACTACGTTAAAGCCGCGAGTTAGTTGAAATCTAGAGGCTCTGCAGACATGCCAGCCATTTCAGATAGGTCGGGCTTTCACCAAGAGCCTTAAATAAAATTGGGACCAGCTCTGGCTGGGGTAAGTGGTTAATTCCAGGGATTGGAGTGGTGCCCACCCCTATCTTCGGGTAGCAGAGCCTACTGAAAGAGGAACCTACGGCTCGCCTCCGGCTATGGCCAGCCAACTTACTTAGCTACAGCCATGTTTAAACTTCCTAATATCGCGGAACGTTGAATTGTCCATGAATCTTATTCTCTAGGGTCTCAACCCAGTCTCCTCCACAGACCATCCGGGACACGCGGAGGCGACCGAGCTGGTTTTCGAATGGAAAAGAAAACTTCGACGACAACGAAGTCTTGAAGTACTCGCCGCAGAGCGTGGAAGCCTGGGTCTGCGCTTACGTGATCGAAGCTCTTGTGATCCTTCGTTGGTCGATATCGTACACATCTGATGCGTAGTCAATTTATACCGAGCGTTCTGTGACCCCTTCCAGCAAGCAGTCGTCTTCTGGACGATCTTTTTATTATGGGTGCACCGGATTTAGTGTCCGGCCGGATAGTGGATAATCCCGGCTAGTCTGCGAAAAGTATCCGGCCGGATATTGGAGACTTTAAGATCTACGACGGTAACCTAAGACGGGGACGTCGTTCAAACAAAAGAATCTTCATGCGAAACAAAAAGAATGAATAATTTTTATTCCCAAGAGTAATTTCAACGCCACTGATAACATGTTCACGTCTTTAGGACGACGGTAACTCGCGTAGACATGAGAACAGTTGCTTAAGACTGACTTAAACACAGATACTACAATCGTTTTAGAAATAGTGAAGCGTTTTAGAGATCATAAAACAAGCTTTGAGTGTCAAATACGCTAGTCAATCCAGCGTGGTTTCATTCAAATGCTAAAATTTATATTGCTTTCACTGCCGTCGCCGTCCTAGGTTGCCGTTGTAGATCTTAAAGTCCCTATTTTCTACTATCCGGCCGGATACCGGAATGAATTCAAATATAATAAAAATATACATCAATACAACAAAATAGCAATATTGAGCTTGTTTACTGTTCCAGTATTGTTGGTTATGGTTAACTATCTTCTTAAACAGACAAAAGATATCAACTTGCAAAAAATAAGTTCAGTAATGAAATTTAGTAACAATATAGCTCACACACAAAGTCGCTCATAACCGTTTCCATAATACTACTTCAGTTTGTTTACGTTTATAAGATCTATTTCATATGAATCTTAATAAATTATAATTTCATTGTATATCTTTTAATCTTTTACATGCATGTTTAGAGACCATTGGATCAAGTGTGATTGATCATTTCGTTTTCAATTTTTCATAGTTTAATACTATTAATACTTTCAAACTACCCGTACAGTACTATTTGAGACTGCAGTTATAACATTGTATATTGGTATAACTGCAGGCTCAAACCATGAATCGAACCATGGATTAGTGACTTTCAATGCATCGAATCAAATTTCGGTCACAATGCAGGTTATAGCCCAGAGACTAGTAAAAATAAGGCATTTCAACTATTCTACCTGAAAAGAAGGACTGAGACTTATATACGAAAATATCCGGCTGGATAATCCGGTATCCGGCAGGATAGTAAAAAGCACTATCCGGTGCACCCCTACTTTTTATTAGTATTAAGGCGGGGGGGGGGGGGGGGGGGGGGTTAGAAAACCAGGTGGGGGGTTAGGGTTAGAAAACCATTAGGCGGGGGGGGGGGGTTAGAAAACCCATCAGGTGGGGGTTAGGGTTAGGATCTAAGTTGTTTTTAACCTGTCAGGTTAAGTTGTTTTGTCGTTAGCAGTTCTATGATGTATTTCATCATACAGGCATGTCCGATCGTATGATAGCAGTACAATCTCTCATTTCGTCCCATCTCTCGCGGATACTAAAAAAGATCGTCCAGAAGACGATTGCTTGAGGGATGGGGTCACAGAATGCCCGGGAACCCATCTGATGCCAGTGCTACTACATAGTAGTGATGACATCTTGTCTGGTTGCGCAATGCCAACGAGTCCTTTATTTTGCTATGAATTATATGGAAATGTAGAAAAAGATGATGAAACTGAGATGTATTTTACAAGAGAAATGTGAAATCTGAATGCCATGGCTGTTCCAAACACAATTAGCGTAGTCCAGGATCAGTGGACAAAATTATTAAGATACAGACAAAGATGTTTGAAGTTTTCTATTCAGACATCATATAAATTGCGAGCGCCCAGCCTTGGTTCAGGTGTGTTGACTGGAGGTTCTGGACCACTTTCTGATTTTCAGAACAATCGCCCACCGCCCTGGCTCCAAGAGAGCTTGGAGCCACTAGCAAGTGGTCCGTAAAATTATGAACGCACGTTCGGGTTGTTGAAAAAAATATTACCTCTAATCCTGGGTTAAATTTAATCGGCTCTTTTGTTTGCTCTTATGTAATTCTGTTTGAGAACTTCGCACGTGATCTGAAAAAAAACAGAAAGTGGTTCAGAACCCCCACTCTACACTACTCAAACGTGATTTTCATTGGAGTTCTGTAATATATATATTTTCTCAAACTCATTAATAATTCATGAGGAAAACACAAAGGAAAATCATAACCGAGACGTTGTTTGTAAATGTGGTAATAAACGTCCATAAATTAAGCCAACGTTTCCCTCAAATTTCTCTTAAAATACTGCTTGGTTTGAGAAGCTATAGGCGTTTATTATCTGATTTGCAAACACCTTGAAGTTGGTTAAAAAACTTGGCTCGCCTCGTTTTTCAACACACTTCTTGGTGTTTCAAATCAGATAATAAACGCCTTCTCGTGTATGATATATTAATAGATTATTTATCGAGAACGAGGTCTGTATGGGAAAATATAAGAGCCTGAGGTCTTAACAGTACGGACCGAGTCGCAGGTGAGGTACAGATAGCCTAAACGAGGTTAATAAATCGTTTATTACATGGCTATTCAAGTTTTTCGATACTTAGCTTGTATCAACGCTAGCAAAATCAACATCCGGGACAGCGGTCCGGAACGCATTTTTACGCACCGTGCGTTGACCAATCATGATATTACAAAGCCATATAATAATACATAATATATCATAGATCACATATGATATATTTATAAGTAATGCCATGACATGTGGCCGGAAAATAGTGATTAAATGATCCCCGAAAGCCGAGCGAGGATTTGTGGAAGTCCCAAGGGGCCAAGGGCCTTTCACAAACCCTCCCGAGTCTTGAGAGACATTTAATCATGTTTACCGAAGAAATATAATTTCTATTGTTTGAAATTCGTCGCGAACTGTCAATTAGAAATTTTCATTGTTAGAGGGAAATTAGCGATTAATTTGCCGGTGAGAACAAAAGAATCGGAGACGATATTATTATGTAATGTATCATGTAATATATATGTAATATATTGTGTATAATATATCGAATATCATGTGTACGTGTATAATTAACAATTAGACAACGAGCCCGCGTTTTTATGAGCAGATAGTCAACGAGGTGGAGCCGAGTTGACTATCGCTCATAGAAAACAAGGGCGAGTTGTTTTAGTATAAATTTACAACTTTCTAACCCAAGAAATAACTTTTATTTCGCATTTTTCATGGAAAAAAGTAAACATTCTTTCGAAATCAGGCGACTTTTACCCCAGAGGTTTATATCAGCAGATAGTAACTCCTGCAATAGCCAATGAAAATTGAGGATTTGTGATATAAACTTGTCAATTTATACTAATATATAATATAGTAATCCACGCACCGCGCGTGACAAACACGAATTCTTCACGTGAGCATGCAGTTGTCATGGTGGGCGGTATATACCCCAAATTATAAAAATAGAAACATTATCGTGATAATTAATAGTGAGATTTCATCCTGTTAGTAGTGAAAATTATTTTTCTTGTTAAAAATGTGATTGTAAACCTAGAGAACACAAAGGATGGACAATATGGTTATAGTTCGTATATCGTATGGATCTATCGCGTTGTTTTGGTCGATTCTTCATAATGTATTCTTACTTTATTATGTTGAAATGTTTGTCTCGGTTTACAAGATTGACAAGACTTCCTTTTGGATTGGAGAGGTACGTAGAATTACCTGCTTAAATTCAAACTATCATGTTACTTATATAGTTTTAGGTGAAGTAGTTATAAGTAATAAAAACTTAGCGAATTAGATCATTCGTTGCTATATTATTTTCGGGACCTCTACTCGGTTTATACCTGTAGACGTTATGTAAGTTTTCAACGGTTCGCTTCACATGTCATCGCTCGACTTGTCGATAAGAAACTTTTGATACAATAACAGTCTAGAATTACTTGAAACTTAAAGATAGTTTAGTAATATTAAATGCCCGACTGTACAGTTTGCCAAGTTAAAGCACCACAACCTGCTAACTCATGAATTCAATACAGAACGATTAAAAATTGAAGTGCTAGCTGCTGCGCTGCTACCGTGCTACACTTTTAAGTGGTTTACTAGTTGCTACGTTAAAATCATGGTGTCGGTGAAGTAAAAATAAATGTATTTGAAACTAAAGTATTAATATTTCATTCTTATATATTTGCGCTGTTTCAATGCGCATTTACATTTATGCAGGAGACTATACATGTATATCAAAGCAATGAATGGATTTTAATTTGCATATTGTTGATGTGGCATTTGATTTTGTGTAAACATAATATTGTAATAAAAAATCTATAGTGTCGATCTTTACCCTACACCTAAGCCCCCTGGTAATTATAGACCAACCTGGCTATAGGCTCACCTGTTTGTTAACAGAAAATACCCCTGGTTATAAGACTGTTATAGGCCCACCTGTTTGTTTAAAGGGCATTGGCAACAAAAATTAAGTTTGTCTAATATGAAAGAACTCATAAAATTATAGAGTAACACCTTTTACAACTTTTCGGTATTTTACTTCGTTTTTGAAATATTTCAGTTTGTTTGATATACAGTATAAATGAGATGGTCTCTGACGTCACAGACCTGGCCTCTGACGTCACAGACCTGGCCATATGAATTTTTGCAGGTGCGTGGGATATTGCGCACGTCAGCAACATCAGGAGCGCGATCATAAAACTGTCAAAAAGTACGCCTATAGAGACTGGATCAGTGTTCAGCAAAGTACTGATATTTTGTACTTAAGTAAAAGTAAAAAGTAACTCAGTTTTTACTTAAGTAAAAGTAAAAGTATGGCCTGAAAATCTTACTTAAGTAAAAGTAAAAGTATGGCCGGAAAATCTTACTTAAGTAAAAGTAAAAGTATGGCTGGAAAATCTTACTTAAGTAAAAGTAAAAGTATGGCAAAAAAATATTCCAGAAAAGTACTTCTGAAACAAACTATGTATTCTCGAACCACAAACCAACATGACAAATGACAATTGATAATCTGGTACTGTACTTTAATCTGGACGCTGTTTGGCGGCGCCAACTCAACAGTTGTAAATCACATTACGTGCACAAACCAACTTCACGCGATTTCTCCACTCTAGATCTCTAGCGGATAGATAGAGGGGACCGAGTATTTCTTGACTCCACGGTCCGAATTTCTTTTTTTACTTTGCCGATAAAACAAAAAGTAACGAAGTTAAAAAGTAATTATTTTACAAAAAATTTACTTCGTTACAAGTAAAAAGCATTTGTTGAAAAATATACTTCGTTACAAGTAAATACTGATTTTTTTTACTTAAGTAAAGTAACGAAGTAAATTTACTTCGTTACTGGCGAACACTGGACTGGATTAACATGGACAAAACTGAGTAAAAATTTATTTGGAAAAAACAATATTTTAACATAAGAATTTAAACAAAAGCAGTAGTTACTATATATGTATGTATATTTACATACAAAATTTTTTTTCAAATTTAAGTTAATTCAATGTCAATGTCAACATCGCTGTCTTCAAATTCGGAATCGGATGAGCTTGACTATACCATTTATAAGACCCTCCCTTTATAAGCCGGCCTCCAGTTATAGGCCTACTCAAAACCTCTGGCCTTGAAGTTGTATAAGCCCGGGGCTTATTTGTATAAGCCCGGGGCTTATAAGCAGTTAACACCTGCATTCACTTTACTTACCCGTATGGTTGGTTAGGTGCAGGGGGGTTCACCGACTTACCAGGCACTTGTTATTACTTGGATTCAGGTCAGGATGCCCTGTTGTGATCTCCAATCTTGACCTGACCACCACCTATCACACCGATTTCATCGGTGGAAATAGCTTTTGATTAAAGGGTGGGATGGTGGGTATTTTCACAACTTTCTTAACTTCTCGTCTATGTCTTCGCTGTGCTGTCAACAGGCGCAATGATCAGCCAAGCATGGTGTGCCTCTCATAATAACCACTCGCATACTCGTCAGTTCATTAGATTTAGTTGTTAACCTTGGTTATCTAATAACCTCATTTATAAAGTAATGTTCTATTGTCTCCATTCTAGGCTGTCTTTCTTGTATGGAATTCATTAAATGATCCATTGTTTGGATGGATAAGTGATAATCACTCTTTGGAAAATAAGATGTAAGTTGCTTTATGTAAGTCTGGTAGCAAGATGTTTGTACTAAAGTGCTTGAAAAATGTTTGTTTGTCTTTTAGTCATATTTATTCAACAGAAGTTGTAAAGAAAAGAATCAGGTATGAGATATGGACTAAACAGGGTGGCCGATAGCCAAGATAGTCCTAGGGCATTTCACGGGCCCCTAAATGCCCTAGAAGCTTCATTCTATTGTGTATGATTTGCATGATGGTTATCGTTTTGGGCCCCTTATTTGCCCCAGCTAACCCCCCCCCCCCCTCCCCTTAACAGCAGGGCTGGGACTTAAAGTAAATGATGAGAAAATTGAATCGAAGTTGAATTGCTTGGCTCATGAGATTCCCTCATAACTAAGGGTAGTCTCTCATAAATCCCATACAGATTGCCTACGAATTGCTGTATCTATATTACTTAAATAATTCATGAAGAAAATTCGAAAGAAATTAATATATATTTTAATATAATATATTATAATTATTATCTGTAAATCGGTAAGAGATCTCTGCTAATATACATGTACATATTAAAACTTTAACTTTGATTTTCTCAGCTAAAATAGCTGATATCACCAAATTAGTTGGTTAACATAGTTATTTAGATGCATTATTTTGTACTTTATTCATACTTTCGGCTCACCTCATAGGCGTATGAGACGGGGGGGGGGGGGCTGCAGCCCCCCCAGTTGTCCGAAAAATTAGCTCTATTCGGGCAAAAAGGGTCCTAATATTTGAGTGCAACTTAATGACATTATAACGGATTCTCATTGAAGGAAATCTGGGATTTCATTGTTGTTCATCGTTTAGCAATGGTTAAAAGTGACATTAATAGCCAAGCCTTGGTCCCGGGCGTTGTCTAAATGTAATCTCGTATATTCAACTTGAATATATCTAATACATTTGGTTTTGTGGCTAATTGCTTTTCCTTCCTTCTCTTCTGCTGTCGTGCAACGCATTCCCTATGCGCATTGCGGGAGAGATATCACACGGTCTAAATTTGGAAAATCTGTGTTACTTTAACGGTAATTAAATACTTCGAATCCCGCACACTGCTGCGGCTGCAAAAACGAGAAGTGTCCTCAAATTGCAGGAAATACACTTTCAGGGAATCAAAAATTCAAAAATTTTCTCGGGCGAGCATGCCCCGGACCCCCCTAATATACATGTTTTAAACGACAACAATTCGTGTTCTTCAGTAATATTGACGTCATCATTTATTCGGGCAAGTTATGCTCAGCCCCCCCTACAAAATTTTGCCCGTACGCCTATGGCTCACCTTATAAATCCCATACAGATTGGCTGCTCATGCTGTACCTATTACTTGTAATGTTTTAAGTTATAAAGGGATATTAGAGATAATATTAGTGTAATTTATATATTAATTAGTTGCTTTGACATTTTTTATTTAGGGCCTTGGTGCGGTTCTGTCCAGTATTTGTCATTGGTTTCTTGTCTGTCTGGTTCAGTTGGATTCGTCCTTCTATCCAATTTGTTATCTGTCTTTGCATTTATGATGCATTTCTCACCATTATTGATTTGAATCATTCAGCGTTGCTTGCTGATCTTGCACTATCTGAGAAAGAACGGACACGTCTTAATGGCTATTCATCGCTGTTTGCTGCCATTGGCTCAATGTCTGTATTTATGTCATATTTTTTCTGGGACAAAGAGAACATTGTTACTTTTCAAACATTTTGTATTTGTTTGGCGATATTTTCACTCTGTGGTTTTGTGGTCAGTACCATTATGTTAAGACATTACTTTGAAAAAGCAACTTGTACATCGTCATTGAAAAACAGAATTCAAAGGTAAAAAAATCCCTTCCTCCCTCTTGGAGGGAAAGTTTCGTCATTTTCCTTCCTTCCTTAATTTCTTTCTTCTATGAATGTTTCTCTCCAGTTCCTCACATCATCTAGAACTGTATATATATAAACTTAGTAACTATACTACAATCTCTGTTTCCACAGACACGAGGTTGTAAACCATCGTTCATCATCCTTGGTGTTAAGAACATATGTCAAGCAACTCTTGAAACACAAAAACTTCTGGTGGTTTACTGCAATGAATTTAATTCAAGTACGTAATTCTTCACATTTCTTCTTGGTGCAACTTAATAAATTTTTGGTGAAAGTTACATGTGGAATAAACCCTTCAATTTATATGTTTCTCTAACTTTCGTTCTGTCCCTATTTTTGCAGGTCTTTCATTGTCATTTTAACAGTAATTTTTTCCCACTGTTTTTGGACAAACTTCTTGGCCATACGTTATCACCCAAGTCAGCGGCATTCTTGCTGGGTTTATCATTTGTTGCCCCTCACATAAATAACCTGTACTTCTTATCACTATGTCGGCATTATGGAGTATATTTTGTTGTCAAATGGTTGTTCTATGTTAAACTAATGTTAAGCTTGCTTATGCTGTTCATGGGACCTGATTGGTCAACTTTATTGTGCATCTTTATTGCCAGGTAAGTTTGTAAAATATAATGTGTATAAAAGTTAAACTGTTACAGTATATTTCATTTATACCAAACTGCATGATTTTCTCCATATAAAGTCATTAGTCCCACCTTCCAATATACATTAAAGTGCCCCTAACCTCAAAATTTTGGAAGAACTTTTAAAATGATAAAGTAACTTCTTTTGAAGATTTTCGTTTCTTCGCTTTCTTGTTGAGATATATGATTTTGCGTTAATATACACAATGTTGTAGTGAATGTGGGAGAGCTCGGAGTAGACAGACGATACGTGGACGATCGTCAAGCTCATGGAAGATTCTGAGTCCTGTAACCTGATTGCCAGGTTCGATTCCTGTACGGGACTCATTTTTCTGAGGATATGAGCTTGACGATCGTCCACGTATCGTCTTGTCTACTCCAAGCTCTCACACATTCACTACAACATTGTGTATATTAACGCATGCAAGAATTACCGATATATAGTGACTGCATGCCGCATAGGCAGTACATATATCAATCGAACCAGTACATCATTGTAACCTTCGCTCTCCATCTGATTCTCGTTAGGTCAATGATTAGAGCGTCTCACCGGCAATCAGAAGGTTGCAGGTTCGATTCATGTACGGGACTCAGAATCATTTTTCTGAGGATATGAGCTTGACGATCGTCCACGTATCATATATCAGTTTGTTTGATATGCAAATGTCCGGCATTTACATCACATATGCATAATGACTTATTGGAGAAATGTGTGTATCTCCTTCATTCTCAAACAAAATCCTTTAAAATAGAGAAGTTTGGTGTTGTGGGGAAACATGCATACGTTCTCTGATAAGTCATTATACATGTGCGATGTATTATTTTCTGTACATTTGCATATCAAACAAACTGAAACAAAAAGAAAGCGAAGAAACAAAAATCTTCAAAAGAAGTTACTTTATCATTTTAAAAGTTATTCCAAATAAGACAATAAAAATGTTTGAGGTTAGGGGCACTTGCTTTTATGACGTATATTATCACTACAGTACCAAAACATAAATATATGTGCACATTTAATATGACTGACATACAGTGTAGCGACTTCCTAGCCAATCAAAGTTAAATATTTGTTTTATTGTAACTTCTCTTTAGCAATCGTGTTTTCACAGAGGGCACCTGTAAACTGCTCAACTTGGTAATCAGTGATCTTGTCGATGAAGATTATGTCATTCACCATCGGAAGCAAAGCATTTCTGCACTCTTCTTTGGTACTTCTGCTTTACTTTCAAAACCAGGACAAACACTTGCACCACTTGTTGGGAGCTGGCTCCTGGCCAAACAGACTGGATTCTCAATTTTCTATTCTGATACAGTACCCAATGAAGGGAATTCGGATTTTCTTAATGAGAAAAATTTTTATGATAGCAGTGAAAATTATGTGAAATTAGGCTGTTTTTATGTGTTAGTTTACGTACCCATTGTGTGTGCACTTTTACAGATACTACTCTGGAGTCGTTTCAAACTTCATGGAGCACGGTTAAAGGCCGTGACATTACAGAGAATTAGTGCTGAGGTTGGAAATAATATTTAAATGTGATGTTACACAAGACAGGCTTTTATCAATATCCAGTGTACACATGGTTTTTAATAATTAGCTTTTGAAGAATTTTAAATTAATAATGTAATTAGATATTACCATATTATTTATTTTAGAGAAAATGCTTATCATATATATACTGTATGTGCTATTCCTATATTTAGTATTTTTAAATATATAATAATGTATTATGCAATGACAGTATCACTTTAAAATATATAACTGTAAAATGGTTTATTATTTTTGGACATTCATGGCATTTGTTTTTCTATTCTGCTTTTCGTGTAATAGACTGCTTTTGGATTTGGGTGAAAAAGTTGATGAAATCTTTAGTATAGCATTCATTTGGGAACTAAGGGGTAACAATGGCGACCCTAGCCACTGCAGCCTGGGGTCAGTTGCTAGGCCTTGTCTCCCGCGTGCCAGGTTACGGTGAAGCTGTGATACCACGGACAGTCGATTCTGGACGTTCGGCATGCACCGCTCAACAAACCGAACATGTGGTGAAGGCCATCGCCCCAGTTAGCGGGAACCGTGCTGGTAACCACGACGGGGTTAGGAGGGGGGAAGAGAGGGGGAAAGGCCCAGCCCTCCCTAAGAGTCTGATACTCGGGTTACCACGACGAAGTCAGAAGAGCCGATCTCACATCTTGAGATTTTGGGTCAACAGCTGGCGCCTTCGCTCGTGGACTTCACGTTCCGGTATCTCATGGACCTGAGGCCACCATCGGAGTGCGGTCGGTCGAGCACGTACCGGCCTCCTTTAATCCATTCATTGTGCAGCTGTTTTCATTATGTCTGCCGAACCGAAAAGGCGAAGGATGTCGTTGGCAGCCCTTAGTGATGGCCGCTCAGGGACGGATCAATAAAAGGTGATCTAAACAAAGCCCACCAACCATTAGTCTGCTGGAATACCGCATCCGGCTGACCATCCAATCTCTGCGGTTATAAAAACAAAAGGAAATTACATTTTTAAACGAATCGCAAATGACGGAGCACTGAGCGGGCTACACGTTCTTCTGGATCGGGAAACCCGCCTCTAAGGCACGCCAGGCAGGGTTGGCTTTGCCGTGAGAACTAATCTGCTGCAACCACCTCGTCTCAATCCCAAAAGGCATTAATGAACGCAGGCGAAAGAAGAGTTTTATAAGCAGCTAGCCATGCAAATCAAGTCCACACCGCCAAATGACAAACACTTTCTCCTGGGTGATTTCAATGCTCGCGTTGTGACCACCAGGCATGGGAGACGGTCCTCGGTCATCACGGAATTGGAAAGGAGAATAGTAATGGCACCTCCCGGAATCACCCATTTGGAATGCAAACGGACAAACACTTATCACAGAAACATCACAGATTCTGAAGTGATGGGCCGAACACTTCGACCAAGTCCTGAACAGGTCGTCCGACATCGCCGACGCAATTTTCCCTTTCGTAAACGGTCGTTACCATCCCGAAGGGTCGTTACCATCCCAGCTCTCATAGAATGTTGGGTAAGCGGAATGAAATTCCTCGTGGTCCCAAGGTTCCCGTGATACTTTGTTTGGTGCGGTGACATGTTGGTCGTGAAATTCAAAATATGTAAATATTTAGTATTTGGTATACACTACAGCCAGGAGAAGAGCGTTCATGCAGAAGAAATCATACATGGCAAACTGTCAATCCTGGAACAGTAAATTCGATTTTGTGATCGACGGTCACAACGTATATGTAGATCAGTACTTTCCAAAAGGCAAACGACGTTATTCGGGATTTCGAAATATCAATCGCAACAACAACGTATGCTGCGAGGTCAAAATATATTTGTCGACCGACAAAATATATTTGTTGACCGAAACTATTATATGCGCATTTCTGCATTTGCCATAGAACATAGTTAATTCGCGTAAAGTCACTTACTATAGTCATAACTTGATGCTTTTCAATAGGTGATAAAACGTGTTGTGCTGCGTAGGCAGTGTAGAAATACAAATCAAAATGTATAAAAAGGTTGGTGTACTGCCGAAATAGCGTGTAAGTTGTCTAACGTTTCGAGCGAAGGCCCTTCGTCAGAGAGTGAAACATAAAGTGAAATAATCATACAGTTATTATTTCACTTTACGTTTCACTCTCTGACGAAGGTCCGCTCGAAACGTTAGACAACTTACACACTATTTCATATAGACTTGCTCCAAATCTGCCTCTTGATTGTTTCGGGTTTGTTTAAATTTATTTTTTTCAAAGAACTCGCCATATAGATGCTTGTTCGCTTGATAGAAATATTATGAAAGAACACGAGAAGTCGCGAAATTAATAAAGTATGCGGGAACCTTGGGACCACGAGGAATTTCACTCCGCTTACCCAACATTCTATGAGAGCTGGGATGGGACTCCGTCATCAAAGATGTTCCGGAACAGCCGACATTAACGGAATTGAGCCAACCACTGGAACTAGCTGAAATCAAGATTGCACTCAAAGAACGGCAAAGCGCCTGGAGCTGATGGCCTTCCTCCAGAGGTTTTCCAGTACGGCGGTGAACAACTCGTGCAGAGGCTCTACAAGCTGATCTGGGAAGACGAGAGAGTCCCACAAGACTTCAAGGACGCTAATCGCTATACATTCATCCACCTATACAAAAGGAGAGGAGACCGAGCAGAGACGAGTACTGCGCACTCGCGGCTTATACAGAAGCCGACGCGCAACATCTTATGGACTGCTTCGCCAGATCATTTGAACGCTACGGACACACAATCAATGTGCGCAATGAGACAGAAGTTATGTTACAGCCGAAGCCAGATACTCCATAGTATGAGCCACGCGTGACAGTCGACAAAGAGCCGCTTAAAGTCGCCGAGCAGTTGGAACTATCGCTATTAAACACCACCTCTGTCGACGCCGGCGACGTGACGCTCAGAATTGCAAAAGCTTTGGTCGCCTGACGACACGACTTTGGAACAGCCGTGATATCCGCTTCATCAAGAAAATTAACGTCTACCGTGCAGCCGTGATGCCAGTCCTGCTGTCCTGCTATACCAGCGACACATTTGCCAACTTGATACCATTCGTATGAGATGCCTGCGTCGCATCGCGGGAATAAAGATTAAAGGAGGGGAAGGACAGAATTCCAAACAGGGAAGTGTTAACTCGCTGTAAGGTGAACGGCATAGAGTTTTACGTCCTGCACAACTTCGCTGGGCCGGCCATCTAGTGCGGATGAGTGACAATCGCATCCCCAAAGCGCTCTTCTATGGCGAACTCAGTAGTGGTGCCAGAACCGTCAGACCTAAGAAACGTTACAAAGACGCACTGAAGGCTACCGTGAAGAAATGTGACATCGACTCTAATCAGTGGGAAGATGCTGCGCTAGACCGCGTTGTATGGCGCAGTGCTAGTTTCACCGGACCTCTGATCATGAAAGAAAAACGAAGGCGTCGCAAAGAAGAAGAAGAACCTCCTCCTACCGGATCCCCCAGATTTGCTGGTCATACCAGACAGCTTCCTTAAACAATGGAGACAAAAACGGATCTGTCGACTAAAATGATGACTGATTTGATGTCACGTCACTCCATAACCTTTTCGGACTGATAATAAACCTTCATAGAACATAAATGCAAAGCTCAAAATGATAAAACATTTTAGCATTCAACTATTTCACTTCATGTAGAATATCAGTAATATTGTTTATAACTAGAAGCTACTATCGCAAGGGAAGTGCTGTCTCAAAAGCCATAAGCCTAATTTTTGATAAAATTTCCAAAATGAACCCACTGTAGTCGCTGATCTCTGTAGTATGTACACATTTTTTCAATTCTTTTAATTATATTTAAATACAGCATACTTAAATTACAAATAACTATCACTTATCTGAATATAATTGACAAGGCTTTTAACTGCATAAACAGTATACATACATTATGAATAATTTGAGGTACACAAATTCTAATAAATAGTAGATTTAATAAAATTGTAGAAAGTCTATTGTCCAATAAAGATTTTCTGGTTCTTTTTTTCAAGTGCCCAGCACTCACGAAATATCAACTTATGTATTCAATAGTCTCCTCGATGTATTCAATTCTTTCAACCATTTTTGTCTCTTTAATCAATTGTTATTTTCTGTGGGATGGTTTGTTTTCCTGGATATACTGTGAAGATAAAGTAAGCAAAGGAAGTGAAAATTTGTCTTCATAACAGCAGAGAGATGGAAGGACAGAGATCAGAGTCAAGAAACATACGTCAAACATTTGAGCAGTGGCGTAACGTTGGCCCAGGGGGCCCCTGGGCGAAAGTTTGTGAGGGCCCCCAGGGCGAGTGCGGAAAGCGCGAGACCTCTAGGGGGACATACCCCCAGAAAATTTTGAAATCTAGTCTCTGAAATGCCATTTCATGCACTTTGGGGGAAGTTTTTACAGAATTCTGATGGTCAGAAAACGACATATAACATGTAAAATTTTACAAAAAATGTTAGTATCACACTACCACATGGATATTTTGTTCTTACGTGTGTGCGTTTTTCGTTTCTCAGTATTGAATCGGGTGATAGCCTGGCTGCCGGGGGGCCCCCATTGAGGGTTGGGGCCATAATAGTTACGCCACTGCATTTAAGGGAAATTAAAAAGAATACATATAGTAGGATGGCCTGGATGGGTATAAAGTATGGAAAGGGTGATTTTATAGAAGGAATGAGGTGGCAAAGTAATTCTGCTGTAGACATAGTTACAGTATATATAAGTACCATTACTATACTGTACCTTCATAGTGTCTTCAAGTGTTGTGTAGTTGTAAGTAGTGTTTAGATTGCTTGTATACGACTGGTACATCCGTCTGCTGTTATCTACAAATTGTTCCAGCAGTCTCAGCTGTTGTCTTAGCATGTCTGTGAGAGCAACGACTGCAGGATTGTATGCAGTTAAAGCTGAAAGACGAACAAGATTTGATGCTGAAAGTGGTGGCTAAGAATTATCTCTGCCATAACCAATCAAAGTTCTGGGAACAAGATTGTTCTGGTTTTATTTTAGGATTACCTTCAACAGCATCAGCACTAACAGCATGGCAAGCAATAGGACTGGGATCTATATACTGATGGCCAAAGGATGGACCAAGAGTTGCCATGCCAACACCTAGTCTTTGTTCTGTTAAGATATCTTCTGGGTTGACTTGAGTGGAAGCATCGTGATATGACCGATGGTTTTTCTGCTGAAAGATGATACAGAGTAAGTTAGAGAACATACTACCATCTGAAGTCTTAATAATTATTCACTTGATTTAATTATTATAGGCTATATAAATAATATGCATATATACACTGTAAGCCAGGGGCTCTGGAAGCACCGGGTGTCCGGACACCCGCAGTTTCTGGAGCATGAAGGACACCCGAAATATTTAGCAAATTTTAAACAAATTGGTGTTGTTGACGCGAAGTACATCTTTTCGGTTTTTTATACATAACTATTTTACATAATTATTATATAAGGTGACGCATTGTATGCAGCGACGGAGATAATTTGGAAACTATCTGTAACTCTTCACAAATTGTTTAGTATATTGTTCAATAATAAAAGTTCTTGAAGTTGTTGTGATGTTATCTTGTATGTTATGTATATAATATATAGTTATCTATTATATTCTCTGAAGGGTGTGACCCTGTTTATGGCATTCTGTGAGACGCAGGACACCCACGATATTGAAAAGCTTCCAGAGCCCGTGCTGTAAGCTATACAATACTGTATGTATATAATACTGTAAATATAAAAAATATCTATAATTCTATAACAATAGTTAATTATGCAGTGGTCAAAGTATCATTAAGGCTTTTACAGTACACTCTTCAATAAGTAGCTAGAATGAATTGGTTGGTTCAACAAACATTTTTCATTTACTTTATGGCCTCTGAAGTTATCGTTTTTGTCTAGCATGAGCAGACAAAAACAGTAGCTATCACTTTATTCCCTTGTTCACCTCCCACTTATTAGCATTACTTCTTATCCGAAATGGGTATCTAGTACATACAGTATTCCTTGTAAGGAGGCGCAAATAGAAGGCATTGACGAGCAAATAGAGTGAATTAACACGCAAATAGCTGACCACGTTGCACCCTCGTACCAGCCTCCTAGTTAATTGGATTGTATAACCAACCCCAAAACAACAAAGGCCCCAGAGGCTGTGATTTCCGTCCATCCCTAGCCACCACCACATTCACTCCTATTTGGGCAGCTAGATTAGTAGAATAGTGAGGCAGACTATTAAAGTGCCCATAACCCCAAAATGTTTTATTGTCTTGTTTGGAAGAACTTTTCAAATGATAAAGTAACTTATTTTGAAGATTTTCGTTTCTTTGCTTTCTTTTTTAGATATATCAATTTGTTTGATATGCAAATGTATGGAATTTCGTCACACATGCATAATGACTTATTGGAGAAATGTGTATATCTCTTCATTCTCGAACGAAATCCTTTAAAATCAAGAAGTTTGGTGTTGTGGGAGAAACGCACACACGTGTTATTCACACTTTAGTGTTTTTATTTCATGAACGCAAAGATATATATAACATTCTCTGACAACTCATTATGCATGTGTGACGAAATTCCAGATATTTGCATATCAAACAAACTGATATATCTCACAAAGAAAGCGAAGAAGTGAAAATCTTCAAACGAAGTTGCTTATCATTTTAAAAGTTCTTCCAAATAAGATAATAAAAAAATTTGAGCATAAAATAAAAGCATGTGGGATTAGAAATTGACTGTTAGACGCATGCTTTCAGTATAACGTGTTTAAAACAATCCCACATCCAGCAAGGCATATTTTAAGGGTTTTGGCGTGGGGGGCCAAAACAACGATAAGGGCCCAATAATTTCGCGAGCCCGGTAGGGGTGTCCGGGGGAATCCTCCCCCGGAAAATTTTTAAATCTAGAGTTTCTGAAATGCCATTTCCTGCATTTTGGGTGGAGATTTTACATAATTCTGAATATTATAAAACGTCCTAGAAAATACACAAATGAGTGAAAGACTGCACAATTTTAACTTAGTACAGTGTGTACCGAATATTGCTTGAAATAAGTTACTAAAACAAGATTTGGAAAAAGTGTTTTAATGTATTATGTACTACGTTGACACACTTGTACTGAAGTGAAGTTAATGTTGTAGTTGTAATGCACTTGTTTTTCAATATTAAATTAAACTTATATACATGCTATACGAGTAAAATGTTTACAAGCATCCAATTTAATCTCTGAAAATGTGTTTCATATATTCTCTACTCTTCAAAAGTTCAGGGTCAGGCTGGGAGTTTCTTCTGCTTTTTCTTTTCTTGTCTGCTAAAGAGGTCTGACCTCGGCCCATGCATGATTCCTCAAAATCTCGTTGTTTTTTTTGTTTTCGCTTCTGATAGCCGCTTTTTTCCTTCAGCTTTCGCTTAATTGTCATTTGGCTATTTGACGCCATTTTGAAATTTCATAACGTTTCACATGCGCCCGCACTACATTGGGCCATACATTAACTGCATTACTTTGTGTAAATTAAAATAAAGGTCATTTTGTGTTCAATGTCTTCAAACTTTATAGCTGAACTAAGCGGTGAACTTAGCATTGTTTCGTCAAGAATCAAATCATTCACACTGTGACCGACCCAATGTATTGCCTGACATGTCTAACGATTTAAGTATGGTAATGTGTAGAAAATGGCCATGGAGTGGGGGGTCAATTTTGTGTGAGTGGGGGGCTAACAAGGGGGCCTGCGGGGCCAAATGGCCCCCTAGTATATATGTTAAAATATGCCTTGACATCCAGTAGGCCACTTCCTTATATGGAATACGTACTATCCAGCCTTAATTGGTCTGTGCTTACTGATCGACATTAAAAATAACAAATGACTTTCCTTATAAATGTTTCGTACTCATTTTTCACTTTTTGTTTCACATTCTGACAAAGTCTCGAAACGTTGGGCCACCTATTTCAGCAGTACCTTTTAGAGTTTTTTATTCATATTATTTTTAACACAGCCTAATATTAGTTAAGTTAGGTAGTTGCAGCTTGAAATTAGTAATTAGTTGTAAAGGTTTTGCTGTGTCAAGTTGTCAATGCGGTGTACTTGGAAAAACTCTGAGCTCCAGACTGGACTTGAACCCACAACAATGGGTACAGTCGGTTATGGTGAAGAATACGCATTCCTTAAACAAACCATTGCAATATGGTGTACCTCAGGGTTCTGTACTGGGTCCACTTCTGTTTTCACTCTTTGCGCCATTGGAAGATGTGATCAATGCCTATGGCCTTGATTGCATAATGTACGCTGATGTCACACAGCTATATATGCCTATAAATTCTCCATGTGATCGACCTGTTCCCTGCTGCTCTAGCTAAACTTGAGTTATGTATTAAGGACATCACCAACTGGTGTACTATGAATGGTCTTATATGCAATCCAAGTAAAACCGAGATTGTCCATTTATCATCACGTTTTATGCATTGTGAACCAATGCCAGAAATATGTGTCAATGATGTGATAATCCAACCGGCTCCGGTTGTGAACGTGATCTCGGTGTTGCTGTTGATAGACATTTAAAATTAAATGCTCATGTAAATAACATTTGTAAATATCAGAAATATTGGCAAGATCAGGAAATATTTGAGTAAAAAGGACTGAGAAGTTGGTGCATGCATTCATAACATCAACATAACATCAACATATCAACATCAACATTCATAACATAACAGCTTGACAGCTGTAATACCATCCTATATGGCTAATTACCAGAAACTGAATTGAGCAAGTTACAGCGAATTCAAAATACAGCTGCTAGACTTGTTACAGGGGTTAAAAATCGGAGCAATCTCCCCTGTGCTTCGTAATCTTCACTGGTTGCCGGTGAGATCAAGGATTTTATTTAAGATACTAATAATTACTTTCAAGGCTTTGCATGGCCAGGCGCCTGTTTATATTACTGATTTGCTAACTAAATATAAACCTACTCGTGCTTTGAGATCATCTGACCGAAATCTGCTACTTGAGCCAAAATCCAAAACGGTGACTCATGGAGACAGAGCATTCTCGGTTGCAGCACCAAAACTGTGGAATTTATTACCACAGGAAATTAGAAGTTTTGAAATGTTAAGTAGTTTTAAGTCAGCACTTAAGACTTTTCTTTTTTTAAATTAATAGTTTTTTGTTCATGTTGGTAATATATGTAGTATAGGCTTTATCTTGTAATGAAACTGTAATTAGTTTTATAAGTAACTTTAAGAATATATTCAGGCGCGTGTTTGGCTTGTTGCTCACGTGGGGCAAGGCAAAATGTTTCTGGCGAGTGGGTCGAAAAACCGAAACATTAGGCTCGGTATTCAAAAGTTGGAACAACCCCTGCTTCTTCCAGAACAGCCCTTCATTGGCGCTGAAACTGCTCTCTATTGTTGGAGCCAAAATAGCTCAGCTCCGCAAGCTGAATCGACACTTTTTTGGAGTCACAATGCCTCCGAATAGGAGCCAAATGGACCCCTTGATTTTTCAAAATGGCCCCACGATTTTCTGAAATGGCCCTAGTCAAAAGTTGAAACAGCCCCTGCTTCTTCCAGAACAGCCCTTCATTGGGGAAAATTACTTCAAAAGTGGTTCGGTGTTTGCGCCATTGATACAAACTGCGGAAATTATGGAAATAGCCGAAGCATTGTGTAATGCGGTCATGGGTTACTGCTGTGTTTGTAACCGAATTATTCTTTTAATTACACAAAATGATTTCGACTTTCGAAGTTAAATGGAAAAGTTTCTGAAAATATGCCGACCGTTTCTGAAAATCTGCCGACTGTGACTGAAAATCTGCCGACTGGTTTCGAAATTCTCTAGAGAAATATATACCCTCCCCCAACAATTTTATGGCATTTTTAAAAACTTTAGGCAATTATAAAATTCGTGTAAAATTTTCGTCACTGTGGCAAGCCGCATTGAGACTATACAGCTGATGCAGTATATCGATATTTCGGTAAATACCGGTATTTTTAAAATACCGAATATTCGATATTCTAATTCTCAGATACCGAAAATATCGAAACTTTCGATATTATCGGTTGTGACTGCTACACCATTTTCACATATTCGTAGAAAAAACGTAAGCTGAACCGATTAAATGTATCAACTTTCAGTTTTTTCTCACGTGCTGATGTAAAACAACATGCGTGACAACAGATTTAATGTGAACAATCGCTATTTAGCGCTATTCAAAAGGATGACTCATTTTGCGGAAGCCTTTATAAAAACAAGTGAGAGAACGACAAATCGCAAGACAAAGGATGTCTTCTCAACTGTCAAAATACTTTGAAATGGATTTGAATAGATCTCACACTAGCCTGCGCAGCGGCTCTCGAATGGGGGGGGGGGGGGGGGGGGAGGGAGGATGAGCGAAAATTAGACTTCGGTTAAAAGCAAAGTGTCACTGTGTCAGAATTTACACAGCTCATTGCAGTTGCCAGTCGACAGTACTGAATTAAAATTCAATTAGTCAACACGTTTTCTTGAGTCCATTATTTTATTATCTCTGTTCTGTTCAGTGTTCTGTTCAGTGTTCATCATGCCTTCATCATGCCTAACTGCGAAGTGCCATTTGGAGTTATTTCAAGAAAGGCAACACTGAAAGCGATGATCCCGATTCCATAATGTCAATTGTGCAAGAAGGCCGTTAAGAACAATGAGGCATCTTAAAAGCATTGTGTGAACGCCAGCGACTGCTATTTATAACATTTTGTGCTGTCATAAATTACGTCACATACTAAAAACGTTTGAATTTCGCGAAATTTTTATGTGTAAAAATACCGGTATATTCGATATTACCGATATTTTTTTTCGGTATCGGTAATCGGTTTTTTTTCAAACCGCATCAGCCTATTGAGACTATTGTATAATGCTCCTAATACGTCTTTTATTATTATTATTATTATTACAACATTCTGAATCCTTGTCCTGCGGCTAGCATTCAGAAGGTTGTGGATTCGAGTCCTATACTAGCTGTATCTAACACAGCTTGCACAGCAAAACCTTAATTTACAGCCTAATATATCATTTTTGTACCTTTTTAATTGCCCTTTTACTTGATCGTTGTGACTTCATGTTTGCCGAGGCAGAACTTGTGAATGAAATAGAACGATGCAAACTTTCTTGTACAATACTGGTATTTTCTGAGTCAGAAAAATCATCTTTATAGGAATAATCTAACTTCTTAGATGAGGTTTCTTTGTGTGAAGACTTTCTACTGTTTGGTTGTGATGAGGCATGGTTGGATATGTTTCTTTTCTGTGAATCATGTCTTTGATGATGTGAGCTATGGTGTGAACTATGCTCTGATCTCTGTGATTTCTTGTGATGTGTCTGCAGATCTGACAAAGCAAGACTGACAATCGATGAAGCAGATTCAGAATGTTTTGACTGCATATCTTCTTCTATCTCTTCCACAACCTCATCCAATGTGTGAGGTTCTTCATTCTCACTAAAATCTTTGCCAACAGATCTATCCTCCAAATCTTCAAGCTCTTGCTCACTGATGGTTAACTTCACATTGTTGACCAAATCTAAATATCCGGCCGCAGAATGTTCAAGATCAGATATCATATGCATAGCTTCCATAGGCTTAATTGAACTTGGTTCAGAGATTGCAGTTTCCTCATCTTCTGAATGAGAGAGGGCCAAAATATTTGGTCGGAAATCATTGTCACTGTAGTCGCTCTTGTCTAATTGCAGTTCACTTGGTCCTGTTACAATTAAAGTTAAGTTTAAACCATGTCAATATTACAACTACTATTTTGATTAAATAAGCTCAAATGGTAAGTCTGGAAAACCCCAATACTCTGATTGCCGTCCCAGGTGAGAGTGTCTCACAGGCAATTGGCAGGTTACAGGTCTGACCCCTGTTCTGTATGGGACTCAGAACAATTTCTCTGAGGATTTGAGCTTTCATATGATCCTATTTCATCTGTCTACTGACTCCAAGCTCCCACATGATCACTACAATGCATCAGTATATATCTAATACTAGCCCTAATACTAAACCTAGGCTGGTATAAGGGTTAGTACTAGGGTTATTATTAGACTTACAGTAGCTTTTACTATACAGTACTTTCACTATTGTATAAATAAGAGTTCTGACACCTAGCTCAATCTCTTGGTCTGTGGGACAGAAGCAGCCAAGAACGAGGTTACGATAACTATATGAATTGTCTTGAAACTTAAAGTGTATATGAAATGAAAAGTTATATGATTGTATTTGAAAGAACGCTGAAATTAATGAACAATGGCTTTTACATGCCTTTTGTATCTTATTGCGTTCTTGAGTTATAACGTTTTATGTAATTTGAACTAATGATGTCACAAGTGTGACACAGCATGACAACACAACTGAAAATCAGGTATATCTTCAGACAGTTTAGAATAAACTGGCTCAACTTTGGGGACATACTCAGTCAACAAAACTAAGCTTCGATACAGTTCTTATGTGTTGCTATGGCAACAGATTAGTTTCCAGGCCACTTTCTTTCTTTAAAATAATTGTTTGTTTACCACAGCAAGTAACATTTTATAATTTTATCAGTTTGTATCTTCTCTATCTAATTCTCAATGCATTAAAACAAAAAATATTGCCTACAATGAGGAAAAATGGAAGATTTCGTTTTTAGACAAAGAGAGCCTGGGAACTAATCTATTACCATGGTAACCACATAAAAATCCAAACAATGCTTGGATTTGTGCAAAGTTTGAGCCAGTTCAGTGAAACCAGTCTGAAGATATACCTGATTTTCAGTTGTGTTGTCATGCTGTGTAACACTTGTGACGTCATACTTCAAATTACATTTAAACAATAGAATACGTTTGCCTGGGTCTCTAAAGTTATCGAAACCCGAGTGACGTAATAAAAACACGAGAGAAGTGTAGGGAGAAATTTAGGAACAATTTCTTATACTTTGGATAATTACGATATATAATGCAAATTCTCATTAGTTACTGACGTCTTCCAGTCTCCGTAGCCTGATCGAGACCGAAAATTATTTTATAAAAAGCGTTATAACGTTATAAAAATTTTCATTTCATATACACTTTAAGTGATTTTATAGGAGCGCATTTTCTTTGTAATTGCTGGTTGCTATAACAATCATATCTTATTGTCTGCAATGTTTGTAATGTGACATAAAAGTGTTGTAGGAGTTTGAGTTAGCTAGGCCCTTCGTTATAGAGCGAAACATGAAGAGAGAGAAACGTAAATTGTGTCCTGGACTCTAGAGCATTCAAACGTTATAATTTTGAAGACATAGAAATCAACTATACAGGTGCTGTGAGGCCGATAGCCTGCGTGCCGAGGACAGGAAGTATGCCTTTGTCACTTAATAAAATCGTTGGCATTTCTACATTTTTATACCTTCTCCGTCCGATACAGATGAAATAGACACATCCGGCGTTCTGTCAATAACTTTGTCAAAGGTATTCCCTCTCCATAATCGGCCAACACCAGACTTCTTTTTCAAAGTTTCAAGATACTCTTCCAACTCGTCATCTGACACAGACAGGTCCCCTTCTTCCAAAAGACTGCTTCTTTTCGTTTGACTTTCTAAAGAGCCTTGTGATTGTGATCGAGCCTTCTGAAATGTTTCTCTCCATTTGATTTTCGATGACATCAAATAGCCGTCTCAAACTGTCGGAACTTTGATTTCGGTAAACACAGGACATTGGGGACGATTAGGAACAAAAAGATACTTTTTATGATTTAATTTTTTCACCCCAGATTTTTAATGCCTGGATAAAAATCTAAATATTCCTAACCCTAAATATCCCTACAAATTGTCGGATCTCCAATCGTTTTACTCTATTGCAGCAGAAAATTGTTGATGATTTCATGTTTGGATTATAATTAAAAACGCGCTGGATTACTGGATATATCTACAATCGCATCTTTACATAACATTCGTTTATTAACGTATTTTTAGTAAGAATCGCTTAGAAATAGATGTTTACGTTTGTTTACAGTTCAAGCACATGCATGGTATGAAAACACATTGTTTCTCATCTTTTCCCTTTTGTTTACTCAGCCGGTACATGCAAATAATCACGGCCAACTAGTGGAAAATACTATACACCCCCTGAAAATTTACTCTCGCCCAATCACAGTCCAGATAGCATCACGTGAGGACGAAGCAAAAACAACACTGAAATAGAAAAAAAGCAGAAAATTCGTGTGGGAAATAGGACTTGCTAGGGCAGAAAGAGGAAAAGTGTGGGTTAGATAGTGACCTGAAGGGAAGGAGAAGGGTTCTCTTTTGCATTTAGTTGGGCTTGTTTATATATCAGGGCTTGTTGTGTCGAAGGAAACTAAGGGTGCTTCACAAAACAAGAAGACGAGAGAGATGGCCGACACTGTCCCAACAGCTACAACATTGCAACCCAAGTCTCCATCGAAAAACGGTCACTCCGAGCCAACACCAGACGACGATGAGCTTGTGGAGAGCCACAAACAAAGGCAAAAAAAGGTGAAGACGTCGCATGATAGTGTGAAAGTCGAGGTGAACGGCGTGAAGCAAGTTCCTGAGAATCAGCTTTTTATCAAATCTGCAAAAGACAAACAACATGATCGCAAGTCTAGAACTGGACGCAACGGAAGCCCAAAGAAAGGTATAAATATCAGCTTAAGACAGAGCTATTTGTATTCGTCATTTTGCTGTGCATTATTTAAGTAATCATGTTAGCTAGCTTGCAGTTTTAATAGGATATTAATTTTGATACTGCAGACAAATCCTGCTGTACAGCTTTTTGCACGAAATTTGTGTTATATGCATGTACATTTATCTAATTGTTGTTCTCTTGTTGTGCTGTTACTTTTTAAGTTCTTTATCTAAACAACAGCGAAACACCGCCTGGTCTCGTTGCTGGATATGTTTAATATCTGGAAATAGATAACATTTCAAAGACTAGATTATTATTTTAGAACTCGCGCGCTGGCATCTTCAAAATACTAATTCAAATTTCATTTTGGACAATGGATTCATTCCTGCTGTTTGTTTAGATCAATAAAATTAAGTTGGACAGACGAGAGCTGTCTGTTTTATATAGATCCCTAGGAGTTGCAGGAGAAACACAGCACCTGTGACTCCATGAATTAAAATAGATTTTCTGAGACTGCTTTTCCATTTCGGCCTAACAAGAACACGTATAAAATCGCAATTGTTAATAATCAGAACTACAAACAGCAATATTTAATCAGTTACAGTGAGTTATATATTATATATATATAAATATATATACACACATAACCAAAAACCTACTTACTGAAACTGGTAATTTTAGGTACTAAAATAATATAACATTTCTGGTGGACTTTCCCCTCAAAAATTAAATCAGAACAAAGCAAAGAATTCTAGACTAATATCACTACTTAACTAATTACATATTGTGCACTCGACCATTAAAGTGACTATATTGTGTTTGAGCTTTTTATGTATTCTAATCGTTATGTATTCTATTTCATATATTATGATACCCAAAAATAGGAATGGTTTTTAAAAAATTGACATACTATCTTATGTTGTCTACACTGTCAAATATTTGGAAATTCAACAACATAATACCATGCTGCTATACCCACCTTAGCATAAATGTTTAAATTTGATAGTTTTTCTATAAAGCATATACTTTTCAACTGTACTCTGTCTCTGCACTGTGATAGGAGCATGACATTTTTAGTGCATATAATATAATGTCTGTGAGGATTTAACATATTTTCGATCTATAGATTCTCCTGAGATAAATTGTAATATATCTTGTCAGCTGAAAATTTCATCTTCATAGGCTTATTTGCTGTTAAAGTTGATGGAAATGACGTCATAGCGGGCATCTGTAAAGAGGTCCGCAAAAAGTCCATGAAGATGAAATTTTCGGCTGACAAGATATATTACAATTTATCTCAGGAGAATACATAGATTACAAATATGTTAAATCCTCACAGACGTTAATATGTGTCTTGTATATGTCAGAGGCAATCTAAAATAGCAAATGTCTTATAAGAGGCAGCATAATATTATTAGATCAAGGAACTTGAATTAAAGGTAATGGAATCCCCATCTACATGGCCAATATTATGCCATCACTACCTTAATTGGGATAACATATTTATAATATATGTACACTGTACATTAATTTTATAATAAATACCTGCTCTGTTAAGTGTTGTTCAGTTTACCAATGCATCATGCTTCTTTTTAGATTACATATTTTTCCTCTACTACTTTCTTAACTGACTCCACTAAATTTCTAACAGTTTTTGTAAGAATTATCCAACATTACCATTCGCTATGGTAAATGTATTTCCAAAGCAATACTTGTTATTTTATAATGTATTCTGAGAGACCACAATCTTGTATGCAGGCTTCTTTGACTTGACCAATTAGAGCCTGCATAAGACACTTGTTAAAAATATACATAACATATTCTAGGTGGTGCTGGTGGTAAGGGAACATGGGGGAAAGCAGGGGAAGTTTATGATGATGCAGACATGCTCAATGATGAACAAGACCCTAATTATGACTCTGAAGAGGCAGAGGTTAGTTATGATAATTAATTATGATAATTAATAGTTTTATTATTTCTGTTCCAAGTATTGGTAAACTAATGTTAATCTGGATTATAATCCATTATAGGAGCCATACCTGGAGGAACTGAAACCAGAATTAACAGAAGATGAGTTTATCAAATTTATTGAACCAATTATGCAGGTATATTTGGAGTCCTTTACTATTTCATACTGTCAATTTATGTTAGTTTTAAATATTACAGTACTTCAGTGCATCATCTGCTTCATTTCTGTACGATCTAGCCAATATTTTAATGGCTTCTTCAGGCCTGGCCGTTTGAGGCGCGCGCCTCCGCACGCGCCTTGACTCCTCGAGACGCGCCTTTTAACGCGCGCCTCGTTTGTTTTAAGAGTACGAAATCGCGCGTCTGGTTTTTTTATTCTAAATGAATTTTTGCCGGAACAAATCCTCATTAGACTAGTTATAAAAGAAAAACAAGTTGTTATCTAGCCACAGGTGTTGAAGATAATGTAAGACAGGTGTTGAAGATAATGTAAGATAAGTTAAATAAACATTCTAATGAGACTCATTTTATCTGATAAATGAAATTGGAGTAAGTGGGATTTCAATATTCCGATGGCGAGCTGTTCGAAAGGTTCGTCGCCGAAAGGTCAATCAATTGAGCAAACTACATTTAAAAAATACGGAAAAGATTCTATCATTGGTTCAAAAACCGAGATCAAGAATGGCAAAATAATGGTGACGTTTGTGTGGTGCAAACTATGCGCTAAGCATAAAACTGTCATTCTTGCCAATCCACTTTGTAAGGGGCTAAGAAGTCGGTCGAAGCGTATATTAATGGGACGAATAGCGTAGAGTTGAGAAAGACGCCATAACCATTGACGATAATGATGATTCGTCAAGCTCGTCGGAAAGCGAGTCAGAGGACAGCGATGTTGACGTTTTCATTGACGTTTAAAGTTACCTATACTAATTTCGTCTAAACTCTGGACAATGTTTATGTTAAAATTGTTTTGTTCTACATAAATTTTTACTCAGTTTTGTGAATGTTATTCTAGTCTGTATGGCCAATAAGCGTAATTTTTACCGTTTTTTTAATCGCGCGCCTGACGTTAATATGGCGCGCGATATGCGGCGCGCCTGCCCAAATACTTACGGCCAGGTCTGCTTCTTCTTTCTTTGCATATATCCTTTTTAGAGGCTGGCAGATTGAACTACTCTCCTCCATATCACTCTGTATCTTGTATCTTCTAGTCTTAACTTTGGTCTCCCTCTTGCTCCCTGTTCTCCCTTATTTATTCCTCTTTCATTTATTAATTATTTACTTTTTCCCTTATTATCTCCATTCCTTCATCCTTTATATCAATTCATCAATCTCTCTTGTTGTTCCTTGTTCATACTGTATGTAATTGTACTATCCTTAGAAACTATTTTTCTCACTCATTCTCAGTTTTACCTAAATTTTGACCAGTTGTTATGGTCTAGTGGTTACCACACAATGTCTATGAGCTGGGAGACACAGGTTCAAATGCTGGTTCGGACCTCCACTCAGGGTCTTAAAAATAATTGAGGAGAAAGTGCTGCCTTTGCAATAATATCAGCAAAAGAGCAAATCCTTTCCAAAAAAATCCAATAGGAATTCCTTTTAGATTTTGACCCAAATCGTATGAATTCCTATAGGAAATTTTTTCCTATTAGATTTTGGCCCAATTCCTATAGGAAATGCAATTTTCCTATAGGAATTCCTATGGGATCCTATAGGATTTTTTCGTAAGGGATGGTAAGACTTTCAGGTCTTCTCGGATAACGACCTTAAATCGTAGGCCTTCGGAACCCCTATAATTGGGCTTCTAGCCTGTTGGGGTATTCTGTTCACCTAATAACTATAAGAGTGATACATCTAATAACTAAGAGTGATACATCTAATAAACTAAATTATATTTGTTGTGTGATTCCTATAATCTGCTGGAATTTGGGTTGGACCAGTAGGTAGGTTTTTTTCAAAGTCTTGAGTTTAAATTATTTTGAGAAATTCAAAAACCCAAGATGTCGAGAATTGTCAGAAAAATGTTAGGGTTGGGCCACACAATTTTTTGGTTGGACCTAATACAACTGTAGATCATGTAGCTCTTCAGTTAAGAGATTTCTTTCTATGTTTTAATTATAGGAATACTATGAACATGGTGATACTGAGGAAGTTGTTGTAAGTGCAAGAATGTCACACTCATTGTTATTTAATACTGTACAGTAAATTTAAAACATTTTATATATTTTTCATTCATTAGCTGTCATTGAATGAGTTAAACATTTTAACATCAATGAAACATAAGGTGTGTGAACTTAAGTCCTTGAACTCTTAGGTAACTGCAATCATTTGACTTAATTGGTTGGAACATGTGGTGATAAAATGACCAAACTTAAATAACATTTCAACCTCCCCAATACCCCCAATTTAATGTTGAGAGTGGGGACGTTCTAGAATTTGTTTGCCCGGGGGAGGGGCGGAGGAAAGGGAAGTATGCTGCATTTAGATTCTGTTCCAAGAATAGAGTCAATTATTGTAGGTGCATGCTTAACTCAGCACTTCATCAGATCCAATGACCCAGTTAATTGGTTAGAGGCAACAGCTGGTTTGCATTCTGAGGGTTGTCTACAGTAATTCCCAACCAGAAGGCCTTAAGGAACTTGCACTTTTTTGCAACTGGTCCCAGATTGGGTTTTAATAATATGATTTTGAAATCACATAATTTGTGTTTCTAGATTCCTGCCCTAGCAGTAACTCTTGCCATGGAGAAGAAGGTAGTATCTGTTTTTATGTCCTTTTTTCTTCTCTGAATTACATTGCTCCTAGCTAACGTGGCAAGTGGATTTAACAAGAGTTTACATTTACTGGTACATCATATTTTTAGGATGCTCAAAGAGAAATGGCCTCTCTCCTTGTTTCTGACCTGTATGGAAAGGTGGTCACAGAAGATGAAATATCTCTAGGTGAGGTCACAAGGCATCCATATTATAATTGCTTAAGGATGAACTAATTGTCAGCTGCTTACTACAAGGCCCTCGGAACCCTATCACTTGGTCTTGTAGCCTGTTGGGGTATCAGTTTGAAGAGTGATAAATCTAATAAACTAAACTAAATAAACTAAACTAGAACATATACTAGTATTGTCTCAGTGTCTCTACATAATTAGAGGCATTTCCTCTGTTTTCAGCTGATTACTCACAATTTTTATTGCCTGTAGCCTCTTGAGTGATAAAAAATCTTTCCGTTTCACTATTTATGAGATTGTTGATAACAATTTATATTTAATTATTGGAATTTGGCAATTACAGCATCCTTGGGACCCAGTTATTGTTTATACCTAATGGCAAAGTTAAAATTCCAATGCTTGTGTACTCCTCAACAGAACCAATGCAAGATGCAAGCTGTGCCAAACTTATCTTTTTCTAGTTTTAAATCTACCTGCTACTATGCTAATCTATTATGCTGTTTTTGGAACAAAATTTGCAATTGAATTGCTGTCAATTCCCTATTTGGCACACGTTTCTGTAACAGCTAATATCTCACACTATAGCCTTGTAGATGTTAAGGTAGCAAGATCCCTCTGAATACATTTTTAATACCATACAATATAACAATTAACCCTTACAACCATTTGATAGAACATATGACAAATAATATTACCACACAAAAAGTTTGCATAAATTATGCTAATTAGCTGACGAAATGGCCGCCGATTGGTCAAAATCGGGATATACTTCAAACAAAGTTGCCATTTTCCAAACACTATTTCTCCCTCATTTTCCCATATATTTCAATAATTTGACCACAGCCTCCTAACAGGAATATCTAGGGAATGGTGGTAGGAATTTTGAATCTGATTCATACTTGTTGAATTATCTGACATAATTAATATAATTTAGGTGGTGGAAATTGAAAAAAAAAGAAAAAAGCATGTCAGAAAAAAGCTGAAAGTTTATATTGAAAATGCTACCACCAGAATATGCCTTAGTATATAAGCTATAAACTCAGAAACTTTCAGGACTTTATCTCTAAAACTGCCTGAGAAATCTTGTTTGAAGTATATCCCGATTTTGACCAATCGGCGGCCATTTCGTCAGCTAATTAGCATAATTTATGCAAACTTTTTGTGTGAAAATATTATTTGTCATATGTTCTATCAAATGGTTGTAAGGGTTAATTGTTATATTGTATGGTATTAAAAATGTATTCAGAGGGATCTTGCTACCTTAATAGCAAAATCACATGTACGCACTGCGTACCTATTTTTATTGTCTGTAACCTCTAGTGACATATCTTCGTAGTCATTTTACTATTCATAATTGTTTTTCTGATAATATGTACATTTATTGTGTTTGCCCAAACTAAGAACATCGATGAACAAAGTGTGTTACACTGTATTCTGCAGCTAGGATTAGTGATCAGTAGCTAACTTCTCCTAAAAATATCAATGGTTAACCAAGCATATAAGTAATGAGAATAAAGGAAATGATCACGAAAGATAAACTGACATGTTTTTAGTACTATAAGAAATGTTTGTAGACCAATAATGTCCTAAATTTTATGTGCGCCAAGCTATTAGAGAAACAAAGGGGTTATAGAGAATGAATTGAATACCAGTGTAAATTTGTTATAAGCCTTAATTTTTTTGATGGGTGGGGTAACCTATTTCAGTGTTTTTACGTCCCTAATCTATCTCAGTTTAAAATCAAACGTTTCGATTCAGATTTTGGACATAATATCAGTGTGAGAATAACGAAATAACCAATTAGACAGCTAGCCCAACGTTTTCACTGATTATAAACAAAACAATAAACCGACTACACCTACATCAACCTAACAACGGTAGACAGTGCGCACGCAAACACCTACATCAACCTAACAACGGTAGATACAGTGCGCACGCATTGCGTGTCTATTTTTACAGATAAATTCTATTTTTTTCAACCTTGCTCTCCTACATGTATTAAAATCAATCAATAAACTTTGTGATTTTCACCATGTTTAATTAATAATTCTGAGCTTTTGGCCCGTGTACCCCTTATCGCCATGCATATTATCCAAGGATCATATTTTGCTACATGTATTGTTGACAGGCTTCATGGATGTGCTGGATGACCTAGAAGACATTACCTTGGACACACCTGATGCTCCAGATGTAAGTATCTTAGACTTGAAACGTAATAGTCCAGTCAATCTACCTGAAATAAAGGTTCAACTTCAAACAAATTGCAACAGAAATGGTTTTAGCTTTCTCAGTACCTACATACATTCAGAAATCACATACAAAAAGTCCCTAGAAATCAACCTAGTGGAAAGTTCAGAAAATCCGGTTTTTCTTACAACTTACAGGTAACTACAAAAGCACCATCCTTTAAAAAAAGTGAGATTTCAAGTTCACTTTTACCAAATATCACCTATGTCGTTAGAAAGTTCTCAAAAAACCATATGAAGGACATTTATGCGGGTAGTACAATTTCCCAAGCCCATAGGTTAAACCTGCTAAAAAACCAGTATTTTGTCATTTTCCACTTTTCTTGAGCTAATAACTCAAAATGGGCTTAGAAAATTGTATTATCCACTTAAATATCCTTCATATAGCTTTTTGAGAACTTTCTAAAGACATAGGTAACATTTGCTAAATGTGAACTTGAAATTTCACTTTTTTAAGGAATAGTGCTTTTGTAGGCAAATTAAGAAAAACTTGATTTTTTAAACTTTCCACTAGGTTGATTTCCAGTGATTTTTGGTATGTTATTTCCGAATGTATGTAGGTAATGAAAAAGCTAAAATCATTTTTGATTGACTGGACAATATATAAAGACTCTGATGAAGGGCATTACTCGAAACTTCAGTGAGTAAAACTTGGTGTAGTGTACACTGTATGTCTTTTAATTTTTCCAGGTATTAGGAAAGTTCATTGCACGTGCAGTAGCCGATGACTGTCTCCCTCCAGCATTTGTAAAGAATTACACAGAGGACACGTCTGAGGAATCACTTCAGAGGAAAGCTCTTGGACGTGCTGAAGTGTTATTGAAAATGAAACATGGGATGGTACGTTTGGATAACGTGTGGGGTGTTGGCGGTGGTCGTCGTCCCGTGAAGCAGTTGATTAAGAAAATGGTGCTTCTACTCAAGGAGTATGTTTCATCAGAAGATATTGAAGAGGTTTGTTGTTGGGAAAGAGAAACAATTTCTCGCGTTTTTTACGTTTGAAAATAATCGTTATCCGGAGTTTTTCCTGTCTCACCTCCATGGTATCGTTTTCATTATTAAAATATATTAACATATTTTTTCGCTTTAGAAACTTGAGCTTTTGTTTTTAATATAGGGGACACTATCTGCGATAATCTACTTAAAGGGGACACTATCCGCTACGGGGTACACTATCCGCTACGGGGAACACTATCCGCTACAAAGGGTACACTATCCGCTACGGGGAACACTATCCGCTACGGCGTATAAGTCCACCTGTATATAGGCACAGATTGGTATTCACAACAACTTTAATAATATTTACGGAAAATTATACAAACAAATACGGTATTTATCGAACCTATTCGCAACTGGGTGCACATTTCTATTTAGGCGTGCCGTTGCCTGGAAGCATTGGAAGTCCCGCATTTTCATCATGAACTGATCTACGAGGTTAGTACTAGCGTGCGAGCAGGCTTGGTGCATGGAAATATACTCGTGAACTTACGTTTAGTACTCGGAACATGCGTGTAGTACTCGTGAACATGCGTTTAGTACTCGTGAACATGCGTTTAGTACTCGTGAACATGCGTTTAGTACTCGTGAACATGCGTTTAGTACTCGTTAAAATATGTTTAGTACTTGTTAAAATGCGTTTAGTACTCGTAAACATACGTTAAGCACTCGTGAACATACGTTAAGCACTCGTAAACATACGTTAAGTACTCGTGAACATATGTTAATCACTCGTAAATATACTTTTAGTATTTGTGAACATACATTATACCTGTTTCATGTTTGTACTTGTGAACCTCCATGTCCTGTGTCCGTGTGACAGTTTTTAAGACATGATTGTTCAATTGTAGGCCATAGTGATGGTGGTTGAATTGGAAGCTCCGAGAGTTGTCAAGCAGATGGTGAAATTATTCAAGTCCTTTTCTTCAACCAACGTGGTTACTCCTGATCAATTTATAGCGGTACGTCTCTCACGCAGAGAAAAAAGGTCTGAATCAAAAAAGGTCTGAAAAAAGGTCTCTAAGGTCTGAATCTTATCGCAGGGGTCTCTTTTGGATGTTAGCTGGATGCGTTATCGCAGGGGTCTCTTTTGGATGTTTTGGACGTGATGTAGAGTGGTTTCGTAAGCGAGCTACAACGACGAGCACGTCTTTGAGATGACTAAAAGGTTTAAGAATTTTATCTTTTTAGAGAAAAATCAGGATGACATCTAATGTTGACCTAGTCACATCGAGCTACGAGAGGGTTCTTACGATGATGTGAAAAGAAGTTTAAAGGCCCGTTCACACGGGCGATTTTTGCTGCGATTTGATTGAGATTTTAGCTGCGACTTTTATCGCGCTCGCACTGCGATTTCAAACCGCGCGTGTGAACAGCCGGCGATTTCGCTGCTATTTGTTGCTTTGAAATCGCAGCAAATCGCCGTGGTTTCCAGTTTGCTCGAATTTCGCTGCGATCTTATGTGAAAAAGCACCAAAATACGCTAGAGCAGACCACTTCACACACACACAGGCTGATTTCGCGCGCAAAAATGGCGGCCGCAGAATCTGGCCTTTGCGCTCCAAGAGTAAGAAAGGGGAAAGAGGAAAAAAACAATTTTCAAACGCGCTGTTTGAAATCGCAGTGCGAACGCGATCAAAGTCGCAGCTAAAATCGCCCGTTTGAACGGGCCTTTATGTGGAAAAGGACCAAAACGCGCTAGAGCAGACACACATAAAAAGGCTGATTTCGCGCGCAAACATGGCGCTCGCAGATTCTGGCAAAGGCACTCCAAGAGTATGAAAGGGGAAAGAGAAAAAAGAAAAGAAATGTTGGTCGCAGAAGGAGGAAGAATTGCTGAAATCGCAGCGCGAGCGCGATAAAAACCTCAACTAAAATCGCATTCATATCGCAGCAAAAATCGCCCGATAAAGGGATATGGCAATATAAATTAACTTTGTCTCATTTGAAAGAACTCGTGAAATGGTATAACAAGACCTTTTACAATTTTCCCTTATCTTTTTTGATTTTCGAAATAATTTGACGCGTGCTGTCCGCCATCTTGGAATTATTTTCGATATGCATGTGACGTCACAAGTAGGGTAAAGTGAAATTTTTATCTTGCCAACCTTACGACATTATGAGCCAGAAACTCGATTATGTTGCACTATTTCCATTTTCAATTGACCCACAGCATTTTAAAAAGCCTTCCACGGAAATTCGGTCACCTATGGAGTAGTTTCATCAGGTTTACCCTGCAATTTCCTAGTTAATTGGGTCAAATATTGCAACAAGATGGCGGATTGTAGACTGTCTTTTGTCATAATTATCTGAAGTATTTCAAAAACCAAGAAAGATACAGAAAAATTGTAAAAGGTCTTCTTATACCATTTTACGAATTCTTTCAAATGAGACAAAGTTAATTTATATTGCCATATCCCTTGAAGGGGCCCGTTCATGTGCCGAACTTAATGTAAATGAGCAAAATGTAAATTGGAACTGGCAGCAGAATAGAAAATCCGTTTTTGAATTTTAAATTGACAATATCTCATACAATAATATTAAATGTGATTTGCACCTTGCTTATTTCAATATAGTAAGTTGTTTGCTACTCAAGCTTTAATGCAAAGTCAAAAAAATGTTTCTGAGCCCCAGACGGGAATCGAACCCACAACCTTCTGATCTCAGGTTAGACGCTCTAACCATTGAGCTACCACAACTCAGATGACAGAGCAAATGCTACTATTATATGTCTGTCTGTCTATCTACCGAACTATCTATCTATCTCTATCGATCTATCTCTATCAATCTATCGATCGATCTATCTATCTGTCTATCTGTCTACCTGTCTATCTACTTTTCTCACGGTCAGATCACGTGGTCAGTGTACACACATGGTCTAAACAAATGTATTTTTTAGGGATTTGAACGAGTGTTCCGGTCAATGGATGACCTCAGTTTAGATTCCCCTCACGCTTTTCAAGTTTTGGAAACGTTCGCTGACGAATGCCTCAAGGAAAACGTCATAACTTCTGCACTGAAAAGCAAAATGCCCGCAAGGTATAATTTATTGAGTTTTTTATTATTTTTTTTATTTTACTAATTAATTAATTTATGATAATTCATGTTAATTTAATGATAATTTATATTAATATACGATAATTTATATTAATATACGATAATTTATATTGATTTATGATAATTTATATTAATTTTTGATAAATTTTATTATTACAACTGCATGATCGATGAGCCTAAAGGTACGTTTACACACTGATATTAATCGGGCCAACTTGTGGATTAAAAACTGGTCTTAAAAACTGATCTTTGCCAACTTAAAGTAAGGATTATTAGCCCACAAATCAATGACATTCCGCTGACAGTTTCCCGTCCTTAACATGCTTCTAAACCATAAATCGGGATGATTAATCACAGTGTGTAAACTTACCTTCAATCAATTTCATCGATTAGAAGAAATAATTACTGGTATTTTTATTATTTGTTATTATTTATAATTTATAATTTATAATTATTATTTATAATTATTATTTAATTTTATAATTATTATTTAATATTATTATAATTATTATTTATAATTATTATTTAATTTTATAATTATTATTTAATTTTATTATAATTATTATTTATAATTATTATTTTATGGTTATTATTTTTTCATAAATCGGGCGGATTAATCACAGCGTGTAAACGTACAGTACCTTAAATCAACTTAGGCGAAATAATTACTGGTACTAATTAATTAATTAACTTATTATTATTTTTATCACTTCAGAGGAAGAAAGAGATTTGTGAGTGAAGGTGATGGCGGGGCATTGAAACGTTGAATGAGTACGAACCCAGCTAAACCACTACCCACCTGTCCACTCAATCATCCTCTTTTAAATTGGTGTGTGTGTGAATTTTGATGGTAGTCTGGATGTTTTCCTGGTCAGCGGTGATTGTAAATACAGTAGAATATGTTAAGGTTTCAATGTACAACAGCCCTAGAACCGTGGTGGGGCTGGATATAGGCCTACCTAGACGATATGATTGTCGTATATGATTGTCATTCTGGTGTATGGTTTGTACACAACACAATTCTTGTTCATGATTCGATGGTAATGTTGCAAAACGCCTTTCCCATAATCACATGCTTCAAAATGACATTCGTAAACGAGAATCGTCTCGTACAGATAGGCCTTTTCAAAATGCGTGGATTTTTACGGAGGTCCTTTTATTATGTGATCATGCGGTGGTTTTAATTGGGTTCATAGGCACTCCTTTCAATTATCGATGTTGTTTTAATGATGCGCGCACTCAATGGTATTGTAATGTAATCGTTGTCGTGTGTGAAATATTTCAGCTTTCTCCAATGTATCATTGATGTAATGATTCCAAATACACTTGCTGAATATACCTCTCTGTTTCTCGTTATTTTTTACAGCAGTTAGGGAGCTGTCATTAATTCCACCCGGGAGGGGGCAGAAGGAAAACTGAAAATTATTGTTAAAGTTTCGTGACCCAACCAAATTTTTCTGGGTGGTTTGAATTGGTTTGATGACCCAACTATACATTTTGTTTTAGTTTCGTGGCCCAGCACATCTTAAATTTTCATTCATACCGACAACACAGGAGTGCTGGGAACTGAGGGTAGTCTGCCATATAGAGCAAGGAAAACAATCAACTTTGTTTTCAGCCGGGTTTTCACATTCCTGAACTCTTAGTCTCGAACCACTGAAATCCAAACTATATATACATGTACATAATTTCTGGGGGAAAGGGGTTCTCAAAACAACTTTTCTTTGGGTGTGATATGGATATTTCTTGGCCTTATATAGCGTATATCAATTCCTATGTTATAAATATTTGTTTTCTTCGATTACTTTTGATACTAATCAAAAATGTTTCATGGCGCATCACAGGTTTTCCAAATGTTCTCGTTGCCCCACCAACTTTTGATTTATAACTTTATGGCCCAGCACTTTTCCTTCTGCCCCCCTCCCTAGTGGAATTAATCACAGTTCCTTTATTTTTTGACCAATATTGGAAGCACGGTCCAACAATAGTGCATGCAACAAAGCCACAAAGTTTAGGAAAATGTTGGACCAGTATGGGGGAGACAACGGTCCAACAATAGTGTGTGCACCAATATGGGGGAGACAACGGTCGAACAATACAACGGTCCAACAATGTGCATGCAACGAAGCCACAAAGTTTAGGAAAATGTTGGACCAATATGGGGGAGATAATTCAACAAAGCCACAAAGTTTAGGAAAATATTTACTCTATTGGTTGTTTACATATTCATTTCGCGTCGGCATAAACTGGGGTCGTTTGGTAGACCTATACCTGAACATTTCAGGTCGTCCTGACACCGGACCAATGTTCCTGGTAAACAAGTATTTACACGAATCCGGAATGAGATGCAGCTCAATCCGGATTGAGTTCATTCCGGTTCTCATTTCGGATCGAGTTTCATTCCGGATTGAGTTTCATTGAAATTTCATTCCGGTGTCGTGTAAAGGCGGTGCGAGATTTCATTCTGGAATGAAAAATACGACCTAGTCACCTAGATTACTGAAACGAACAACGCATGCGTGCTTTTAACATTTATAGACGACAATTTGCAGATAGAGACAGGAATTGCGCCGACGTCATATTGTTCAATATAAATATCTCTTTGTCGACGACGTTATAAATTAAAGGTGAATTAAATCCTTGTTTACTTGCGACCGCATCGATATCGTTGCTTGTAATGCTTTCCCCCTTTTCTTTATGTTTATTCTTCGCCAAATTATCCGTTTAAGGCACGTGTTGATATGTACAACCGCAGAAATCGTTGAAAGTTACATATTCGCTATAATGTTATTGATCGCCATCTTGCAATTTCATATTTCATGCGTTTTTGAGCCAATTACCTTGCGCCTGCACGCGTATTTCCTTGCGGGTGTGTCAGCGGTGACGCGTGCAGGCGCAAGGTAATAGGCGGCTGCTTCCGCAGGCTAGGGATAGAATTGCTACGTAAAAGCGGTTTGAATTCACGTGCAATCAGGTGTGGCGGTCTGAGATTGTCACCGTGCTGAGAGTGTATATTCACTTAGTGCGCATGCTCGAAAAGTGGTTGCAATCTTAGTACGCGCAAGAAAGGTCTGAGATTGTCACTGTGCTTGAATTGTATCTCGAATTGTATAATCGAATGTTAATGACCAATTCAAGCAAACCTTTTGCTTTGAAACGATTGATTCATGATATTTTCAGTTTGTGGATAATTTCCCAGGAAGAAATCTAGAAATTAGTTGCATCTGAAACCCTATTTTGTTGAAACATTGGCATGGCGTTTAATCTTGGCTCAAGTCGCTCAACCAAAGTTATCTCAAACGTCCGATTGCGCCTTATCGCAAGGAACTTGTAGAGTGTAGACTTAACAAACAATAATAACTTCTTATTAACCGAGAGCGCGGTCATTACGGGAAAATATCAGACCGAGGTCTTGACAGTACGGACCGAGCCCGTAGGGCGAGGTTCGTACATAAAAGACCGAGGTCTGATATTTTCCAGTAATGACCAAGCGGTCGAGGTTAATAAGAGGTTTATTATATGGCATGGCTTTTTTAAACAACATACTTTACATACGTTTTGAGTGACAGAATCGTCATTTTCAATCTTGTTCTTGTTCTTCTATTGCTTTCATGATAGTAATACTCTCATTTAGATTGTTCATCGTCCGACTCGTACATGATTTAGTGCTTAATTTACTAAATTCGTTCAATTTTTGCTGCTTTTCAAAGTTTCCTATCGTTGTTTCTTTCCTTTGTAAACAAAATGGCTGACAAAATCCGTAATCACGGGAAATAACGGACCGGCACGTGACGTGTCTCAGCCAATCAGAGCACGCAATTTCACCGGAAGTAGCTTGTGCCATATAATAAACAAGTTTATTTAATGAACACAATTATCCGAGAAAGGTTTCCTGGATTATATCTACCGACATATCTTCTTCAAAAGTACGATGTATGCAAATTATGAGCAATCTTGGAACAGGAGATATTTATTACAAGCCCAAACGGTCAGTGCGCATGTCCAGGACAATCAGACCGCCACGCCTGAATGAAACTGAATCCCAACCTCGTCACATGACACCTAGAATTTCTGGGTGTTTAGATATGATAATTTTTGTGGTCTTTGTTCCATTGCCTTTGTCTACTTTGTTGACCTGAATAATTGAGAAATATTCAATGCTCTTCAGAGTTAACCCTAACCACCTTTGTTCCATATAGCCAATCACAAAACCTGTTCATTTTAGGTACGTATTTACCGAAATATTACAGCAAATTAGAAGTGATAGTTTTCGCTAAATTGGATATATGCTTCTTCATACCTTTTGTAAGAGATAACCATGGATGTAAGCTGTTTTTATATCTATTGTTTTAATCAACCAATCACAAAACTTGATAGTATAGGTAGGTGATGACCCTAAAATTTGAAGACAGCATTCAGATTTAGATGAATAAATTATACTCTTCTGAATTAATTGCGTTTTATGACAAGCCAATCGGATTATAGAACGGACCAGCATCTAAAAGTAGATCTGAAATGAGCCAAATTTGTTTGCTTATGTTCCACAAGCATGAATGTTTGAAAATATGCATGCCGTTTCCCAGGAAACTAAGTGACGTTAAACTGTAGGTTAAACTGAAAGCATGTTTCACTCTCTGACGAAGGGCCTTCGCTCGATCGAAACGTTAAACACACTATTTTGGCAGTACACCAACCTTTTGGAGTAACGCTTGTTTTATGAGTTCTAAATCGCTTCAGTACTGCTAAAACTATGGTATATACAGGGTGTATCAGAAAAAACGAGACCTTTAGAAATTAACCTATTGTTGTTAAGCACAAGATTTTATGCTCCTGGGAATTTAAAATAGCTTCTAATTGTATGAAGGAGCATATTTGACAGGAGGATTCCGACCAGGAAACCTTGCTCGAATGAACGAGTTTTGCACTGCGGCTATACTTTGAGTCTCGGTAAAACAGTAAAAACTCGTTGCTCTGATGATATGACTAATTAGTGCTTTGACAATTTGTTATGCAGTTATGCTCCTTCATACGATTAGAAGCTATTTTAAATTTCCAGGAGCATAAAATCTTGTGCTTAATTTCTAAAGGTCTCGTTTTTTTTATACACCCTGTATAGTGCATTTTGTGTTGAAATCTTAAGGAATGAGCTCTCATTTCGCATGAATAATTCCCTTTGTTTTAAATGACGTTGAGGTTGCCGATCACGAATATGATTTTTAAACATTGTCAAAAAGTTGTTGACTCAGAGCTCCAAGGCAGTCATGTCGATACTGAAACTCCACGATTGTAGTGCTCGTAATTTACCAAGACTACAGGCAGGTTTTCGTAAAGATGAGCAAGATATTCCTGATTCCTTCGCATGCTTTCAGTTCAAAGGTGAGAACATCATTTCCCATCCTCAGTATAACGACTATACGTACATATAGTTATGACTCCTTTCTTGCGTTGCCTCGTGTGTAAGCTTCTGCATGAAGAAGTGTCTTGCAATCACTTCTTCATTTCTAATCTTCGTCATTCTTTCTTTTGGTAGTCTTAGTCTTGGCCGCACGTTTTGCTTTTTGTTAAACACATTTTTATTCCTTTCTTTCATCTTGAAACCTTATACTTGCGTCCTGTGTGGGATTGAAGGGAGTGCTTTACCTTTGATGGCGAGCATGATGAAAGGTGAAGGCTAAAAGGGATAACTCAAAAGGACCTTCTCGTTTTCAAGAACTAGTCTAACCCTAATCCCAATAATAATCTAGAATACCCGTCCATGGTGAAACCGCATTTAAAGGCAGAAATAGAAACCAGGTTACTCTAGCTAAACTCTCTTTAAATATAATGTCGAAGGTTTATATTGTGTGCACTTGTTGATAGTTATCAAATTAAATGGGGTTTTAAAGTAGAACGAAGCAATTGTATATGATGAACGTTCCGTAATTTGATCCTTTTACTAACTGTCAACAGATGCAAATAGCGAAAGTGGACGGGTATTCTAGAATTTAGCGAATAATCCTAACCTTAAAGTGGTACTACGATCAAATTTTTACCTATCGATATTTTTACGTATTTATAAAGCAGGGCTGCTAAATAGTACTCGGTCGAAACCATTTTGCGATTCGACGATTGTAAGTATTATTTTTCTGACTCCTAATCTGGAGTTGTTACGCCCGCCATTGATTGATCATTTTCCTGACAGACGTTGGATTTCCCATTTCCCGCCCAGCGTAATTACGAAGTGACGTCAGATTCTCAACGCGGCTAATTCTCCAAGTAAATCCATAGTGATCAAGGTCCTTTTTCAAATTATTCGTCTGAAAGGCTGGACATTTCATCTACTTCTCGAAGAGAACAAGTAACCTCGACTGAAATTCAGGCGTAGCATTGAGAATCTGACGTCACAAACAATATTACCTTTTGAAATTGCGGGCTAGTTGGAACACGTTCTTAGTAATGGTGGCCTAAATAGTAGTGATCTCAGAGCTCAAAATACTTACTTCAAAATACCATTTTTTATGCTAAAGAAAATCTAAAAAACGGGGGTGAATTTTCATCGTAGCTGGTGCCACTTTAATACTAAGAAAAAGATCGTTCAGAAGACGATTGCTTTTGTGGGGATAAATTGACGACGATAGAAATTAGCCTGTATACAACCTCGTTAGGAAGCAAAGATTCTTTTGAATTGTTGACACACAAACGAGGCCATAAAGGCTAATTTAGATGCACATAAAGAATATTTAAATTGGCCGCAATTATGAAAGAGGTCTATGGTCTGGAAACTCGGCAAACTTCAAAGCGGTTAACAAATGAGCTGCGATTTATGTTGAACGCGGTACCTCACCGCGTTACCACTAAACAAGAGATTAAGATTATAAAACTCATTAGGCGTGGGGGATTAAGCCTGGTTTACACGACAAGCGTTTTTCGGCCTGGATGACAAATATTTTGGTACGGCACCCGTGATTAATGTCGTGTAAATGAACGAAACACCGGTCCGCGTGCCCAAAATTTTAGGGGTGGGTCGAGACTTCCTATCCAGATGATCTCGGCGCCTGATAGCCGTGCCGTGCCTCTTCCGCAAGTAATTTGTTTTACAAAATGGCGTCCTGCAGTGATGATAACAACATGAACGTTGTTTTAGTAACTCGGAAGTTCTGATACTGCATTGTTCATCAGTGTATGATACAGTTACCATCCGTCAAACCAAGTGGCGGTTCGTTGATGCGTCCAAACATCTCTTATGCGTGGCTTGTGAATAATTAAAGCTACCACAGCATATTTCATGAAGGACAAAAATGCCTTTCGTCTTTTGATATAAAGCCAGAAAATGAATTTGTTCCTGATTCTCTACCCATGATCCTCCCATGTTTTTGTCTCCGTTTCTTTATGAAATAAATGGCCACAGAATTGCACGTGGCAATGCGCACGGTCATCGACACACATTAGGAGTGCCGCGTTTCTAATTTTAGGAGTGCTCATCACAGAAACTACGCGTGCCGTTTAACAGTGAAATTTTCCGTGTAACTGAAACATTGGCGGTCCAAAAGTATATTGCCACGGCCCACGGGTGCTTTAATCAGGCAGTGCCCAAGACGTTTGTCGTGTAAATCGGGCTTAAGTTGTTTTGGGGTTAGTGGTTATTTTAAATGACAAAATTCCCCTTAATCGCTTGTTTAGTAGTATGGCTTCGCTATATCCTGCAAGATGAAGTACTTACCCCTCACCGTCCACAAAAAATTTGTTTTAGGTTTTATTAATATTTAAACAGCACGATTGAACCCAAACGTTGTTATTTGATGATTGCTTTATTATACAAAAACATAATGTGTTCACTGAGTTAGTACTGCCGTCACTGTGGGTATACACGAGCCAGACGTCGAGCCAGAGCATCTGGCCGCGGTGTTCAGAAGCCAATTAAAACTTAGGTTCAAGGTTAAGTAGTTTGTGATGCACGCATATAGGATACTGCACGTATGATGCCAAAACGACCACAAAAGTTATAATATTTTCGTATAGTATAACTCACGTTTGCTTGAACTTTAATTCATAAGTATAAACCAATAATAATCGAAAGCGGTGTTGTGCAATACTTATATAACATGTTTTAGTTTTGATGAGTTTAGAATATCTTTTCATTTGTATCTTCTAGCCCGTAATAACACTAAGTACGCCTCTTTCCGCCTTTTTAATTTCAAGTATCGTCGCTATATAGAGTTTTGTCAATGGATTCAAACTAATATCATGCATTCAAACTAATATATGGATGTCAATTGATCAGTCAAACTAATATCAGTCAGTGATATAAAAAGTGTTGTACTGCGTAGGCAGTGTAGAAATACAAATCAAAAACTTCAAAAGGTTAGTGTGTACTACCGAAACAATGTGTAGGTGGTCTAACGTTTCGACTAGAAAAGGTAGTTTACGATGTACTAGGAAGCAGAAATGGATCAGAAACCTAACATTTCGATTGTGAAGAGGGATACTGTATTTTGTTTTGATATTCACAAATATTCGGCCGTATTGAAAGTGATAGAAATGGCATAGTAAAAGGTTGCAGGTGCACTGCGGAAATAGTGTGTATAGGTAATTGCTTTGTTTCACTCTTACAGACGAAGGACCTTCGCTCGAAACGTTAACTTCTTAACAAACTATATTTCGGCAGTGTACACCAACTATTTAGAGTACTTGTTGAGGGTAACGCATATAGCTTTTCAATCATAAGTTGTTAAAATATTCATAACCTTCGTTGCTTTTGTCAATATCCAAGAACGAGATTCCAATCTACATAAATTAAAAATGACGTTTCATGATTATGATTTTGATCCATACAAATCCCAAAATTTATTGACAACAATTTCGAAGACGCGTGCACAAAATGGTTTGGCAAGTTGTCGTTGAAATGGTTACGAATGCTTGAAATTAATTATTTTTTGTCAGGTTTCGTTGCTATTGACTACGTTTATTGCAGGGCTTTTGAACCCCTGGGTTTAAAATAAACAAATTTTAGTATTCTGCAAATAAAAGCAGCTGTGGACTGTGTGTATGAAAGTATAAACCAAATATGGCGCTACGAGTAGTTGCTGCCAGCGCCAGTAATTTACCTAACGTGGAGAAAATTGGCAAGAGTGATCCATATTGTATCTTGATTTTGTTGGGTAAGTAGAAAATTGTAATTCCTCACAACTTTAAAAATATTAAACTAAATGAATCTTTTTAGTTTAATATTTTTAAAATATGTCACTGAGGATAGAATTTGATGTCGCGGTTCGAATACATGTCAACTATTAGAGAGAGATCTTTTTTTCTTTTCAGGAATAACGAAGAAAACCGAAGTGATTAGCGACGAACTAAATCCAGTATGGAACGAGGTAATGTAACGCAAGAGTTTCATAAAAATTGAAACTCGGAAATTGGTAGTTTACATTAGTTGAATTTAAATATATTCATTGTCGTTTTGAAATTAAAATTAATATTTGAAATTAAACTTCGTTTTCATAGCCACGGTCATAGCCAATAAGTATAACGGTACATTAATAGTAAAAATACGAGAAAATAAATATGGAATTGTCGATCTCAAACCTAACTAAACATTTTCTGAAATGCGATTCGTGCTAATTATAATATATTTTGAAATTTGTTTGGTCACTTCTAAGTTTTTCTAAAGTCTTTTAAATACACATAACCTACGCGCAATACTCTCTAGTTTACTGGAATTAATAATCTTTTTTTCAGTCATTCGAATGGGATTTGAAAGGAAGAGCCCTTGTACCGGAGGACAATCTAGTTGTACAGGTCAAAGACTGGGAACGACTTGGCCGGAACAGGTCTGTATTTACATTCGTTTACCTAGCTGCTCTTATACTCCCGACCGGCGATTATTCCCACTCGTCAATTCTTTTTTTATTATATATATACTGAAGAAGGGGCAGTGCTCCGAAACGTTGTTCATTAAAGATTTTTAAACGTTCCTTTTGAAGAAATATTTTAACAGTGGAACTGTTGATGAAGGCTGACTCTTGTTTTATATATATATATCTCTCTCTCTCTCTCTCTCTCTCTCTCTCTCTCTCTCTCTCTCTCTATATATATATATATATATATATATATATATATATATATATATATATATATATATATATATATATATATATATATATATATATATATATATATATATATATATATATATATATATATATATATATATATATATATATATATATATAGCAAAGTGAAAAGGTGAAGGGCTCCGCTCGAAACGTCAGTATTTCTTCACTAAATTCTTGGCAGTTTACCACCTTTTCACTTTGCTATATATTCAAAACACTATATATATATTTATATATATATACATATACTAGATATATGTACTGTCTAGATACGATATATATATACTATATATATATATATATATATATATATATATATATATATATATATATATATATATATATATATATATATATACTAGATAGATACTATAGAAGTAGATAGATAGATATAGATATAGAGAATAATACAATACATGTTTCCTCACATATGGAATTTAAAAATATTTTGAGTCTTGCACACGAGAATTAAATTTCATATTTCCAAGCATCCATGTATATTATTCTGTTTATTTCATATATTATTCTGTTTTTTTGTCAATGGCCAAAAACTCTGTTATGACACTAATGTTTATGAAATAAAGATATGTATTTTTGTATTGTATATTATTCACGAAGGCCTCCAAAATATTTTCGTTTGAAATGAGCGACGACACTTAGTTTGTTCTATATCGGACATTTTCGAGCACTTTTCATATTCTCCTATAGCAACTCTCGTATCTTAATTGTTTGTTTATACTGCAACCTTCATTTGAATTTTCATCGCATCATCTCCTAATCTCGGTGTGCGCATTCCCAGTACGAAAAAATTAAGATCTGAAGTTGCTGTCGTTATTTCATTTGCACGCGCGGCGTGGATGAATTTTGTTCGGGATATACTCTTTACATTTCTGGGAGATAGGAAAAAACGATATTGACGACGGGAAAATCCAAAGAGAATTTTTCAAATCTAGTTTTATTAAAGTGTTGTGCTGTCAGGTATAGGCAGTGTAGTGAAATATACATTGAAAACTCTAAAAGGTTGGTGTACTGACGAAATACGTATAGGAGGTATATAACGTTAGTTAAGAAATAAAAAAACATTTTCCGTGTTTCCATAGAGTTATAGAAACACGAGTGGAAGTTTGGGAGAACGAGAAATGGCAGTGGGAACACGAGCCCGCAGGGCGAGTGTTTTCACGCTATTCTCCCAAACATTCACGAGTGTTTCTATAACGTATGGGAACACGGAAAGATGTTTTCTATTTCTTTTATAAAATAACACTGAGGAAATAAGTAATGACTCTTTTATTAAAATGATGAAAATATACGTTCTCCTTACTCACGCTAGACAGCGTCGTTGGCTGCTCAAATGAACATAAACGCTCTTAACTGTGAAGAAAAGCATACAATCTTCTCGTTTTTCTTCTTGTTGGCTGTCACAACACATTTATCGATATTTTTATTTGGCTGTTTGTGAGCAAAGGTTCGTCTTACAGTCCATATAAAAATTGCGGGAAAATCCATGTTTTCCATCGAGTTATAGAAACGCGACTTTCAGCCAATCAGCGCGTGTGCGTTTTTAATTTGTTATTTTATAAGCCCTTTTATCACATGCATGGTTATACTTTAAGTATACGGAAAGCCCTTTCATCATGCATGCGATTATCTACTTTAAGTAGTAAAAAAGTAGAGTGCTGCGTAGACAGTGTTTTGGATATATATAGCAAAGTGAAAAGGTGGTAAACTGCCAAGATTTTTAGTAACGAAATACTGACGTTTCTAGCGGAACCCTTCATCAGAGTAAGACCTTCATCAGAATAAGGGCTCCGCTCGAAACGTCGGTATTTCGTTAATTACTAAAAATCTTGGCAGTTTACCACCTTTTCACTTTGCTGTATACTTTAAGTATACCGAAAGACCCTTTTTATTATAATGGCTGCATTATTTTTAATAAACTAAAGTAGCACCATTTTTATTAACATTGTATTGTATAGCATTTAGTTTTACTTTAGATATATATTGTAATGTAATGTAAGGTTGCAAAGGCTACGGTTGATAGCAGTAGTTGTTATACTGATTGGACTACCCTGGACTCTAATAAAGTAAAGGTGTCAATCAATCAATTCATCGCATGATTATACTTTAAGTATACCGAAAGGACCTTTTTTAGAGAGTGGAGAAACGTGAAATATATACTGAGAGAATAATATTATATAAAGGTTTCTCTCAGTTTTCACTTTACGTTTCTTCACTCTCTTAAGAAGGACCTTCTCTCAAAATCACACACTATTTCGGTAGTACACTATACACCATCTGCGTTATACGGTATATATATGTTATCGGACACAATGAAAATGTTCTATGTTGATAATGGCTATATTAAAACTGAAAATTAATGATGATAAGATTATAACTATAAATTGTAGTTTAATATTACGTGACCTTCATTCGGCTTCACTGCATTAAAAGCGTCCACAAACGAGTCGAAACAAAACTTATGAAGTCACAGGTAAGATCAAGCAATCTAATTGCAGATGAATATAGTGTAGTCTAGAAATGAGCACGATCGCCTAACTATTTCATTCTCAGAATTGTTAAAAAAATCGCACATGCAGATCGAACCGCTGCACCAAAATATTAACCTTCGCTCAGCTGCCATCTGCGTTCAAGTAGTTCAAATTGGGACTAAGATTTCTACGAGCTTTCTCGTGTACAAAAGAAGATACAGTTGAGGCTGCATATCTCCCAAAATTAAAGATGTTTTTCATCACTTCTTCGTGAAAATAATCCCAAGGATTTCGCGTGAATTTGACGATTATCTATGGGAAAAATACTTAAGTAAAAGTACTTGCGTACAGTCGACTCTCGATAACTTGAACCTTCAAGGGAAATAGAAAAAGGTTCGAGTTATCAGGAGTTCAAATTACCGGGAGTTGAGAACAAATGACCGAAAATAAGGAAAAAACGGTGTTACTTTATGGAATGGAACAATATTTCTAAATATTATAAATCAGAACGTAACGTAACGTGAAACAAAACAAAACAAAGCAGCAGGAGAAGACTAGGTACTGCGAACAACGTCGGGCTACTGCTACAGAGTTCATGCGATTCACTTTTTCGAGAAAGCCCTGACGCTTGTCAACTAGCACTTCTCAACTAATGCAAAAAAGACAGAATACACAGCTGCTTCAAAATAAATTCAATTTTTTGCACTACAGTACTGTATTTTTTGACTTGAAACGTCTTGACAAACGTGGTTCGAGTTATCGAGGGTAGAATTATATAGAAAATGACCTGAAGGGAAACGAAAATGGCTTCGAGTTAGCGGGAGGTTCGAGTTAGCGCCGGAGTCGACTGTATGTATACTTAAGTGTTTCTGGACATATTGAAGTTCTCTTTCATCCAGTTGTTTTGAGAACTTACAGTAACATCTTTCATATTTGTTCTGATTATCTATTTGAACACATTGTTTAGATATTTTGTGTTTTTTTCATGCAGACTTTTAGGCACAGCAACTGTTTCACTAAAAGATTTGGTTCGTAGCGACTGTAACAACATGCAAGCTGATGTGAACCTACTCGATGGAAATCAGAGAACGACCCAGGTTAGTGAAGGAAAGCTGATATAATTTAATGATGTGCTAATATTGTGCTGAATATTTATAAATTAATCACAATCGTCTTTTAAGGATATTGGCAACAAGAAATAAGTTTCTTTTATATCAAAGTATATTACTTAAATAGCTGGAATATCGTAGTTTAAAGTTTTAAAAATACTCCTAACGCGTATTGGGTTCTTCTGTGTAACGTCAATTATTATTCATTCAAACTTCATTCTCGTTCCTTATTGGTCAACATACTCCAGTTAATTGTCAATGTCCGGCAGCTGTGGCGCCAAAAATATTATTGGACTCTGATGACGTCACTACCTCTGAAAGCGCGCGAAAATAACATAGATTTGCCTGTATTGACGAAGACAACAGTGACAATGAAGACAACGACATGACAACAGTGACGATGAAGACAACAACTGAAGACAACGATATGACAACAGTGACGATGAAGACAACGACAAGACAACAGTGACGATGAAGACAACGACATGACAACAGTGACGATGAAGACAACGACATGACAACAGTGACGATGAAGACAACGACATGACAACAGTGACGATGAAGACAACAACAAGATAACAGTGACGATGAAGACAACGACATGACAACAGTGACGATGAAGACAACAACATGACAACAGTGACGATGAAGAACAACATGACAACAGTGACGATGAAGACAACAACGTGACAACAGTGACGATGAAGACAACAACAAGATAACAGTGACGATGAAGACAACGACAAGATAACAGTGACGATGAAGACAACAACAAGATAACAGTGACGATGAAGACAACAACAAGATAACAGTGACGATGAAGACAACGACAAGATAACAGTGACGATGAAGAACAACATGACAACAGTGACGATGAAGACAACAACATGACAACAGTGACGATCATGAAGACAACAACATGACAACAGTGACGATGAAGAACAACATGACAACAGTGACGATGAAGACAACAACATGACAACAGTGACGATGAAGACAACAACAAGATAACAGTGACGATGAAGACAACAACAAGATAACAGTGACGATGAAGACAACGACAAGATAACAGTGACGATGAAGAACAACATGACAACAGTGACGATGAAGACAACAACATGACAACAGTGACGATGAAGACAACAACAAGATAACAGTGACGATGAAGACAACAACAAGATAAAGGCAACTACATGACAACAGTGACGATGAAGACAACAACATGACAACAGTGACGATGAAGACAACGACAAGATAACAGTGACGATGAAGAACAACATGACAACAGTGACGATGAAGACAACAACATGACAACAGTGACGATGAAGACAACGACATGACAACAGTGACGATGAAGACAACAACAAGATAACAGTGACGATGAAGACAACGACATGACAACAGTGACGATGAAGACAACAACATGACAACAGTGACGATGAAGAACAACATGACAACAGTGACGATGAAGACAACAACATGACAACAGTGACGATGAAGACAACAACAAGATAACAGTGACGATGAAGACAACGACAAGATAACAGTGACGATGAAGACAACAACAAGATAACAGTGGCGATGAAGACAACAACAAGATAACAGTGACGATGAAGACAACGACAAGATAACAGTGACGATGAAGAACAACATGACAACAGTGACGATGAAGACAACAACATGACAACAGTGACGATGAAGAACAACATGACAACAGTGACGATGAAGACAACAACATGACAACAGTGACGATGAAGACAACAACAAGATAACAGTGACGATGAAGACAACAACAAGATAACAGTGACGATGAAGACAACGACAATATAACAGTGACGATGAAGAACAACATGACAACAGTGACGATGAAGACAACAACATGACAACAGTGACGATGAAGACAACAACAAGATAACAGTGACGATGAAGACAACAACAAGATAAAGGCAACTACATGACAACAGTGACGATGAAGACAACAACATGACAACAGTGACGATGAAGACAACGACAAGATAACAGTGACGATGAAGACAACAACAAGATAACAGTGACGATGAAGACAACGACAAGATAACAGTGACGATGAAGACAACAACAAGATAACAGTGACGATGAAGACAACGACAAGATAACAGTTACGATGAAGACAACAACAAGATAATAGTGACGATGAAGACAACAACATGACAACAGTGGCGATGAAGACAACAACATGACAACAGTGACGATGAAGACAACAACAAGATAACAGTGACGATGAAGACAACAACATGACAACAGTGACGATGAAGACAACAACATGACAACAGTGACGATGAAGACAACAACATGACAACAGTGACGATGAAGACAACAACATGATAACAGTGACGATGAAGACAACAACATGACAACAGTGACGATGAAGACAACAACATGACAACAGTGACGATGAAGACAACGACAAGATAACAGTTACGATGAAAACAACAACAAGATAATAGTGACGATGAAGACAACAACATGACAACAGTGACGATGAAGACAACGACATGACAACAGTGACGACGAAGACAACAACATGACAACAGTGACGATGAAGACAACGACAAGATAACAGTTACGATGAAGACAACAACATGACAACAGTGACGATGAAGACAACAACTGAAGGCAACTACATGACAACAGTGACGATGAAGACAACGACATGACAACAGTGACGATGAAGACAACGACATGACGACAGTGACGATGAAGACAACAACATGACAACAGTGACGATGAAGACAACAACATGACAACAGTGACGATGAAGACAACAACTGAAGGCAACTACATGACAACAAGATAACAGTGACGATGAAGACAACATCTCAGCCTTCGGCTTCGGCAAATAACATTGACCTCGATCTGGATAATTCTTGATGCCTTGGTCAACCTCATCCAATATTTGTTTTAATACACAGTATATGCTTTATGAAAAAATAGTACTACAACAGTTTTTGTTACTACATTACTGTTTTTTGTTTCTTTTCAAGGCTAAGCTCTCTCTGCAGTTGGAATACATTCCACCAGAGGAACCAAAGGGTACTAATGAGGATGAGGAGGAAGGGGAGAAACTTGTTGATTCCGAAGGGGGAGGAGGGGATGTGACACATGGAGGAGCATCTAGTTCAATGTGAGTAATCGCTGTTTGTTTGAGAGTGAGTAGGATAAGGAGAGTGAGGAAGATAAAGATGAGGATAAGCAGCATGTATGTGATGATGGGGATAAGGAGGATGAATATGAAGATGGGGATAAGAAGCATGAATATGAAAATTGGGGTAAGGAGGATGGATATGAAGATAAGGAGGACGAAGATGAGGATAAGGAGGATGAAGATGAAGATGAGGATAAAGAGGATGAATGTGGTGATGGGGATAAGGAGGATGAAGATGGTGATAAGGAGGATGAAGATGGTGATAAGGAGGATGAAGATGAAGATGGTGAAAAGGAGGATGAAGATGGAGATGAGGATGAAAATGAGGATGACGATGAGGATAAGGAGGATGAAGATGAAGATGAGGATAAGGAGGATGAAGATGGGGATAAGGATGAAGATGGTGATAAGGAGGATGAAGATGGTGATAAGGAGGATGAAGATAGTGATAAGGAGGATGAAGATGGTGATAAGGAGGATGAAGATGGGGATAAGAAGGATGAATATGAAAATGGGGGTAAGGAGGATGCATATGAAGATAAGGAGGATGAATATGAGGATAAGGAGGATGAAGATGAGGATAAGGAGGAAGAATGTGATGATGGGTATGAAGATGGTGATGAGGATGAAGATGGTGATGGTGATAAGGAGGATGAAGATGAAGATGAGGATGAGGATAAGGAGGATGAGGATGAAGATGGTGATAAGGAGGATGAAGATGAAGATGGGGATAAGAAGGATGAATATGAAAATGGGGGTAAGAAGGATGAAGATGAAGATGAGGAGGATGAAGATGAAGATATGGATAAGGATAAAGAGGATGAAAACGATCATTAAGAGTATGAAAATTAAGATGGTGATGATGAAGATGACCGTGGTTACCTTCCCATACTGAATTGTATTGTAACATTCTTTTTGTGTATAGAAAAAGCCAAAAAAAGACGAAAAAAGCTAGATACCAACTGTCTGATAACCCCCAGGACTTTCAGGTATAATGTGGTTATGGTTTGCATGGTAGTATGATGTTGCATGTTCACTATAGCTTCGTTTGACTTGTAGATTCGCATAAAAGTGATTGAATGTCGTCAACTGCATGGTCTTAACATTAGTCCAGTTGTTCGTGTTAGTGTTTCAAACCAAGTTAGACAGACAAGAGTTAAGCAGTCTACGAATAAACCTTATTACGACGAGGTACAAGTATATTTTGCTTTTTTATGTAATAATTAAAAAATAGAAAACATTATCCGTGTTTCGATCACGTTATAGGGATACGTACAAACGTATTCTATCATTAATAATAATAATAATAATAATAATAATAATAATAATAATAATAATAATAATAATAATAATAATAATAATAATAATAATAATAATAATTTAATCACAGCATATCTACATAGTAGCTCTACATCTGTGATAATAACACTAAAAATAATAAATATAATAATACAAATACTTTATTAAAAGTTATTAAAATATAAATTCTTAAAAAATTCTTTCCCTTGCTTTGTTCATTAAAATTAATTTTACTTGACGATTAAAACAATGTTCATGAGAGCATGATCGAATGCTTGCTGACAGGTTATTAAATAAACTCGCCACAGAGTGCTTCATTGTGGTTCACTGCATAGCTCTAGTGGTGGTCTTGTTCACTGAAAAGTTTTATACCCTCAAATTTACCTGAGTGGAGAAATAGTGTTTCTAATAAATCCAGAAAACTAATTTGTATAAAATCTGCTGCTTATCATAAACACAATTTCTCTAGATATACAAATGCTACAAGTGTGAAACGTTTCAATAATTACGACCACCGCTAGAGCTATGCAATGAACCAAAATAAAGCTCAGATCTGATGCATTACAAAACTTTTTATGGGAAAAATGCAATTTCTCATTATTTAGACTATCGAGCCACCTTAATTAATGTCAAATAAACTCCCTGATAGCTCGACTATAGAGCCAACCGCTCATTGGCTTAGCATAATTGATAGCAATCATTATGAATTTTCTTCTTGTTTGTTAATATATATATAGCTACAGTGAAAATATATACACAACGAAATTGCCTCGCTCCTTGTTAACCTATTTTTTCGCTATAGATTTTTTTCTTCAACTTCCAAATGGTTCCTTCCGAACTTTTCGACGAAATCATTTCGTTTGAGGTAGGAACGTGACCTATCTTTATCTTCTCATACTAATATATTCAAGTTTAGAATAAGACAAAGATAATACCATAGATAATTAAAAAAAATTTTAATTATCCATGATGATACCTTGCGTGCTTTTAATAACTTGAAATAAACTCAAACGTTTGCGGTTATATATTATACCATGTTTATTTAACGATAAAATTCGCTGAGCTTTCGTCCCGTAAACTATGCAATAGCTTTGTAGTTGTTGTTTTTATCAGTTTACGTTTAGTCTCCTGAGTTTACGGGACGAAAGCTCAGCGAATTTTATCGTTAAATAAACATGATGTATAACCACAAACGTTTGAGTTTATTTCATTAAAACATCGCCATGCCAAATGCAAGCATCAAAACTTTGATAACTTGTGCATTATTAAACTTTATGTTTTGATCAAACCTTATGTTGCATACTCAAGGACTTTTCTTTCATTTCTTCAAAATACAAATTGTGGCTTCATCAAATTTTATTTTGTTCTTTAATAAATATCTAAAGGCTGGTTCACATATGTTGTGTACTCAAGGATTTTTCTTTCATTTCTTCAAAATACATATTGTGGCTTCATCAAATTTTATTTTGTTCTTCACTGAATATCTAAAGGCTGGTTCACATATAATTGTCCCGATCGTCCTAGTCGTAGTTCAAAAAATGCGGTGACGATTGGGACAATTTTGTGAAAACCAGCCGTAAACCTTTCGTTTGAGGTAGGAACGTGACCTATCTCTATCTTCTCATACTAATATGTTCAAGTTTAGAATAAGACAAAGACTTCTGATACCATAGATAATTAAAAAAAAATTTAATTATCCATGATGATACCTTGCGTGCTTTTAATAACTTGTACATTATTAAAGCTATGATCAAACTTTATGTTGTGCACCCAATGACTTTTCTTGCGTTTCGTCAAAATACATATATTGTGGCTTCATAATATTTTATTTTGTTTTTCACTGAATATCTAAAGCTGCTTCGCATATGTTTTGTACCCAATGTCTTTTCTTGCATTTCTTCAAAATACATATATTGTGGCTTCATCATATTTTATTTTGTTTTTCCCAATGTCTTTTCTTGCATTTCTTCAAAATACATATATTGTGGCTTCATCATATTTTATTTTGTTTTTCACTGAATATCTAAAAGCTGGTTCGCATATAATTGTCCCGATCGTCCTAGTCGTTTCAAAAAATGCGGTGATGATCGGGAAAATTACCGTATGTAACCAGCCGTAAACCTTCAACGAATTACTCCTTTTGAATTTTGGTTTATTTGTATTCATCTTTTAGGTATCCAATGGCAATCTTTAGAACTACGCCCCCCAAATATGATTTTCAATATTTAACACGTTCACATAAATCCTTAAAACATGTAGTTTAATCGAGTGAAATGCCAAATATTACTTGTAATATACCCAAAATTTTATCCCAGCATTACGACCACTATGATATACAGAACTCGTGACTAAGCTCTCGGCAACGGCCTCCGTAGCTCAGTGGTCAGCACTGCACTAGCATCGCAGGGTCGCGGTTCGATTCCAGCCGGAAGGCCTTGAAGTTGCATTTTTCGCAACTGGTCTCGGTTTGGTCTTAAAATGTATATATTCCAACACTCGAAATTTTCCTTCACCATAAATCCTTAGAACACGTTTTTAGGATGGTTTTTATATATTTGTTTTGCAGGTGTTCAATTCCAGAAAACTAAGGGCTAATTCCCTGATTGGATTCTTCAAGGTGAGAAAACATTTCTTCATTTCTCCGAAATTAACCCTTTGCGACGGTTGCTTTGCGACGGCTAGTTTAGTATAAACTTTATGAATGAGTAAACTCAACAACTAAAACAATTTGTTTTGTCATGTTTAGTTGGATGTTGGGATGGTTTATGATGAAGATGGTATGTTTGTTATCTACAAATACATGTTTGACGAATAACTCGGACACATCCTTCAGGTTCTCGCCGCTTTTGTTAATAAATTATTATTATTTTATCTCTATTTACTGCTTTATTTTTCATCTTTTTCAGGCCACACTGTCAACAGAAAGTGGATATTACTCACAGATCCTGAAGACAAGATGGCAGGAATTAAGGTAGGTTTACTGGCAGGCTTTTAGCCAGGCGGCCACTGCCACTTTCGACAAATCAGATTTTTGGCGGCTACTTTTCGTATGGACAGCCATGAACGGCGGAAGCAAAATATTTTCCTTAATTTCCTTATTGCAAGATCGATTTAACGTATATATGCTGTAACATGAAGTAGCAAAAACCTTGTTTAATAGAACCGCTGTTCAATACGTTTCATAAGCTCACTTGCTCACGGCCACGCCCACCAAAGGTTTTTCGTGGCCTCGCCCACCAAAATGTTTGGACGGCCAGTTTTGAAACCCTGGCTAAAAGCCTGGTTGCTGGTGCTATTGAATCGGTTTATATCAAAGATAATTACTCGTAGCCAATTAACATACTCACCATGTCCTGGAAAGCGCACTCGTACACCCGTCAATGCTAGGTCACATGGAAAATTATCTCCGAATCCTATAACCAAATCCATATTTTAATACCAACCTAATCCTAACCCTAAATGTAACCCTAAAACGGTTATCGTATAATTTTATCCCTAACACGTGATTTTACTTTTTTTTGGAATCCAGGGCTATCTGAAAACATCCATAGTTGTATTAGGACCTGGTGACCATGCTCCGGTAAGATTACCCTTAAAATCTGTATGATTCCTAATTCTAGGAAATATATTCTAAATTGTAGGAAATATATTCTAAATTGTAGGAAATATATTCTAAATTCTAGGAAATGTATTCTAAATTCTAGGAAATGTATTTTAAATTCTAGGAAATGTATTTTAAATTCTAGGAAATGTATTACAAATTCCAAGAAATGTATTATAAATTCCAAGAAATGTATTATAAATTCTAGAAAAAGCAATCTAAATTCTTGGGGACTTATTGTAGCCTGAAAACAGGCTAGACGTCTTGTAGAAAACTAAGATTTTACTTACTTTTGGAGTGTATTTATCGAACAGTTGCTTATTGTTTTAGTCAATGCAAGAGATTGTTTCTACAGATGACAGTTCTGAAGATGTTGAGAAGTATGCGTTCTTACCGACTAATAACGTTTCTGTAATGTTTATTGCAAGGAAAGCCATTGTTAGCCTGCATGCCTTGATCAAACGAGAGAGAATGAGTGTTCAATATAGCGCGAATCATGTCCTTTATAAATTACTCATTACAAGTTTTACGTTATGATCCAGTGTTGAACAAAAGAAAATAAACAGCTAGAAAACAATATATGGACTAAAACATAGAAACGTTTCTCCTTTTCGTCTCTTTTAAATTCTCGTTGACTCTCCTCAAAATTTTGAATTTTTCAAAAGTAGATGAGAGTGCACGAGAGTTGATGAAAGTTAGTGGTGAAATGAGAGCCTCACTTGCAACTCTCATTCACTCTTGTCCTTGTTTGATCATAGCTTTAAAGTTGTTGTATGATATGTGTGTGCATGAGAGTAGACATTGCGACTCCATATTTTGTATCTCTTTCACAAATTGGTGTAAAGGATCTGAAGCCAGCTTTCTTAATTAAAAAACAAAATGAAAAGGTGGTAAACTGCCAAGATTTTTAGTAACGAAATACTGATGTCTTACTCTGATGAAGGGCTCCGCTCGAAACGTTAGTATTTCGTTACTGAAAATCTTGGCAGTTTACCACCTTTTCACTTTGCTATATATCCAAAACACTGTCTACGCAGCACTCTACTTTTTTATCTTAATTAAAGTCTTAAACGACGCCATCGTCTTTTCTTGCAGAAATCTCCTGTGTCCAGCAGGTGTTATGTTACGCCCAGGAATGTTCTCTTTAAAGGTTTACAGAGCTGAAGATATTCCACAAAGTAAGACAGTTGTTTTTTCCTCATTCTAAAAAAACTATACTTTCAGTCTCCTGTTTCATACGCAAACCTAAAGCCTAGTTTTTACTAGCGACACAAGCATCACGACATATGCAAACGCAGTTCGCACTTCATGGTCAATTTATAAGCACTTTGTTCTTCCTAAGTACAAAGGGGTTAACCTACCATGAGGTGCTAACTGCGCTTGCGTATGTCCTTATGCTTATGTCGCTAGTGAAAACTAGGCTAAAAGTGCCCATGTGATCAAAGTTTTGGTATCCCGAATTTTTACATATTTGTAAAGAGCATGGTTTTCTTACTTAACTTGCCAAAGTCAAGCAAATGCGAGAATGGGAAGTCGCCTTTTTTGTTTATACGAGATTATACGGCCGCCATTACTCGAACATGTTCTGGCTCAACACGTGGCTAGTTTATTTTTATTTTTTAGTTTTAGTTTTTATTAGATTTATTACTCTTAGGTGAACGGAATACCCCAACAGGCTAGAAGCCCAATTATAGGTTCGATTATAGGGGTTCCGAGGGCCTACGATTTAAGGTCGTTATCCGAGAAGACCCGAAAGTCTTACCATTTGCTGATATTATTCCAAAGGCAGCACTTTCTCCTCAATTATTTTTTAAGACCCTGAGTGGAGGTCCGACCCAGGATATTTGAACCTGCAGTGTCTCCCAGCTCATAGACATGTGTGGTAACCACTAGACCACAACAGCTGGTTACAACAGTTGTGTATGAATATAAAGCTACTTGGGGGAAACTTTTTATTGTAATTTGTCGTATAATTTCCATATAAAGAAAGCTTTGTCACGTGTTGAGTCTATGACGTCACAATCACATACTGTGCTGTGGAATCGCGGGTTCGTCTGGAACAAGTTTTGAGCAATGGCGGACAAAATTTGTGCGACTTTGGTGGTTAAATTTCTTGTGATAGAATGTTTGTTGCTCTTTTTTGACAAATGCGAACATTTATTAACCTAAAATGATGTTCTGTAACAAAAAATGCAAGGAAACGTAATGTGATATTTCGTCGCAGGGGCACTTTAACAACACTGAATAATGGTTGTTGTGTGTTATGTCACCAAGCTACGTGATATGACACAGGCAAGCGATGTTCTTAATATTTGTGGCCGTCATACGAAGCCTAAGGAGACTTGCATTAACTGCGCATGCGTACAATGGGCAATATCTATGTTTGAATATTAACAAACTCAATGAATCAGTAAATTTATCTATGGCTTCTTGGTTTTTAGTGGATTCCGGATTTGCACAAGGAATTAAGAAAATTTTAAGAATCGGCGAGGTAAGCTATCAACTTAATTCGTGCTTATTTTCCCACAAGTAGTGAGTACCGACCTTCATTATCACTGTAGCACTTTCATTAGTTATTAATTATTATAGCACTTTGGATTTTGGGGAAGGAAATGAGAAGGAAATTTGAAATTTGATAAACTTTCAAATACAAAACGAATGATTTCCGCATAATTTTTATATAATTATGTTATATATATATAATTAAGTAGGCCTGGTAACTAATAGGGTAGGCTATATATATAAATAATTGGTGACGTCATTTCTACGGTGAATCACTTAAATCTGATTGGTTGACAATTCTGAGGAACAACTTGTTTACTTGTAACTTGTTGCAAAATCCGAACAACTAAAAGTCTAATTAAACAACCTATGAGTTTTCAGTGATAACTTTCTATTACGCAGTCAGCACTCTGCTTTGATAGGTAATTGTAATGCAGTCGTAGTTTGTGTTCTAAATTACGGGAAAACCTTCGACAACTGATTCATTTTAGCATCTTAAAGATCAGAGACAGATAGTCTCTGTAGCCTACAGTAAACTATATAGCGTGGACCATTCAAGATGGCCGCCGCGAAATATTCCTGCCGAAATTTTCATGAGCCGAACGTAATGCAAATGAGCTTGAACAAAGGATTTTACCAATTTAGATTTCATAATTATCATGAAAAGTTCGGCGTCTGTACTAATCAGACAACTTAGATACTGAATTTTGGACTGTGATTTTGGAAACAAAAACGACATTTTTAGCGAATTACTGCGACAAACGATATTTTTGGCGAATTACTGCGACAAACGAAAATTATAATGACAACAAATTCTCGAGTTGGTGACTTGGCGTTGAGTTCTCAGTAAGAATCATAACAAATATCTCATCCACTGGTTTGGCAGATAATACGGGCAGGCATTTTACTCGTTTCTCGCATTTTTCCTGCCCGTCAAAATACACCTGCCCGTCAAAATACACCTGCCCGTATTTATCTGCCGGCAAACCATCGAATATCAATGTGGTATAGACCTCTTTCATAATGGCGGCCAGTTTAAATATTATTTTATATGCATGCAAATTAGCCTTTCTGGCCTCGTTACAAAGCGACGATTCTTTGGAATTACAGACACACGAACGAGGTCAGAAAGGCTAATTTAAATGAATATAAAAGAATATTTAATTTGGGCGCCATTATGAAAGAGGTCTATAAGCTTCTAGTAATCTAGTGATCTAAATCTTTTCTTTTGTCTCACTTTTATTCAGGAACAAAAAGAATTAGTCGATCCATATCTCGTGTTTTCATTCGCTGGACGAAAGGTTCATCTAATTTTATTTCATATATAGTGTTTTGGAGGCTTGCTTGCACTGCTATCTTAGGATGTAATTGTTACTGCGGTAGTTCTGCGCTTGGTTTCTTCATTTCAAACGTGATATATGTAGGTAAAACTAGTTTTATTATGTGACTGACTTCGTTTTGAGGTCCTTACGCAACACATCGCACACTTATTGGTTGATGAAAGGTCCGAAATGCCCTCCCGGCCAAGGCCGCGCTGTGAGGGCAATACGCTTTCCGTTCCCGATCTGTAATATTGGCGAAAATATGTCCGCTAAATGGGAACATCTGAACACGAAAACAACGTTAAAGTGCCCCTGCGACGAAATATCACATTACGCATTTTTTGTTACAGAACATCATTTTAGGAACATCAGAACATCATTATTGCTCAAAACTTGTTCCTGATGAGCCCGCGATTCCACAGCAGAGTATGTGATTGTGACGTCAGAGATTCAACACGTGACAAAGCTTTATGGAAATTTACGACAAGTTACAATAGAAAGTTTTCCCCAAGTAGCTTTATACAACAAGCCACGTGTTGAGTCTTTGACGTCACTTCCTCTAATCGCAACCTAAGCGTCGCGGCCGTAGTAATCTCGTAGAAAAACAGTCTGAAAAGGCAATTTCCCATGCTCGCAATTGCTTGAAATTTGGCAAGTTAAGTAAGAACACCATGCTCTTTACAAATATATAAAAATTACGGATACCAAAAATTTGATCACAGGGCACTTTAAAAACAGAGAAAAAATATAATTAATTCATTATTAACATCGCTTGTTCGGTCTGTACATAGAAATACTTGCCCTTGTTTTTTTTTACACTGCACGGTATCTCGCTTTTTCGTTGTTCGGTCTGTATGTAAACCTCAGGAAAATACTTTGCTCGTACCCCAAAACAACTTAGATCCGAACCCTAACCCCCCACCTGATGAGTTTTCTAACCCTAACCCCTCGCCTTAAGTGTCTTCCTAACCATCCCACCTCGATTCCCTTGATGTTATCCGGTGATGTTTATATTGGTGATGGAGTAACATGAAAGGTTATCCTATATTGCTCTCTGTAACGTTCACTTACTCTATATGCCGAGGGCTCTCAAAATTACTCACACTCACTCAACTTGTCGGGAAAGGATGTCGACCTAAAACCAACACATTACGGCATTTCGCTCTTCAAAAACGAAACTTGACAAAAAATCCCATTAAAACAAACTGTAGCAGACATAGTTTGACGCTACTCTGGCTTTAAAAGGTTTTTTGAACGTAACTTTAAAAGTTACTGTTTATGAGTATGACCCAACGTTTTGGCACTCCAATATAGTGTCTTCATCAGGAGTTATTGTTGTAAAGTTAGGATCCCTATTTATACCCTCATAGAACCGATGATGACGTTTTCTATTAACAAGATGCAAATAAGCTTCTGGTAATAAACCACCGTCATCGCGATTCAATGGGACGTGGGCGCTATTGATATGCCAAGCCAACAGCAAACGTTTCCGATGGTACCGTGGATTAGTTGCAGTAGTGGACAGTAACTTTTAAAGTTACGTTCAAAAAACTTTTTAAAGCCAGAGTAGCGTCAAACTATGTTTGATTTATCACCTGGTTGCGTGGGAAATTATTTGTTAAAGTGTTTATGAAACGAAAATTAAGTTTTATGTATTTAAACGAACTCCTAAAATAACGAGGAATGATAATTTAGAGTTCTTTCATATCTCACGTCGTTCTTGAGTGGAGATATTTAGAGTTTTATGATATGCAAATGAATAACCACCGATGTCACGAGGATTGCAAATTTTCAGAAAATCAAGTAATTAGAAATATAGTAAATTAATTTGGCATCGCTATTTTGGTGTAATGATGTTAAGTTTCACGAAGTGTCGCAATGTACAAAGTTTCAAGTGATTTTGTCGAATAATCTCAAAGATATATACCTGATTTTATAAAAACGTGTAAAAACCTCGTGACGTCGACCGTGGTTATCATTTGCATATCACAAAAGTCTAAATATTTCAAGAACGACGTGAGATATGAAAGAGCTCTAAATTATCATTCCTCGTTGTTTTAGGAGTTCGTTTAAATTCCTAAAACTTAATTTTTATTTCATAAACACTTTAAACTGTAACAGATGTTCTTCATGACCAGAAAACTTTCCACTAAATTTTAAAAGCCTTCAACACTTGTCAACACTCGGATGACGTATGAAAATGGGGACTATAATTATCTAAATATCCAGTGTCAGTGACAACAATTCGTTATCTTATTCATTTCAGAGAAAAACAAGAACTCACTATAACTCCGATCATCCAGAGTTTAACCAAGAACTTCATTTACCTTTTAAGGCAAGAACCGAAAGTTATATCGACCACGTTTTGCTAGCAGTTTTTTGTTTTGTTTTTTGTTTTGTTTTGTTTTGTTTTGTTTTGTTTTGTTTATATATAAAACAATTTCATGGTGACCGCAATAGCATAACCAATTACTGCGGACCCAGAATTTAAAAGTATATTTACAAATAATAATAATAAATAATTACTGTTAATTTAATAATAATACACAACAACTGTAGCTCAGTAGGGCCGCAATACTCCATTTCTACACCCGCCAAGATTAGCTATAATCAATAACTCATCATCAGATGGTAAGGATCGAGATAACCAAAGCCCAACCCAAGCGCAGAAACACACCATTGCCGCCCCCTGATCCACAGCCGTTCTGTATTTGATTAATCTAATATTAAGAACAACTAGTGATAGTACGAGTAATGCTACGAGACGAATTACACTTAACAGATAGTTTTAAAGGATCCAGGATTATCACAGTTATAGGTGTTTGCTAGGGATTTAAGGTAGTATCTGAGGATGGTTGATCTGAATAAATTAAGGTTTAGAAATTATACTTGGACCTATTACAATTATTTTGTCTTTGTTTAGTTTCCATCAATGTGCGAAAGATTAAAACTTCAGCTAATGGACTGGTAGGACACCCTGCACCTCGTACCAAATGACTATCAGGTTCTCGACAATCATACAGCCATGCTAAATACTTCATGTTTATTCTAGGGATCGTTTGACAAAAGACGACCACATAGGCACAGTACATCTACCTATTTCACAAATATCTGGACAAGGAGATGACGGTAACATGCTTATAAAGTATCTACTATTAAACAACAGGTCCATATACAGGAAAACGTTGCGCAAACTCTTGTCTGTTAGTGTCCGTGCAGTCAAGTGACTGAGACCAACGTTTTCCCTGTATGAACCACTGAACAGTCTGAAAACTATATCTGGACCGCTGACTTTAGTCAATGTGCGCTCAAAAAGTGAAGCATGTAAAGATTGCCGTTATATGGTCTCTTCCTGCGATTTATAATAATTATAAATTGCACAATGCTCAGCCTCTTCGATTTTAATACAATAATACTAAAGTGTAGCGTAGTATATAGCGCAGTCTGTTCTGCGCATATCCCACAGGCATATTACATGTCACGTTGATCGCAACTAGGGGAGTGTATGGGTCGGTGCAAATTATTTTTTGGGATCACTTTTTTTGGGACCTTTACTGCGCATGTGCAGCCCCATTACTAGTCCCACATTCATAGTCTCTCTCACTAGTCTACTAATTTAGCACCCCAAGTAAGGGGAGTGGATGCTCGGAGCCTCGGTACGGAGAAAATACGGAACTCGTTAGGTGGGGGGTTAGGGTTAGGGTTGGATAAAAGTTATTTCGGGTTAGCCAATCAGATGGCTTCCCATGGGAAGTGATCCCCCAAAAAAATTCTTCCCGCGTGGTTAGGGTTACAATGAGGTGGAAGACGGGGGTTAGGGTTAGTAGGAAAACACTTAAAGCGGGGGGTTAGGGTTAGGATTGGTGTTCTGTTGGGGATAGCTTACACTTTAGTATTATTGTAAATCGAAGAGTATTGTGCAATTTATAATTATAATTATATATATAATATATTTATATATATAATAATAAATATATAATTATAGTATTTGTACGTCAGTCTCAGATTCTACGCAGTCAACGTCGATTTATAATAATAATAAATTGTACAACGCTCTTCGATTTACAATAATACTAAATTGTAGCGCAGTCTTTCACGCAGTATGTTCTACGCATATCCCACAAGCATTACCTATAACGTTGATCTATAAGTTTACCTACGCAACAAGGGGATTTGGGTCGGGTCAATTGCCAATTCGTGTTTTGGTCTTCTGTGCATATCCCGGATAGGGTTGCAAAAAAAACACAGGCGGGGGTTGGGGTTAGGAAAACACTTAAAGCGGGGGGGGGGGGGGGGGGGTTAGGGTTGGTGTTGTGTTGTGTTGGGATGGTGTTGTGTTGGGATGGCTTCTATTTTACTCATTGTCATCAAAATACACGCGTACGAATTGGCAATTGACGATTATCATCAAAATAACGGTGAGAACGGCTTGGACTCTACGTCGACATCTCAACGTAGACATCAGTTTCAGTTCTCTTGACCGTATAGAGGCCTGAAACTGCCATCCATTGCCCCCAATTTTCGGCTTTACTTTTTGTTTGGCAGTCAGCTACCTCTAGTGATATAGAAAGTTGATAAATATCCTATTTATTTTTACCTGATGAATACTCAAACTTAAATCAATTTTTTTGCTGGTGAATTTAGCCCGCGATGTCCGTATATTCAGGTACGGGCCAATCGGAAAGCGTGTATTTCTAGAATTTACGGGAAAGAAATGAAATCGTTTGCCGTTTATTTAAATACACCTCTCACGAGATCGTGTTTTCTTTCACGTCATGTGGTCTCCTCTCTCGACGCCAATGCGAAGTACTCTTTTTATCAAAATAATTGTTTTGTACTGTTTAGGGTTTTTACCAACGTTTGGTCCTTGTTTTATCAATTTCTATGGATCAACGAGAGAATTTAGCGATCTTCCTGATGAATATGATGAGTTGAATATGGGTGTGGTGAGTTTGAATGGATACTTCGGGTCATCCTTGTCGCCTAAAAAATCTGGTTTATTCTATGATATTGGAAATTTATCACCATGATAAATTGTGTGTGTAGCCAAACAAATGGATGGGAGATAAACAAACTGATAATTAAAGAGATGCGAAAATGTTAAAGTGCCACTACGATCAAATCTTTACCTATCGATATTTTTCCGTATTTATAAAGCAGAGCTGCTAAATATTACTTGATCGAAACCGTTTTGCGATTCGACGATGGCAAGTATTATTTTTCTTACTCCAAATCTGGAGTTGTTATGTCCGCCATTAATCGTTCATGTTCTTGACCAGCGTAACGAAGTGATGTCAGATTCTCAACGCGAAGACGTGGCTAATTCTTCAAGTAAATCAAGGTCGTTTTTTCAAATTCTTCGTCTGAAAGGCTGGACATTTAATCTACGCTTCTCGAAAAAAAACAAGAAAACAAATAACCTCGACCGAAATTCAGGCGTAGCATTGAGAATCTGACGTCACAAACAATATTATCTTTTGAAATTGCGGGCTCACTTGGAGCACGTTTTTAGTAATGGTGGCCTAAATAATAGTGATTTCAGAGCTCAAATAAATACTTACTTCAAAATACTATTTTTTAGTTTTTTTTTACATCGATGATCACTTTCGACCCTGAAATACTATTCTATGCTAAAGAAAATCTAAAAGACGGGGGTGAATTTTCATCGTAGTGCCACTAAATAATTTTCTATTTTTACAGTCCATCAGCAAACAGACTGAGGGCGGGGGGAGGACTAGTCACGGGTGCAATGACAGGTGCAATACTCAAGGGAAATATGGGATAGTAAAGCACTAAGAAACAAAAACTTGAAAATAAAGAAAGTGCACGAGCTAATAATAAAGTTCCTTGCAAACTAAAAAACAAAATGAACTTGTAGGAAATTAAATAAAAGAAAAACGTTACTACCTGAGATGGGAAGGATGGCACAGACTTTCATGTCTGAAACCAAATGGTTAGAGCTGTTGAAACGGCGGGCTACAGGTTTATATTCCTCACGGAACGAAAATGTTGAGCAAACCTGTCTAAAAGGCGTCGTCGAGTCTAAACCTGTCTAAAAGGCGTCGTCTTACGATGTAGATTTTGGGGCATTTATCGCTCAACTACCCAAATCACATAACATAAGACATAAAATAATGAAAAACAAGTTGTATTTAGCTGATTAAAAATAACTTTCTCCTTACGGTCCGTAGTTGGATTAGGGTTAGAGTTAGGATTATGTTTATTATATGGTCCACTATATCTCATATAAGATGACGTACTTACCGTATATTGGATATTTCTTTGTTTAGGGTGATGGTGTTGCATACAGAGGTCGTCTTTTAGTTGAACTTGAGTCTGCGTTAGACTGTAATTTTGATGAACCCGTTGAAGATATCCAAAGTGCTGACATCATTCGCATTCAGGTTTTAAGAAATAAAGACCTTTTTCTTATATAAATAAAGATAATTTTCTGTTTGTTTGTATTTCAAACTGGGGTAAAACAATTGTAATTTCTGTATTCAAACAAAGTTTCCTCCCCCCGGCATCCATGTAATCGTTTTCCAGGTTTGTTTGTTTTGATCACGAACCTCTTTCCGTGCCGTAGGCCGCCATCTTTACAAACACGGTCTAAATATTCCCTTAATTTCAATATGAATGTTCCAAATTTGTAAATCCAAATCGGAACGCCTGCTCCTTACTCGAACTAACACGATAATGATTTTTTAGCATTTCAACTACAATAAGTATGACGTCAATGGAAGTGTTATCATTTAAAAAAAAAACATTGAAATAAATTAACAACTAAAATAAGTAAGATGATATAACCTATGAGTCCAACCAAAAAATACAAATAAAAACTACGACGCTTTTTTAAATAAGTATACCTCTTTAGGAGTACGTCTTGAAGACTGAAATTGACCTAGTGTTATGTATTTTTACTGGCAACCCGTCATTTTTCAGTCATTTGAGGAATTTATGTAAAATTTCTTCTTTTTTTTTCTTTTACTTGTTTTCTTAGCCTTTCTTGAGAAGGAGAAAGTTCAAACTTTTTGCATGTTTTCTGGAAGCGTTAATGATAAGTATTCAGGATTCTCCGGTGGAATTTGAAGTCAGCATTGGTAAGTAAAGCTGGGCAAAACCTGTTTGCAACCGGTTTTTTGCCGCGTTTTTCTTCTGGGATGAGTTTGAAAGCCTTTGAGGCTTTGTTTTGCTAAAATTGGGAAGAGAAAAGTAAGGTTTTTTACAGAATTGGTTAATAAATAACTTATTAAAACTGCTCGATATTTTACTCATCATTTGTATTTTGACTTGCCGAAAGGGTTAGCGCCAAAATACGACATAACAGCTTGTAAATTATCGTACTGTACACTAAATACTACAGGGTTCGTATTTTAAGTTTATTAGATTTTATCACTCTTAGGTGAACGGAATGCATACTAATCGTTGTTTATATCTCTGAAATATTGTGATGTAAACAACGAAAGATAAAGCTAATTAAATCATGTTTATATTTTTTGAAGGATGGTTCTCATTTTCTCCCATAAATTATCAGCTTCATTACCATGGCGAATTATACATTTCCTCCAACCTTTTTGTGTTGTTGACTATTTTAGGTAACTATGGTAACAAACTGGACCATTCAATAGCTCCCTCGTCGTCAACCACGCCTCCAACCAACGCTATCTTTGACGGTTGTCATTACTACTATCTTCCTTGGGGATACACGAAGCCTTGCATTTCTGTCGACAGTCATTGGGAGGATATCTTCTTTCGGCTTGATCCTCTGAATATCCTCCTTGAACTATGTGAACGATTGGTAAGGCCAGATTAAAACCAGGTTACAACAGCCGTTATACTCACATATAAGCATCAAGCGAGAATGTGATAAACAGTGAAAACTAACCCTTATGATGACCCTAATACCAACCATAATACTATCCCTAATATTATCTAGGAAAAAAACATTGAAAAAGTGAGGATAAGTTTAGAAACAAACCATGCCACGGCAGAAACAGCTGCCTTACTAATCGCCCTTTTGGACGATCTAATCAAGGACTGCAAGTAAGTCGTCCCACATCGAAATTGATGTTTTATTTATTCAACTTGCTGACTGAGATAATAGTTTTAGCCAATTTTAAACTTATGGTTTATTAGGAAACCTTTTCCAGCTGTTAGTACTAAAACTCCTGGGGTCAATGAGCTGGACTTGCATCTTCATGAAGTCAGAGTTCTGGAAATGGTAAGAGTTTCCATCACCTTGGTCCACCACCTTTAGGAACCTTCTGTTGTAGTATTTGTTTGTGTGTATGTGCGTGTCTGTCTGTCTGTCTGTCTGTCTGTCTTCCTTCGTCGATCAATATCTTACTAGTTTCTGGAAACCAGCATGGTTGAACTGGTCTGTGTTTGAAACTTGTGTACGAGCAAGTGCCACCCGCCCCGGCAATTTTTTGAAATCTATATGCTTCGAATTTAATTTTGCGTGTACTGCCAAAATAGTGTGTATGAGATCTAACCCGAGCTTTACGGTTTATGTTTACTTTCACTTTGCCATGTGTTTCACTCTCTGATGAAAGGCCTTCGCTCAAAACGTTAGACCTCGCACATACTATTTCTGTAGTACACCAACTAGTAGAGTTTCTGTCTGTGTGTCTGTTTGTTCTATGTCTTTTATCTTCTATCAGCTTTCAGTCTCGGAAGAAGCTTCAAGACTTCGTCGATCTGCAACCGACATCGAAGAAGCACTTGACGAAGTAAACGGTTTTCTCATTCGCATCCAAGATATTGCCATTGAGGTATTAAACTTTCGGTATTATTCACAAAATGATTTTCGTTTTGACCTGTCATTACTGTCGTGGCAATAGTAGAGTTCCGAAACAGTTGAGCAAAATTCAATTTCTTCACATTGCAATTTGAAAATTGGTTTGATCACGAATTGATGAAGTTCGTTGACAACTTCGGTTCCTGCTTTACATTTAATTTTGTAACGTGCTGAGGTACAGCACACCAAGTGCGCGAACAGAGAGAACAGCGCGCACGAATATGGCCAGAAAAGAGATTTAAGGGGGAACTGGACCAAAAAATAAACTACTTTTAAATAAAAGGCCTTTAAGTATAATGTTTAGAAAAGTTGATAGTTTTACGGTATCTGCTCTTGTACTCGAGAAATAACGTTTTCATTTTCGTATTTTATGCTTCTGGACGCCGCCATTTTCAAGTTTGTTCGACGGCTCAGACTCGAGGTCCAGCGGGTATTTCTTTTCAATTTTGATGTCACTTGAGTGCAAGGAACAAAATACAAGCAAGCTCAATGATGACAAAATTGAAAAGAAAATCACCGCTGTACATCAATCTTGAGCCGTCGAACAAACTCGAAAATGGCGGCGTCCAGAAGCATAAAATACGAGAATGAAAACGTTATTTCTCGAGTACAAGAGCTGATGCCGTAAAACTATCATTTCTAAACATTATACTAAAAGGCCTTTTATTTTAAAGTAATTTTTTTGGGTAGAGTTCCCCTTTAAAACATTATCTTATATAGTACACTATTGCGTAGGAACCTCACCCATAAAAGGAACTACGTTATTTACATCTTTCGTGATAGTAACACTTAACACCTAAGGATTTAACTGTAGGAAGGAAGATGACGTCACGTTCTAATTCAATTATCCGTCTACGTAGTTCAACATGTAAGAATCTACGCACGCTACAATTTGATTGGTTTTGGGTTGCGACTCCTAATCCTATTGGTTGATTAATAACCAATCAAATGCAAACACGAAGTTGTTCAACGAACTTTATCTAACCGCAATCAAACCAACATGTCAATGTAAAGAAATAAATTTCCTCAACATTTTTGGAACTCTTATTGCTACGACAGTAACTGTTAACATAAAAAGGAGTAATTTTTGTGTGTTGTTGTTGAATTTTTTTCGTAATTTCCATAACGTTATTCCCGCCCTTTCCCTACTCTAGCCTCAAAACTCCATTCCTGATGTTATAATATGGATGTTAAGCGGCTCTAAAAGAGTGGCTTATTACAAAATTCCAGCGTACAAGTTGTTATTTTCCAAGAATTCAGCCGCGAGGGGGAAGTACTGTGGAGAAGAGCTGAATGTCATTCTCAAGGTATGTTGTTTGAAGCTTGGCATGGAAAACTAAGTTCAGAAAAATTAACTTATTTCTAATTTTTAAACTCAACGATGAGTCTCAATGTAATGCATTGCGCGCTCATCTCGTGGTTATGCATTGCGCGCTCATCTCGTGGTAATGCATTGCTCGCTCATCTCGTGGAGCATTGCTCGCTCATCTCGTGGTGATGCATTGCTCGCTCATCTCGTGGTGATACATTGCTCGTTCATTTCGTGGTGATGCATTGCTTGCTCATCTCGTGGTGATGCATTGCTCGTTCATCTCGTGGTGATGCATTGCGCGCTCATCTCGTGGTAATGCATTGCTCGCTCATCTCGTGGAGCATTGCTCGCTCATCTCGTGGTAATGCATTGCTCGCTCATCTCGTGGTGATACATTGCTCGTTCATTTCGTGGTGATGCATTGCTTGCTCATCTCGTGGTGATGCATTGCTCGTTCATCTCGTGGTGATGCATTGCGCGCTCATCTCGTGGTAATGCATTGCTCGCTCATCTCGTGGAGCATTGCTCGCTCATCTCGTGGTGATGCATTGCTCGCTCATCTCGTGGTGATACATTGCTCGTTCATTTCGTGGTGATGCATTGCTCGCTCATCACGTGGTTAAGCATTGCGCGCTCATCTCGTGGTAATGCATTGCTCGCTCATCTCGTGGTAATGCATTGCTCGCTCATCAATTATTTAAAATTCAAATATGGATTTTTATTTTGCTAGCCAGTCCTCAGTCCTTTTTTCTCACTGTCAGTTGTTAGACGGTTTACGACATTCTCTCTCTCCGACACTTTTTCTCCCAGACTCTTTTTCTCGCAAACTCTTGCTCTCCCGTACTCTTGCTCTCCAGTACTCTCGCTCTACCGGACTCTCGCTCTCCCGGACTCTCGCTCTCCCGGACTCTCTTGCTCTCCAGCACTCTTGCTCTTCCGGACTCTCGCTCTCACGGACTCTCGCTCTCACGGACTCTCGCTCTCACGGATTCTCGCTCTCGCGGACTCTCGCTCTCACAGACTCTCGCTATTCCGGACTCTTGCTCTCCAGGACTCTTGCAATTCCGGTCTCTTGCTCTTCCGGTCTCTCGCTCTTCCGGACTCTTGCTCTCCTGGACTCTCGCTCTCTTGCTCTCTTGCTCTCCCGGACTCTTGCTATCCCGGACTCTTGCTATCCCGGACTCTTGCTATCCCGGACTCTTGCTCTCCCGCTCTCTTGCTATCCCGCTCTCTTGCTATCCCGGACACGTGCTCTCCCAGACGTTTTTGCCAGTTTTTCTCTCGTACCAAACGTGGCCAGCCATTGTCTAAATCCTCCAATTTTATTTTAGTATCCTGGAAAGAAAGGGAAGAATATTGAAGACTTCCCTGAGGTACCAGTGTATCTTAGAGCTATGATATGGTTCGGCTTGGAGGAAGACCAAGTGGACTGGACTCAACGAGACGAAGTGGAAGGAGATTTTTCAGTGTTTGCTGAATCTGTGAGCTTCTCAACATTTTTTAACCATCTTGAAAATGTTTCTGGAATACATTTCAATACTTTATAGACTAGACTTTAATTTCCAGCTTGTTTCATTTTGTTTTGTTCTGATAGTACGAAAACCAAATTTGTGTTATTGGCTCTTGGTCATCAAAAGGTTGCCCTCGTCCTAGTTTTTCAAACGCCAGAGGAGACGTAAGTGTGGGTATATTGTTGCATACAATAAGCATCCACTATACCGTATTTCCTCTAATAAACGCCTAGCCTCAAATAAACGCCTCCATCTAATAAACACCTCCCCTTTTCATACAAGAATGCCAATAAACGCTCCCTCTAATAAACGCCTCCCTCTAATAAACGCCTCCCAGCTCTAATAAACGCCTCCCTCTAATAAACGCCTCCATCTAATAAACGCCTCCCTTTTCATACAAGAATGCCAATAAACGCCTCCCTCTAATAAACGCCTCCCTCTAATAAACGCCTCCCTCTAATAAACGCCTCCCTTTTCATACAAGAATGCCAATAAACGCCTCCCTCTAATAAACGCCTCCCTCTAATAAACGCCTCCATCTAATAAACGCCTCCCTTTTCATACAAGAATGCCAATAAACGCCTCCCTCTAATAAACGCCTCCCTCTAATAAACGCCTCCCTCTAATAAACGCCTCCCTCTAATAAACGCCTCCCTCTAATAAACGCCTCCCTCTAATAAACGCCTCCCAGCTCTAATAAACGCCTCCCTCTAATAAACGCCTCCATCTAATAAACGCCTCCCTTTTCATACAAGAATGCCAATAAACGCCTCCCTCTAATAAACGCCTCCCTCTAATAAACGCCTCCCTCTAATAAACGCCTCCCTCTAATAAACGCCTCCCTCTAATAAACGCCTCCCTCTAATAAACGCCTCCCTCTAATAAACGCCTCCCTCTAATAAACGCCTCCCTCTAATAAACGCCTCCCTCTAATAAACGCCTCCCTCTAATAAACGCCTCCCTCTAATAAACGCCGCACACATCAGAGCGGCGCCTTTATTAGAAAAAATACGTAAAGTGCGATATCGTTTTGTTCCTGTTTTGTTATTTGTTCCACAAAACCTTTGAGAACACTGACATGCAGTGGCGCTATTCCACAGACGTTGACTGGCTTCATTGTCGAAGTGATGTAAACAACTTAGTTTATACTAGCCATTGTTAAAGTTAAATAAAGTAAAATAATAATAAAAGTAAAAATGAAAAAAGAACTCGACCAATATCCTTCTTATTCGGACCTCGCGCTCGGTCAATAACATATTGTTTAATAAACGCCCCCCTCTAATAAACGCCGCATCAAATTGTTTCAAAATTTGTTGTTCTGTAATCTTATATTAATAAAACAAAATGGCGGAAAGTTATGATATAGTAAATAAACAAGAAATCCAGTATTTATTTTATAAAACAACACGAGAAAATACCGAAAGCTACCACGAGTGCCTATATTAACAATTATACCATTCGGTATCGTCGTATATGTCCGTTGCCGTAACTTGTCTTACGGTAGTGAAATCTGGGGTCCTCAGGACAAGTCACGTGACCTTTCACTTCTTGAGGGTGTTCAGAGACGAGCCACGAAATTCATACTCGAAGATTATGAATTCGTCATACCCTGACCGTCTTAAAAAGCTTAACTTATTACCAATATCATATTGGCTTGAAATTAAGGATCTTCTCTTCTTTTTTAAGTGCAAACAAGGTCTCTACGATCTAGATATCTCCCGTTTTGTTACTTTTTCTTCTATTCGCTCGTCTCGCACTCGTTCAAGTCAAAATAACTTGCTTGAAGCCAATCCTTGTAGGACTTCTCTTTTTAGAAATTCTTTTTTCAACAGAATTGTATTTCTCTGGAACAATATCTCTCCGATAGTTCGTAATAGTACTTCTGTTTCCATTTTTAAACAAACTTTATATTCACTACTCTTCTAAGTTAGACTCCAATTTCGATGTTAATAGACTGCGCACCTGGAAAAGTTTCTGTTCTAAATGTCGTTCTTTAAATCCAAGTTGTTGCTCTTAAATCTTTATTCTTATGTAATTTGTGTTTTTACTTAATGTTTATTATGTATTTTTTGTTCGGTTGGTCTTCACATGGGACTCCTGTCCTTTTGATCATTCCTTCAATCATGTTCAAGTACTGCACACTTTATTTACTGTATATTTGCATTCTTGTATGGTTGAAGTTAATAAATAAATAAATATATGAGCTCGGCGCTTCGCGCTGATATACGTACAGTATGAGCTCATATACGACTCTAGCTCATGGTATAATTGTTAAATGTAGTATCTGGACTCGGATTGCAGTTGGACATGTTGTTATAGTCATTTGTAAAGAAGACAACCCACCAAAGATTAAATGTTACAGACATATAAGCTGTGAACGTTTAAACGCAATAGAATGCCTGAATTTAAAGGACTTTGAACCGTTTTAAGACCAGTGTGTATTTTCTGGCTGTGCTATATAAATACTTACACTTATAGTGAATACGTGAACTTCTGATAGAACGTGAACTGTGACTTGAGGCACAGTTATCTTCATCATTTAGTTTCGGATGTTTTTCAGTAACATTAATTTATTTAACATTTCATTTTAGCTTGCCTTGCCCAAATCGTGTTTCAATACACCTGATGGATGGCAGTGGCAAGGTGATTGGTTTATAAACCCAGAATTAAGGTTATTATAATTACAATTTTTTCAAAGTTTTAGATGTGTATGCAGCATACAATGTTTGAAGTTATTCTAGCTTTGAGTTACGTTAAAGAGGTACTCCAGCAATCAAAATACAAATGAAGTTAATATGAAATATCTTATTGACTTGAGTTATTTTCCAAAGTTTCAGCATTTCTATTAACTCTTTCCTGTCCGGCTGAAAAACATCCAAAATTGAACTACCTCTTTGTTCTATTGATATCTCGGGAAATATCCATAACTGTTGCGAAACCTATACCTTTTCTTAAAGCCCAATAAACCGGCTGTTACCAATGCTTTTGAATTTTCCGAACAAGACATATTATGTTAATATCAATTAGCATTAATTATCATAAATCAGGTTGAAAAACTTCCATTTTTCTAGAAAAGGCCATCAGCATCATGAAAATTCAAAATGCCACCAATCGCAGAGTTGTTTATGAAATCAAATCAAATTTGGCGTGTGAGTGGATCTCATGTCCCTGGCGCTTGTCGAATTTCAATTTTTAATCTTGCGTTAACGTGTGCCGTGTTTTGCGATAGACGACTTCGGGGGTCTTCTATGACCCCGTTTGACTGGGCCGGACAGGAAAGAGTTAATTTAGTTTATTAAGAAGATATGGCTAGTTGAAGTTGAACACGGCCCTGTAAAAACCAGCATGTTATTTTTGAACATTTCTATACTCTATTCCTGATCAGGCCACTGTGTATAAATATGAGTAAAAATATAAATTAATAAATAAAATTAATAAAATATGACGTCATTGAATGCTTCTTTATCGGCAGTTCAGTTTTGATGGCGTTGTGAGTGCTCTTTGAAGAATTAATCGAAATAAACCATTTAGGTTCTCTATTTAGGTTCTCTATTTAGGTTCTCTATTTAGGTTCTCGTGCGGGAAAGTAGAGGAGCTTCTTGGGCATAATATGAGATAGAAGCACTCAGTGACGTCATATTTGAGAAACAAATATGGCGTTGAAATTGAACAAACTCTTAATTGATTTGAATGCTGAAACTTTGGGAATGAACTAAAGTCAGTAAGATATTTCATATGAACTCTACTTTTATTTTTACTGGAGTATTCCTTTGAGTACTTTTCAAAAGTTTTAGACTATGTATGAACGAACAAAGGAAGTCCTGAAGAAGATGCAAAAAGCGATCTTGACCGATTAACATTACAAGAACATTTAAGATCATGTGCTAGAAACTATCTTTTTGTGATCTGAACATTTTTAAATTTTAAACGTTGACTTATAGATCTCTAGTTCTGAATTTATAATAATAATAATAATAATAATAATAATAATAATAATAATAATAATGTAAACTTTATTTATTCATAATTGATATATACTACAATGATAAACCTCTCTTTTACAGGTAGTTCACCAATGTCTACTTGAATTAACGATATATATGATATATAATATTAGTTTTGCATTAGTGTTGGGTTGTCCCAGGTTTTGTTACGTTTACAGAAAATATAGTATGAGGTTCTTATACAAATGTTAATTATTCTTTTCATGAAGTACTTTCGGCAACGTTCGTCAAATTTGAGATCTTTCAGCATTTCAATAAATTCTAATGATGGTTGACTGAAGACTCCGAGTGAGCTGATGGACAGATTCACAAATTTAACTTGTTCATAATTGTTGTTCTGTTCCGTAATTAGTTCCTGATACTTCTGTCTCTTACGGGTGGCATTATTGAGTAGATTGGATTCAAATCCGACTGTGAGTTCGAGAATATATATACATTTGTTTTCGATTGTTACCAAAAGATCGGGGCGTAATCTATCTCCGGTGAGAACAGATGGGCTGATGTAGCCAGGTATGTCAGCGTAGAGGCTATAATTTTGTACGGAGTTGAGTGAGGAGGCAATAAAATTTAAAACAGAGTCATGTCGCCAAGTAAACCGCCCTTCGTTTAGGTATGTTTGGCAACCAGCAATGACGTGAAGTAGGGTCTCAGGTTGCAAGCAGAATGAACAGTCAGATGTAGGTGATATTCCCCATTTCACAAGGTTTTTGCGAGTCGGAAGCGTGTTGTTGATGTATCGGATGGTGAAGTTAAATATGTTCTTAGGGAGTTTGCTTTGGACTGAGGACCATGTGGAGTTGAACGAGAGAGTCGAATATTTAATGATGTTGGAAAAGAATGAACCTTGTGAAATAAGGTGATGTTGAAGCCTTTCTTCGTGTTCTTTTCTGAAAGTGTTTAGTACGTCCTTTGTGTTTTTGTACTTGTCGTATTGCACATTCTTGTGATTACTTGTGACAGTCCATAGGTTTCTAATTTCTTCATTTGGTGATAATTTTAAAGCTTTTCGCGAAACAGTTTGGCATTGAAGAAATTTCGTTGAAGGGAGAATGATATTTAGACCGTACTTACTGCGAGGAAGTAGGACGTTGCTAAGTGTTGCTGAGATGGGAAGTTCAAGCCATTTCCGTATATATTTCGACGCAATACCATCTAGTTTTTCATTCACCCAGGTTTTACCTATGTCAGAAACAGTGAAGTGCCAAGAGATTTTTGCAAGTGCGTAGCGGCTGTACAACATAATTTTATTTTTTGGATGTAATGGCAGTTCGTCAATTTCATTCATGATGTCGGTTAGTGTGTCGTGTAGCTCAGATTTGTGATTTTCTTCGGACATATTAAAGTCAAAGTAGCGGCCTAGGTAACGAAACGATTTCCCATTTTCAACACGTGGTACGAGATGGTTATTTACAAACAGTTTGGGGAGATATTGGACCGATTTTGTTGAATCCTTTTTAATGCCAAATGTTGAACATTTATCCACACGTATAATCATGTTGGCCCACTGACACCAGATCGTAAAGCGATTGAGAAGCATTTGATTTTCTTTTTCTTGACCACTGATAACGGCAGCGTCGTCTGCAAATTGTAACCAGTGGATATATAATAATAATAATAATAATAATAATAATAATAATAATAATAATAACATGTTTCAGGAGCATTATACAATAGTCTCAATGCTCTTACAACAATCAATTCTTAAAGTTACTTAAGTTTTTATATATCATTATAAATTACATATCATACATACATACCATTACTTACTTATCTTCTACCTCCGCGAGTGCAGGAAGTCAAACCTACCAAAAATCGTGGGTACTACAGTCTATTGCACTAAAATACGCACACTGCTTCAATATGGCTCACCAATATGGGGTGGTCTGCCTAAGTATCTCATTGAAGAGTTGCAACAAGTTCAGAACAGGAGTCTCCGAATCATCGGCATTCCTAAAAATGACCTGCGAAAGAATGCAGATAAAAGAGAACTTGGAAAAATTGTAGAAGAAAATGGTCACCCTAATCAAAAATATATTCCTAATGAGGTTATCCACCCTTACAATACTAGGAATTCTCGTGTTTTTAACTTGCATATGTCCGGAACGAATAGACACAGTAATTCATTCATTCCTAGGGCTTGTAGAATATATAACAACACTAAATAGTTTTTTATATAGTATACTTATATTAATATATATATACAGTATAGTTCTTTTTATTCATTTATTACCCTAATTATATTTACAAGTTGTAAATCCATTGTATATCTTCTCTAAAAATGGATTATTATTAAATGTTTAATACATATTATATTACTTACATATCATTATAACATTTTCTTTTTTCTCTAACGAGAATAGTTTATGCTATGATCGTGACGCTGGCTATAAAAGCTTCCTGGAAGATGCGTTAGAAAACGAGTCACGTATTCCAGGCGGTGCTTGGCGTGCGGCTGTGCCCCGATGGACTGATATCGTAAGTCTGTAAATTAACTTTTAGATTTCATTTATTAAGAGCGTCACTTAGCAACAACCATTCAGACCACTAAGACGCAACATTAATAACATTACATGGCAATGTATTAACCGAGCGATCGGCTATATTTACGTTCGCAGATGAGTATGAGTATGAATTATTTAGAGTCGATCACGCAGGATAAGGTTGCCCTATTTATCCGAGCCAGAGGCTCATGTTTTAAGCGTTCGACTATTCAGTTTATCACTCTTAGGTGAACGGAAAACCCAACTGTTAGGGATTCCGAGGGTCTACGATTTAAGGTCGTTTTCCGAGAAGACCCGAAAGTCTTACCATTTGCTGGTATTGTTGCAAAGGCAGTACCTTCTCAATTATGTTATGACCATGAGTGGTGGTCCTACCCAGGATTTGAACCTAGATCTCCCAGCTCATAGACATGTGCGGTAACCACTACATATAAGACCACAATGCAACATATAAGTAGTATATGCCATGCCATCACGAACCAATACTTCCCTCTGTTGATCGTAATATTTGTGGTACCATCTGAGGCCGTGTCAGTAGCTCATTGAGGGCAAATTAAGTTAGTGATTATCAGTGTAACCGCGACTGATGATGATGATTGTAAAACTCCATATTGAATATTTAATTTTAGGAGCTGCTAGATCGCTGCTCCATGTTGCTGTTGAATTCTGCTTTATGGAACATAATTTGTCTGAGCTGCATTTGGTCGATAAATTCGATATTCGCCAATTTTGACCACATGTCCTGATAATAGGCCTTCGTCGGTTCCATGAACAGCATTTGTTTTTGTAAAGTGTCGTTCGGTATTCTCAGGCAGTGGACTAGCCTTCGCAAATGCTGTCTGTACACAAAGGCTTCAATAGTTTAGCATCCAGTAATCTTTAGGGTCTTCTTATTGCTGTATACATATGCAAAGTTACATTCTCCGGATCGATCCGCCTACTCCCTCCCGTAACGATCTGACGTCAGACCTGGCCTATGATTTTTCGTAAGCGCACACGACATCGTGCGCCAAACGAAAATCAGGCGCGCGGTTAAAAAACTAGTACGCGTTGTGCGCGTTTTACGCAATTAATGCAGAAATATATTTTGAATAAAACATGTTTATTAAAGAATAAAATTTAAATATATATAGTTACATACAAAAGGCTATGATATAATAGAATGGATCATCAACGTCAATCTCACTGTCCGATTGAATCCCATCTGAGTTTGAAGAACTTGACGTCTCATCTAAACACACGATGTCGATGGTATACAAGGATCAAGAAATTCAATTTCCGGCCCAAATGTGATGCATTATGGGATAGAATCAAAGGTCAAGTGAGCACCAATTAATTCAGTGGCATTGTTGTGGCTCATCGATATTCTATGTTAACAATGGAACTTACTTAATTGGTGCTCACTTGACCTTTGATTCTATCCCATAATGCATCACATTTGGACCGGAAACTGAATTTCTTGATGCTTATATTGTCTTCCTCTAATTGTCTCTTTTTTAACGGGATGACGTGATTTAGATTGTACATGAATGAACTGACAGTACCGGTAGTGGTGCGTGATTTCATGGCTCTCACAACAAACGAGGCGCGTGGAGAAACGCGCACCTCGACGAATCGATCGCGCGCGCCTCAAACGGCCAGGCCTTCACGTATCATGGACATCCATTCTACACCCAACATCGAAATCGCGCTTTTCACCTCGTTCCACGTTGCGGCAATGTAGGTTAACCGGCTTCGGATGAACGTATTCATGTACTTGTCACGGGTCTTCACTCGAATCGGCGTTTATCTGTTAGTATTTTGCTCATTTGATGTCATTTTATCTGAGCTGACGCTATGCGATGTTCCATTAGATATCATGATGCCTAAGTAGTTGAATTCGAGTATGTGTTTGAGTGCCTGGGTGCCGATGGTGACGAGGGATTTGCAGTTGTTGATGTCGAACGAAGTGTTGATGCTCATTATTTCGGTTTTGTCACAGCTAAGGACGAGTCCAGGAAAACTTCCTCAGTAATTTTCATGCCCGTTTTAAGGGTCGCTTTGGAACGAAAAATGAGAACCATGTCGATCGTCAGCATACAGGATTTTTAAAAGCGTCTAACCGACTAACGGAAGCAGTTGCTGTGAGCTTGTAAATGCACCACGTTATACCAAATAAGTCAACGAACCGTGGAAAAACGTCTGCCAAAAGTCTCATGAAGATGTGCGTTTAATTATGATTTTTTAGGTTTAGTTGGAGAAAAAAGAATACGATTTACCACCAATCTATTCAGCCAAACAGTTCCGATGTTGTATCTCGAAAACCAAAAGAAAACATAGAGCAGGGACGAGTACATAATTAACAACAAGCGCTTTCTGTTTACAGTAGTCTCACGTGCGCATTTTTTTATCATATGGTGCATACAAACGAGAGTGACATAAAATAAATGGAGTTTCGCGGTTTACTGGGATCAATGGTGGTACACGTGTGGCTCAGGAACATAGAGGGAAATGATGCCAAAATATTGATTAATCAATATATCATATTTATATTCGCTTGATGCTCAGACATTTTTTCATTGTTTTACTATAGAGAAGTGATGCCATTACCCCTCGAGATGAAATTCATTGTCCCGCAGGTTGGATGTGGACAAGTGAATGGAAAATTGACCTAAATCGAGCAGTTGATGAAGAAGGTAAAAGATTCAAAACTCTCACCGAACTACGCCGGCATTTTATAATCTTTGGTACTTTCTGAGTGAGTGTCAGGGTCATGCATTGCGCGCTCACATTCATATTGCGGCCATTTTGTGGCCCGACTGGCAGTTGTTGAGTTCGCTTTCTAATCCGTCGATATCTTTGCAATCCTTTGATTAAACGTGTTAGTTTGTCGATTTTCAAAGTGAAAATATACTAGACTGAATATTGTTATTGCTATTTGTTGTAATGAGATATGAGATAGTCACTTTAATTACTACAATAGAACAGCCTTCTGGTATCCAGATGCAGGTGCGAGCTCAAATCCTGCTCTAGTCAACACGTAACTTCTTTACGGCGACTTTTAGCAGTGTAGGGTATTAAAAGGGAACTGTCCCCAAAAAGTAAATTACTTTGAAATAAAAGGCCTTTAAGTATAATGTTTAGAAATGTTGATAGTTTTACGGTATCTGCTCTTGTACTCGAGAAATAACGTTTTCATTCTCGTGTTTTATGCTTCTGGACGCCGCCATTTTGTAGTTTGCTCGACGGCTCAAAGTTGATGCACAGCGGTGGTTTTCTTTTCAGTTTTGACATCATTTGAGTGCAGCAGGAGTCCTGGGTTGAAAACGATCGTCTTTGACATAAATTCGAATTGTTGTAACTCGATGGCTAATTGTTCCGCAGTTGGAAGAAAATAGATCACTGTTTCCTAGCGATCTAGGCATGACACACCATATATAAACACCACCAAACACATCGTTTTTGTTTCTCGCGAAAACGGATCGTATCCGTGTATTAATGCAGTTGGAAAGCTGGTTGACATATAGACGAGGAAAAATTGCTTTTGTTCCTTCTCGTGAATATGGAACTTAACGGGCAGCTGCACCAACATGGAAAACATGTACCAACGAAGCTTTTAGCAGTCATACAGTACAATGACTGTTGAAATTTTGTAAAGAGCGTTGGGTGACGCGTGGTCAAGTGGATGGTGCGAAAGAGAGTGGCGACTCCTTCTCCGGGTTGCACTCAATGGACGTCAAAATTGAAAATAACTCCCGCTGTACGTCGGGTCTGAGCCGTCGAGCAAACTACAAAATGGCGGCGTCAAAAAGTATAAAATACGAGAATGAAAACGTTATTTCTCGAGTACAAGAGCAGATACTGTAAAGCTATTAACATTTCTATAATCATTATACTTAAAGGCCTTTTATTTAAAAGTAATTTATTTTCAGAGTACAGTTCCTATTTAATACCTATAGGATAGGATAATTGTGATTAATCTTGAACTGGTTAAACACGGAGTGCTCGCATAAAAGGGCAAGCCCATCCCCCTCGAAACAATCGAGTCTTTGAAATTTTAAAAATCAATTCAAACAATGGAGTCTCGAAACAATGGAGATTTTGTTGCTTTGATTACTTCTCATAGTCTCTTTGTTTCCTGACCAATCACAGTAATTGAACTAATTATGATTGGCACGGTGAGCATCTCACCGCCAATATATGCAAGCACTCCATGTTTAAGTATATTTTTTCTTAATTTCAGGTTGGGAGTACACTGTTGAAGCAACATTTGCCAGTTACGGCCCTGTTGAGAAAGTTTATCATTTGTGCCGCAGAAGAAGATGGATTAAAGAAAGAAAGTTTGTCAAAGATATAAAGAAAGAGTCTGACGATGTAATCACATGCATTTTTGTTTTATTTCACTTTTTAAAACACATTTTACGAGCTGTAAACTTCATCATCTAGTAACAACTTATGCTTATCTTTCATGACAATAACGCAAATCACGACACCCTTTTAATAACTACAGAGTACGCATTTCCCGCACCTGACACAAACCTTTGAATTTTATTGAAAATATACAAAATGTTTACTATTTATATATAGTGCGAATTAGCATGTGTATATGATCAAATGCGCTTTACAACATCGCCAATTTATTCTATTACCTAGTACCCAGTACCCCAATCAATCAACCTTAGCTACCCTGTCAACAAAAGCCTACAACAATAACGAAATTGAAAATAATTCAAAAGACTGATTTTAACGAGGCGAAGTTTGGAAAATAAGGACTTAAGATCACAAGACGGCAACCTCAACAACGACGTACTTTAAAACAAAAGAATTCTAACCACAAAGAGAATGAATGATTTTTATCCCCAAGAGTAATCTCAACGCCGTCCTCGTTCTGTTTACAACGCCATTGAGAACATTTTCACGTCTTTAGGACGACGGTAACTCACGAGAGTTGGAGATGTTGTTTAAGTTTGACCTTAAATTGCCCGCTATGCAATGAAAAATGAAGTTGTAGAATAACTCTTTTGTTTGAAAGAATTCTTGAAACTATAAAGACATCACAATGCATAATGACTTATTGAAAAATTCGTTTTCAATAAGTTATCATGTAGTGTAATGTCATAAGTATGATCATTTACATATTAAACAAATCTTAATGTCTCAAGAGTGAAGTGAGATATGAAATATAGTTTAAAGTTTATAGTTTCAAGAACTCTTTCAAACAACTGCATTTTTCATATTGCATAGGCAATTTAATACAGACACCACAATCGTTTTAGAACCAATGAACCGTTTTTGAAATCATAAAACCTTGTTTTAACCTTTCTTCGAGTATCAAATACAAAATCAATCAACCATGATTTATTTTAAATGATGAAATGTATATTACTTTTTTATCTGGCACTTATCTTTGTTCAGGTTGCCATAGACCAATTTAAATATTCCTTTATGTGCATTTTAACTAGATTTAGGGCCTCGTTTGTGTGTCAGCAATTCAACATAATTTTTCCTTCCTAACGAAATTATAACGGTTAATTTATATGAAGATAAAATAATTTAAATTTAAAATGGCAGTCAACTCAAAGCGGTACTCCAGTCAAAATACAAATAGAGTTTAGACTGTCTTTAGTTTATTTCCAAATAGTTGAAGTTGGATAGTTTGTCCAATTTCGACGCCATATTTGTTTCTCAAATATGACGTCACTGAGTGCTTCTATCTCGTATTATGCCTAAGAAGCTCCTTACTTTCCCACATGAGGAACTAAATAGTTTATTTCGACTAACTTTCATCCAAAGAGCACTAACAACAACTATCACTATATCATCGCCATCAAATCAACTTCACTGCCGATAAAGAAGCTCTCAATGACGTCATGCATATTTTCAATACAAATATGGCGTCAAAATCCTCAAACTTTCAACTTCAACTGGCCATATCTTCTTAACTAAATTGATAGAAATTGTGAAACTTTGGAAATAAACTGAAGTCAGTAAGATCTTCTATTGTGTTTTGTATTTATTTAATAACGCATGTTGTACTCGAACAAAGAAACAGACACACAGACTTATTATGTCTCTCTAAATCTCTTAGGCGAAATCAAATATACTCCAGAAAGAAGGTTGGGAATATTCCACAGTCTTTACGACTCGTTTCCATGCTACCAACCGGAAAATGGATCTCGTTCGACGCCGACGTTGGCATCGCAAAATGGTGCAAGAAGATCCAAGTGCGCCCGCAGTGTTTTATATCAGCGCTGTTGAGGTGTGTTTAATTGTAGTGACGTCATTGTATCAAATCCGAGAACTATCTGAAACCAGAAGTTGTAGTTGCGCTTTTGTGCAAACGTACGTTAAAGGACATTGGCAACAAAAATTAAGTTTGTCTAATATGAAAGACTCGTAAAATGATAGAGTAACACCTTTTACAACTTTTCCGTATTTTACTTCGTTTTTGAAATATTTCAGTTTGTTTGATATGTAAATGAGATGGTCTCTGACGTCAGGTGCAGGGTAGAGAAATTTTCACTCGTTAAAAAATGTCTTATATCTCAGTGATTGCTAAGTTTACAACGTTCATTATCATGAGGAGGAGTTATACGCACATTTTCAAGTACATTTGTGGAACAAACTTCAAGATGGAACTAATATTTCAATGAGTGAAAATTCTCTACCCTGCACCTGACGTCAGAGACCATCTCATTTACATATCCAACAAACTGAAATATTTCAAAAACGAAATAAAATACGGAAAAGTTGTAAAAGGTGTTACTCTAGGTGTTTTTCATATTAGACAAACTTAATTTTTGTTGCCAATGTCCTTTAAAAAACGTAGTTGTGATTTGATCTGCATGAAAAATTCATTGATATTAATGCAATGTGTGTATTAGAAATCTTATGTATGCAGACAAGGGTGTATTACTGTTAATTAAATGAAGAAAATAATGAGTTTTCTTTTATTTCTTCAGGGCAAAGATCAATCTCCAATGTTGAATGCACCAAGAATGTTCATCACCTTTGACAGTAAGACGAGGCAGATCTGAATAAATCAACTTTTTTCATATTTTTATTGAAGTTGTTTAATGTGGTTCTCTTATGAACAATAAGCTTGTATAAATAATGTTAAAGATGCCATGACAATTAGTAATCATCCAATGTTTGTTTGTATAACAACAATGACTTATCAAAGTTTTGAAGCTTGGTATGGCGATGTATTAATGAAATAAAATCAATCGTTTGCGGTTACACACCATGTTTATTTAACGATACAATTCGCTGAGCTTTCGTCCCGTAAACTCAGGACTTCGTCAGAGCGTGACTAAACGTGAACTGATAAAAACAACAATTACATTGACGTGTACAAATAACTTTGTAGTTTGTGTTTTTCTCAGTTCACGTTTAGTCACGCTCTGACGAAGTCCTGAGTTTACGGGACGAAAGTTCAGCGAATTGTATTGTTAAATAAACATGGTGTATAACCGCAAACGTTTGAGTTTATTTCAACCATCGACTGTGTATGTTATGCGTAACGTTCGCATTTTAGGATCGGCCATTAATGAAATGACCGAGTTTAATTGGGTGGAATGAGTCGAGACTGCTTTTAACGTCATAGCCTCAACAAGCTTCCTCTGATTTGTCTGATTTGTTGGTCTTCAGACCATGACGTTATAATTCTAAATTTTACCATTTTAATTGCAACGTTCTACACGTAAAATACAACCTCTTTTTCAACGAATTTTGAGAAGAAATTTTGCATGATTACTAATACTAATTGTGATAATAACATTAATATACGTAAGTACCCTTACTTAAGTATTTTTCGACACATTCAAGTTCTCTTATTTCTCCTTTTCATATTATATCCAGTTCTTTTGAGAACTTAGCAGCTTTCATATTTATTGGTAATAATATTAAGATCATTTGATAAAAAGAAGACATCTTTTTTCAGTGAAGAACCACTTTTTTTAATATAATAACTTGGTCCATTCGTCTCTTAGATCCACACAAGTATCAGTTACGAGCCTACGTTTATCAAGCACGGGACCTCATTCCTTCGGATACTTCAGGGTTATCAGGTTGGTCCACACTAGTTTCCATCTGGCAAACTGAGGTAACTCTAAACTAGAAATACGTGTACGCAACAACCCTCACTCGATGGTATTAAATATTACAACGTCGTGCAATTTGGCGCATGCTAATTAATTGGGCCTGGGCACGAAAGGGATCGAAATAAAATAAGAATTTTGTTCAGTGATACTGATTGGCTACGCTAGTCGCTATTATCTAATTAACAATTAGATTATGAGCTTGAAATTTCTAGCCGAGGTGATAGTTAACGAGAGGGAATAATTACTATTTAACGATAAAAATGAGTTTTTCGCAAAAAAAAACAATGGGGAATATTTACGAGGGGTTAGGGTTACTATTATGTTTAGGATTATGAAACTCACACAGGGGGTTAGAGTTATCCTTATGCCATTTAAAATTTCATGATTATGGTGAGTCTCCTTGGATGACTTTTTCTTCTTTATCTCTCTCCAGACCCCTACGTCCGCGTGGCCTTCGGAAACTCGAGCCAGGCCACTGAAATGCTCGTGCAGACACTATGTCCCACGTGGGACCAAACTTTGATATTTGACAATGTTCCAATTTACGGGAACATTGAGGAGGTTCAACAAAATCCTCCTCAAGTGGTTCTGGAATTGTTTGATAAAGATGCTGTGGTGAGTTCTTGTAGGAAGGGCCTTACAACACTGAACTCAACTTAGTCAACTGCATAGTTCATCCTTTATTGCATGGTGATAATACTAGAAAGTACAGTCGACTCCTGATAACTCGAACCTTCTAGGGAAATAGAAAGAAGTTCGAGTTATTGAGAGTTCGAGTAATCGGGAGTTGAGAACAAATGACCGGAAAAACGGTGTTTACTGTGTATTTCTATTCACATAGTGTCATTTTAATCAAATTTAATTTCTGTATCGAATGGAAAAATATTTCTAAATATTATAAATCAGAACGTAACGTAACGTGAAACAAAACAAAACAAAGCAGCACGAGAAGACTGGGTACTGCGAACAACGTCGGGCTGCTGCTCAATGCAGAGTTCATGCGATTCACTTTTTCTCGAGAAATAGTCAGTTAATGCGCCCTGACGCTTCTCAACTAACGCTTCTCAACTAATGCAAAATTATTAAGACCTCCATACTGAGACATCCTATATTCTGAGACATCCTATATAATGAGATCTCCTATATACTACACTAGTGAGACCTATATACTACACTAGTGAGACCTATATACTACATTATTGAGACCTGTATACTACATTATTAAGACCTCCATACTGAGACCTCCTGTATTCTGAGACATCCTATATAATGAGACCTCCTATATACTGCACTATTTCTTCAGTACACCAACCTTTCAGAGTTTTGTTTTGTTAATTTAGGGAAAGGACGAATTCATTGGTCGTTCTATTGTCAAACCTAGTGTAAAATTAAATGGCGCTGAACCTCCATCGCCTCAGCTGCTTTGGTATGAGATCGAGTTAGGCGAGGTAGATGGTGGAGAAATGCTGGCGGCATTTGAACTATTCTTGGTAGGCAAGCACGTTTTAAATAACTAAATAACTAAGTGATTAAGATTACTAGTTGTTGCTCCGAGTAAATAAATAAACATTACGGAGACTCCAACCTTGTTCCCAGGGCGCTCAACGTGTTGGTAGCGCGGCTGGAGGAAACGTGACAAAATAAAAAAATGGAAAAAGGCCTTTTCATTATTAGCAACGCGAAAAGGTGGTGAACTGTCGAGAACGAAATACTGACGTATCGAGCGGACCCTTCATCAGAGTAAGACGAGATGAAATAAAATAAATAGCTGGGCTTATTTATATGCCAAAAGGGTGTAAGAAGTAGAAAGTATATAGCCAATCATTTGATTGGTTATATACAAACTAATGAGATAAACAAACTAATAATTAATGAGATGCAGAAATGTTAAATCATTTGCTATTTCTCCAGTCGATCAACAAACAGACTGGAAACTAGTCAAGGGTGTAATGACAGGTCCAATACTCAAGGGGAATATGGGATATTAAAGCGGGTGAGAAATTGTAGGAAATTCAATAAAAGAAAAACGTCCATTAAGGCCATGGGGATGTGTGGTGCCAAGTTTAAAAATGAGACGCTTCTCTTGCCGTTTGCGCGGTTATCGTTACCACCTGAGAAGCGTTTTGCGTCACGTTGCTTATAAGCAATGTCAGCGCTAGACAACCTCCTTGACAAGCAGTTCCAAATGAACTTTGAAGCACTTCTTGGTCAAGTAGTACCAAATCAACTTTAACAACCAAATTCTAGACTAACGACTCACATACTGTACACTTTAAATCCTGCAGACAGTTTATATAATATATGTGCAGTATAAAGCATGCTTTTCATTAAGCTTTAATTTCTGTCACTACTTATGATTGTATCAGGATAAAAATTGGATGCCATTAGCGTGCCTATTTTTAAACGTGTACATATCCATGGACCTAATAAACTTTTTTATTTAATTTCCAACAAGTATTTTAGTTTGCGAGAAACTTTATTATTAGCTCATGCACTTTCATTTCTTTTCAAGTTTTTGTTTCTCACCGCTTTACTATCCCATAGTGTCCCCATAGTCCATAGTATTGGACCTGTCATTACACCTTCCACTAGTTCTCCCTCCCTCTCTGTTTGGTGATCGACTGTAAAAATAGAAAATGATTTAACATTTTTCGCATCTTATTAATTAGATGTGTGAAGTTGATCGTCCGATCCAGGTTGTAATTGTAGTCTTGAGAAAGACTATTGTTGGGAAATCTTGAGAAAGACTATTATTGTTGTCACCAACAATAGTCTTTCTCAAGACTACAACAACCTGGACGATCAACTTCACACATCTAATTGATGATACTCCTAGGTTCAAACCATTTACTTTATCGTATTAATTATTAGTTTGTTTATCTCCGGTGCATTTACTGACTCTAATGATGGGCTCCGCTCTAAACGTCAGTATTTCGTTCCTAAAATTTCGGCAGTTCACCACCTTTTCGCTTTGTTATATATCTAAAACCCTACGTAGCACTCTCAACTTTTTTACTTTTCATTGTTAGTTCTGCTATACAAAATGATTCGACTATAATGTTGACTATAGTAGATGACTATGTTGGAGTATAGTGAGCGCTGTAGAAACTTCACATGATACCGGCAATCAGAAGGTTACAGGTTCGAGACATAGACTGAGACATCGAGCCTGACGATTGTCCATGTTTCGTCTGTCTACTCCATGCTCTCTCATTTACTATATATATATATATATATATATATATATATACGTGTAGGTTTTGGTCTACGAAATGCAAAGAGTGCTCAACAACATATAGTTAGAGCAAATAATAGATTTTCGCTTACCTCAAAACTGGTCTGCCTGAAGATTCTTTTACAGATGAAACAAGTTGTAGCAGACCAGTTTTGAGGTAAGCGAAAATATATATATATATATATATATATATATATATATATATATATATATACGTGTAGGTTTTGGTCTACGAAATGCAAAGAGTGCTCAACAACATATAGTTAGAGCAAATAATAGATTTTCGCTTACCTCAAGACCAGTTTTGAGGTAAGCGAAAAAATATATATATATATATATATATATATATATATATATATATATATATATATATATATATATATATATATATATATATATATATATATATATATATATATATATATATATATATATATATATATATATATATATATATATATATATATATATATATATATATATATATATATATATATATATATATATATATATATATATAATATATATATATATATATATATATATATATATATATATATATATATATATATATACATGCACAGACAAACACTGAAAGATGGCGTCATGTTGTATGGACGTTTTGTACTGCTTTCTTTTTAGGATGAAGGCGCTGATCTTCCTTTCTCTCCTCCACTAAGAAATGAACTTTACTTAGTACCAAGTGGAGTGCGCCCAGTCATGCAGAGGACTGCCATTGAGGTAAGAAACATAACTGCTATTTTTCGATAATATACAGGAAAATAACCAGAACCAGCTGACAATTTCAAATAATATAAAATGAAACATATTGCGAAAAATAAAGACATCCTGAAAACAATCTCGTCTTGTCATCACAGTGTAAAAATCTGTTATCACAGCGCAACAACCTGTTATTACAGCGCAAAAACCTGTTATCACAGTGCAAAAATTTCTTATCACAATGCAAAAACGTGTTATCACAGAGCAAAAACATATCGAGATAGAGAAAGTTCTTTGTGTATACTGAACTTGTCAAATGAAAACTTGTCATTTTGTGCCGTACAGACAAGCAAATTTAAGTTTGAATTAATATTGTCTCGAACATTTTCCTGTATATTATTAATAAGTAATATTATGATTTCTCGTGCAATTTGAAAAAAAAACACGTTCTCGTGAGTTTTCCAAAGACCCCAGGCACTCGTCCTTTGGACTCGTACTATTTTGAGATCTTTGAAAAACTCACTCGTGGGTATTTTTTCCAAATACTATTACCTATACTTATAACAACATGTAGATTTAATATTACACAGTTTCGGATTGGCTGTATTGGAGAACGCGGAATGGTAAAACAATTTCCGGCTTCCTTAAGCAGGGACCGCGGAGCAATTTTTGGTTTGGGGGTGCTAACGAACTTCGAAGGCGTAAGCCTTCTAGGGGTCCGGGGGTACGCTCCCCCGAGAAATTTTGAAATCTGAAGCCTGTTCAAAGGCCCCAAAATGCAATCAAATTTACTAGTTGAGGTTTAAAACGTTTCTTACAAATTCTTACAAAAACAGTAGAAAAGCGCAGCAAACGTCTCTAAAACATTAAGCCATTTTGAAAGGAATAAAATCTGTTTGCTTACATTTCCTTAAATAGATTTTATTCCTTTTAAATGTCTTGTTTAAGCGTCATTTGCTGGGCTTTATATTGTTTATTTTAAAAATGCATTTTCCATACTTATCTATCGCTATTTTTCTTACAAACACTTTCATGGAAAGTGCGAGGCTACTAAATGCATAGGAGGAAACCAATAAATGCAAACAAACACCAGCTTACTAAGGCAAACGGAACGAGGCAAACCGCAAGCAAACAACAGGAATTTTTATACATTATAATTAGGGCTATATAAAAATCGCTATAAAAAATCACATGTTTGGAAAATTATTGGGCGGGGGGGGGGGCGCGGAGCAGGGGGCTTTAGCCCCCGGTAAGGATAAATATATTTTTCATACTTTTGTTTTTTATAGGTCTTATGCTGGGGTGTTCGTAACATGAAGAAGTATCAATTAGCAACTGTGTCATCTCCAAGCATTGAGTTCGAGGTTGGAGGTCACGTCATTGAATCAACAGTTATACGAAATACGTCTAAAAATCCAAATTTTGATGAACCTCTCTTTTTCTTTGATATTGTAAGTGTTACCAAAATGGAAATCACGAAAAACTATCTTTTTGTTGGTTTCATCCCGCGGGAAACTGATGATTATGTGGGTGGTAATATGGTGTGGTGGTTCTGAAGTGATTATGGTATATGTCTCAAGTTGGTGATAAAGTGTTGAATCTTACTAAATATTTAAAATTCTACAAAATACTGTCTGTACGATGGTGGTGATGATATTCTGATTTGGTGTGAAGTTTAACGTGACAAGGTTTGATGTGACGTGTGTGGTAGTTGGTATAACGTAATCTGATTAAACGTGGTATGATCATGCGATATGATCTGTTGTGGTGTGATGTGGTGTAATGACATGTTTGTGTAATAGTGGCTTGCATGTGGTGACAAGTGGTGTGGTGTTATAAGGTTTGATGTGATGTGGTTTGATGTTATTTTATTCGGTGTAGTATGGTGTAATGTGGTTTGATGACGTTATGAGATAAACACATGTATTATTTTATTATTGGTGTCATGGATGCTTTTGATATCTTTAGTATCTCCCAAGAGAAGAGTTATATATGCCTCCAATGAATGTCAAAGTTCGAGATAATCGTTCGTTTGGAAGAAAACCTGTCGTTGGTTTATGCAGTTTGAAATCTCTACACCGCTACAGACGGGAACCATGCGGCCAAGTTGATGGTCCAGATTTTCAAGGTCGGGAGAAAAACGTTTTTACACCATCAGTATAGTAATTGCAGACTTTGTAAAGTGCCTCTAACCCCATAATGCTATGTTTAAAAGAGCACTTAAAATGATGAAGAATGGCGCTGACAGTTCTTCGATATCTATTTTCGTTCTCGAGCTATTCAGTTATATGTGATATGTTTAATGAGACACAGGACGACGTCACAGCAGCAAACAACATTGTGGCAATTCTAAAATTCGTGTATATCTTCAAAGTTATCCAATGAAATTACTTGAAACTTTGCACGTGGACGCACACTACAAAACTAAAGAACATGGTTCAAGTTATGTTATCACCGTAATAACAGATTAATTTCTAGACCTGCTAGTTTGTAAAACAAAATAATTTGTTTTCTCTTATGTGCAGAACATGTTGAGATTGGCAGTTCTCAATAACTTTTTCAATAACTTTTCAATGCAATACCCAAATTGCAATTCCAAAAATGAAGACTTCTGTATGGGAACATAACTTGAACCATGTTCTTTAGTTTGGTGGTATGTATCCACGTGCAAAGTTTCAAGTAATTTCGTTGGATAACGTAGACAGTTGTTAATGACTTTTATTTAGTATTATTATTGTGAAGCGGCTTGAACAGCTATCGGATATGTGCGCTATATAAGTATTACTAATATACACGAGTTTTAGAATTGCCACAATTTGTTTGCCTGCTATGATGATCAAGCATTTCCTTCGAAAGCATCTCCTTCCAAATCACTTTTTATATAACACGATGATCCGTTTGAGTACAGCAGCATCGTAATCCTGTGCCTCATTAACATATCATATATAACTGAATAGCTCGAGAACGAAAATAGATATCGAAGAACTGTTAGCGCCATTCTTCATCATTTTAAGCACCCTTTCAAACATAGCATTATCATTTTTGGAGTTAATCTCTATAAATGCAACATTATACTTTTGCTGTGTTAGTTTATGGTTGTGTTATTTGTTTCAGAGTCTGAGATTCCATCGAAACCAGGATCTCATGCTCTCACAATCAAAGAAGAAAAGAAACGAAAGGCGAGTTTATTCTTTCCCGCAATTTTATCGCCATTTAAGAAAAAATAAAATAGGTTAACTCTTTTGATTTTCATTTGTTTTCGTGATTATTATTATTTCTTTCCCACAGAAAAACGATTCTGAGGAGGATTTAGACTGGTGGTCTAAGTACTATGCTTCCACTGGAGAGGTGGCTAAGTCTGGAAACTACTTGGAAAAGGGTTATGACAAGATTAAGGTAACGCCATCAACCTCGTACCCAAGGACATTTTGCCTCCACGAGCGGTCCGGCGACCTTCCGCGCGTGTAGGCAAAATGCCCTGGGTACGAGGTTGTGAAGCCACCAGTGGCGAAGCTGGCCTTAGCAACTGGTCATGCTATGCTAATTTGTAAACATCTGCATATTTTGAAAACAATACATTTCTAAAGATCTGAATATGTAAATCGTTTCATAATTTGCATAGCATGACCAGTTGCTATGGCCAACTTCGCTACGGGAAGCCACAGGTTTAAGATCAAATCTAATACCGTAAACATCAGAAAATAATTCCTGGGCATATATATTTGTTCAAAGTACTTTTTCGTGATCTTAATGTCGTAGAGGGCTTATTTTCGGGAGGACTTATTTTCGGGAGGACTTATTTTCGGTTCATACACTGCTGTAATGACATGGACGATCATCAAGCTCTGAGTTACAGACAGGAATCGAACCTGTAACCTTTTGATTGCCGGTGAAATATTCTAACCACTGAGCTACCAAGATGATTAAGCTACACCCATCTGAGTCTCGGTAGGTCAATGGTTCGAGCGTCTCACCGCAATTAAAAGGTTACAGGTTCGATCCCTGTCCAGGGCTCAGAAACTTTTTCTGAGGATATGAGCTTGACGATCGTTCTTGTATCGTCGGAGGAACTTATTATTGGAGAGGATTTTGCGTTTTTAAATAACTTGGGTTTAAATGATGCAAATAATCGTCATGATGCAAATAAGGATATAGCGCGTAGTAAGTAGTAAAATACGACAATCTAGAACATAACACATGAACACAAGGTTTATTGCAACAGTAACGAAATGAAAATGAAATACACAAGGGCACAATCCCGCATGTTGTAACTCAAAAACCACTGCAATTGTTAAAGTGCCTATAACATTTGTGGGGATTTAACATGATATTTGTAATTTATGGATTCTCCTGAGATAAATTGTAATATATCTTGTCAGCTGAGAATTTCATCTTCATTGACTTTTTGCTTGTTAAAGTTGACGGAAGTGTCTACATGAAAACCTCTTTACAGATGCCCGCTATGACATCACTTCCGTCAATATTAACAGCATAAAATGTCTATGAAGATGAAATTTTCAGATGACAAGATGTATTACAATTTATCTCAGGAGAATCCAAAGATTACAAATATGTTAAATCCTCACAGATGTTATAAGCACTTTAAAGAATTGTAAACAGTAAATTATTGGATTGTGAACCCGACATAACTCTGATCCCCCGACCAATAGTGTCGTGCTAACTTTAACTCCCCTCCCGCCAAACGTGTGTTTCTGAACGTCTATTTGCTATGACTCAGTTGTTAAAACTCGTTTCCCTTTTGAAGATTTATCTCACTGAACTCGAGAACTGTGACGAATTTGAGAAGTTCGAAGATTTTGTCCAGACATTTTCGATAAAACGAGGAAAGGATCGAACAAGAACCGACAATAATTCAGCTATTGTGGGGGAATTCAAAGTGAGTATACGGGTAGAGTCAATTTATCTCAAGCGTTCGCGCCTTTCTAGCCATTTTGCTTTTTCATCCACTGCGTCAAAGCTAAATCTAGGTGCTGCCTTTTCACAGTGTTTTGATCTGTTGCTGAAATACCTTTTCAAAGTAAAATTCCCCAGGTTTAATCCGAAATGATCATCCGAAGATTCTGATAATAGTTTGTGTAGCGTCTCAAGTATTGAACAAGAGTTGGAGATTAGGTTTGACGCATAAGTGACGTCACGGCAGACACCGCTGACTGTTTCCACTCCCGAGATGAAAAAGCAAGATGGTTGGCTCGTATTTTGAATCGTTTTTCTCGGCGCTTTTTCGGTACAGTGGAACCCCGCTTTACGGCCACCTCGTTAATACGGCCACCTCGTTATTACGGCCACTTTTTTTGTCCCGGCAAAACGCCAATACATATCCTTATTAATATAAAAATACCCCGTTAATACGGCCAACGGCCACATTGTAAAATCCCAACGTTAGTAACAATCACCCCGTTTGTACGGCCATGCCAACCAAACATGCATTCTAAAATCTAAAGGACAGACAAGTGATAAAACGGAAATATATCTTGAGACAAAAGACTTACACCTCGAGACTAAATTTTAATTGAAAGAGACTAGTCTGTGATATGTCATGTTATAAAGTTTCAGATAAGCAGCAGAGTTTTCAACATGGTTTACTTTTCTTCTTACTATTTCCTTGTTGCTTTGTGTGTCTTTTTCTTGTTTCATCTCTTACAGAAAGATTATTTTCAATGTCCAAAAGGTTCTTTAGCAATTTGAATAAAAACTGTCATGACATCACTTGAAAGAGAACAGCCATGAAATGTGACCCTCCCCGTTAATACGGCTAAATAGTTATGGCGCGTTGGTGACCGTATTAACGGGGTTCCATTCTATCTGCCGTCGTTCATAACATTCTCCCTGGTTTTCAAAATGGAAACACAAAACCGTGTTTTTTTAAAGAACGAGGGATATGTTACCTGTATTATAAAGTAATTTCGATGGATAGAAACTGATCAAATTGAAATTTGATGCGATCGTAATTGGGTTGTGCATATACCGAGAAAGATCCTTTTTCTCCACTGTTTTTCTCCAAAACATAATTTGAAACACCATATATAACTCCTCGAAAGGCATTTCAAATCGGGTTACGTTTTATACGAAATGACATCAAAACTAGATATTATAGTTCCTTTTTAATAACCCAGTTTATTAATTTGATGATATTTATACATTGTAGGACTTCTTGTAAAATAGAAAAAGCTGTTTTTCAAAGAGCCTTGTTACTAACTATTTAACTACTCCTATTTGTAGTTGACCTTGTTGGTTTTTCTGCTCTATAATATATAACGTTTCTATTCTCTTTTATAGGGGACGTTTAGAGTTTACCCGCTGCCAAACAACCCAAAGGATCCCCTTCCTCCGAAGTATATCCACCATCTTCCCCCAAGTTGTCCGGTTGAATGCCTGATTAGAATTTACGTCATCAAGGTTAGACCTAGATCGTGTTTACATACTGTGATTAATCAGATTTCTTATCCTGGTGTATGTTATATAATCATGACTATAAGTAACAACCACTGACCTCTATATATAAGTATAACTGGAGCGCGGGCTATCCTCAAAAATTGTCATAAAAAGTGACCAAAACCTAACTATAGCGGAAGTGAGCTTGTGAGAATTAAAGAAATGATCACCAAAGACAAACTGACATGTTTTTAAACTAGTACTATAAGAAATGTTTGGAGACCAATAAGGAGAATTTGTATGTCGATCCTGGGGTTTATATAGGGTTGACGTCATTGTTTTTTTGTTTTATTGCATGAAAAGTAAGACTGAACGCAAATCCTTTTTCATTATTAGTTTGAGTGCTTTATTCCATCTCTGAAAGTTCTTTTTTGTATCATTGCATGTTCTCATTCGTGCGTGGTCTTATATGTTGTTTCACGTTTTTGTTGCAGGGAATCGATCTTCAACCAATGGACGTTAACGGTTTGGTATACGAGCATCCATAAATCATTTAACTTAGTTTATAACACCGCGTGCTTTATGAATAGGGGTAATCACGTGATAGCGAGTGCAATTAAGAATTTACATTACGAGTTAGAAAATAGAGTAAGTTGTTTGCTACTCAGCTTTAACACAAACTCAGAAAAATGTTTCTGAGCCCCAGACGGGAATCGAACTAGCAATGTAGTCTTCGTTCTGTCATCTGAGTTCTCGTAGCTCAATGGTGAGAGCGTCTAATTAATCGGAGATTAGAAAGTTGTGGGTTCGATTCCCGTCTGGGGCTCAGAAACATTTTTCTGAGTTCGCGTTAAAGTTTGAGTAGCAAACAATTTATTATATTGAAATAAAAGGCCAAGCTGCCAGTCACATTTAACATTTATCTGAGTTTGAAAATTGTGCTTAAATGTCACGAGCCGTTAGGCGAATGCAATTTGACACAATTTCAAAATATGACGAGCTGTATAAATTCTTAATTGCACAGAATCATATGATTACTTGTCTATTATATGAGTATGACAAAATTACGTCTGACAACGGACAACCCCAGTTAATTATGACTGCTCATTTTCAAAGACCTCCACTGGAATACTTATACGAAACTACGAAATGCAATAATGACTCAACTTCGTATAGAAAGAAGTAATTATTTTTCTTCCTTTCTCGCTGGTAAGCAAGACCCAAAGGAAAGGTCGAAGTCTCGAAGACGTTAAACGAAATATTACCAAAAGCTTAGAAGAATACTAATGATATAAACTGTTTTGGTTTGACAGCAAAAATGTTTAACATGTTTTTTACAACGATAATAGGAGACACTTTTCACGTCTTGGCCGTTTTACCTAAACTGCAAAGTCCGAGAGTTGAAAATGAGTTCGTTATTCAAGAAATTTCCTTGGATTTTGTGCTCCAACAACTAAGTAAGAGATAAATCCCGAGGACACGTAGCGTCCAAGGGCTGTATATATAATATATACATCCCGATGTTTGAGAGATTTATCTGACTTATTTCATGACTGAGGAGGTTTTCCAACAACGTTTTGTCTATTTTATCCACCTTGGACAAAGATTTTCCTAGTTTTTTCTTCATTTCTTATCTAATTAGTATTCATAGGGCTATATGCTATATACAGCCCGCGGTACATCAAAGAAAACCGACTAAATCATGAATTATTTAAACTTAAAAACAAAAATGCCCGGGTCTAAACGACTTTGCAGCAAAAAACCTTAAAATAAGCTAGCGATACCTTTATTAAATTGGAGATTGGAAAGAGAATGTTTAGATATGCAGGGCTAAATATTATAATGAACTTTCAAACTACATAAAAAAATGCTAGTTTTAAAATAATATATAATAAATAGTTTTAAAAATCAGATTCTTAAATATTTTTTGAAATTGTAAATTTGAACTTGTATATATTATTTTTAACTTTTTAGTTTTATTTAGTATATATATATTTTTGTAATAACTTAAATACAGGGCCTTTATGGATACCATCCTTTGTTGCTGAAAGAGATATACCCTGTTGAAATAAAGTTATCTTATCTTATCTTCAGTCCTACAGTTGTGCCTGAAAAGCATATTTCCGCCATTTTGTTTGTTTTGGAAAAACATTTAAAGTGCCTACGCAAGGAAAAATTCAGTTATAAAATAATTATTTTGTTTGCCGAAAGAACTCTTGAAACTATAAAGACTAACCATTTACAACTTTTTCATATCTCACTTCACTCTTGAGATATTAAGATTGTTTAATATGTAAAGCTAAAAGTATCATACTTATGACATCACAATGCATAATAACTTATTGAAAACGCTTATATATCCTTGAAATGAAATGTAATGAAATCACTTGAAATGCAGGCGCATGTGCGTAGATGTATCCAATGACATAAAATATGCAAATCATCAAACGATTCCAATCAAACGATTGTGATAATGGTAAAGATATGGAGAATTGTTCAATAAGTCATTGTGCATTGTGATTTCATAAGTATGATAATTTACATATTAAACAAATCTTTAATATCTTAAGAGTGAAGTGAGATATAAAAAAGTTGTAAATGGTTAGTCGTTATAGTTTCAAGAGTTCTTTCAAACAAAAGAGTTATTTTACAACTGAATTTTTCATTGCATAGGCACGTTAAGTAAAATAATTACACTCCTCCTCTTGACCAATCATAATACAATAATTTTGTCATGCATATAATAAAACTAGATGATGCATTGAATATGTAGGAGTGAATGTTAAAGTGGTGAACTACCAAAATAGTGCGAATATTCATCTTTAAGGTGGCTCGATAGAAATTGCATTTTTCCGCATAAAATGTTTGTAATGCAGATCTGAGCTTCATCGTGGTTCATTGTATAGCTCTAGTGGTGGTATTGTTCACTGAAACGTTTTATACCCTCAAAGTTTACCTGAGTGGAGAAATCGTGTTTCCAATAAATCCAGAAAACTAATTTGCGTAAAATCTGCCGCTTATCATAAACACAATTTCTCTAGATATACAAACGCTACAAATGTGAAACGTTTCAATAATCAAGACCACCGCTCGAGCTATGCAATGAACTAAAATAAAGCTCATATCTGCATTACAAAACTTTGTATGTTGAAAAATGCAATATCTCGTGATTTAGACTATCGAGCCACCTTAAATAGTTATAAAATAGTTTAAAATCACCTGATAAGGTTTTAATAACAAACCCTTTAGGCGCTGTTACACTGTTGCAATGTTTCATACTTTCTGCAATGATTGCAACAATTTTTGCCGTTGCAAGGTTTGCCGTGACATTATACAATGGTTCATGCAACTTGTTACGCAATGCAGTTGCTAGACAAGTTACACGAAACATTGCACACTGTAACATCGTCTTTATCCTAATCCTCATACTAACCTCGAACAGTTTGTTCTCAGTGTACCCGCGCAATCCTTATTTTGAAGTATATTTTCTAGAGATCACTGCCTAATACGACGTTCTCAATTTTATCAATTTTCAAGGCCGATCCCTATCTTGTCGTGGAGTTAGGCAAACAAAAGATTGTCGATCGAGACCAATATGTGCCAAATAGTCTTAACCCACTGTTTGGAAGGTACTGCTCACTACATCTACTACTACTACTACTACTATTATTAATAATTTTATTTCGCCTTTAATGTAGCATCACTCAGCTAACATGCTTCTTTCCAGGATGGCCTTGCATATTGGAAGTAAAGTCATGTTTAATAATTTAAATATTAATTAATATTATTTTAATATTCCAATTTTGCAGGATGTTTGAATTAACGACAACTCTTCCTATCAATAAAGATCTCTGTGTCCGGGTTATGGACTACGATTTGGTCTCTCGTGATGACATCATCGGTGAAACGGTCATTGACCTGGAAAATCGATTCCTATCAATTCACCGAGGCACCTGTGGTTTGCCAGAATCCTATTGCATGTAAGAATATATGATCCATTATTACATCCAACATCCTTCCTTGCTTCCCTTCCTCCTTCATCCCTCCTCTCCTTCCTTCCCTTGTTCCTTCCCTCCTTCCTTCTTTCCCTCCTTCCTTCCTTCCTTCCTTCCCCCCTTCCCTCTTTCCCTCCTTCCCTCCTCCTTCCTTCCCTACTTTCTTCCCTCCTTCCTCCCTCCCTTCATTCCTCCCCTCCTTCCTTCCCTCCCCTCCTTCCCTCCTTCCCTCCTTCCTTCCCCTCCTTCCCTCCTTCCTTCCCTCCCCTCCTTCCCTCCTCCTTCCTTCCTTCCCTCCTTCCTTCCCTCCTCCTTCCTTCCCTTCTCCTTCCTTCCCTCCTTTCTTCTTTCCCTCCTTCCCTCCTTCCCTCTTTCCCTCCTTCCCTCCCTCCTCCTTCCTTCCCTCCTTCCTTCCCTCCTCCTTCCTTCCCTTCTCCTTCCTTCCTTCCCTCCTTCCTTCCCCCTCCGTTCTTCCCTCCTCCTTCCTCCAACCTCCTTCCTCCCTTCATTCCTTTCTCCCTTCCTTCCCTCCTCCTTCCCTCCTTTCTCCCCCTTCCTTCCTTCCTCCTTCCTTCCACCCTCCTTCCTCCCTCCCTTCAAAGTTCAATCCTCTCTCCCTCCCTTCATTCCTTCCCTCCTCCTTCCTTCCCTCACTCCCTCCTCCTTCCTTCGCTCTTTCCCTCCTTCCTTCCCTCCTTTCTTCTTTCCCTCCTTCCCTCCTTCCTTCCCTCTTTCCCTCTTTCCCTCCTTCCCTCTTTCCCTCCTTCCCTCCAACCCTCCTTCCCTCCCTCCTCCTTCCTTCCCTCCCGCCTCCTTCCCTCCCTCCTTTTTAATTCCGTCTCTTCCCTCCTTCCTTTTCATGGTTTAGCTCGGGAGCCAACCAATGGCGAGATTGTGTCACCCCAAAACAAATGCTGAAGGACTGGTGTGAGAGTCAGTGTTTTGCGAAGCCTCGTTATATTGGTAACACTCAAATGGTTTTAAATAGTAAAACATATACATTGAGTCAATTTGGTAAGTATTGCCTTTCTGGACTTCTCCTAATACACCAAATACTATATGTCTTTCAAGCTTGGACAGATCAGCAGCATTGCCGAACCCCTAGTGACATTGACACTGACATTGACATTGACAAGATCTTCTGGTTGTTGGTGAGACGCTCTAACCATTCAGCTACAGAGACTCAGATGGAGAGCGAAGGTTACAATGATTATGCGGCAATATTATATTATTATTAACATTTCATTGCGATCAACATTTGAGATTCATAAGACAAAGAGACTTAAAAAATTCATTAATATTTTACGAAGAAAAACATAGGGAATTAATATTTAATCAGGAATTTTATATCCGATACAACATCGCTATGATTCACATAAACATTTCCTTCGATTAACGAAGTTAAAATGGCTTGAATCTCCAAAATCGTTGATATACATGGTTATTAAAAGATACTTTCGTTTCTAAACCACTTTACAATATTCGTGTTCATGTTGTATCGTATATACAAACACTCGCCTTCGGCTCAAGTTTGTATATCCGATACAACAAGGCTAACGTCGTACTCTGATGAAGGGCTCCGCTCGAAACGTCACTATTTCATTGCTAAAAATTTCGACAGTTCACTTTCGTTTAATATATATATATATATATTATATATATATATATATATATATATATATATATATATATATAATATATATATATATATATATATATATATATATATATATATATATATATATATATATATATATATATATATATATATATATATATATATATATATATATATATATATATATATATATATATATATATATATATATATATATATATATATATATATATATATATATATATATATATATATATATATATATTTATATATATATTTATATATATTTATATATATATTTATATATATATTTATATATATATTTATATATATATTTATATATATATATATATATATATATATATATATATATATATATATATATTATATATATATATATATATATATATATATATATATATATATATATATATATAGCAAAGTGAAAAGGTGGTAAACTGCCAAGAATTTAGTGACGAGATACTGACGTTTCGAGCGGAGCCCTTCATCAGAGTAAGACGAGATGAAATGAAATAAATAGGGCTTATATATATATGCCAAAAGGGTGTCACAAGTAGAAAGTAGCCAATCAAATGCACGGGAGATAAACAAACTAATAATTAATGAGATGGGAAACGTTAGATCATTTGCTATTTTTAACAGTCGATCAGCAAGCAGACTGAGGGGGCGGGAGAAATGACAGGTCCAATATTCAAGGGGATTAGGCGATAATATTAGCATAAGAAACAAAAAACTTGAAAAGGAATGCAAGTGCATACGCGAATAATAAAAAATTAATAATAATAAAGGTTCCAAGTAAACTAAAATAACCAAAAACTTGTAAGAAATTAAATAAAAGAAAAACGTTCGTTAAGACCAAGAGGATGTGTGGTGCCAAGTTTAAAAATGAGACGCTTCTCTTGCCGCTTGCGGTTATCGTTGCCACCGAGATGGGAAGGATGGCACAGACTTTCATGTCTGAAACCAAATGGTTGGAGCTGTTGAAATGGCGGGCTACAGGTTTGTCACCATCATTGATCCTCACGGAACGAAGATGTTCAGCAAACCTGTCTGAAAGGCGTCGCCCAGTTTCACCGATGTAGATTTTAGGGCATTTATCGCATGAAATGCAATAAATTATGTTGGTGGACGTGCATGAAAAAGCATGACGGATTGTGTGGTCAAATTTGGGGGCAGTAATAACTGTAGTGGGATTGAGAAAAGCGCATGTGTTACAGCGGGAACGGCCGCAAGAAAATGTTCCCGCTGGTGCAGAGGTATTTTGTTTAAGGGCACTATGTACTAAGGAGTCACGAATGTTTTTATTGCGGCGAAAAGATACCAAAGGGTTGTCGGTGAAAATGGCTGACGTCTCAGGATCATTTTGTAAAATGTGAAAATTCCGATTAATAATATTTTTAACTTTAAAATTGAAAGGATGAAATGTTAGAACTAAAGGAATTTTATTGTTTGAAACTCGTTCCAAAGATGGTTCAAGGGCGTCTAAACGGGGGACGAGAAAAGCTTTCTGAACGGCGAGGTCTAAAATGTTGGTAGGGTAACCACGTTGGACAAAAAAAGATCTCATTTCCATTGATTTGACTTGAAAATCTTGGTCGTCGCTACATAAGCGGCGAAGACGCAAGAATTGAGAGTAAGGGATGGATTGCTTAGTGTGGTTGGGATGAGAGGATGAAAATAGAAGATAACTATGGGAGTCAGTAGGCTTGTACGAGACCGACGTTTTCAGCGAATCACCATTAATCGAAATTAAAATATCAAGAAACGACACAGAGGTCTCGCTGATTTCCCACGTGAACTTCAGAGCAGGATGAAAATCATCAACAAAGTTGATGAACTGCTCTAAAAGGACACGTGAACACGACGCTGTTCCTAAACAGTCATCGATAAATCTTCCGAAAAAATCAGGCAAGGGACCCGTGTATTGTTCAAAGATCTGTTTTTCAACATAACCAACAAATAAATTAGCATAGCTTGGACCCATTTTGGTGCCCATCGCAACACCACTTATTTGTTGATAATGTTCACCATCAAACGAAAAATTGTTAAGGGTAAGCACTAGTTCTGCTAAGCGGAGTAACGTGGTTGTGGAGGGTTCTAAATTAGTGCGCTGATCAAAGAAAAACTTCAGAGCTTCAAGTCCATCACAATGGGGAATGACGGTGTATAAGGACTTGACGAAACGTAACTGGTCGAAAATTTGCAAGGCATGTTTAGTATCTTTGATATAAGAAGGCAACTTCTTAACCAAAGGATACATAACGTTGTCTAGAAAACTGGAAACGAGCTCGGTGAGGCAACTACAAGCGGAAAACAATCGGCCTGCCAGGATTGTTAGGTTTATGGATTTTAGGTAGGAAATATATGACAGCGTTCTGGGGGTTGTTAATATAAGGTTAGATGCAGAGGCAGGCAATTCACCGGCTTGGATGAAATTCTTGATGGTAGTTTTGACGGATTTTTGGTGAGATTGAGTGGGATCGGAATTCAACTTAGTATAAAAAATGGTGTCGCTGAGTTGACGAAGAGCCTCTTGTCGATACAAGTCCGCTCTCCTGTCCGCAGGTTTTATGACAACGTCATTTCGGCATCGTAATGAATTCAAAGCTAGAAGCTCTTCTTTGTTAAGGTTATGAACTTGTTTTCTGCGCGGAGGTTGCAATTTATCAATGTCATGGCGGCATTGTCTTACGAAAAGATCAAGGGAAGAAAAATCACCTTCGGATGGAGACCAAGACGACTTCTTGGGGTTGAGTTCTTCGAAAATATCCTTATTGCTATTGAAAGTGGGCTTATCGTGAAAAAAGGCTTTGAGGCGCATGCGGCGGAAGAAAGATTCGGTATCCTCTTTAACTGAAAATAGATCGATGGGCCCGGAGTTGGGAACAAACTTAAGACCTTTCGCAAGAACAGATCTCTCGGGGTCAGATAATGGCAAATCAGAGGGAATAGTGAAAACTAGACGAGTGACTTCGTTAGAGGAACTAGTGCTTTGGGAGGGATTCGGGGAAGGACCCAGTAATTTGGCCAATTTGGACGCCTTAACGTCTTTAAGAAAAACATAGAGTCTGGAATTTAGCATGCGAATTTGTTGAACGATAGCGGTAAACAAAATAGGTGGGCAGACCTGGGAGAGAGAGGACTTACATCCCGAGATGTAGTCATCAGTATGTTGTAAATTACTGGACATAGATTTAATAGTGATACGCATCAAACGACGGGAATGACTCGAACAAGCCGCTGATATGTGATGGGAATAACGACGATCGATAGCGGGTAGATTAAAAGACAATAAATCAAAAGAGGATCTAAAACCGTAGGGAATGACCCCCCGATATAAACAACGACTAATAAAAGTAATGTGACTGGAAAAACGGGTTTTAGATAAAATAAGGTCAAACAAACGTAGAGCATGATTACTGATCGACGGTAAAAAAGGAAGCAAATAACTTACCATTTCGTGACGGAGACTTTTGGACTTTTTTTGTCCAACGTGGTTACCCTACCAACATTTTAGACCTCGCCGTTCAGAAAGCTTTTCTCGTCCCCCGTTTAGACGCCCTTGAACCATCTTTGGAACGAGTTTCAAACAATAAAATTCCTTTAGTTCTAACATTTCATCCTTTCAATTTTAAAGTTAAAAATATTATTAATCGGAATTTTCACATTTTACAAAATGATCCTGAGACGTCAGCCATTTTCACCGACAACCCTTTGGTATCTTTTCGCCGCAATAAAAACATTCGTGACTCCTTAGTACATAGTGCCCTTAAACAAAATACCTCTGCACCAGCGGGAACATTTTCTTGCGGCCGTTCCCGCTGTAACACATGCGCTTTTCTCAATCCCACTACAGTTATTACTGCCCCCAAATTTGACCACACAATCCGTCATGCTTTTTCATGCACGTCCACCAACATAATTTATTGCATTTCATGCGATAAATGCCCTAAAATCTACATCGGTGAAACTGGGCGACGCCTTTCAGACAGGTTTGCTGAACATCTTCGTTCCGTGAGGATCAATGATGGTGACAAACCTGTAGCCCGCCATTTCAACAGCTCCAACCATTTGGTTTCAGACATGAAAGTCTGTGCCATCCTTCCCATCTCCGGTGGCAACGATAACCGCAAGCGGCAAGAGAAGCGTCTCATTTTTAAACTTGGCACCACACATCCTCTTGGTCTTAACGAACGTTTTTCTTTTATTTAATTTCTTACAAGTTTTTGGTTATTTTAGTTTACTTGGAACCTTTATTATTATTAATTTTTTATTATTCGCGTATGCACTTGCATTCCTTTTCAAGTTTTTGTTTCTTATGCTAATATTATCGCCTAATCCCCTTGAATATTGGACCTGTCATTTCTCCCGCCCCCTCAGTCTGCTTGCTGATCGACTGTTAAAAATAGCAAATGATCTAACGTTTCCCATCTCATTAATTATTAGTTTGTTTATCTCCCGTGCATTTGATTGGCTACTTTCTACTTGTGACACCCTTTTGGCATATATATATAAGCCCTATTTATTTCATTTCATCTCGTCTTACTCTGATGAAGGGCTCCGCTCGAAACGTCAGTATCTCGTCACTAAATTCTTGGCAGTTTACCACCTTTTCACTTTGCTATATATTCAAAACACTGTCTACGCAGCACTCTACTTTTTTTTATATATATATATATATATATATATATATATATATATATATATATATATATATATATATATATATATATATATATATATATATATATATATATATATATATATATATATATATATATATATATATATATATATATATATATATATATATATATATATATATATATATATATATATATATATATATATATATTGCTGTATGTAGTGAATGTGAACGATCCTCAGCAAACGGGACTCAGAAAAAAAACTTATTCCTATATTTTGTTAACGTAGAGCCTGGTCTTCTCGTGCACTCTCACATGGGTTCTCCTGAGCAAAGACTGGCTTTGCACGTTTTGAACTCTCTTAATGTGTTTGTACCAGAACATGTTGAAACAAGGAGACTTTTTAATCACATTCAGCCAAGCATTGAACAGGTAAGTTGAAGAAATTTCAAGATAATGCTCTAAAAACGTAAAGGACTACTTGGCCAGATTTCTGTGAATGACGCTGTAAGAACTGTAGATTTTAAGCAATTTTATAGTTAGAGAAATTGTAATAATAATAATAATAAAGACGTTTTAAAAGTATCGCAATGCTCTTACAACAATACATTGTAGCTTGATGTTCTGTAATTGGTCTCCTTTAAAGTTTCTAGAATCCGAAATACTATATTACTTATATAGATTCTACATGAAGTAAATAGTTGAATACCAAAATATTTTATGATTTGAGCTTAGCGTTGATGTGCTATAAAGATTTGTTTGTCAGAAATAATAATAATAATAATAATAATAGATTTATTAATCCATCTTTGGTAATAAAAGTACAATGGATTTACAAGAATAAAGTATAAGTATAGATATATAGAATATACACAAATGATTAAAAAGTATATTACGTTATATATGAACAACGAGAGCGAGTGTTTCACCGGGATATCCAAACACGAGAAAACAATGTATGAAAACACGAGCGCGAAGCGCGAGTGTTTTTGTTAATTGTTTTCGAGTGTTTGGATATCCCGGTGGGACACGAGCTCGAGTTGTTCATATAGCATCTCAATTGAACACAATAGTAATTAGTTATAATTTAAATTGCAGTTTACAATTTTGAAGATTATTTGCATGCGTAATTAAGATATTAGATGAACAACGTTGTTCATCTAATATCCAGGTCACGCGTATTGTGTTGGCATGGTTCACCGGGGTATCCAACCGCAATCACCTGATTAATTCGCCTACTCTGATTGGTTAATTAACTCATGAATTATTCATGAATTTGAGATAGTAAGTGTCTTACTACCAGTTTAATGTAATATTAATGAAGTGCGTATACGTAAAAAGAGTCAGTATGAAATTGATTAAAAACTATATCAACAGAAAGAATCCTTAATTAAAGAAGATTAAAACTATATTTATACAATCACGTGACTTACAATATGCATTTTCATTGGTTCTTGCCCATGATCTATTAAAGGACAGATACATGGATGGCGTCAAATCACGTCAGAAGCTGTGTTTTTCTTTTCTCATGCCCCAACAGCTTTGATAAACCTTTGGGGTTGTTTTTGGGGTTGTATAAAACAAATAGTTCCATTTTGCCGTTGTCTGTTCAGTTATAGATGCACAGATGACGTCAGAACGGAAAAAAAGGAAAAAACAAAAAACAAAAAGTGGCCTACGAGACAGAGGTCGAGTGGGTCACTGATGTTCTTACCACGTTCTGACGTCCTCTGTGTATCTATAATTATCTATAATTTATTTTAGATTTTTAATATATTTTATATACAATCAAAAACAACCCCAAAGGTTTATCAAAGCTGTTGGGGCACGAGAAAAGAAAAACACAGCTTCTGACGTGATTTGACGCCATCCATATATCTGTCCTTTAATAGATCAATAGATTGTATAATTGTTAATTACAGTATATTTACATATAAACATGCACATATTTATATAAAAGTTGCATTATGATAGTTTTATAAGAGCGATATTGCTCTGGGAATAAAGGAGAGTTTGTGTCTTTCAATACGTGAGGTGATAGAGGGGTTGTTAGCATCACCTCCGTACTGAAAGAGACAAACTCTCCTTTATTCCCAAAGCAATATCGCTCTTATGTTAGCAATGTGACGTCATTATCAATGTGACTTCATCCCCGGAACTTGACTTTCTTTTCTGCTTTCCGTGTGATATAAACTGGTTGAGGATTTGAGTGAAAAACTTGATAAAATCTCTAGTATAGCGTTCAAGTATATCAGTAATGTTAATGTTCGAACAAACTCCTTTCTAGAACATCAACGCAAAGCTCAAATCATAAAACATTTTGGTATTCAACTATTCAGTACTTCATGTAGAATCTATATTAGTAATATCGTATTTGAGGTCATGGCGGCACTTCAAAATTACTGTAAATCACTCTCTCCTCCGCAGAGGCTTATTTTTATTAGAGGAAGGCGTGCGGGCAAAATGGGGAAGCGCGCGGGGGAGTGGATCGAGGAAAATCGGAGGCGCGCGGTGGACGACGGCGCCTCCGAATTTCCTCCCGCTACGCGCGCCTTTTGTAATAAAATATATAAGCCTCTGCGGAGGAGAGAGTGTAAATCACATGTGGGATCACCATAGTTCCTTTACCATATGTGTTTACTATGTGAGTTTTTCTTTGGTGAAGATTAAATTATATTAAATTAAATTAAACACTCGTGGTCTTTTCGTTCCGATCTCATACATTTTCTTTTTTCTTTTTAGGGAAACATTCAATTATTTGTCGACATTTTCCCAAAACATTTAGGTGCTCCTGGCCCCGCTATGGACATCTTACCAAGAAACCCGAGCAAGTAAGCTAGTTATTAATCCTTAAAGGGGAACTGTACCAAAATAAATTAATTTGACATAAAAGGCCTTTAAGTATAATGTTTAGTTTACGGTAAATGCTCTTGTGCTTGAGAAATAACGTTTTCATTCTCGTATTTTAGTTTTTTCGACGGCTCAAGATTGATGTACAGCGGTCGTTTTCTTTTTAACTTGACGTCATTAAGTGCTTGTCTTTTGTTCCTTGCACTCAATGACGTCAAAATTGAAAAGAAACACCCGCTGGACCTCGAGTCTGAGCCGTCGAGCAAACTCGAAATTGGTGGCGTCCAGAAGCTTAAAATACGAGAATGAAAACGTTATTTCTCGAGTACAAGAGCAGATACCGTAAAACTATTAACATTTCTAAATATTATACTAAAAGGTATTTTATTTAAAAGTAATTTATTTTTTGGGTATAGTTCCCCTTTAAAGTGTATTATGCTGAATGAATATTCAGTTTGAAATAAACTCTTGTAATTGAAAGAACTCTTGAAATTATAAAAACATAAATTTACAACGCTTCCATACCATATCTCACTTCGTTCTTGAAATATAAAGATTTGTTTGATATGCAAATAACACACTGCATATACGTCACACCTCATAACATAGTGACCTATTGAAAAAGCCTGTATTTGGGATTCTCAAGTCAAATCATTCGAAACTTTATATGCTCAGTGTTATTTTATATACACCCACGCGCATGCCCAGTTCCAAGTGATTACGTTACATAATCCCAAAGATATACATGATTTTTCAGTACAAGGCATTACAATTTGTCTTAAGGTTACTGTAGACCTTCGCGGTGTGTTTTGGGGGAAACAATATGTACGCTCTGTGTATTAATGGCAAATATATAAACCTATATATCATTGGATAGCTTATATAACTGGCTACAAGTCTCTGTTGGAATATGTTTGGTTGAATTGAAAAAAAAAAGAAATTCTCGCTCGCCTTTCTTGAACTAACTCCCCAGTTTTGCATTCATTTAGATATGAGTCAAATCGGAATGTCTGTTTTACAAAACCGTGTCTGGGATTTTCAAAATTCCGAATACTTATAAAGTTATCGCGATTTTACTTCTTTCAGCGAGACTCAAGCCAAAGAGACTTGCGAAAAAGGCTTTAAAACGATGAAGAATGAAAATTTCAAAATTCCCACTGTGATCAAATTTTTGGTATCCCGAATTTTTACATATTTGTAAACAGCATTGTGTTCTTACTTAACTTGCATAATTTCGAGCAATTGCGAGCATGGGAAGTCGCCTTTTCAGACTGTTTTTATGCTCGCATTTTGAGTTTTCCTAAGTAACCAGGCCTTATTCAAAATGGCAGCCAATATTGGGGTTAAGGTTAGAAAACTCGTTAGGCGGGGGGGTTATGGTTAGGATCTTTGTTGTTTTGGTGTTAGTGGTTATTTACATGGTTAAGTGACAAAATTCTGACGTTTATATACTGGCGGCCATTTTGAATAAGGCCTGGTTACATAGGAAATTTCAAAAAACGAGCCCAAAATATTATTCTGCCGTCAAAGACCGAACACGTGGCTAGTTGTATGAATATAAAGCTACTTGGGGAAAACTTTCTATTGTAACTTGTTGTATAATTTCCATAAAGCTTTGTCACGTGTTGAGTCTCTGACGTCACAATCACATCTGCTGTGGAATCGCGGGTTCGTCTGGAACAAGTTTTGAGCAATGGCGGAAAAAATTTGGGCGACTTTGGAGGTTAAATTTCTTGTGATAGCATGTTTGTTGTTCATTTTTTTGGAAAATGCGAACATTTATTAACCTAAAATTATGTTCTGTAACAAAAATGCCAGTAAACGTAATGTGATATTTCGTCGCTAGGCCGCCCGTCAGATTTTGGGCTGGATCCACCGTTGATGTACCCTAGCTGGGTGCCAGAGGTTCTTCCAGGCTCGTAGGTATAAAGTGTTTGATCACGGTATCAAAACACAAGAAAGCTAATGAATCTCAAGGGGCGAACCCCCGAGAGATCATTAATTTTCTCGTGTTTTGATACTGTGATCAAACACGCAGAACGAGTTTTGAAATGGCTTCTCGAATGAAAGACAATGAACCAATGAGCCACCGTTGTGGAACTTGCGGATGTTTTGACCTGCAATCGTATCGTCTTTCGTGTTTAATTAACATAAATGAAACGCTAGTGTTTGATGAAGAAACACTAGTGTTTGATGAAGAAACGCTAGTGTTTGATGAAGAAACGCTAGTGTTTGATGAAGAAACGCTAGTGTTTGATGAAGAAACACCAGTGTTTGATGAAGAAACACCAGTGTTTGATGAAGAAACACTAGAGTTTGATGAAGAAACGCTAGTGTTTGATGAAGAAACGCTAGTGTTTGATGAAGAAACGCCAGTGTTTGATGAAGAAACGCCAGTGTTTGATGAAGAAACACCAGTGTTTGATGAAGAAACACCAGTGTTTGATGAAGAAACGCTAGTGTTTGATGAAGAAACACCAGTGTTTGATGAAGAAACGCTAGTGTTTAATGAAGAAACACTAGCGTTTGATGAAGAAACACTAGTGTTTGATGAAGAAACACTAGTGTTTGATGAAGAAACACAGTGTTTGATGCAGTGCTTTACCAGTGTATCACAGCCAAGCGCGCAACCAGGATTTTTGAAAGGGGGGTCGTTTTCACAACAATAACGAGGATGTTCTAGGGGGGTCCGGGGGCATGCACCCCCGTAAATTTTTTGAAATTTGGGTCTCTAAAACGGCATTTCCTGCATTTTGAGGACACTTTTGAGCAAAAACGAAAGTCTTATTTTTAAGAAACATTTGGTCCAAATGAGATTATAAGACTTGCATTTTAATATTGTTTGAGAAAACGTTTGGTAATTTGGAAGTGTAAATTAGGTGGGCACAGTTTTCTTTTATCCATATTAACCTCAAGTATTCCACCCAATCTAGCGAAAATTTCGAATCGTAGCATCGTGCTCGAAAAATTCGTATAAAACAAGATGGCCGTGTGCATCTTGTTCCCAGAGCCTTCCGGTCGCGCACGGAAATTTGTCAGTCCCGGAGCCCTCGGCCACATCGGCGGAGGAACATATGCATGAAATTGAAACAAGATCGTGAACAACGTAACAAGATCGTGACAAACCCTTTTGCAAATTTTATAAATTTGGAGCTTTATATAATTCAAGTTAAAAAAAATCAAAATAGTGCTGTAAAAGTAACTTTTGACCTCCAAAATTTTCCCTCGTGCCTTCAAAAGGGGGGTCGGTCGCCCCCCCCCCCCCCCCCCCCCCCCCCGACCCCCCCCTCGTTGCGCCCTTGATCACAGCTCATTCACGTGACGGAATGGAGCTGTCTGATTGAGTAAAATTTCATGAATGATTAATGAATTTGAGAATTGTATATCTACACAGGTATGCATACGCAATACAATGCTAAAAAATCGTGTTGTATTTATTTTTGTACAGTTATGTACTTCGGGTAATAATCTGGAATACAAGTGATGTTATATTGGATGAGACGTCAATAACTGGAGAAGAGATGAGTGATATTTATGTGAAATGGTAAAATATTAACTCTTGATCATCTTATCCCACCAATTTCTGAATCATCTTCGGTAGTTAATTTATCCCGGGCGTTATGTGACCCCCTCCCACAAACAATCGTCTTCTGGACGATCTTTTTTAGTATCTATGAGAGGTGGGACAAAATGAGAGATTGTACTGCTATCATACGATCGGAATTCGGATACACTTATATGATGAAATACATCATAGAACTGCTAACCCCAAAACAACTTAACCCTAACCCCCACCTAATGGTTTTTCTAACCCCCGCCTAATGGTTTTTTACTAAACCGATACCGAAATTTATCGTCATAATTAACCACCTAAGCTGAGTCGACAGAAAGAACTCGTTCGGGATTCCGGTTTTAAAATGGATTAATTAGCACAATGTTCCCAGTTGGCGCGCCAGCTCCACTGGTAGAGTAGTGGACCGGAATCCTGAAGGTGCAAGTTCTTCCGGTCGACTCGGCGATAATTAGGGAAGTTAAGTTTGACTTCCGATACAAATACCGATACAAATACTCAATTTCTATACTTAAATTTCGCTTTCATTTAAACAGGATCAACCTGCGAGTACGAATAATCGATTTAAATGATCGATTTAAATCAACATCATTATTGCTACGTCGACATTTCATAAGTTGGCTCATTTGGGAGGTTAAGTCCTACTTCCCGATACGATATGGATATGATATACTATGGTGTTTCTAAACTCCAAAACTATACGGCTCTGGTCATGCGCAGTAGTTAATTTTAGCAATTGGATGTTGGTATCGGTACTCAACACTTCTGAAGTCGACCGAATTTCAGACTTTCAATAGTTCGACTGGATGTGCCTACTGATCTCTAAATAAAGACTGGATCGAGCAACTTTTGTTCAGAAAATGAAGCCGGAAGTCCGCCATTACTAAGGGACCAGCTGAGAATCCTATGAGGTTTTTTGATGGTTTATGTGCTCTTACCATCGACAAAATAAAATAATATTACTATAAAGAGGACCAGAAAATTTTTTTCCAATTACTGGGTAAAACGATTCATCGCTTACCTACAGATTTACTGCGACTTTGGTCCCTTAGCAATGGCCGCCGTTGGCTTTTATAATTATCCAGTGAAAGAAGCCTAATATGAGACGTCAAATTAGGTTGAAGATTTTATGCATTTAATGTTAACAAAGAAACTATATTGGCCAGACACTAAACCTATTTTGCTAGCGTCACAGTTTGATTTACTTGCAAACTTGGAGTTTCTAATGATCTCTCGTTAATTTACATTATGCAAATATGTAGACTTCAAAATCAGCTCATCAGATATAATAGAAAGCTCAATCCAGTCTTTATTTAGAGATCAGTGGATGTGCCCGTTTGTCTTAGTTTGCCTCAAATATTTGCATTCCCAACAATATGGCAAAATGGTAATTTGGAATCCTTTCAGAGTATTTTCGATTGTCGGAATTTTGGTCCTATAAATAGCAACCATACACAACGCTATTCTATTGACAACTAATTAATAATTAATAATTGGAAGCAGAAGGGCAGATCGAATTTCGGTACTGGTATTCGTATTGGAAATCAAACTTAATCTCCTTAATCACGATGATAAATTATCCTATCAAGTTCACTCTAAGTGTAAAACCGATATAGATATCCCCTCTAGACTACACAGTTTCCTTTAAACAACTCGTGTCTTATAATTTCCTTAGCTGGATAGCTGGTATTAACGACAGGCAGAAAACTGACGTCCACTATAGGTATCAGTGTACTACTTTTTTGAGTAACATTCGTGGAAAAATGTTTTTTGTGATTGCTGTATTTCTTCCATTTTAGATCACTTGACGGAGAAGGCAATTTCAACTGGCGAATGATATTTCCCTTTAGTTATCTATCTGCTGAAAAGATTATGGTTGTCAAAAAGAAGGTATACTTCCTAGCTTGCTTCCACGCTTCCTTTAATTCCTTCCTTAGCTTCCTATCATTCCTTTTTCTCATTATTTTCTCATTTCATGGTTTAGCTTGGGAGCCAATGGCGTGATCCTTCTATAATTAGGGACCTTAAGATCTACGACGGCAACCTAGGACGGCGACGTCGTTCAAACAAAATAACTTTATGCGAAACAAAAAGAATGAATAATTTTTATTCCCAAGAGTAATCTCAACGCCGTCCTCGTTCTGTTTACAACGCCACTGAGAGCATTTTCACGTCTTTAGGACGACGGTAACTCGCGGAGAGATGAGAGCTGTTCCTTAAGACTGACTTAAACAGACACTACAATCGTTTTGGAAATATGGAAGCGTTTTGGAGATCATAAAACAAGCTTTGAGTGTAAGATACGCTAGTCAATCGATCGTGGTTTCATTCAAATGCTAAAATTTATATTGCTTTCACTGCCGTCGCCGTCCTAGGTTGCCGTCGTAGATCTTAAGTTCCCTAATTACCTCTATGTCAAATTAAAATGTTTTATTTCGGTTTCCTTTTCAGAGCCATTTCTGGAGTTTGGATGCAACTGAGGAACGCCTTCCTCCATCTTTGGTTGTCCAAGTGTGGGATAACGATTCGTTCTCGCCAGATGATTTTCTAGGTTTGTTTATTTATGACATCAAAAGTCCACCATAGGTTCAATTCGATATTTGATTTATCATTTATAATGCAAATCCAGCATGTTTTAAAGGGATATGGCAATACAAATTATTTATGCCTTTCTGATTAGCAAATTGCCTTCACAGGGTAATCCAAGTAAACAAAACGACTCTTGTGCAAACCAACATCACTAATTTCGACAAAAGACATTCCTGTTTTCCCATGATCCGCCATCTTGGATAATTTTTCGATATGCGTGTGACGTCACAAGCAGGGTAAAGTGAAAACTTTAGTCAGCCATAATTTCACATATATAGGTCTAAAACTTGATTTTTGTGGATGTTTTTCTTTCTCAATTGAAGCACAATGCTTTTAAAAGTATACCACATAAATTCAGGTACCAGAAAGGAAAGTTTCATCATGTTTACCCTGCTAGTGACGTCACGTTAATTAAGTAAGTTATTAAAACAAGATGGCGGATAAAAAGATTTTTGTTTGTGGAAATTAGTGATGATGTTTTGCAGCAGAGTAGTTTTTTCACTTGAATTACCCTCGTATGACCGTTTTTTATCAGAAAGGCAAAAATAATTTTTATTGCCATATCCCTTTAAGCGTTTTCTAAAGTGTCTCCTGTTTCAAAAGGTTCTATTGAGCTCAACCTAAACAGTCTTCCAAAACCTACAAAAAAGGCCAAACGTTGTGGATTGGATCAGTTGCCCAACCTCGAAGATGTGAAATTTCTAAGCAGCCAAACCGAAGAGGTGTCGCTCTTTGAGCAAAAACGAATGTACGGTTGGTGGCCAGTGGTTGGTGAAGAGGGAGATGAAAAAATTCTGGCGGTAAATTATTTAAGTGTAGTGTTGAGGAAAAACTGGGTTTTTTTTAATAACTTTATTGGGAACTCCCGTGAAATTAGAATACATAAAATCCGATCAAAATATCAATACTAGAATGCACTCAGAGACTGTGCATACCTCCGCCAGAGGGTTGCACTAGGCCAATTACTCACCAGACATACATGTCTATAAATTTGTCTCTCTTGAATGAATAAAATGCTTGATTGCAACCCTTGGAAAACGGTCTTATACTCCTGGGAAATTAAAAACACGATCTTAATACACCTGGGAAATTAAGATAACTTGTAATCGTATATGAAGAAGCATAACTGCAAAGAAACATGTTAAATATATTAACCTTTCTTATGCTCCTTCATACGTTTACAAGTTATCTTAATTTCCCAGGTGTATTAAGACCGTGTTTTTAATTTCCCAGGAGTATAAGACCGTTTTCTAAGGGTTCAGTTTTTTTTATACACACTGTAGAAACAACATGAAAGTGGTTTTGTTAAGTCACGTGCCTGGTTACATTTAAAGCAAATTGTTTTCCAAGAGCGAGAGCAGAACGACAGTAATTGAGTAATGAATTTTTAAAGATTGTTAGAGTGATATATTTACTGATAATTACATGTCTCGTCATTTGAACTGATAGCAGCTTAATTCCTCTTTTTTTTAGGGTAAAGTCGAGATGTCCATAGAATTGTTAACAGAAGAAGAATGCGTGGCTAAACCTGCTGCCATTGGTAGAAATGAACCAAACACAAACCCAACATTAGAAGAACCAAAGTAATGTTTCTTATTAATTACTATTTTGTTTGTTATGCTTTGTTTTATTTCTTTCTTTCCGACTGTCTCTCTGGTTGTATACAAGAATGAAAAGAAGTTCTAGAGTGCTACAATTAATATTTTTAAAACCCAAGTGGGACCATTTTCAATATATTTAACAAATAGATTCCATTTTGACGTTGTCTGTTCAGTTATAGATGCACAGATGACGTCCGAGCGTGGTAAGAACAAGGGTCACTGATGTTCTTACCACGTTCTCTGTATATCTATAACTGTATATCTGACGTCCTCTGTCTATCTATAACTGAACAGACCACAAAAAATGGAATCTATTTGTTTTATACAATCAAAAACAACCTCAAAGGTTTACCAAAACTGTTGGGGCATGAAAAAAGAAAAACACTTTGACGCCATCCATGTATCTGTCCTTTAATAGATCATGGGCAAGAACCAATGAAAATGCGTATATAATTAGTCACGTGACTGTATAAACACACACACACACATATATATATATATATATATATATATATATGGTATAGATTATATAGGTGGTTATTTATCACGTCTTACTCTGATGAAGACACTCCGCTCGAAACGTCAGTATTTCCTTGCTAAAAATCTTGGCAGTTTACCACCTTTTCGCTTTACTATAATCCAAAACACTGTCTACGCAGCACCACTCTACTATTTTATATATATATATGTGGGTTTACTAATATTGCGGTATAATATTACAAGTCACTATTTGACATTTTCTAATCGATTTTCGTAACAAGGATGAGCAGAAGTTGTTGACAATTTTACTAAACAACTTAATAATAACAATCACAACGATAATCGAGTGTAATTGCCAAATATTGATTAGCTAGAAATTCGTAAGCTCGTTTATCTTCAGAGTTTTTGTTTGCAGAACATGTTTTGTATCTATTTTTTTGGTTTCATTGTATTTTCTTTTCGTATATTTCGTTCCTGCGTGAATTCCTGTGTATTTTATATTTCCATTTTTTCCTTCTTTTTCGTCGAATTTTAGTCGTCCTGCGACGTCGTTTCGTTGGTTCACTTCACCTTGGAAGTCAATCCGCTTCATTATCTGGAGAAACTACAAATGGTACATCCTTGCCTTCCTAATTCTTGTCCTCATCATCTTATTGGTCGGAATATTTATCTATTCTATGCCGGTAAGTTGACGTCACACGTTGTTTTTTTTATGAGGTCACACGTAATTTATTTGATGTCGTCACGCGTAATTTCTTTGATGACGTCACACGTAATTTATTTGATGACGTCACACGTAATTTATTTGATGATATCACACGTAATTTATTTGATGACGTCACAACTACAAGTGCCAGAATGCTTGGACGGGTGATAATGAGTCATCTTTGTTTTGTTTTTAACCATAGGGTTACAGTGTAAAGAAATTCTTCCGTGTATGAGACATGACTGATTGAACAACGTGTCTTCAAAAGGCGTGTGAGAAATGACATATTTAATAGAATTATCCAGATTTGATATAGCGTGACATTTTTGTTAAATTTTGTACAATTCGTTTTTCTCACACTTTGTGTAAAAATAGGGTAGTGTAGTCGTAATGAATACTGGGAGATATAAACTCCACATAGTCGACCAACATGCAACTAAATTAAGACCTTATTGTAAGAATAATGTTGGATTCAACTTCAGGAGATGCTATTTACTAATCTCAGGTTTATTCCAATCGGCCGTAGCTGAATTATAATTTTTCTAACGGAAGAAATGCTGTTCAGATTCAAGTTGTTCCTTTCGCACAAGCGCGCGTGATGTGAAATTAAATCTAACAGTAACGATTTAACAGTTACCTTTTAGATATGTACCTGTTGGTCTAAACACCGCCGAGACATTTTCTGAGTTCTGTGATTAATGATGTACTAGTTGAAACTGCAAGTTTTCTAGTACCAGTGTTGGCTTAAGGGACAGTCTGCTGATTCGTAGCAAACTGCAGTTTAGTTGTGTCTTTATTGGTTATAATAATTCAAGTGTGATCTAATGTTTAAAAGATTGCACAATTAGCCAATTGATCATTCTACAACTCTGGTCAACGGAGAAACCTTCAAGTTAAGAACGTTGATATCGAGAGTAAATTATTTTTTGAATTTACGAACGAATTCTCCTCGGTATGTGAAATATCAAGACATATCAAGACTGAAAGGTAATGTTTCGGCTGCAATTTATGTTACCTGTCACGTTTTCACGGTCTGCCAAGTTCAGAATAATGGCTGCCAAACACTAAAAGAACAAGTAAGTATTTGATTTATTATTAGCTTGTTCGTCTCGATATATATTACTCGAGTATAGAAGAGGCAATTTGAGGTTATATTACATCACGTATACTGATTATACACAGTGGCGGAGATAGACGGGGCCCTTGTACATGTCTTGGGCCTGGGGGCCCATGAAGGCTCGACTATAACTTCTATAGTATTACTATACAGTACAACGTTAATATACACATTGCTGTAGTGAATGTGGGAGAGCTTGGCGTATCCTCAGAAAAATTATTCCTGTCCGGAACTCAGAATCATTTTTCTGAGGATACAGTACAATGTTAAACAATCGCGAATACCTAGACACCTATATATTCCTTCCTCCCCGAGTTAACGTTGACAAATCAGTAAATCAGCTCTTTCTTATCAACTGAAGGTCAATCTCCCACCCAGAACATTAATGATTCTTCACCATAAATCGCAGGTTCGCCGGGGGTGTTCCGGGAGAATCGATTATCAGGTCCTGTAAATTATTTCTGACTAAATATGACGATGAAATAATATATGTAAGTAATTATTCATTATAATCTTCCACTCCTATTTTTACAGGGGCCCCACTACTGTGTCGGGGGCCCTTATTTCTCGACCTAACCCTCATTATTCATGATGATCTCTTCAATTTAGTGGAAGCGTAGAATTCTCAAAACAGGTTTACCGTTGTTTTGTAATATATCATCTTTATGTAAATGTATGTATATGTTATAATGTTGCTCTTCATGTTGTTTGTTGGCATCTTCTTCGTGTACCGCGAACACAATCGACACAGACTACGTCATAGACACATCAAGGTTGTTTTGTCGGGATTCGGAAGCTTTGCAAGAACAAAAAACCCAACCATAACCATAACCCAAATAGAAACTCTAGTCCTAATCCTGAAATAAAGGAATACTAACCCTACTTTTAAACTAAATATTCTAGTGATGTAATATTCTGTGTCCGGTACACGAAGTAACAGCCGTTTTGTTTGAGTTTGATTATGTAGTCTTTCTTCATTTCAGTTCTTTATATTTTAATCCATGGATTTATCAACGGAAGATAAAGACGATCCCGAAAACCAAAACAATGATTCCAAAAAGCAAACAATAGAAGAATCAAATAAGAAAACTACAACTGAACAAGATTTACCTCAAGATGCAAATCCAACAGATGAACAGAGAGAATTACAGGAACCTCGGCAAAATTCTGAACAATCCATCGAAACGAACACGGAAACTGTTGCGAGGAAAATCACCCAAAGTGAAACTAAACCTGAAGGAAAAGTGCAGGAAGACGTTAACAACGTAGAGGAAATACAGTCGGCGTCATCAAATCCATTTATTCGTGGAATTCCCAAGCGTTACATTGTTTTAATTTTGGTTTTTTTTGGTTTTGTGAATATCTATGGGCTTAGGGTCAACCTTAATATAGCATTGGTTGCCATGGTGAACAATAGGACTTATACGAAAAACGGTGTGACAGTGAAAGAGGCAGCGGAATTTCACTGGGACTCTCAGACACAAGGTGTAGTATTCCCGCAGTATTCATCCCCTCGCCCGGCGCGAAGCGCCGGCCGAAGGCCGAAGGCCGAAGGCCTGAGGGCGAGGGTGCTAATATCGACCGGCGTTTAGTCCCTTATCACGCGAGATCCAAGCCGTTCCTAGATCTAGGATCAGTTTATAGGTATATATATATATATATATATATATATATATATATATATATATATATGATCAACCGTCCTCATGCGCGGCATCGGAAAATGTGGCACTGGTAACTAGATACTCAGATTAAATTGAACCGTCACAAGAGACATAGTTTTTTGAGGAAATAGAAATCCGAGTCCGAGTATGTATTTTGACTCGCTAATTCCAAATCTGTTTTCAGAATTGAAAACGGTTATATATTGATCGAGATTATCATAGCCGACCAAGCCCGGACTAATTACTAAGTAAATAAACCATTTTTACGAAGGGTATTCACGTTCTCGTAATATAGTAGACACATATGTTATGTATTTTGACTCGCTAATTCCAAATCTGTTTTCAGAATTGAAAACGGTTATATATTGATCGAGATATTCAACATAATATTCGACGAAGTGACCGGCTAATCATATAGCCGACAAAGCCGACTAACTTTCTAAGTACAGAAACCATTTTTACGAAGGGTATGCACGTTCTCGTAATATAGTAGACACATATGTGATGTATTTTGACTCGCTAATTCCAAATCTATTTTCAGAATTGAAAACGGTTAAATATTGATCGAGATAACGTTCAAAATAATATACGATGAAGTGACCAGTTTATAATCGACTAATGTCTAAGTACATAAACCGTTTTTACGAAGGGTACTCACGTTCTCGTAATATAGTAAACGCGTATGTTATGTATGTTGACTCGCTAATTCCAAATCTGTTTTCAGAGTTTAAATCGGTTAAATATTGGCCGAGATAACGTTCAAACATTTCTTCGACGAAACGGGCTTTGACGAAACGGGCTTCGACGAAACGGGGGGGGGATAGAAAAGGCGGGCGAGGGGATTATTGCGAATTCGTATTTCTAGTTAGTTTCCTATATATATAAACCGAAAATGGCTGAAATAGTGTGTAGGTGTCCAGCGACGATATTTCATCAGAAAGTGAAACGTGGGACTTCGCTCGAAACTTTACCCCTCCACTATTTCGGCAGTACACCAACATTTTAAAATTATACTAGAAATACGAATCCGCAATAATCCCGTCGCTCGCCTTTTCTACCAATACCCTATCCATGGTCCTCAGTGCCCAGACCGCGTATTTGTATTTGTAGTCTCTGTCGATAGCAAATCCCAAAACGCCGGTTCGTCGTACATAGATTTTGAACGTCATCTCGGCCAATATTCACTCGATTTCAATTCTGAAAACAGATTTGGAATTACCGAGTCTAAATACATAACACACGTACCTATTATACTACGCAAACGTGTATATCCTTCGTACAAACGGTTTATGTACTGTACTTAGAAATTAGTCGGCAATCAGGCTCTGCAGACAGGCTGCCGCTTCGACGTATATTATTTTGAATGTTATCTCGATCAATATTTAACCGTTTTCAATTCCAAAAACAGATTTAGAATTACCGAGTCTAAATACATAATACACGTACCTATTATATTACGCAAGCGTGTATACCCTTCGTAAAAACCTCTTTGTGTAGTTCGTCAGATCACCACTCGCCAATGGCAGCCCTTCACAATTATTGGATAGGTACTTATAGTAATTTCATGTAAAACCTAGTTTAATGATACATATTTTATTTATGATGTTACGAAATCATGGCAGCTTGTTATCAATAAATCCTTGCAGCTCGTAATAAGGTTGTTGCACAAGCTGTTCCAGAAAACTCTGGAACTAAGGATTTTATTAACAGCCGCGATGATTTAGCATGATTTAGCGAAAGTTTGTATATTTGATCTATATAAACACACAGAGTATAGCCATAATTATAAATCCAAATGTATCCAATTTTGATTTTATCTAAAAGTATTTTGGAAGTGAAACAGAATGGCTTTCTTGGTTTCTCAATACCTCATCTCGTTCCAGAGATATTCAGGTTTTTGAAACATGCAAATTAGATCTGTATGACGTCATTTTCTCACATAGATAAATAAAATTCACAAAATGTGAAATATCTCTGCAAATAACAAGTAGAATATTTTGAAACTTTGCACATGTATGCCAATGATGAATGTACACACCACAGTGGAGAGTATCGGTTGTTGAGTATTACTTTATAATTTCCAGGTATTGTCCTTGGTTCTTTTTTCTATGGATACTGGGCGTTGCAAGTTCCAGGTGCTTGGATAGCCTTAAAATTGGGTGGAACTCGGGTGTTCGGATACGGTGTGTTTCTTACAGCTTTGCTAACACTACTTACCCCAGTGGCTGCCCGTTATGATGTCAGGGCTTTGGTCGGTGTGCGTGTGTTCGAAGGCCTGTTTCTGGTACGTACAGAAAATCATTTCGATGAATTCTCATCAATTTACAAAAATTAAATATTTTAATCCCGGATGAAAATCAAGCATTGTGACCTTTTGAATGCCTTGTTCTTGCTCTAAACATTGAGCTATATAAGTCTCTATTAAAATCTTCCTTATTTTGTAAGAATTACTTACCTTCAGCGACTCTTGTGTTAAGGTAGCTCGATAGTCTAAATCATGAGAAATTGCATTTTTCCCCATAAAAATTTTGTAATGCAGATCCGAGCTTCATCATGGTTAACTTTATTGCATATCTTTAGTGGTGGTCGCGTTTACTGAAAAGTTTTATACCCTCAAAGTTTATCTGAGTGGAGAAATTGTGTTTCCAATAAATCCAGAAAACTAATTTGCATAAAATCTACCGCTTATCATAAACACTGAAACGTTTCAATAATCAAGACCGCCGCTATAGAGCTATGCAATGAACCAAAATAAAGCTCAGATCAGCATTACCAAACTATTTATGCATGGGAGAAAGGGAAATTTCTCATGATTTAGACTATCGAGCCATCGGGAGATGGGAATAATCTTGCTTCCATACTTGATTAGATACAAATCCTCGATTGTGATTGGATCACTTTATTGTGCTAGCCAATAGAAATTTACGTTGTGTCCAGCCACAGTCACGCCTTGTAAAAATTAAAGTGATCGAAGCACAAATTCAAATTATTAGTCCAGTAAATCTACCTGAAAAAAAGGTTTTATAGAAAGGCTTCAGAAATGCTTTTAGCTTTCTCAGTACCCCCTAGAAATCAATCAACCAAGTGGAAAGTTCAGAAAATCCGGTTTTTCTTACAATTTAACTACAAAGCACCATCCTTCAAAAAAATCCCACCATTAAAAAAGTGAAATTTTAAGTTCACTTTTACCAAATATCACCAATGTCGTTAGAAAGGTCTCAAAAAATCATATTATGAAGGACATTTATGCGGGTAGTACAATTTCCCAGGCCCATTTTGAGTTACGTAAGGTTAAACCTGCTAAAAAAACAGCATTTTGTGGCATTTTACACTTTTCTTGAGCGAATAACTCAAAATGGGCTTAGAAAATTTATTATTTTTGAGAACTTTCTAAAGACATAGGTAATATTTGCTAAACGTGAACTTGAAATTTCACTTTTTTAAAGAATAGTGCTTTTGTAGGTAAATTTTAGGAAGAACTTGATTTTTTTTAAACTTTCCACAAGGTTGATTTCCAGGTACTTTTGGTATGTTATTTCCGAATGTATCAAGGTAATGAAAAAGCTAAAATAATTTCTGTTGCAATTTGTTTGATGTTAAACCATAGATTGACTGGGCTATATGTACCTTTTCAAATCTAGACCGATTTGATCAGATAATCTTCTTCATGTGCTTGCTAAATACCACTGATCTCGAAAGAAGACTGGATCGAGCAACCATTGTTCAGAAAACGAAGCAGTTGATCCCTTAGTAATGACGGACTCCGGAGGATCCCATGAGGTTTTTTGTTGGATTATATGATTATACCATCTACAAAATAAAATAATTTTACTATAAAGAGGACCAGAAGAAATTTTTCAAATTACTGGGCAAAACGATTCAGGACTTGCCTACAGATTTACTGCGATTTTGGTCCCTTAGTAATGGCGCCAGTCAAATTTTTCGGGCTTCATTTTCTGGCATCGGAGGACAATAAGTTGCTCAATCCAGTCTTCTTTCTAGATCAGTGCTAAATACTCATATTAATATAACAATATAATGATTTTGAATGTGTAGTTTGAAAAGTAACGCGGCTGCCTTTTTGTGATTTAGTTGTCGATAATGATGATTTCCTTCGTTCAAACTATGTTTTAGGGAGTCAGTTATCCATGTAATCATGCTATTTGGAGCAAGTGGTCTCCTGTTTCTGAAAGAAGTACCTTGGTTACAGCAGCCATTGCTGGTAAAATAAATCACTTGTTAAAACTGTGGTTTTCTAAATCACCTTACAGTTTATTCACCATGGTATTGGCGTGTTACACTATTACGGTCAGCGGTGGTTTATACATCGTGCTAAGAGCGCACTGAACCAATTAATTTATTGGTGCGGTCGTAGCACCCTAATAGAACGCTGTTTGATTTATACATGAACAATTGGAACGAACCAAATTTCTCATACCCAAAAATACAGATAGGGCCCAAGGTCCGAGGCAATACCATAATCCAATATCACGTCTCGACGTCTCGTACAAGAGTCACGACATTTTTACTTTATAAAATCTTGAGGGCAAAGAGGAAAAGGAGGCAACAAATGCAAAATATCGTGACCAAACATGGTACATTACGACAACAAAGGTTGTTGATAGTTTTTGGCACTGATGTCTCTCGTTCTGTATCCACCAACAACAACTGCCACGATTAAAAAATCCCCAGGATGCGAAGTTGCAGGCGAAATTTAAGAAAGAGAGGTTTGAAAAACATACTCTGAAAAGGCGTTTTAGAAAACTTTTCGCATATCCAAAACCACTTTCAATTACATCTTGAATAGAGCTTATTAATTAGGTATGGTGTTGGCTCGATTGTATAAATCACCAGCGCGTGCGTAACCGTGCCAAGAGCGTTCCGCACGCCTTCGAATGGCGAGCCGCATGGTTAAGACTTTAAGAGCGAAGCTAATAGCGCTCCGTCGAGATGACGTCAGTATCGATGTTTGTCTGCTTTTACCCATAATTCTTGCGGCCATAACAAAAGAAAATAGCTCATTTGCAATCATTTGTGAGTCAAATTTGGTTTGTTTGTCCGCATTTTGAGCTATTAATAGCAGCCAGACTCTACGCTATTCAAAGAGCGATCCAAATTGATTTATACATCGTGCTATGACCGCATCAATTAGAGAATTAATTAGTTCGGTGCGCTCTTAGCACGATGTATAAACCATCTTTCGCAGGCATCACCGTGCTCCACTGAACTGCCGAGTAGGGAGTTGCCTGCGGAGGAGGCTACACTAATACGTATAGACCTTAATTGTTTTCTGTTTGTTTTTACTCAATTGAAAGGACAATAACTACTTTCGGGGCGTATAATAACTTATTCGTAATGAAACATAGTGATTTTTTAAAGTGCGTATATAAGCCCTGCCGCCCTGGCCATTTTTTGTTTTCTGTATAGAGTATGTAAAAATAGCAAAAATAAGGTCGTTTACAATTTTTGATTTGGTCTATCCTTTTGGAGATATCTCTCTTTAAACATTGCTACCGAGTGACGTAAAAAGTCGAAAGAGGCCTGGGACGAGCAACCTGTGATGTAGTTTTGAAATGAAATTCAGTTTTCTACATATCTGATTCATTTGAAAACACAAATACAACACATCTGATATGTTGCTCGCTGCGAAGACAATTACACGACATAATATACACATGCAAATAACTCTCATGAGCGACTTCTTTAAGTTATGTTAGATATAAGGTAGTTACCAGACCCTGGTACGCAATTTTCGGAAATTTTTAGCGGCGAATTCAAAATAGCGTTTTAGCCATATTTAAAGAGATATATATCGGCAACTGAATAAAAAAAACTGAATAAAAAAAACTGAATAAAAAGACTGAATTAAAAAAAACTATAAAATAATTTTTCAACGCTATTACAGAAAGCTATTATTTAACAATTATTCACCGAAGGCGAGGTGAATATCGGTGAATAAAAACCGAGACGAAGTTGAGGTTTTTATTCACCGATATTCACTGAGCCTGAGGTGAATAATTGTTTTAGTATAAATACACATTTTCCCACTCTTAGGAACAACATTTCCTTCAAAAATACTAGTTTCTTGACTTTTTTCTCGTGTCACTTTGACAAATCGGCTGGCGGCCATCTTGAAAAAACGCTGGAGGTGATTATCGAGAAATAATCCGAGGTAACTCGACCAATCAGCGCACGCGATTTCTATAATCACCTAATGTATTTATACTAAAGTGTAATAACCACTGATCTCTATATACCTGGATTGCTCATCCCTTATTGCGAGTAGTTAAAATTTTGAAGCCACGGCGGCCATATTGGTACCCCTACACCAGCGTACCTTGCGAGCTTAAGACTTGGTTCCAATGCTTTTTTTGTGGTAGCGGGGGGTACTCGTGGTGTACTTTCACCTTTTTCACCTCGACTTTCACTCAGCATTTGGTGAAATGTTATGAATTTTTCACATCATGCCTTTTGTTCGCAGCAACTTTGCATTCCATTTTCAAAGTGTTTTAATTAACCACATGACTTATGGAGCTTTAATATCAATATTTGTTTCAGAAATGTTTTTAAAAAGGTACGTTTAGTAAATTTAGTATTTTAGTATATTTTATTGTTTTGAGGCGTCTGCCTGTTATTCTCTGCCATTGAATTTTTTTGAAGATATGCTCTTTTCTTTTTTCTGGGCATAATTAATAGTTAATCCGATGTAATCTTGATTTCTCGCACTATTAATGACAAGCTCTTTTTGGAGCCAAATAGCAGTCTGTATGCTGTATCGTAAAAAAACAGAAATCGAAGTACAGTACACACAGAATGATAAAATTTCCAAGTTTCTTGTTTAAGCTAACCCTATTTTAATTTTTAAGTAGCCTTACAAGCCTTGGACAACAACAGCGTCCGAGTGGCAGCACCATCGCCTCGTTTAGTTAAATATTTATTTGTATTGCTTGCAATGTATTGAAAATCAAATGTAAATTCAATTTAATTTTTTTTATTTGTCATGTTGGATATATTAGTAACCTTTCAGTAATCTTTTGAGTGTATGAACTGAATGATGTAAACTTAATAAAGTGGATTTTCTGGTAATTGTGTTTTTATTGAGTGGTGTGAAGGGGACAGTCCCACTACTCTATATAGTGATTATAATTGTAGACTAAACTGTCTTATTTCAAAAGGATGTTTTCATTTAAATATTTATAAATTATAATAAAAACCTGTTTGCCAAGTTTTAGCTGCCAAGTGATGGCTTGTTTGCTTGTCCAATAAGTTCAGTAAGACTGTATAACTAACATATAATTTGAATAATCATTTTTAGAAAAAAAATTGATTACTTCTCTGTGACTTGACTAAATAATTCTGCAGCAACTAAATGACTATATATATGTAATGAATATTAATGACTATATATACATATAAATATGTATGTTTACATTGAAAGCCTTCTCTTAGAATTCAGATGCAAGTGTGTCAGATACACTTGAATATTAATCATTAATGCTAAGAGAAGGCTTTCAGTTTGTCCTCCTGTAAAACTGTGCAAAAATCCTTCATGGCATTGTAAATTAGTTAAAAAATACTCAACAACACTTGTCTCTGCCCTTTGTGAGAATGTCAGTTGATTTAACAACCTATTTTGCAGTTGATGAATAGTCTACAAAACATATTTACATAATACCAGTTTCAAAGCATTTTTTGCTGCAGCATACTTGGAAAATTCAATTAGTATAGCAATTTTACAGATATGTATTCAAATTGATCTCAAAAATATAATATTTGTCATTTAGTTTTGACTGAACAAGTTTAAAATTTGCTCCTTGTGACATTGTTTTGGAGGGGCACAGGTTTATTTTTGGATATACAGAAAATGTATGATTGAGTGAATTGTACTAAGAGGATTAGGATTGCTATCCCATATTAAACAAGTTATTATGAGACCAAAAACACAAACAAGGGCATTTTAGCCAATGCCAAACTACATGCATATGAAGTTACTTATGGCTGCTTTGTCGTTTCTACAATTCTGTACACAATAATTTCAACACAAACAAATAAAATGTCATTCAATTTATTGTAAAAATTAAAAAACTATTCGACTTATGTGCATGACAAGACATTTTATGCAACACAGCCTAATTCAGTTAAGAGGTTAGGTGTGCTGTAAATACAAATACTCCAAGTTTTGCCAAAATAAAAAATACACAAGAAAAAACAACCTTTGTTTATCAATTAATTATATTTTATGCCTCATTGACAATTAAGCAAGTGATAATACTGAAAAGAAACAGTTTTCTTACTTCGCAGTTTAATTATACAGCTACGAAAATTCACAGCAAATCTCCAGTTTTCGAGTCCCGTATTTGCTTGAAACGGCTTGTGAAATCGTAAGCCGGACGACATGAATTTCGTATTGTATTTTTCAGCGAAACAATAAAATAACTGCACCCAAATATAATTTCGCAATTCCTCGCCAGCTTTTTGTTTTTCTGGCCGCCATCTTGGTACCCCACATACGTCAACTCCGGTGGCTTCACTTTTTGGGCTCCATGAGCAATCTAGCCTACGTCATAGTCTGTGAAATTTTGAAAACCACAGACTATGAACCAGCGCCGTTAATCGTGTTCTGTGACGTAGCTACTATAAGGAATTTAAATAGTAGACCATGATTGGTCGCTTAGAAAATTTAGTTAATACGCGATATTCAATTGGTTAAGAACTACTTCCGTTTTCAATGTTCGTCATGCATGTTGTTTACCACGAAGACAGTTTCTCAGCCGCCTCAACGTTTCCTTGTAAAAGAGACTATTAAAGGGTTTGCTAATACTTTCAAAGGATGACCGTTTATAGTCGGTATAATTTTGGTTCAAGGATGATCAAACAGTCGAAGAGATGCGGGAATCGAATTGTTAATCATACGATATTTCCAGGTAGCCGTCGAGTGCCGATTCTCGTTTAATATGCTGTTTCGTTTTAGCTTTTCAGCTTGTCCTATTTGTCTATTAGAACTAAGTTTGCTCTTCATATGATTTCTTAAACTTTTAGTGAATACTCGTTAGTTGCTATAAGCATAGACTTGCTCCAAGTCTGCCTCTTGATTGTTTCGGCTTTGTTTAAAGACGGGTTTGCTTCGAGAATACGGGTTTGTTTCGAGACAGGTTCTTTTCAAAACCTTGAAACAAACCCGTCTTTGAAACCAAACCACTCTCGAAATAAACCCGTCTTCTCGAAACAAACCCGTCTTTAAATAAACCCGAAACAATCAAGAGGCAGACTTGGAGCAAGTCTATACTATAAGGCATAAACACAATCTATTGCGAATAATCGGCATAAATTACAGAACACACAATTTGGCTCTGATGCACAGACGCTACTTAGCGCCGCCTTTTTGCGCCCGCGAGCGTCTGTACGCAGGCTATGAGCAATCCAGGTATATAGAGATCAGTGGTAATAACCGTAACGTAATAGTGGAAACGCAGACAAAATCTACATTGATATTCATAGTGCAAAAAAACAAGCAGCTAGCAAGTGTTTAATGCTTCTGTAACTTACTGATCAATGGTTGTATATATTTTCTGTTGCACAAGGCGCTGCTGTTGGTAATATCATCGCTCTTCCAGTCACTGGATTACTTTGTAAATATGGATTTGATGGTGGTTGGCCTACTGTTTTTTACTTCTTTGGTAAGCTTTGCTTTTGACTAAATCTCAGGGGTCGGTTGTTCGAAGCGCGATGTCACCCCTTTTTATCGTAACATACTACAAACATTTACATTCCTGTAAAAAACCTTGAGTTTTTGTAAAACAAACAATTTAAATTGAAAGCGTTTTCAGACTTTCAGTGTATAACATGTCGGGAAGAAGTCCACTTGCTGTTGCTGCCCTGACCCCCTTATCATCAATATTTCGCGAGGTATACACCTCTTTCATAATGGCGACCAATTTAAATATTCCTTTATGTGCATCTTAATTAGCTTTTAGCGCCTCGTTTGTGTGTTGGAAATTCAAATGAGTCTTCGCTTCCTAACGAGGTTATAAAGGCTAATTTATGCATAAAAGAATGTTTAAAATGCAGCCATTATGAAAGAGGTCTATTGTTAATTTTATATTCGAAATGAAGTCTTATTTTCCTATCAGCGCCAGTCCTCACAGTCAGATTGCCTGGTAACCATTGGAGATGCATTCTATACATCCAGCATAACGAGCTGGATGGAGTAGTCAAAGATGATATTACATCTTTGTTGTTTCTTTTGATATTTTTGATGTAGGTATAATGAGTATAATGTGGTACATTATTTGGGAGGTGTTTGCTTACGAATCTCCTGCTGTTCACCCGACAATAACGGAAACTGAACGAAACTATATTGAGCAAAGTAATGGCAACGATAATGTTGATCAAGTAAGCTATTCTTTGTCATCATCACTATTGCCATCATTTATTTATCATCATTATCCTCTTCATTATTTTCATCAATTATCATCACCATCACGTCATTAACATTATCTTATTATTTCGTTATCACTATATATATCATCATTATCATCATCACTGTCATGACTGTCATTATCATGATCATGATCATTAGCATGCACATTATCATGATAATCTCGGTGGCTCAATGGTTAGAGCGTCTCACCGGCAATCAGAAGGTTACAGGTTAGATTCCTGTCCGGGACTCAGAATCATTTTTCTGAGGATACGAGCTTGACGATCGTCCATGTATCATAATTCATTATCATTATCACCATCATCATTAATATCATTGTCATCATCATCGTCATCATCGTTATCATCGTACCATTATCATCGTTATTATCATCATCATCGTCGTCATTATCATCGTCATCAGCGTCATCATCATCGTCATCATCATCGTCATTATCATCGTCATTATCATCATCGTCATTATCATCATCGTCATTATCATCGTCATTATCATCGTCATTATCATCGTCATTATCATCATCATTATTATCATCGCCATCACAGCTGTGTAACAAGCGACAAGTCATCTGATAAATATCTCACATGTGATAACAGGCGATGGTCTTTCTTTCTAGAACGATTGTCCACCATGGAAAGATATCATAAAGTCTACCCCCGTCTGGGCGATAAATATCGGTCATTTTGGAGCATGCTGGGGTTACTATACTCTGTTTATAGAAATGCCTACGTATCTTAAAGATATTTTGCATTTTGATATAAAACATGTGAGTCAATTCATAACTAAGTATTTTCACTTAGTCCTCGGATTCAAGAGACAAAGGCGACCATATGTTTGTGCCTATGTACCTAACAACGAAGCTGCTTCAAAATCTCCTGTTGAGTACGTATAGTGTGTACCAATATATGGTGGCGGCAGTGACGTCAAATGTAAACGCTCTAGAATTCCAAAGTTTGCTTTGGAAAATATAATGGCACAGCGAAAAGTTAAATGGTTAAAATGATTGATTTAAAATTCTGTGTCCCGTGTGCAGCTACTCCATCTTAATTTTTATAGTTTGCTTGTTTTGTTCTTATCCTTAAATTTTATCATTTTAGATGGGATTTCTAGCAGCCTGTCCTTACTTATTGAAGTCGTTCCTAGGTCCTTTGGCGGGGATTATAGCAGACTTTCTTATTAAACACAAAATAATGAGAATCCGAAACGTGCGTGCTATGTTCTACGCGATAGGTAAGTAAAATTAAACTTCTCTCTGGTCACCGTTCGTTATCACTGATTGACTAGCAGGCAGAGATTCACTAGCAGGCAGAGATTCACTAGCAGGCAGAGATTCACTAGTAGGCAGAGATTCACTAGCAGGCTAATACAAACGCTGCAATCTGATTGGCTAAGCTATACTCACTAAAAGGTTGATATATATAGCGAGTAGCGGAGGTGTCTTATATCCGGCAGCCTGAAATGAATATCGCCCAATTCAAAGAGACCTTAACTATAGCTTAGTAATAATAATTAACTTATAGTAATTAGGTTTGACTTTTGGGTACACCACGTTTGTTATTTCTTGCTGAGCTTTCGACCTGTTGAATCAGGTCTTCTTCACAGCAAATGCCAACATCCTGTTGCGTGCAAAAGCTCAACATGATAAATCTGCTGTGGCCAAACACACGCTTGGGAGTACAACCACCATATAAAATGGGAGGAGTTTTCACTTCCAGCTAGCGACAAACATTATTTCACCCGAAGAATGAGAGAAATCTATCGAAATTATGAAAGATCCTACGATTTCACAGGAGGATCAACTGCTAAACAGCACTACCTTTGTTTAATTAAATTAAATTAATTAATTACGATAAACGTTACGCCATTATAATCTTACGTGATTTTAGTTGATCAAATATATTATTCATATGACGTAAGGCAACAGGATGTTGGCACTTGCTGTGTAGAAGATCTGAGCCAATAATAAGGTTGAAAGCTCAGCAATAAATAATAAATGTCGTGTCACACACAAAAGTCACACCTTACCATAACTATTGTCAGTGGCGGAAATTGTTGTGGGGTGGGTGGGTGTTTGTGTCAACCGCCCGAATTGTCGGAATTTCGGAAATACTTAAGGAATATATTTAAAATGGGAAAATTTTTTACAGAAGCAACTTATAAATATCTCAAGTTATCTTGTTTGCTCCATACGCGGCAGATGTTTGCGGCTGGGAAACTGCGACTAGCGCTTGTCCACGGACCGAGTTCGAACATACAAAATGAGGAGCCATCTTTAAACCAGCTATTGTGGGAGACAAAGGTTCAAATCCTGTGTCCGACCACCATTCAGGGTCTTAAAAATAATTGAGTAGAAAGTGCTGCCTTTGCAATAATACCAGCAAATGGTAAGACTTTCCAATTCGGGTCTTCTCGGATAACGACCTTAAATCGTAGGCCCTCGGAACCCCTATCAATTGGGCTTCTAGCCAATTGGGGTATTCCGTTCACCTATAAGAACTGCAAACCAAATCAATAAACGTTGAAATAGCATCGAAATACGTCGAAAAGTCTAAAAAGAGTGACGATTGAATGCCCGTCCCTGCAACAGAGTATTCGGCAGCGACTTACAGGCACAAAAAGGTTAAAAACATTTTGTGTATCAAAACCTTTTTTAGTTTCTTTATTTGTCCATTTTTGTGTGAAAAAAAATTGTTTACGTAGCGAATAAACTTGTCGGAAATTTAAGAGGCTTTGCCCCACCACCGAAAAAGGCGAATTTCGGCCACTGACTATTGTTACCATGCATGTGCGTAATTTATTTCAATTCTTCTTTTTACTAAGGTTGTATTGTGGCTGGTGTATTTATCGTCGCTACGAGTTATGTGACTGACCGCTATATTTGTGTACTTTTCCTTGTTATTGGTGTTGGCTTCTCTGGAATGAATGCAACAGGTTATGCTGTCAACCACCTTGATTTAGCTCCACGCTATGCCGGATTGCTCATGGGTTTTTCAAACACATTTGGTTCTTTACCTGGATTTCTTAGTCCTATGTTAACTGGATTTATTGCTAAGTCAAAGGTAAGGGTTAGAAAACTCGTTAGGCGGCGGGTTAGAAAACTCGTTAGGCGGGGGGTTGGGGTTAGGATCTTTGTTGTTTTGGGATTAGTGGTTATAATCTGTCGATTATATAGCTCCCTTTTTCGCTAATACTGGCGGCCATTTTGAATAAGGCCTGGTTACACAGGAAATTTCAAAAAATGAGCCCAAAATATTGTTCTGCATAGCGGGCGGGAAACGGAGATAAGGCCCTGGGAACGAGGTTGGCTGTGTAGAAGACAATCTTCGCCGCGCCACGCAAAAGACGTTTAGAAAGGTTGTTAACAACGTAACTCGTCAATGAAGCATATTTGTCATGCTATAGTAACAATTCAATCAATTTCACTTATTCCTGATTGGCTAATAACATCTATATTAAACTTTAATTTTTTTAGTAGGGATATTTAAGAAAGAATACATCAAACGAGTTTATTAAGGTGGCTGGATAGTTTAAATCATGAGAAATTGTATTTTTCCGCATAAAAATATTTGTAATGCAGATCTGAGCTTCATCGTGGTTCACTGCATAGCTCTAGTGGTTGTCTTGTTCAGTGAAATGTTTTATACCCAGCCTCGTACCCAGGCGCTTGTTTTGCTTTGCGTGACTTTTAAGCGCCTGGGTACGAGGCTGTTTTATACCCTCAAAGTTTACCTGAGTGGAGAATCGTGTTTCCAATAAATCCAGAAAACTAATTTCCATAAAATCTGTCGCTTATCATAAACATAAGATAGATATAATATAATAATATAAATTAATAATAATATAATAATATTTAATATAAATGTAGTAGGCTATATCTTATAATGAAACTGTAATTAGTTTTAAAAGTAACTTTAAGAATATATATATTGTTGTAAGAGCATTGAGACTATTGTATAATGCTCCTAATACGTCTTTATTATTATTATTATTATATACAAATGCTCTAGAGCTATGCAATGAACCAAAATAAAAGTCAAATCAGCATTACAAAACGTTTTATGGGGAAAATTGCAATTTCTCATGATTTAGACTGTTGAGCCACCTTAATTCTTCTCAAACAACATTCTTTCCTATACATTTTTCTTCTTTTTAGGATCCTGAAGAATGGAAAATAGTGTTTTGGATAACTCTCCTTATATACGTTGTTTCTACAATTATTTACACAATCCTCGTTTCAGGTGACAAACAGCCGTGGGCCGATAAAAAACATACGTGAAAGGGAGAATCAACTAAATGTAGAATTATTATCGGTCTATACGAAAAGCTCAGTAAAACACTTTCTATGTAGTATTTAAAACACGAGAAGGAGCGTCAAAAACAATTGATTGTAATCACTAGGGAGTGTACTGGTTTTTATTTTCTATTACAGGTAAATTGGATTGATGTATGAAATGCAAATTAGCAGGAATTTTATATAAAGTTCGTAGAGACTTTATATAATTTTCATGCTGATTAGTATTCTTGGATTTTATCAGGTATAAAAGCCTTGCGCGTGACTAAATACGGAAATGTGATTGAACAATTTGGTTAATGAATATTAATGAGTTTTTGAAATATAATAAGTCTTATAAATAAATGTATGAACGCCAGACTATAAACCTCTTTCATAATGGCGGCCAGTCTAAATATTCTTTTATATGCATTGCAAATTAGCCTTTCTGGCCTCGTTACAAAGCAAAGATTCTTTGGAATTACAGACACATGAACGAGGTCAGAAAGGCTAATTTAAATGAAAATAAAAGAATATTTAATTCGGGTGCCATTATAAAATAGGTCTATAAGAGAATGGTTTGACTTCTGTTGCCTTTGTGAAAAAACGCGAGGTCTTTCAAATTAAAAAGAAACTTCACATATTTAACCACAAGTGGCCCAAGCTCGTGCGCCAATTTGTGTTTATATTGGAATTTATTCGATTTGTCAAAATTAGAGGATATTTTCATCTATTATTTGCAGTTTATTGTTACAATATATAAATGAAATAATGTGTATTTATATGTACCATAAGGTGTATGTGTCTTTCATTGTAAGTTTGGTGAGATTTAGGACAGTTGCAGTGCGACATGGCGACATTAATTCAATATATTATGGCCACATTGTTTATATCAAACATTATACCTATGAATACTCAACAAAATAAACATTTATAAACCTTGTTGTTCCACTTACATGTTTATTGTGTCGTAAAATTCTTCCTTGTGAAACTTGGCACCATTCTGTTCACTATACTTCAAACCCGTTAGTATACCGCAAACGGGTTCGAAGTATAATGCGGCAGAATGGCGCCAAGTTTCACAAGGAAGAATACGACACAATATACATGTAAGTGGAACAAGAAGGTTTATAAATGTTTATTTTGTTGAGTATTCATAGGTATAATGTTTGATATAAACAATGTAGCCATAATATATTGAATTAATGTCGCCATGTCGCACTGCAACTGTCCTAAATCTCACCAAACTTACAATGAAAGACACATACACCTTATGGTAGATATAAATACACATTATTTCATTTATATATTGTAACAATAAACTGCAAATAATGAATGAAAATATCCTCTAATTTTGACAAATCGAATAAATTCCAATATAAACACAAATTGGCGCACCTGTGAAACTAGAAAGTACTACTAGAGACTACATACCTCCGCCAACGGTTGCACTAGGCCAATTACTCACCAGACCTACATGTACATGTCGATCTATAAACTGGTCTCTCTTGAATGAATAAAATGCTTGACACTGACAAGCCCTTTGTTTTGTGAATTCAGCTTGTTTGTGAATATTAAAGATTTGAATACTATAAGGATAATATAATGAGCGCAATCAAGCGTGTTTTTTTCCCATTCATTTCTTCGACAAGGAGAAGCTTACAGACAGATTTTTATCAATATTTCATCGAATTGTCATCTAAATTTAACCAAAATTTAATGGATTGGTCCTTGGCATATAACCATCCCTTCTGCAAACTTTCATAAAAATATTTTCATTAATTTTTGAGATATCCTGCTTACAGACAGACAGACAGACAAACAAACAGAGGTAAAAACAACCTCCTGGCGGAGATAAAAATGCATTTATTTAATTACCCGAACAACAATGTAATTTTACATGAATTGTACACTGGATTAATTAGAGAATATGTAAACCATAAGGAAACCAAAAATCTTATCTCCAAGGTAAGTCGAAATACTGCTCTGATACAACTTTACAGTCACAAGGTAATAAGCATTAGAGACAACAACAACACTATGTGTGAATACTGTTTGGCATCCATCCAGGTAAGAAATATGGATAGGTCGAGCGACCATCACGCAATCGTTCCTTGTTTCTCTTCCTCAGTACTTTCTGTATTGGTCCCATTAAAATATTGTAATATTTTCTAACAACCCATCCAGCTCTTTTGTCGTCCATTTGTGAATCGTAGTCGAAAAGTTTGTCGAAACGCAGTGAGCCTAAAGTCATGGCCAGTGAAACTTGTACCTAGTGAAAATGATATAAAAAAGATTAGTTTTTATTATTAATATATAGAAACTGTTTTGCTATGTTTGTATATTAAAAAAATATAAAATGGTTTCCATGTTCATAAACTGTAATATAAATACGTGCGGGATATTGTGAGTGAGAGACATGAGAAAGGCGTAATATATAATAGTTATTTAATAGTTTTTTTACTGGGACCGTCTCTCGCCTTGTCCAAATTTTTGGAAGCACAAGCATATTCCAACATTAAAGGAGAGATTTTCATTTCTATAAATTTCTGATGATGGCTTAATTGCATTGATCATAATTTTTTGGCAAAATTTTGAAATATTTTAGCTAGAACCTTGTGCAATATATCAAATTAAAGTCCTTGTAAAATGCAATTTGCTGTCTAAATTTTAGTTTTCTAGCTGAAGGGAAACATGGAAACATGAAAAATGAAGTTTTCACTTTTTTATTCAGGTTATAACTTGTTAACTACTTCTACTTAAAGTCTAAAATTATGTGCTATACATTGTTATAAAGCTTTTGTCAAGACACAAGGTTCCAGCATTAAAGTTAAGGTTTTTAACATCTAAATTTCTGATCAATGATATCTGTAGGCTTAGCTTAATTGCATTCATCAAAAATATTTTGCAAAATTTGGAAATACTTTAGCTGGAACCTTGTTAAATGACATTAGGTGTGTAATATTACTTTCTAACTAATGAGAAACGTTTATAATCAAGTATTCACTTCCGTTTATAACTTTTTAACTACTTCACCTAAATTATGTACTATATAAACTCGATCGTCCACGTATCGTCTGTCTACTCCGAGCTCTCCCACATTCACTACAACATTGTGTATATTAACGCATCCAAGCATTACCGATATATAGTGACTGCCGCATAGGCAGTACATATATCAATCGAACCAGTACATCATTGTAACCTTTGTTCTCCATCTGAGTATCGTTAGCTCCATGGTTGAGCGTCTCACCGGCAATCAGAAGGTTACAGGTTTCGATTCCTGTACGGGACTCAGAATCATTTGTCTGAGGATATGAGCTTGACGATCGTCCACGTATCTTCATTTTAATATATAAATTTATTTTAGGGTTAGCATAAGGGTTGGAATTAGGGTTGGCATTAGTGTTAGGATTAGAATTAGGATGACCAGATATTTATTTCTTAGTAATCGATGGACGAAACATCAGTAGACGTTCGCATGCTATTCTAGCTGGTATTGCACCCAAAAATGAAACCGTTTGGACTAATTAATTACTTTTTAATAGTTTATGTCTTATGAAACAATGAAATCCAGTCAATACAAGCTTTATAGTATATAGGCTCTCAGAGTTAGAGTCCACTTAAAATCTATTCGGAATATTGGCAATTGAAAGGGTTATTGTCTACATTATAAAAGCATCAAACAGTAAGCGGGCGAGGGGTTGTTGCCTACACGTATTTATAGTTGAAGTGCTGTTTGGAGACACGGAGTGTGACCTTACCGTAGCAATATGACTTTGTGGTAGATTGTAGATGGAGAACTCTTCGGCGGGCGCTCGTGGGTCATCGTAAAGTTTCGTCGGCATGTTAGGCACAAAGGCACCATAGTAGGCCACGGGGTAGTTCACGGCATGATGTTGAAGCGGTATGAAAACAATTCTTGCTAAAACGTCTTTTATTTGTTCTTTAGTCGAAATCTTTGAAGGAAAATCGTTTAACTAAAAGAAGATAAGAACTCACGTTGAGCATGAAGATGGTTCTCTGACTCAATTAAGATCTGTCGACTCAATTAAGATCCGTGGACTCGATTAATATCTGTGGACTCAATTAAGATCTGTGGACTCAATTAAGATCTGTGGATTCAAGATCTGTTCACTCAATTAAGATCTTTGGACTCAAGATCTGTGGACTCAATTAGGATCTGTTCACTCAATTAAGATCTTTGGACTCAAGATCTGTGGACTCAATTAGGATCTGTGCACTCAATTAAGATCTGTGGACTCAATTAAGATCTGTGGACTCGATTAAGATCTCTGGACTCAATTAAGATCTCTGGACTCAATTAAGATCTCTGGACTCAATTAAGATCTCTGGACTCAATTAAGATTTCTGGACTCAATTAAGATCTGTGGACTCAATTAAGATCTGTGGACTCAATTAAGATCTGTGGACTCAATTAAGATCTGTGGACTCAATTTAGATCTGTGGACTCGATTAAGATCTGTGGACTCGATTAAGATCTGTGGACTCGATTAAGATCTGTGGACTCGATTAAGATCTCTGGACTCGATTAAGATCTCTGGACTCAATTAAGATTTCTGGACTCAATTAAGATTTCTGGACTCAATTAAGATCTGTGGACTCAATTAAGATCTGTGGACTCAATTAAGATCTGTGGACTCAATTAAGATCTGTGGACTCAATTAAGATCTGTGGACTCGATTAAGATCTGTGGACTCGATTAAGATCTGTGGACTCGATTAAGATCTGTGGACTCGATTAAGATCTCTGGACTCAATTAAGATTTCTGGACTCAATTAAGATCTGTGGACTCAATTAAGATCTGTCGACTCAATTAAGATCTGTGAACTCAATTAGTTTATAGTTTAGTTTAGTTTATTAGATTTATCACTCTTTGGTGAACGGAATACCCCAACAGGCTAGAAGCCCAATTGATAGGGGTTCCGAGGGCCTACGATTTAAGGTCGTTATCCGAGAAGACCCGGAAAGTCTTACAATTTGCTGATATTATTGCAAAGGCAGCACTTTCTCCTCGATTATTTTTAAGACCCTGAGTGGCGGTCCGACCCAGGATTTGAGCTCATAGACATGTGTGGTAACAACATGCTGGTATATAAGATCTGTCGACTCAATTAAGATCTGTGGACTCAATTAAGATCTGTCGACTCAATTAAGATCTGTCGACTCAATTAAGATCTGTCGACTCAATTAAGATCTGTCGACTCAATTAAGATCTGTCGACTCAATTAAGATCTGTCGACTCAATTAAGATCTGTCGACTCAATTAAGATCTGTGGACTCAATTAAGATCTGCGGACAGATCACTGAAGGTTTATGGACTCAAATAAGGTCCGTGAACTCGATTAAGGTATGTGGACTGAACGTCCGTTGACACGTTTTAAGGAACATTGTTCCCCTAGAGCAATATCCCGTATGGAACATTGTTCCCTGGAACAATACTCTCTAGAGTATATTGTACACGAAGCATGCAGTACTGTAAGGAGTACTAGTCTAGGATATGGCGGAAGGTTACGCCTCTTACCGTTATTGAAAAAATGTCTGGTAAGTCGATCAATACAATTTTTATAAAGTAATGCTTTGAGTTGTTCAACATTAAGAAAATAGATAAAAAAACCGACTTTATTTTTTTCTCAGGTGTGAATCTATATCCTCATAATTGATACCCATTGTACTTGTTTCCAAGTCTTACCAACTTCGTTTCCGTACTCGCTCTGTATTCAAAATGGTTTGTGCACAAGGCTATTCTGACTCAGGTGAAGTTATGACATATATACATCATGATTTAGCACATAATTAACGATTTTATTGATAGTAGAATGGATGGTCTGGAAGGTCCGCAAACGTCATTGTTTGTTGTTCACTTTTAAGGCCGTTTTCCACTTCAACCGTAACGTAACGTAGCGTTTTCTTTTGTGTCAAAGTAAGTAGTTTTGCTCTAGTGCTCACGACACAAAGAAATACGCTACGTTTCGGTACGATACGGTTGAAGTGGAAAACGGGCTTTACGGTCACTGAACGTATTGTATTTTTTGTATAATGAGCAGTCATCCAATAACAACGTTCGGATTTAATTAGTGTCGTCCTTCATTGTCACGTGTTGTGAGTCCTTCGCTGTCACGTGTCCATAGAATTTCCTTTCTCCAGCCAATAACAAACACTTTCTCCAATACAATAACATGACCATTGCGTCATCTTGAAAGAAAAGACAATGGAACTTCCAAACCATCCCCTTCTACTAACTATGCTCAGAGGCAATATATCCTTTCCCCATTCATCATGCAGTGAGTTTTTTGGGTGGGACTAAAACCAATGTCATGAAACTTTCTGAGATAAATAGTGGAATAGTTTGCAGTTAATTATAGTTTCCCTTATAAAATGCCCGTTTGTTGATTTTCCTGACATTTAAAGTTGTCGATTCATTACATCAGCGTCATGTATAGGGCAAATACCGGAAGATCAGCAGGCGAGGTTTCAAACCGGGATCAAGCTCCCAGTGAAACCGGGAAACTTGGCATGTCTGTTCATGTTACAGTTACATGAACATGACCAACATATTGGTAACAAGGTTCTTGTGTTACTTACATTAACATGGCCGCCATATTGGTAACAAGAGCCTAGTGAGAAACGTCCTCACAGTGCTACAGTGTGAACAGCAACAACGCACACTAGATGCGACAAAATGAGTCCTAAACAAGCTTCACATACCATTCCCATGCCACCATTGGCTCCATCCCCTTCAGCAGATAACTCGTTTGCAAACCTTTGCAGCTCTATGTCCTTTTGAACAAACTCCCTGTTCTTGTAGTATCTAAATTACATCAAAACAAATATTATAACTATAGTTATTATATACATGACAACATTACTGGATTCTGATTGGCTGAGAGGAGTGCAATAAATCATTAATTGCACTCGAGTGCAATAAATGAGAGTGCAATTATTTAATTAACGTAATTTTGTCATGAAAATAATAAACAAGTAATCATATGATAGCGATGTTTTTTAGAATGTGTCTTTCTTTTCTGCTTTCCGTGTGATAGACTGCTCGAGGTTTGAGTGAAAAAAGTTGATTCAACGTTTCAATTAGGTAAAATTTCTCTAGCAGCAAAATATTGAATCCGAAATGATGACTGAGGGGGGGTTATATGATGGAGGGCTAGCCCTCTTGGTAGGGCTGGCCCTAGTAATAGGGATGGATTTCACCTTGCGTTTACATGGGAATATTCTAGCCCTTCGAGGAGGGCAAGCCCTTCTAGGAGGGCTGACTTTTTTTTACCGAGTTTACCTCCTCCTAGGAGGGCTAGCCCTCTTGAGTACGTTTACATGGGAAATTTTCAGGCGTTACGTTTGGGAGAGCGGGCGGAATTGGGAGCGGGGCGGAAAATGGGAAGGCGAAAAAGTATCGGCTAAATTCCCATTGGTTCGTTCGAGTCTTATGTAAATCATTCGCGTCTTATGTAAATAAACTGTCAAACTTGCCCAATACATCAAAGGAATGAGGTAGCGTTGGATTTTCCCTATGAAATTAATCTTAAGCCCGAACAGCGTGACTTACTTATAAATGGTCGTGATGTCGTGCTATTTTGCCTACCGCATTTGGAAAAGTTTGATATTCCACATGTTAGCGTTTGTGCTATGGCGCTCTCTCCTCTGCAGAGGCTTAGAGGGGGCCTAGGGAAGAGGGTCCATTAGATGGAGCGCGCGGGGCCTAGGGAAGAGGATCGACACCCAGGGAGAGGCGGGGTGAAAGGCGGGCGGAGAGGAGAAAACCTCCTTTGGGACCTTTGCCCTTGCCACGCTAGTCCTTCGATTTTCCTCTCGCGCTCAATAAGTTCCCCAGTGGTCTCTCTTCCCTAACCCCATCTAAGCCTCTGCGGAGGAAAAGAGGCTATGGCTTATCAGTTAACCAATATAACATTCTATTGCACTATATATTTTACATTGATCTACTCTAATCACTTACAGATCTACATATTCGCTTGTAAATTTTTTTATCAATCGCCAAACGACCAGGCCGTCGTCTCTGTAGGGGAAGTAAGGCAACTTTTCTGCGTCGTAAACACCTCGTCTCTGCAAACAAAAGAACACAATGGATTGTCTTTATTAACCAAAACATCTCCGAATCTTTAGGCTACCCATCCTACACATGGCTAGAGTATAAAACAGAAATGAGAGAACTTTAATGTGCGAGTATAGATGGCGTGAATATAATAGTCTAAATGGTAGATGTGAGAATATGGTTTGTGAGTAGTAATTAGCCAGATAGGCGCAAGAATAATACATGGGGGCAAGTCAGATTAGTAGGGTGATAGGCCAAATAAGTGAATTGTGGTTAAAATGTCATTTGTAGGCAAATTGATATGTGTCATATGTAGGAGGTAAGAATAAATAAGTAAGCTGCTAAGTTCTCAAAATTGAACTGGATATAATATAAAAAAGAGAAATAAGAGAACTTGAATATGTCGAAAAATACTAAAGGTAGCAATTGGGTTATCCGGCATCGCGTCGTAAAAAACCTTGCATCGCACCCCTATTAATGCGATCACAACTTGTTATACATCAATTTAATGCAAATTGATCATAGAAAACAGTGTTAAAACCTAATTTTATTGGGGGTGAATTGTTAAATTGTTTTATTTTCTAAAAGAAAAAATAAGTGTGTTGGGTTCGTCTGGTTAAAGTCCTTTGGAATTTAATTTATGGTTTTCCAGTATATACCGTTGTAACCTCCGATAAATGAGCAGAAAAAACGTGTCGGCGATTTTTGATACGTTCCGTGTTTTCGTTTTTATCGCGTTTGGAATTTAAAAGATATGAAATATGTTGTGACTCCTATGAAAATCATTATTGAACGAAACAGAATTTCAAAAATCGCCGACACGTTTTTGCTGGTCATTTATCGGAGGTTAGAACAGTATAAACTGGAAAACCATAAATTAAATTCCAAAGGACTTTAACCAGACGAACCCAACACACTTATTTTTTCTTTTAGTAAACAAAACAATTTAACAATTTACCCCCAATAAAATTAGGTTTTAACACTGTTTTCTAAATTTAATGCAAATTGTTGCATTAAATTGATGCATAACAAGTTGTGATCGCATTAATAGGGGCGCGATGCAAGTTTTTTTACGACGCGATGCCGGATAACCCAATTGCTACCTTAAGTAAGAGTACTTAGTATGTAGTTTAATAGACGATGTTTTGGACGATGCGTCCTTCCTCAGGTCAGATGTCATTCAGGTTAAATATGTCCTTCTTCAGACCCATCGGACCTGAAGAAGGATACATCGCCTGAAATGTCGTCAATGACAATACGTATATATATATATATATTTTTTTTAGGACCAGTTGCGAAATATGCAACTTCAAGGCCTTCCAGCTGGAATTGAACCCCGCAACCCTGCGATGCTAGTGCAGCGCTCTGACCACTGAGCTACGGAGGCCGTTGCCGAGAGCCTAGTCACGAGTTCTGTATATATTGTGGTGGTAATGCCGGGATAAGATTCTGGATATATTACAAGTAATATTTGGCATTTCACTCGATTAAACTACATGTTCTATAAGGATGTTTCAGAGCACTGCACTAGCACCACAGGGTCGCGGGTTCAATTCCAGCCGGAAGGCCTGGTTTGGTCTTAAAATGTATATATTCCAACACTCGAATTTTGCCTTCACCATAAATCCTTAGAACATGTAGTTTAATCGAGTGAAATGCCAAATATTACTTGTAATATAAGTACTTTTAGTTTGGTGCTACTCTGGCTTTAAAAAGTATTTTGAACGTAACTTTAAAAGTTACTGTCCATGAACCAACGTTTCGACAGTCCAATCTAGTGTCTTCATCAGGGGTGATCGTTGTAAAGTTAGGATCCCTATTTATACCCTCATAGAACCGATGATGACGTTATTTATTAACAAGATGCAAATAAGCTTCTGGTAATAAACCACCGTCATCGCGATTTAATGGGGCGTGGGCGCTATAGCTAGAACCAAAACTCAAACCAATATTGAATCAAAATTGAATCTCAAGGGATTCCTAAATAGCCATTTTCTATTGTTGGGAATGCAAGAATAAATTATAGACATACTGACGTCATTACCGCGTTTCGCTATTGATATGCCAAGCGCCATATTAAAGCCAGAGTAGCGTCAAACTATGTCTGATTTATCACCTGGTTGTGTTGGGAAATTATTTGTTTATAATCTTACTTCAGTATTTTCCAACACATTGAAGTTCTCATCTTTCTGTTTTTATACTATATCCAGCTTACTTATTTATTCTTACCTCCAACCACCAATACTACAACCACACCAATGACAATTTAACCACATTTCACCTCTGGCCTATCAAACTATTATTCTCGCTTGTCCCCATATGTCATCCCTATCAGGCTTACTACTCAAACACCATATTCTCCTATCTACCCCGCATTTAGACTACCATTTAGATGACTGGCCCTTTTTCGACTTGACCGGCTGTTGTGGTCTACAGTGCAGGTTACCACACATGTCTTTTAACTGGGAGACCTGGATTGAATTCTTGGTCGGAGGTGCTGCCTTTGTAACCACATGTCAAATGGTACGTAAGACTTTTGCGTCTTCTTAATCTAGGAAATTGTAGACCTTAAATTGTAGGCCCTCAGAATTCCTATATATCAGTTGGGTTTTCCGTTGCTTACGGAATTTAATAATAATTCTGTTATAAACAGAATAGTTTAGTGCTAATAAGTCTTTTCTGTCCGGCTGAAAAACATCCAAAATTGAACTACCTCTTTGTTCTTTTGATATCTCGGGAAATATCCATAACTGTTGCGAAACCTATACCTTTTCTGAAAGCGCAATAAACCGGCCGTTACCAATGCTTTTGAATTTTCCAAACAAGACACATTATGTTAATATAAATTAGCATTAATTATCATAAAGTTCTAGAAAAGACCATCTTGCACGCCCGCGTAGCATCATGAAAATTCAAAATGCCACCAATCGTAGAGTTGTTTATGAAATCAAATCAAATGTGGCGTGTGAGTGGATCTCATGTCCCTGGCGCTTGTCGAATTTCAATTTTTAATCTTGCGTTACCATGTGCCTTGTTTTTCGATTGCGTGATCGACTCTAAATAAATAATACTTATCATACCTACTAACGTCCTTCCCCAAACCCGTTTCTAACTCAACCTCGTAGGGGGAGCGGCGGCCGGGGGTAACAGAGGTAAGACCCTGGGTACGAAGTTGTTCCTCACCTTCAAATTCTCTTCGAAGTTTGTGTCTTCCCATGATACATTGCGATATGCCTTGTTGAGTAGTTCAATAGTTCCAACATGTCCAATGGCAAACAAATTATGTGTGTATGCTTGCGGTTGAACAAGGGCTGGTAGACCAAGACTGTTAGCCACGAAAATACCACGACAGTGCCACCTTAATATTTCGTATAACGGATGAAACACAGACAGAGTTCGCTGCACTGTCACGCAAATAGGTTCCATAATGAGATGAGTTTTTAACAAATGCTCAATGATCTCTGCATGAGTAATGTCTGCTCGTTGGACTTCTTCTTTGGCGAGCAGCCATTTGGATCCATCAGAAGGCGTGTAGAGTGGTGCAGCTGTGACATTTTACACAAATTAATGAATTAGTTAGATAAGATAAGATAGATTAGAATAGATAAATATACTTTATTTAAATAGGGTACGTAATTACCGGACGATACTGTACTCTCACTTACGGCCCTATATATTAATAGCCTGTACACTAAACAATACATACAATAGTATACATTAAACTATTAAAGTGCCCATAACCTCAAAATGTTTTATTGTGTTGTTTGGAAGAACTTTTAAAATGATAAAGTAACTTCTTTTGAAGATTTTCGTTTCTTTGCTTTCTTTTTGAGATATATCAATTTGTTTGATATGCAAATGTTTGGAATTTCGTCACACATGCATAATGACTTGAAAGAAATGAAACTTGACTTTAGAGAAATGTGTATATCTCTTTCATTCTCGAACAAAATCCTTTAAAATCAAGAAGTTTGGTGTTGTGGGAGAAACGCACACACGTGTTATTCACACTTTAGTGTTTTTATTTCATGAACGCAAAGATATATAACATAATTCTCTGATAACTCATTATGCATGTGAGACGAAATTCCAGATATTTGCATATGAAACAAACTAATATATTTCAAAAAGAAACCGAAGAAGTGAAAATCTTCAAAAGAAGTTATTTTATCATTTTAAAAGTTCTTCCAAATAAGACAATAACATTTTTTTAGGTTAGGGGCACTTTAAAGTACATATAACGTCTGTGGGGATTTAACATATTTGTAATCTATGGATTCTCCTGAGATAAATTGTAATATATCTTGTCAGCTGAAAATTTTATCTTCATAGACGTTTTTGCTGTTAAAGTTGACGGAAATGATGTCATAGCGGGCATCTGTCTATATGAAAACCTCTTTACAGATTCCCGCTATGACGTCATTTCCGTCAACTTTGACAACAAAAAAGTGTATGAAGATGAAATTTTCAGCTGACAAGATATATTACAATTTTTCTAATAAATAATTTTTTTAAAATAATAAATAGATAAATGAAATTAAAAGTTAAAAATATTACAGTAAAAGAAAATTAAGTGTTAAAAATACTAGTAACTTTGAAAGTGTCATTTATGAAAGTTTCCATAATGGGTGCTAAATACATTATCTTTGATTTTTTTTTGGTTCATAAAACAATTGAGTTATAAAAGAATGTTCTTTTTAAATTATTAGTTCTAGGAACGGGTAAACGATAGGGAGTATCTGAACGAGTGTTATCAGATTTTTTCGAAAATTTAAAAGAATCTAGTTTATTAATATGATAATGAGGGGCTGATTTGGTCACAATTTTTCTGAATAAAGTCAATCGACTTGCAAGACAAAGTTTGTCAATAGGGTACCAATGTAGTTTGATGAAAAATTCTAAAGATCTCGAGCACATCGTTTCGGTAATTGTTATTGGGTTGTATGTGACGTCTGGTGGCTATGTTGGAGTATAATTTAACAAAATAATTATTAGATGCTGTTGTCAGAAAACCTTCTTGAATTTTCATGAAGAAATTAGAGAAGTAATAAAGAAATACCTAATGGTTTCCGTGTTTGAATACTGTGATCCAAACACGTGGGAAGTTGCGAGACTGGAGAAAAGCGTAAAAAACACGAGCCGCTGGGCGCGAGTTTTAGCTTTTCGAAAGTCGAGCAACTTCCCAAGTAAACACTTGGTTATCCAAATGGATAACAGTATCCAAACACGGAAAAACCATTAGGTATTTCTTTTATAAAACAATACAAGAGAACGAGCAGCAAAACTTAAGGAAATTTTTGGCGGGAAATTTCCGTGTTTGGATGGCCCCAAACATGGTTATTGACCAATCAGAGCCTGCGTAGTATACATGTTATTTTATAATCCAGATTATAATATAGACACCTTGGTTCTTATACCAACAATTAGTTATCATTTCATTATCAAATGAGCAAGAAATGCGGTATTTTCTTGATAAAACAACACGAAAACATATGTAAATATATAAATAAAACAACGATAAAACAACTATACCATTCTCTTTTATCGTATGCAAGTTCGTGGTATATAATTGTTAATTAATCTAACTTACATTTTTTGAAGTCTGTTTGAATTGCGAGAGGCTTCAGTTCATATTGTTTCGTCAAACCATTTTTCACTGAGATAAATATCGCAATAGGGCTTCGTGATTTTTTCATTTCCCTACGGTCAGTAGGATTAAGATCTAAGATATCCGCAACATTAGTAAGGTTGCGAATAGTAGGATAATCTAAGATAAAAACTGCTCCTTCCTTCACCATCTGAAAACAGAAAAAAACCCGTAGATTTATAGATCAATCATGTATTGCATAAATACCACAGTCCATTATTTGCTCGTGGACTTGAAGAATCTTGTTTTTGTGCGTTTTCAAGACTTGTAAGTATAACAAAGCGTTTAAAATGCCTGTGACCCAGAGCTGGATTAAGGGTATATTGGAACTGGCGTAGACATTAATAATAATTAATAATAATAAAAGACGTATTAGGAGCATTATACAACAGTCTCAATGCTCTTACAACAATATATTCTTAATTTTACTTATAAAACTAATTACAGTTTCATTATAAGATCAAGCCTACTACATATATTACCACTATGAACAAAAAACTATTAATTTAAAAAAAGAAAAGTCTTAAGTGCTGACTTAAAACTACTTAACATATCAAAGCAGGGCCTATATAGATAGTTACATTATTAGCTACATTATATTAGGGCCTATATAGATTGTATTCGATCGTTATAAAATATATAAAGCTGTCTTTTTTTCATGTTACATAGATCAGTGTTGTGAACCTCTGTCGAAAATTGCAATTGATACAAGAAGTTTATAAAGTATGCTTACTCGCTAAGACAGGTGAGAAAAGGGCTTGTTTTTCTCCTGCCTTAATCCAGATCTGCTAAGACTCCAAAGACGATATTACTGATGTAGATTATATATGAAGTGAATAGTTGAATGTCAAAAGGTTTTATGATTTGAGCTTTGCATTGAGCATTTCGCACAAACAAACTTTTATAGAAAAATGATCGGACGTCAAATCAGGAAATTGGCTTTCTTTTCTGCTTTCCGTGTTATAGACTGGTTGAGGATTTGAGTCACATCATCAGGATTTTGGACAAACAAACCGTTATATATAGAACATCAAAGTAGTCAAATCTTGTCAAATCATAAAACCATAGAGTGGAACACGAGTGGAAGTTTGGGAGAACGAGAAATGGCAGTGGGAAGGGCGAGTGTTTCCACGCTATTTCGAGTTCTCGCAAACTTTCACGAGTGCTTCTATAATGTATGGGAACACGGAAAGATGTTTTCAATTTATTTTATAAAATAACACTGAGAAAATAAGTAATGACTCTTATTAAAATGATGAAAATATACATTTTCCCTTACTGACGCTAGACAGCGTCGTCGGCTGCTCAAATGAACATAAACGCTCTTAACTATGAAGAAAAGCATCCAATCTTCTCGTTTTTCTTCTTGTTGGCTGTCACAGAACATATTTATCAACATTTTAGCTGTTTGTGAGCAAAGGTTCGTCTTACAGTCCATTTTATAAAAATGGCGGGAAAAATCCCGATGTTTTCATCGAGTTACAGAAACACGGCCTTCAGCCAATCAGCGCGTGCATTTTTAATTTGTTATTTTATCATTTGGTATATCATGACTTCATGTAGAATGTATATCAGTAATATCGTATTTGAGGTTACATAGGTATTTTAATTTGAATCATATATAGGCTCGATTGCCATATAAATATCCCCACATTTAAAACATAGTGGCTAACCCAAACCTTACCCTAATCCTAACCCTAACCCTCCACCTAATATATACTAACCCTAACCCTCCACCTAATATATACTAACCCTAACTCTTACGATAATGTTTTATTTTAGAAATAACAGCTGATTTTAATTTCGATTTACTACCATTATAACAGCTGATTTACTACCGATAGTCTATGTGACGTCATTTCGGGATTTTATATGGAAATTCAACCCATATATAGCATTTTTCTTACATCGTATAGTTGTTTTACCTCTGGTATGTCCATCTTCGAATCACCTGTGGCATTCTTAATTGCAGCATCCAATTTTGCACTGAAGTGTGAACGTTTTTTATTGTATTCTGAAAGACAATTATTTGGTTTTTTGAATGAAGGGGTCGCTTTTCTAATAAAAAGGTAGAGTGCTGCGTAGGTAGTGTTTTGGATATACAGCAAGGTAAAAAGGTGGTGAACTACAGAGATTTTTAGGAACGAAATACTGAAGTTTGGAGCGCAGCTCGTATTATTATAACAATTATTATTATAACAAATTATTATTATAACAATTATTATTATAACAATTATTATTATAACAATTATTATTATAACAATTATTATTATTATAACAATTATTATTATTATAACAATTATTATTATAACAATTATTATTATAACAAATTATTATTATAACAATTATTATTATTATAACAATTATTATTATAGAACAATTATTATTATAACAATTATTATTATAGAACAATTGTTATTATAACAATTAGGCCATATTTGCAACTAAAACCTTATCTAGTTCGAAGTTTTGAGTAAAGGACTTGATTTGATTTGACAACTTTATTTGGACTTAAAAATTAATAAATAACAAGTATAAAAAACATATAACGAAGGAAAAGAAAATATCTATAAACATGCCAAAAAGGTCGCCGGACACAAACGGGAAAATATCCCATGCGACTTGCAAGCAAAGTGGTGAACTGCCGAGTTTTTAGGAACGAAATACTGAAGTTTCGAGCGGAGTAAGACTAACAGAGATGAAATAAAATAAGTAGGGCTATTATATATATATATATATATGCCAAAAGGTGTCACAAGTACAAAGTAGCCAATCAAATGCACTGGAGATTGAAAGCCCAACTGAGACACCTCTGAGCCACAGGAAGAGCAAAAACTTTTAAATACTTTCACCATGCATACTGCCTGAAATGTATAAGACAGTGTTTTTTTTAGGGAGCCGTGGCTCAGAGGTGTCTAGGCTTTCAAAATACCACAGTAGGTTGTTTTAAAAGAATACAAATAAATGTTATGCCGGTTCCGTATTTTTATACACACTGTATATAGGAATTATACCTTCAGAAGTTAGCTTCCTCAGGGACATAGGATTGAGTCCAGCCAATCGTTGTTCAACGAACACTTTATCTTCCTGCCAAATATCTGATTTAATAATATCTTTAAAATCTTCTTCTTGAGACGGGTATTTAAAGTACTTGTCATATGGTCCTCCAGTCTATATTATTATAATCAATAGTAATAAACTTTATTACTACCGATTAAGGAACTTTTCGACACAAATTTGACAAATAAAATAAATTTAACATATTCTAATATATCAGGGATTAGTAGAAACTGACCATGGTCCATTACAAATTCTGCATTCTAATTGGCTACTCAAGCGTTGTCTATTCGTGATAGACCATGATGGCGAAACGCGCTCAAAACAATGGCAGAAAACACTCGTTTTGGGGAGGTTTCAGATGCGTCTTTGGATAATTGTTTTGAGAATGCATGATTTGTAATAGTCCACTAATTTGTTTCTACTAAAACAATTAGACAACTCGTCCTTGTTGCAGGGCCGGATTAACCACGTGGCAGATGCGGCATATGCCACGGGCCTCGCGCTTTACTGGGCCACGCCCATTTTTACTGGGACATGCCCATTTTATATTGGGACACGCCCATTTTAGGTGGGGCATCGCAGTCTCGCACATTTAGGGGCCTCGATCATTTAAGGGCCGCGCGCATTTAGGGGCCTCGCGAATTTAGGGGCCTCGCGCATTTAGGGGCCTCGCGCATTTAGGGGCCTCGCGCATTTAGGGGCCTCGCGCATTTAGCGGCCTCGCGAATTTAGGAATTAAATGATTAAAAAATATTGTTATTAGAAATCGTTATTCAGAAATCCTGCTGGAGATAGATTGGCTGCGAAATTGCGATGATTTGCGGATAAAATTGAAAACGATTATTTAACAATTTTGTGTCTTTGAATTCAATTAGTTAGGTTTTCATAACGGGGGGGGGGGGGGTACGGGGGCCTCGCGCTGAAAATCTGCCACGGGCCTCGCGCGACGTTAATCCGGCCCTGCCACATATTCACGCTGCCAGCAAAACCTGAAATCTGGGCCAAACATGACGTCCGCTAAAATTTATATACGAGTGATGAAATCATGAAAACATTAGCCCGAAAGTAATGGCAAATTGTTCAGTTTGACATTTTCGAATAAGAAAATGAATTCGCTATTGCTTGTAGAGTATATCTACACCACATTTGTAGCAAAGACTAAGTAATTACAATCTCGCATTTTTGTGAGCGATTGTTTATCATCATCATGTGCCATCAAGCTACTCTACATTTGAACGGGGAGACTTCTACAACTATCTGAAAATTTGGAACAATGAATGATAAGACTTTTTTACGTTAAAGAAAGGTTGTTTATGGTTGATACTAAAACAATTAGACAACTTGCCCTCGTTGTCTATGAGCGGATAGACAACTCGATTGAAATTGATTTAAATCTAAGTAAACCATAATTTTAAGAATACCAGTTAAAAAAATGGAAATATTTCCGCCAAAACCATTGAACAAAAAAATATCTTTCCTTTGCAACCGTAAAAGAAACATGGAAAATAATTATTTATTAGGAATAAAATGTTTCAGTGCATAAAACGCCAGTAGGAAACGCTCGAGCAAATACTTTTCCGCGCGACTGAAGCAAGCAAATGCGGTTGATAATATAACACTTAATAACAATAAAAACATTTTAATAATAAAAACATCGAGACTCGAAGCCGAAAACAAAACCAACTAGTTTCCCGAGAGATCAGACATCGAGTGTTTTGTTATTTAGCTGGATTTTCACTGACCTGAGCGGGCAATTATTGTTGCACTTATTGCCTGTGCGGGATACATTTGATTTGTTTATAATGCCACGTGATCCATAAATGAACCAATGACAGTCTGAGTTATTTGTGATTATCGTGATTATCCAACCTCGTACCCAGGGCATTTTGCCTCCACGGTCGAAGGTCGGCGAAAATGGCCCTGGGATCGGCTGGTGGATTCCATAATCCTATTGGCCAGTTCTAAAACTCGATTAATTCAGCTAGAGTATAATTTATTCATCTGAATCCACATGTTAAGAAATTTCCTCGCCAATCAATTTTACCACAAATAAGAAATATAAGGGCTTTGGTTAATTTTCAAGAACTGCAGTCGATATCTACTTGTTCCTCCATGATATTTATATGAGATAATCATGGATGTATTATGAATTAGTTGCTTTTAGAATGAATGCTTTACATGCACATGTCTGCAGAGCGTTGCATATTTCTCATTCATTATTACATCAACAGAGTAAACAAAGACAAATGACCGAAATTATCATAAATTATCATATCTAAACACCCAGAAATTCTGGATGTCATGTGACCAGCGGATCCCAGGGCCATTTTCGCCGACCTTCCATCGTGGAGGAAAAATGCCCTGGGAACGAGGTTGGTGATTATCGTGATTTTGCTTTATTTTTAACAAGAAAATGAAAAACTAACACATAAATTCAATGATTCAATTAAGCTGGAAATAATTTTATTATACAAAAACTACAGTATTTTAATTGGTTTATTTTCCTTTCCTTGTCCACGATTATCCTTAATTTTGAAATCGCTCAGAATTAAGGATAATCGTGAATTCAATGTTAGAACCCAACCCCAACACAACAAAGATCCTAACCCTAACCCACCGTCTAATATGTTTTCTAACCCTAACCCCCCGCCTAACGGGTATTCTAACCCTACGCCCTACTCACCCCCACTCCCCTACTTCGCGTGCTAAATTAATAGACTAGTGAGAGATACTAAGCATGTGGGATAGTAATTGACTATTATACGCATACGCCACTCACGATTATCGTGAATCCTGACGCATTTGACAATTAAGGATAATCGTGAATCTCATGTGAGAGACTATGTTGCTTTATAACTAGAAATACAACCCCACCCCTAGAGTTTCTTGTCCCCAGTGCCCAGACCGCGTCTGTCGATAACAAATCCTGGCCAACAAAACCACGTAGATTTTGAATGTTATCTCGGCCAATATTTGCTCGATTTCAATTCTAATTCTGAAAACAGTTTTGGAATTACCGAGTCCAGTTCTTTGGAGAACTTAGCAGCTTTCAGATTTATCTCCATGTAAAATGGTAGGTCATATCTCCTTATAAGGAAGTAAAAAGTTGTCTTGGAGCAAGACAACGCGAAGCGGCATGTTCTCATATATAATATAATAGACACGTATGTTATGTATTTAGACTAGCTCATTCCAAATCTATTTTCAGAATTGCCAGGAAAAAAACGGTTAAATATTGATCGAGATAACGTTCAAAATAATATACGACGAATCGTGCCTGATCGCGGCATCTCCTTCGTGTAAGACATACCAAGGTTATTTTCTCAAGATTCAGAAGCTTTACAATAACAAAAACCCTAACCCTAACCATAACCCAAATAAAAACTCTAGTCCTAATCCTGAAATAAAGGAATACTAACCCTACTTTTAAACTAAATATTTCAATGATGTAATATTCTGTGTCCGGTACACAAAGTAAGAGCCCTGATCGCCGACTAATTTCTAAGTACATAAACCGTTTTTACGAAGGGTATGCACGTTCTCGTAATATAATAGACAGGTATGTTATGTATTTGGATATAATATGAAAAGGAGAAATAAGAGAACTTCAATATGTCAAAAAATACTTAGTATATATAAGAGTACTTACGTATATTCATAGACTGAACTCAAGTAACAATTTACCCATGTCTGGTCGGTCCGTATAGAAATATATACGGCCTCCCATCCGGTAAATAACATATATATTGCTATGGAAATGTTTTAGGAATAACGGAGTCATTTACGAACAATAACAAAACTTACAAGTTGACGTTTGCGATAAAAATCCAACAATTCTGCATAATCGGAAAATTTCGTGAAAAACTTGAAGTTGGCCGGTTGAAGAGTTTCGTTTGCAATAGCTTTGTTTCTTACACCCATGTCAATGTACACCTTCACAAAAGTATTCTCGTCAGGGTTGGCAAGCGACAAACCAACCACTTGTTTCGAAGTTAGGTTCAGTACTGGGAAAGTGAGGAACTGCTGGAAATTAGCCGCAGTTACGTTTTCTTCTGGAATTCTCCTGGGAACATGTTTGGGAGGTGTTGTGAGCTGGTAGATGTAACCATTTTTTATTAATTTCTCGTTACGATCTTTGCGACAAGGTTCTGGTGAGTATTGAGGTATTGTGATACACGAGGTGTCTAAAAAAGCATTGAAATGTTTTTATATTATAGCTGGTAACATATACCAGTCAACACAGATAAAAAGAAAAAACCTTTTTATTCAGAGAAGTTTTTATCGTGAGTATTTTATTAAGAAAACATGTTGCTGTTTAATCAGTATTGGAGTAAGGATCTCTTTCATAACGGCAGCCAGTCTAAATATTCTTTTATAACAAAGAAACGATTCTTTGGAATTACAGACACACGAACGAGGTCAGAAAGACTAATTTAAATGAATATAAAAGAATATTTAATTTGGGTGCCAGTTATTAAAAAGGTCTATAATAGAGTAGGTGTAAATCGAATATAGAAAGGTTCTGATTTAGTATAAGCATATTTTGTTTGTGCATTGAATGTCTGTCTTATATACATATATACGTATCTGTATATATGGTGCATGTGTGACTGCAGTGTGTATTTGTTTGTCGGCATCTGTATGCAGGCGCGGATTTAGAAGTTAGTCGCATAAATTAGATTTAGCATTTGCAATTCAAAATACCTGTGAATAACAATCCTATTGGATAGGTTTTTGTTCTGAATTATTCTTAAGAAAAGCATAACCAATAGGGTTGTTCATGAAGTGTCTAATTTATGCGACTAACTTCTAAATCCGCGCCTGTCTGTATGTGTGTGTGTGTGTGTCTGTATATGTGTGAGCCTGTCGTTGTGTTTCCTTTTCTTCCTGTCATATTCGTCTGTTCATCTGTCTGTCTGTTCTTTATGTATTTGGTTATGTATTCAAATATTTGTTTTTCCTTTCAACTGGCCACATTAACCAATTGGCACACTGGGCTTGCAATGTCTAAGGAAGGAAGTTTTCAAGGACCCAAAAATAGAGTAAACAAGGCAATCGGATATGCGTTGAATACTAAGTAATCAATTCGTGCAAAGTTGTCAAGAAGGAAGCTCGCCCTTCATAATTCATGTCAGTAAGTCAAACAATGTGTCATTACGGCTAAATGAGATTCTATTTTTAAACCCAAAATGCGAACAAACTAAAATTGAGTCTGAAGAATTTCCAAATGACTCATTTCCTATTGTTTAGGACTTAATAGATTTCATGGTAAATGCGGACAACATCAACAATTAACCTACGTCATCTGTGCGCACCGCTATTAAATTCGCCTTGTTGTAAAATGTCTATACGCGTCTTCTTAATTTTTTTATTATCGTTCATTTTCAAACTTACGTTTGGGGCATCCATGAAAAAGAATACTGATTTTGTTATACGAACTCCATCCGGGACAGCATTCATGCTTGCGTCGGAGTTTGATATATGTTTGTGGAATCCATTTAATGATCACAGTGCAGCTATATAATAAGTTAATTATAGATGTCGTATGAAGATAAGGGGCAGCTTACATGAATCCGGATTCAGTTTCATTCCGCGTATACATAGGAATTCTATCGCATGGCGATCAATAACATTATAGCGGGTATGTTTCTTTCAACGATTTCTGCGCTTGTATATTTCAACATGTGCAGCTTAAACTGATAATTTGGCGAAGAATAAACATAAAGAAAAGGGGAAAAGCATTACTAGCAACGATAATCGATGCGGTCGCAAGTAAACAAGCATTTAATTCAACTTTAATTTATAACGTCGTCGACAAAGAACTATTTATATTGAACAATCATGAGGTGGGCGCAATTCCTGTCTCTAGCTACATGTAGCTGCAATTATCGTCTATAAATGCATGTTAAAAGCACGCATGTGTTGTTCCTTTCAGTCTTCTAGGTCGTATTTTTCATTCCGGAATGAAATCTCGCGCACCGCCTTTACATGACACCGGAGTACAGCAACTGCCGCGGCGAGATTATCATGCCCCTCGCTTCACGACCTCGTTCGCGGCACAAACTATTCGTGAGAAATGGACCCTGCCGCGCGGGGAGATTATCACCCTCGCTTGCGAGGGGTAGCATATGCTCGCTGGGATAACTCTGAGTTAATTGACGCGAGGGCCGAAATGTTCGAGATCATGTTAATCAGAAACCTTTCTTGCCATTGATTTAATAATAACTGTATACATACCTTGTTTTTTGGCAAGTTAAGAATGGGAAAATTGCATTATCGCAGTTTTTGTTCTCATGATGACAGCTTCGTGAAACCTTTTGCTTCCATCTATAACTCGTTTTCTCTTCTATGTATTCACATACGTTTTTTGACTTGGTAGAACTAAACATGGTAGATATATATATACATATATATATAATAGATAAGCTGTATTACAACAGGCGAAAAAGACCAAGCTATATATATATATATATATATTTATATATATTTATATATATAAAACAATACACGTTCAATAAAGGTGAAGGCTAAAAGGGATGATTCAAAAGGACATTCACATTTTCTAGAACTCCTAACCCTAACCCTAACCTTGATCCTAAGTAACCTTAACCCTATCCGTACGATTCCGTAGCTAACCCTAACCTATAACGGAAAAACAAAGACAAAAACAAAAAGTCCTTTTGACTCATCCCTTTTATTTAGCCATCCCTTTCAATAACATGCTACGTTTTATACAGCCATGCATTAATACACATACAAAGAGCTAAACGAAAGAAATTCAGATCGTTACTGTTGGACTTGGTATACAAAACCTTACCGTATTACTGCAGTTAAATACGTAAACAGGAACCCAAAAAGCAGGAGTTTAGTCATCTTCGTAACCGAAATCTTGATCCTACGCAAATGTCCAGTATAATAATAAAGTGCGTGATGAGAAAAAGCATTTATAGTTCTGGAGATTGCATGGAGATTGCAGCATGATGACGCCCCTTTTATGGTTCATTGCTTTTCTTATTTCCCCCATTTAATGAGCGACCTTGTTTTGGCGTAAATGAAGCACGCAAGTTACTCCACCAACGACAAGGTTTAGTGAAATATTTATGACGTTTCGAGCAGGAATTACCGCAGTTGTTTAGTATTTGATAAAAAAATCTGGTATGTATAGCAATCCAACACAGAATGATCAAACACGCGGCCGGAGAATTTGCTTTGCACTATCAGTTTTAGTTTTCATTGTGCTCAAGGGCCACCTCACAAATGAGGGAGTATTACTACGTGTAGGAGAATCAAGATCAATTATTAAAGTCGTAATAGCAAGAAAGAAGAAATGGATTGGACATAACTTGAGAACTGAAAGGTTGATGAAAGATGTATGAAATAGAGGGAAGAATGTATGGGAAATTAAAATGCAGCAATGAAAGAGAAAGCATAATGAAGTACGTCAAGTGTTTAGTCTTAAAAAAGTTGACGTACTTCCGTTTGACGTAAGTGCACTTTTTCCTTCAATTATGACCGCCTTTGGGGGAAGCAATCCATTGTGCTGAATAACAAATACGTTGCGTATAGGCTGTTGTAAAAATACGAACGAGAAACACTAAAAGGTTGGTGTATTAGGGCCGGATTCAGTTTCATTCCGGTTGAACGTGAATTCAAACCGCGTTTACAAGGATTAATTATATCCCATGCAGGATCGAAAATTGCGTGAAATCTGAAATTTCAAGATGGCGATCAATAACATTATAGCGGGTATGTTTCAATCCGGATTCCGGATTGAGCTACATCTCATTCCGGGTAAAGGGATTTTAACAGAACCGGTATGAGTTCAATCCGGAATGAAACTCAATCCGGATTCATGTTAGCCTGCGTACAGACGCTCGCGGGCGCAAAAAGGCGGCGCTAAGTAGCGTCTGTGCATCAGAGCCAAATTGTGTGTTCTGTAATTTATGCCGATTATTCGCAATAGATTGTGTTTATGCCTTATAGTATAGACTTGCTCCAAGTCTGCCTCTTGATTGTTTCGGGTTTATTTAAAGACGGGTTTGTTTCGAGAAGACGGGTTTATTTCGAGAGTGGTTTGGTTTCAAAGACGGGTTTGTTTCAAGGTTTTGAAAAGAACCTGTCTCGAAACAAACCCGTATTCTCGAAGCAAACCCGTCTTTAAACAAAGCCGAAACAATCAAGAGGCAGACTTGGAGCAAGTCTATGCTTATAGCAACTAACGAGTATTCACTAAAAGTTTAAGAAATCATATGAAGAGCAAACTTAGTTCTAATAGACAAATAGGACAAGCTGAAAAGCTAAAACGAAACAGCATATTAAACGAGAATCGGCACTCGACGGCTACCTGGAAATATCGTATGATTAACAATTCGATTCCCGCATCTCTTCGACTGTTTGATCATCCTTGAACCAAAATTATACCGACTATAAACGGTCATCCTTTGAAAGTATTAGCAAACCCTTTAATAGTCTCTTTTACAAGGAAACGTTGAGGCGGCTGAGAAACTGTCTTCGTGGTAAACAACATGCATGACGAACATTGAAAACGGAAGTAGTTCTTAACCAATTGAATATCGCGTATTAACTAAATTTTCTAAGCGACCAATCATGGTCTACTATTTAAATTCCTTATAGTAGCTACGTCACAGAACACGATTAACGGCGCTGGTTCATAGTCTGTGGTTTTCAAAATTTCACAGACTATGACGTAGGCTAGATTCATGTAAACAGCCCCTTATTGTCAAAATGGTTAATAATAGGACTTAGGATAAGTAAAAGTGCTTATGAATTTTCATTGACGTGTTTCGGATATGCCAATTCTTATTTCTTCAGGTCCGAAGGACACATCGTCCGAAACATCGTCAATGGAAATACGTGCAGAAGTACTTTTACTCCACAACGGAAGAAATTCGCGCCACCAGTTAAAGTGGGCTCTTGTCTAAGCCGGGACGTTTGTCTAGAGTATATTAACGAGTTATTAATTAGACTTAATAGTAATCAGCACTCGTAACCAGCACTCATAATAGTAACATTAGCACTCAGACTTTTGATAATTCAACGAGTAATAAGGGATTCAAACGTTTTATGAAATTCAATGAGCAGTGGTGCAGGCGAGGCAATTTTCCCTTTCGTAAACGGTCGTTACTATATACCATCCCGAAGCGTCGTTTATACCATCCCAGCTCTCATAGAATGTTGGGTAAGCGGAGTGAATTTCCTTGCCCAAGGATCCCGCATATTTTGTTTGTGTGCGGTGACATGTTCGTCGTGAAATTCAAAATATGTAAATATTTAGGAGAAGAGCGTTCATGCAAAAGAAATTGGGTATATACTTCATGGTAACACTAGACCGGATTTCCATCTGTTTTTATACCCCTAACCCCAACCGTAACCCAAATCCTAACCCTAATCCTAACCCTACCCCTACCCCTAACCCCAACCGTAACTCTAATCCTAACCATAACCCTAACAATAACCGTAAAATACGGTGGGAGACTATATGTATTGTTACCATGAAGTATATCACCCCGCAAATGGCCCTTTCTCGATCATGAGCAACCGAAATTTAAAATTATTATAACATCAACCCAAGTCAGTTTTAGGGTTAGGATTTCGGTTAGGATTAGGGTTAGGATTAGCCATTAGGGTTAGGATTAGGATTAGGGTTAGCGATTATTTGAATTTCGGTTTGTTCATATATCGAGAAAGCGCCAAGAAATTATACATGGCAAACTCTCAATCCAGGGACCAGTAAATTCGATTTTGTGATCGATAGTCACAATGTATACTTTACTAAAGGCAAACGACGTTATTCGGGATTTCGAAATATTAATCGCAACAATGTACAGTATGCTGCGAGGTTTCAAAATTATTTGTGGACTGACAAAATATATTTGTCGACCGACAAAATATATTTGTCGACTGAAACTATTATATGCGCATTGCATATATGGGCAACCTTATAGAACATTCGTAAAGTCACTTACTAGTCATAGATGCTTTTAAATAAGTGATAAAACGTGTTGTGCTGCGTAGGCAGTGTATAGAAATACAAATCAAAATGTATAAAAAGGTTGCTGTACTGCCGAAATAGCGTGTAAGTTGTCTAAGAGAGTGAAACATAAAGTGAAATAATCACTCAGTTATTTATTTCACTTTACGTTTCACTCTCTTATGAAGGGCCGCTCGAAACGTTAGACAACTTACACACTATTTCATAGACTTGCTCCAAATCTGCCTCTTGATTGTTTCGGGTTTGTTTAAAAATGTTTTCAAAGAACTCGCCATATAGATGCTTGTTCGCTTTGAGATAGAAATATTATGTAAGAACACGAGGAGCCGCGAAATAAAGTGTGCGGGAACCTTGGGACCACGAGGAATTTCACTCCGCTTACGACCCTTCGGGATGGTAAGGGAAAATTGTTTTCGAAAGGGAAAATTGCGCAGGAGAGGCACCAATAGATCATTCACATGAATTAAGGTCTAGTACATCCTTTTATAGAGTACCAGCGTCACGTACAAACAGACATAAACTATCTTTTACTGTCAGGTCAGAGGAGCCAAATTGAACTGTAGCAGCTAGTAGATTGTATATACCTTTTAATATATTTTTAAACATCCTCTAGATTGTATATACCTTTTAATATATTTTTAAATATCCTTTTTTTACGTATAAACATACATAAAAGTCATAAACTATCTTTTTACTGTTAGGAGCACGGGAATCGAATCCGCAACCCTCAGCTGCCACCTGAGTTCTGGTCAGGGGCGTACCGTGCGGGGGGGTGTGGGGGGGTGTGACACCCCCCCACTTTTCACTGAATTCGTCGGTAAAACGCGGAGTCGGTCGGTAAAGCCTGGCATCGTCGGTAAAACCGATTGGTCAGACAGGAAGTTGGGAAAACCTTGTAATAGTTAAGACTGTCGGTAAACTGTTCGTCATATTAGATCGTTGGTAAAATTGACTTAATCGACTGTTTAGACTTTGTCGGTTGTATAAAATTCGATTTAATTGCATGGGTTAATGTTAATGTTATAAACCTCCCTTTTTCCGATTTCCGATCCAACCTAGTAGGCAGCAGGCAACTCTTGGATTCATTTGAAGTATGATCGCTGCAGAATTAGATGAAAAAGTTTGCTCAAATTGCTGCAAATTGTCTTTCCGAGCTTCTAGATTTCAAAATTTTCCGGGGAAGGATCCCCGCACCCCTCTAAAAATGCGGTCACTGATTACCTACTTGTCGACTTCAGCCCCCCCCCCCCCCCCACTTTAAATCCGCTCCTACGCCTCGGCGCCCACGTGTTCGTCGGTAAAACTAAGACGATACACCCCCCCATCCAAAATGGTCACGGTACGCCACTGGTTCTGGTAGCTCAACCAAGCAGATCTAGCAGCAAATATAGCAGTATGTATGTGATGTCCTACACAACGCATCCTTCGCTCTGGTAGCTCAAGCCTCAAAGGCACAGAAGTCAATGGTTCAGAAATAGCATCCTCCGCAGGCAACTCTGTGGCTTCTTTTTCCCCGAGTCAAATAGCTTCCAATGCTGTGTTCAGGGGCGTAGCGAAGGGGGGTGCGGGGGGGTGTCGCACCCCCCCAATGTTGCTCTTGTCGGCACAAATCGGATTTATCTCGGCAAATAACCTGCGATCTAATGAGAATAAACTTTATGTTTGGGCGAATTTTTTAACGGAAACGGCAAAATATGCCGACAAAAGTCAGCAAAAATCGACAAAAAACCCTGAAAAATCCCCAACAAATCCTTGGTTAAAAGGGGCGACAAATGCCGAATAATTACCGACCCCTGGCCAAACTCCGACAAAAATGCTGGGAAGATTTAGCGTTTTACGTAGAGCCGCACTTTTTAATCCATCCGGAAATGCCAATCGTCTCTCCAAAAGCACAAGATATGGCTGTATAGCACCACTAGAATTTGCGTCGGAAATCACGATCGTGGGCAAATGCGCAACCAGTAATAACGTTTCGGGCATTGTAGCGGTAGCGCACATAAGATTTAAGATGACTCGCTGATAGAAATATTTTAGATAAGAACAATTAGCTGAAACATTTAAACAAATATATTGGATTGGAAAGTTATGTACAACAACCACCTGAAACGCAAGCGGAAGAAAATTAAGCTGACATGTCTTGCTTGCAAGCAAACATTTGATAATGATTATCGGCAACAACACAACAAAAAGTACCATGGAGATGTTTTTAAATTATTGGGTACGTGTTGATCAGTGGCGTAAATTTAGCCGGAATGGGGTGTTTACAATCTTCCCCCCAAATGCTGTACGTATGTTGTCAACATAAAAAAAACAGTCCAAAATACGAAATTTTATAAACTTCTGAACTGACTGAAAATCACCACTCAGAATGCAAGAAATGCCATTTGCGGGATTCTATATTTTGAAATTTTCCGGAGGGCAACAGCGCTCGAGATCATCCCCTATCTCTCACAACATAAGATCATAATTTCAAATTTAATAAATTCATATTGAAATCATCATGACCACGCCCATGCCACGCCCAATTTGTCGGCAAAACTGGGTCATGCACCCCCCCAAATGCATTGCCTTCGCTACGTCCCTGGCTGTGTTCGTCGATCAATCGCTTCACAATCCCTATACTTCCCTGCAATCCCTTCCAAAACATTGCTCGCACAGCCTTGGAAGAGATTTGACTCGGAAAAAAGAAGCCACAGAGTTGCGTGCGGAGGAGGGCCAGGAGGCTAGTTCAGAAATTGAGTCAAGGATTTTTCAAAATTGCCGCCCCGCCTTTTTTATCGCATCACCATGGTAACGTAAGTTGCTCAACTGAAGCAATAATTCAAGATGGCGGAATGTTGTGATATTTGCGAGTATACGAAAGCATTGCAGATCGAATAAAAGACGTGAGTATCATCAATCTTGTGGTCTAAGTCATTATTCTTGAAGAAATAGATGTCATCTTTACGGTCAAAAACGCGAGTGAGCAGGCATGACAAGGAATCGATAAAGCTACGAAAGGAGTTGGAGCAACTGGCTAAAAAGTCAAAGGATGAGTTTGAAACTTTGAAGGATAATGAAAAAACGGAAATTCTACTTCGCGAAGGTCTCCCGCGTCCAAAGACGAAAAAGGGCCCTGAGAAAAGCAGAAATTTTGTGGACTCCGTCTCTGATGCAGGCGATGATGGAAATGCTTCTACCAAACCAAACGCCGAAGACGAGGAGTTGGAGGTACGTCTTCCACCAAGGGAGGGCTTAGTTCAAGCGAGTCAGTTCCAAAATAAACTGCAAAATCTTCTTCCCAGGAAGAAACTGAGTTCAGGAAAAGTTAAGGTGAAAAGTGCGAAAGGAGAAACTGAATTAAAAACAAAAACTCGTCTTTACGAGAAAGGTGTTGTTTCCATACGACCTGACAATCCTGAACTCAAGGTTATCATGCAAGGACGAAAAGTGAAAACGAAGGCAAATGAAACAAAACAAGGGAAAACTAATGATGAAAAGGTACCACTATGTACACTTATATACTGACAACATTAATACATGGATAATTTATCATAATTATACAAATAATTAAAATGATAATATGAATAATTGGATTAACGATATGAATATAACTATAAAATAATTACACTAACTGCTTTCTGATTGGCGAACTAACACTGAGCAGTCCATATGAGCACATACAGACCGCTCGTACATATCTTGTTTGTACCGTATATCACGGCGTACAAGTCGACCTGGCACATAAGTCGACCCCCTAATTTTTGGGCAAAAAATTGTAATTTTTAGGATTACCTGTGTATAAGTCGAGTCCCAATTTAACTAAATAGTTATTGGTAGCAGACACAGAGTATTATTCACGGAAATTTTAATGGCGTAATAGTACGAATCTTTAAAAAAGAAAACAGAAGTATTTTACGGAAACAAATAAATACGCTTTTCATCGAACCTACGTTATTTACAACTTACTCTATAATAGTATGCTAGTCTTATAAAGAAATGGTTGTTACAAACAAAGATTAAAATAATGATACAGTATATACATGGTATCCACAGATCCACTTGGCTAACTGTTCTTCGAGTTTTGGCCAGTGGCAATTCGATCCACGATCAGCGCATTTTGTACTTTTCTTGTTGTTTCCGCCATTCTCGAACGAGCTTTTCGTTAACTCCATTATTTAAGTCCAGCAGCAGAGTTGTTTGAGTTTTTGGCAAAGTCTATAACCTTTAATTTGAAACTTGCTTCATACTTTCTTTGTTTTAACGGCATATCGATGTTGTATTTACTATTTACGCTAGCAGCATTTAGCATGAAAGTTGGCGTGAAATGCGCTATTTACACGTGCCGATTTTACCCCATTTCCTGATGCATCGAGAGGACTGGGTACTAGTTTATCCGTTCTATGATTTCATGACCCTTCGTATAAGTCGAGGTCGGGTTTTTTACATCAATTTTTGGTCCTAGAAAATCGACTTATACACCGTGATATACGGTACCACTCGACATAATTTCAGTTTTAAATGCATTTTACAGTATAAGCCATTAACATTTGTGCAAGAGTCTGGGTTAGCGCCCCTGATAGCCCTGCGATTCCTGACCATACGCTGTATGGTTCGCACCTAATTGGGCACGGTGTCCTGAACCAATTCAATCTTTGGACTTTATGTGTGACAGTAGTTCTGGTCAGGAGAATTATAGGGTAATTCTCGGCAACATTGTAACAAGTTAATTGGGGAGTTTAGGCTCGCCTGGGGCTGCTACGCGACTGCTCCCATCTTGGTGGATCTCTGGGTCCTGTAAACTGTTCCTCAGCTATTAGCATAAAACCCTCTCTCTTGTTACAATCATCATGTTGCCGAGAATTACCCTCTCCTGACCAGAACTACTATCACACCTAAAGTGGAGAAAAAACTTACCAATTACCAATAATTATTAATAACCAATTACCCCTACTATAGCCCTACTGCCTGAACAATGCATGCAAGGAACCAAACAAGGCCAGACCTTGAGGCTTGATCCCAAACCAGCATAAGAAGAAGTGGCTAGTCTCTACCAGTGAGATCAACATCAAGCTCTCTGATGGAGATGACTGGGATATTTCCTATGGAGGATTGCTGCAAAAAGAATATAGCTGTGAACATGCACAAGCACAGGCAACCAGGGTTCGAATTAGTTGAGAAAAAACGATGTGCATTTCCCCCTGAAATTTAATGCCTACAGGAATTCTAGGATAGGGATAACTAAAGAACCTGTTTGATAACTAAAGAAACAATCTCGAGATGTTTAAGAGATTGGAAAGTTTTAGAATGTTTAAGAGATTAAAATCACTAAAATACATGACAGAGATCAAATTTTTGGCTGCCATTTTGTGCGGGCAGCTCCTGGAAATTGCACAGGTGTAAAATGATTCATTTCTCAGCCTTCATGCAGTCCGGTTTAGGGCAGACATGCAAAAATGGCATCTCTGGCAGTCAATCAATGATGGCTTTTCTTTACAATTTTAATATAGGAATTGTGTGGCTACCAGAAATGTTTGCGTGGCTGTGGGAAATACACTCCGGAAATAGGACTGTTAACTTAACTTATAGTTTGTCAGAACTACTTGTTTGTGTTCAATACTGAGACTATTTTTTTCTGCACATCGCTTTGAAAAGTGATGTGCAACTTTTACTATTTGGCCCAAAATGATGTGCAAATTTCAAATTGCACATTGCACACCGTTAATTCGAACCCTGCAGACGACGTCAAGTTGATGGGACAACAAACGAGATTGCACATATGTAAACACATGCAGCAGAACAGGAGACAAACAAACATTAAGTTATCACCTAGAATAGCTGGGGAGCAGACCAGTTCTACTGGCACGATTGTACACTGCATACTAACAGTAAAATATCACCAGGAGTAGCCGAGCAGCAGACCAGATTTACTGGCATGACTGTACACTCATGTTAATTTATACACAGTAAACACATGTGCAACAGAACAGGAAACAAACGTAAATTAAGTCACCCAGAATAGCCGGGCAATAGACCAGATGTACTGGCGCGATTGTACACACACTAACATTAAAATAGTAGCCAAGCAGCGGACCAAATGTACTGGCGCGACCGAGTAAACACATTCAGCAGAACAGGAGACAAACATAAATTAAGTTAAGTTTGCCCACAATCGAAAGCAAATACTGACAGTGGCCAACAATATGCAAGAAAAAACATAGCACAAATACAGTCCCCAATGACTGAACGATAACTAAGAAACTTTAACCCCATGACAGGGGATAGCACCCCTGATAGCGACCAAGCAGAATCGGCTGGCTAGACAGACCTACTGTACAAGTACTATACTGCTTCGATGGAATGGGGCAGTCTTCGATGTCTTCAAGAACAGCCATGAGTGACCAGAGGCCTGAGGACAATATCTGCGCGGGAGAAGTTACCAGATGCGACGAAGTTGTCCGAACAAGCGAACTCATTGATCCGAAGGTAACCAGAAAGCTGAACAGCAAACCGTCCGCAACCGAAAGCTAAATAAACCGTCAACGACGCTGGTTACCCTACCGGGCATGTGAAGCGCGGCGAAAAATAACATGGTGAAGACCAGCCATGCGGGTAAGACTTTGCAGATGGTGCATGAGCTCGGACGTCCGGGACGTACAGGCGATGAAAATGTTGACCAAACACTATGTTGCTACCGAGCAACAGGACGCGTAAAAGAGACCAGGCCGGGACCGGCTCCATGAAAGCGATGGATGCTGTACGAGGGAGGAAGGACCTTGAGTGAAAACCACTGATGCTGCCACATGGCGCCGCAGCCAAGCGCCCCCAATGCATCGGACGACACCGCCCAATCCGGAAGGGGAAGACCGAGAGAGATATGAAGGAGACCGGTTCAATCCCGAGAAAACAGATCTTCACCAGGTCGCGCCTCAAACTGCGTAAGACACATCGGGGCAGCAGCCTTTGTAATTTGAGACACCTCAGGCGCTATGGCAAGTATGAGGTGTCGCAGCAAATGTACCTGCATTGGCAATTATAATCCGAGACACATCAGCAGCAAGTGCAACCTGACATACACATACTATGCGGCGGCAATTGTGACCTAAAACACCGCAGGGGTGGCGGCATTTGTAACTTGAGACACATCGGGTGTGACATGGCAATTGTTCCGGTGTTGTGGCACTTGGAACCCCGAGACGCATTGATCAGGTGTGTTGGCAAATTTAACCTAAGGCAGGACAGGTGCAGCAGCAATTGCAATCTGAAACACGTGAAGTGCAGCAGTGGCAATTAGACCCCCGGGACACATCCGGCGTAAGAGCGATTGTAACTGGAGACACATCATGTGTGGCATGGCAATTGGTCAGGTGTTGACTGTTGTGGCAATTATTGGTCAGGTGTTGTGGCAATTGGTCAGGTGTTGTGGCATTTGGCACCCCGAGACACATCAGGTGTGGTGGCAATTTTGACCTGAGGCAGGACAGGCGCAGCAGCAATTGGAACCTGAAACACACGAAGTGCAGCAGCAATTAGATCCCGGATACATCCAGCGTAGCAGCAATTGTAATCTGAGACACATCAGGGGCATAGGCAATGGCAATCTGAGACATATCAACTATCAAGTGCCGCGGCACATGAAGTACTAACAATTAAAATAACACAAATTATGTTGAAGCATTTACCACTCCAGTATGCCATGGACGAGCAGTAGACCCTACCAGGGATCAGCGCACAAAAAACACTAACAATTCAGCTTTATAGAACACACCAAACTCGTATGCATATCGATATGTTCGTCGATTGTCTTGACGGAGGCATCGCGTTCAGACTCAGGTATCTGGTCGACCACCTGACGCTCATTTGAGATCCATTTAGTTAGGCGATATTTCCCTTTCTGACACAACTCCACCAATTCTCCATAGATCTTTAAGGCTTGTGTGACTGACTGCACTAACAAATCATCCATATAAAAGTTTCTCTCGACTGCGGCAGCGGCCACTGGAAAATCGATCTGGTTATCCCTTGCATTTCAAAGGAGACTGAGCATAGTTAGAACAAGTTGGTGCACACTTGGCTCCAAAGATGTGTCGTTCATATTGGCAGACCTCTGTTTCAGAACTAGGTGAGTCACGCCACAAGAAACGCAGAACGGACTGGTCTTCTTTGGGCACGGATACTTCGTTAAACATAGCTTCTATATCTGCGGACAGCGCGATTTTCTCCTGTCCGAATCGCATGAAAACTGCTGTCGAGGAATTAAGCAAATCAGGACCTGCGATGAGATGATCATTCAATGAAGATCCTTGGAACTTGGATGCGGCATCGCAAACTCTTTCAGTAGGAGTTCCTTTGAAAGTTTGTGAGTGACTAAATATAGATTTGCTTCGGCATTCAAATCACTTTCGTAACCAAGTCTGGTTAGTGTCCATGCACACAGTTGTCGACACAATATCAGAAAAGCTTCGAACTCCCTTTGGTTCATCATCTTGCAACCGACTACAGCTCCTTAACATGGCTAGAGTTGCCTTAACAACTTGCGATGGCTTACCATATCTTGTCTCCAGTTCTTCCAATGCTTTGCCATAAGATTCACCACTGTAACCATATCCTTCTATTGTCACCTTGGCCTTTCCTTCAACTTAATTTTGAAGGTCTTGCATTTTTGCATTCAATGATATTCCTGAATCATGCACAATTGATTTAAACATAGATTGCCAATCTGGCCAACGATCGAAGAGGATTACCGTAAAAACTGGTTAGCTTTAACTTTGGAAGGTTGTTACGACTGGGTTGAACACTTGGGTTTGGAGACATGGAATTGTGACATGAAGGCTTTTTATGTGGTTGTTTCACATAACTCCTTTCTTGTTCTTTAAAGTGCACCTAACCCCAAAATGTTTTTTTAGCGATATCAAATCTTGGTATGATTTCTACGATTTCAGTGAAAAAAATTTTCAATTTAGGCAAATCGTTCGATTTTTATGGCCTTTTGAATTTAGCTTTTGTTGGCCCGGCGCCGTCATATTTTTTGACAACAGGAGCCTGGATCTAGCACGTTTACTGACGTCACGCAAGGTTATCGGTAAAATATCGAAAACAAATCTACAGCCAAGAAGCAATTTTTCGCGCGCTTTTCCATAAGGATTTCCTGATTGGCTAGCCTATTATTATCATGCTTTTTATTGGTTATGGGAAATGCCGGAAAAAGCGTTGGAGCAACTCTAATCAGCGTTCGTTCTGTTATTCTTTTATAACTTCTTTAATGTATAGACATCATAAATGTGATTCATCATGAGCACTATGTAAACAGACTCACCATTCGTCTATTCGTGGGACTTCTCCACTGGTTCGTTTGAATCTTTCGGCGCTACAGCACTGCATGAATGGTTGGGTATACACAAATCCCGAGATCATCACTCTTTAATATCGGATAATTTGGCTTCGTTTGGGCAGGCAAAATGGAAAACCTTCGCTCGTAATCTTCAGGCATGAAGTGAACATATAGTCGAAGCCATCGAAGGTTCGAAGACCCGTTTTTCCTTCACGAAGTCAACCCAGATTCTCTTTCTTTTCTTTGCTAGGTTAATCGTGGTCGAAATATTTATTTTCAACGTTTGACTTTGCCGCTTTGCTCGGGTATGAGATGTCGGGTTCGGACTAAGCGAGAGACTGACATGAAACAGTGTGGCACGAAAATTTGATGTGGGCGCTGATAATAAACCGGAATATTTTTAAATGGCCTTACTAAAGTCACTGGTCAAGTGACAAGTTAATGCTCAAGGCAGGCTGATTTAACAAGCGGAAGTCGAGAAAGTATAGACAGGTATTATGCAATCTAACAAAATATTTTTTGTGATAAGGAATAGTGTGAAGACTTATACCTGAACTTAGGCACTATTTATTCATGCAATTGACAGATACACAACTGTTAACCATCTTTTCACAATCAGCAAACGAACACAGTATATCAATGAAGATAAACCGACAATTTATAGTGAATTTGCATGTAGGCCGAAAGTTTATCTAGACCACGAGTACCTTGCGTGACGTCATAAAATTTACTCGTTGCAGACTCCTCGTAGCCACGGAAGTGGTTCATCAAAAAACTTTTTTTGCTTCTTGGATTTTTTGTCGTTCCTCGGCTTCAAGACGTTCTCTTTCTGCTATTTCTTTAGCCTTTGCTGCCTTTTCATAGCTCTTGTTTTCTTCTACTTTCTTCTTCTGCCAACTGCCTGGCTTTAATCTCGGCTGCAGCTGCTTTAGCGTGTGTTTTTTTGGTGGTCTTTTAGATCCAGTTACTGAACCTGTTTCACATGACCGTTCGTGGCGAGGGCACTTATAGATATAAGCCGTAAATTGACATCGAGCACCAAGCAATGTACGAACAAACCAAGTTCTCCGTAAAATTACTATCCTGCCGAGAGCAACGGACAAGCAAAGCAAGCAATGCAAGCAATACATTTAACCAGATATAGGTAAACAAGCTGGCTTAGAACAAAATTAACATTTTTAAGCAAGCAATTAAAAAGTTACAGTTGAAAAAATATTTTAGTATAATTATATTTAACAATAATTTAATAAATTGGTGTTTGTAATGTTAATGATTTATATAAGATATATATATATATATATGTATAAATGCAGACTGACTTAGAACAGACATTTCGGCCAAGTGCACCACGACCAACCAACGAGGCAACGAACGGGAATTTTCTCGACTCAAGGCAGGATTTTGCAATTTATCTGTACCGAATAAGTCGTGGAAGGCTTTGCAGAAGCATCTAACCCTTGTAGGCTTGGACAGAAACCGTTTGAACACAGGAAACACTGTATATTTTCAAGCAGCAAAGTTAACGAAGTATTGTATACGACGAACAGCACACGAGTTTTAAAGCCCTGAAGTGGAGAATCGTCAGATGCCACGAGCTTTCGTAGTTACTAAAACGAAGAACGACCTAAAACGATCTAAAACGAACTAAAACCATCTAAAACCATCTACAACGACCTGTAAAACGATCTAAAACGATCTAAAGCGACCTAAAACCATCTTATAAAACTATCTAGGACAGGGCGATTTAGGGGAAATGAGGGGAAATTGTCGTAGGGGTAAGTATAAGGGAAAAATACTTACTTTGCATGATGTTAATTATTTTTATTTCATAAATACATTAAAATATTCTAAAAACATTTAAAAATGAACTCAAACAAGATTGAACATATTGAAAGACATATAAGTTAAATTTTTTTATCTGAAAAGAGACTTAACTTGCAATTTCCTTTGATGAAGAAAAAGCACAGACTTTTCTTTTTTGTCCACTAGAAATACTGATGACGATAAAAAAACAAGCCAGGATATTAAGGAGAAAAATAAAATATATTTTTAAGATTATACCTTTTTTATAGTTATATTATTATTATCACATGTATATAATGCTGTTGTAATTTGTTAATATACACACTGATACGAGCTTGACGATCGTCCATGTATCGTCTGTCTACTCCAAGCTCTCCCACATTCACTACAGCAGTGTGTATATTAACACATCCAAACATTACCGATATATAGTGACTGCCGCATATAGGCAGTACATATATCAAGCGGACGAGTACATCATTGTAACCTTCGCTCTCGGTGGCTCAATGGTTAGAGCATCTCACCGGCAATCAGAAGGTTACAAGTTCGATTCCTGTCCGGGACTCAGAATCATTTTTCTGGGGATACGAGCTTGACGATCGTCCACGTATCGTCTGTTGTAATTCTTACTCTATTACGGCAAATAAAGTTATTATTATTATTATTATTATTGTAGTTGGAGACGCGTCCTACATTTGATGATGTGTTTCTGCCGTATCAACCCTTTTTACCTATTAATATTCCTGTCATGAATGTTCCTGCAAAAATGGCTATAATAGGATCACAAAACACATCAATGCCTGCATCATTGGCTCTTAGAAAACAGGCAGAGGACAGAGCTCTAAATTCTGCAAGCAGTTTTAACACACAAGGACTGGAAGACGATGCATTTATGTTTCATTGGTATGTGGTATATATACTGTGCATATGTACTATATTGTCATACTATGATGCTACCCAGCAGTTTAGGGATAGGTCAGTTAAAGGACATTGGCAACAAAAACTAAGTTTGTCTAATATGAAAGAACTCGTAAAATGATAGAGTAACACCTTTTACAACTTTTCCGTATTTTACTTCGTTTTTGAAATATTTCAGTTTGTTTGATATGTAAATGAGATGGTGTCTGACGTCAGGTGTGGGGTGGAGAATTTTCACTCATTAAAATATTAGTTAGATCTTCAAGTTTGTTCCACAAATTTACTTGAAAATGTGCGTATAATAACTCCCCATGATAATGAACGTTGTAAACTTAGCAATCACTGAGATATAAGATATTTTTTAATGTGTGAGAATTCTCTACCCCACACCTGACGTCAGAGACCATCTCATTTACATATCAAACAAACTGAGATATTTCAAAAACGAAGTAAAATACGGAAAAGTTGTAAAAGGTGTTACTCTATCATTTTACGAGTTCTTTCATATTAGACAAACCTAATTTTTGTTGTCAATGTCCTTTAAGGTTGATTTTAATTGAATGCTGAAGTAAAAGTTTGGGTACTAGATTTTAAGGACGTGGGAGCTCATGGATACCAGATTTTGAAAATCTATACCTAGCTCACAGGCATTAGAAATGGTATGGTGCCATGGATCATATTATAAAATAATTACATGTATAGCAAAGAAAAGTTGAGTATGGTTTAAAAGGTAATTATTATCATTTATAGACCCGCAGCGAGGCGAATTCGACAGGGGTAATATTTCGTCGAATTCCCCGAGAGGAGGGTCTATAAATGATATATTATACCGAAACAATCTTGAATGCTGTCTTGAAACGTCTTGTTGTTCCTCCATTGTTTACTGGCTCGTCTTGGTTTACGCGCGAGTACTGGGTACGAGCGGGGTATTCGAAGTCGAATTCCCCGCTGATGACGTCATCAGCGGGAATTCGAGGTTAAAGCGGGGAATTCGAGTTTAAATTGACTGGTCACGTGGTACAAATCTAGCTCTTTGATTGGACAATTTATAGTTGAGGTATAATATTTATATATATAACTGAATTTGTTTTCAGATCTGCATGTAAAGTATAACATATGCTGCATGATTGGTTACTGAGAGGTTCGTAATCTATACATGCACTGCGAGGGCAATATGCTTTTTCCGGATTGGGGCGTTTTGGCAGGAACATTTTTGGTTGATTTGAATTAAAATAAAAGAAAGCTACAGTACAGTAAGAAGGTACAGTGGAACCTCGCTATAGTGCGCATCATTATAATGCGGATTATCCTTGGACCCCAAAAATTTCACTTTGCCCGGTTATTATGATCACTAGGGACAATTGGGATGATCTTAACAATTGCTGAACGTCCTGAATGATCGCGATTATTACGATTTAATTTTTGAATGTATTTAATACTGACAGTCTGATACATGTATTCACTAGGTAATATAACAAGATGAATAACAACAGAAAATGTGTGTTGATTTTATTACAGACATAAGGATCCAACAGAAAGTGCTTCTGGCAGTATCCAAGCTTGTTCCCAGTACTCTTTCCACAATATTGCGCCAGGACCGAGTGGCAAGAGTACTGGGAACGAGATTTGCCCAATAACTCGCAATAATGCGCTTCATCTATAATGTGGTCTCCACTCTGGACCCCAACTACCACGCTATAGCGAGGTTCCACTGTATATCTTAATTGAAAATACTTAGCAATAAAATTTGTTTTTCAATAATCTAAAAGCAATGGTGAATAAATGCCTACAGTATAACTGATGCATGAAGCAAAACCAATATTATCAAACAGGGGTAAACAGCAGCATCTAAATACAAAAACAGCATTAGTTCTAAACAGAGAAGAAAATTAACCAAAAGCCATATAATAAATACCTTTTTAACTTTGTTTGCTTGGTCTGTTTGGAAAAATTTGCCTTTGGTTTTATCATACAAACCTTGCAACTTTGCCATGTAGAATAGGGCAAAGTTCCTCACAAGTGCTCACAGAACAGGGCATCCATCTGCGCGCGGACCTAATTTATTAATTCCCTTTTCACCCAACTCGCTTCGGGGCCGCAGTAATTGGCGATTGCTGTTGCGGCCACCCTGCCACATGATGTACTATTAATTACTTGTAATATAACCTTAGGAAATAACTTTATTAATCTTAATCACTACACATTCTAATATTTGTGGCGAAACCAAATAAATAAATAAAAAATACATTATAACATCACATTGTATCATTTTATAGTACCCAACATCATCTGTATTTTAAGGTCTTCAGATGGCAGTGAATCCAGAGTAACATTGGGTTATGATGATGAAGACAGACAGTCACCATATGCCACTGAGGGAATTATAAAAGTTTGTGAAAGATCAGATAAATTAAAAGATGAGAAAGTTCATCCTACCATTACCAAGGGTTTTATAGAGAAAACAAAAGGGCAGGTGCTGAGTGAACAACCTAAGGAAGAGATCCAAAATATGTCTAAGAAATTTGGAAAGGTTTTGGTGGCCAGCTCAGAGGCTAAGATTATTACTCCTACAGTTGATGTCAGTAGACTGAACAAAGGTACAGTTTTGCTAAACACACACAGTACTACAGTTTTATTATAAAGGCAGTTCGTTTTTCCTCTATGTTGCTCTCAAAATACCGTAGAATTCCGAAAGTAACGTCAAATTTGTGACACTTCTAAAAGTTTCCGAAAGTAGCGGCCCCCCGAAAGTAGCGCCCCCCCCCCCGAAAGTAGGGTGCATTTATGTTTCAAACACATGTTTATGCAGCAAAAAGTAATGTTCGTATTCAAAGTTAACAATCAACAAGGTACTATAATAGATGTCTTTTACGAAAGTACGTGTTCATCGTTAATTTTCCAATATTTACAACATGTTCCCTCTTATACATTTCTTCCTAACGTATTTTAACAATCCGAAAGTAGCGGCCCCCGAAAGTATATAGCGGCCCCCAAGAGCTGCTTTCGGAATTCTACGGCAGTATTTAGTCTTTAACCCTATATCTATCTATTATATTCCATATAATATTTCTATATATCCATTAGCTGATTTGCATTATTCTCATTATACATGTATGATTGATTAACCATTGATATTGTTAAGAGAAGTTAGATCCTGATCACTACTAGAGATCAAACCTTCTTTGTTCTCCTGCTTTTATTTTATTTACATGCACTTTATGTATCCTTGTTCATCGTCAGGTAAAGCTGAAGAAGATGTTCCCATTGAAGAGGGCAACATTAAACTCAAAGGAGGTGTATATGAGGTACTACTTCATATAAACAAGTACACTATAACCAGGGCCGGATGATTTGCGCGGGCCCCCGGCATATTTTCAGCGCGGGGCCCCTTGCCACCGTTTAGACCCCCAGCGCGGTTTCACATCAGCACAAGGAAAAATCGAATTTTGTTAAGAAAAAAGATACGATTAAATTATTTTCCTTTTTTCCTCACTGCCTTAAAAAGTCCCCTACTTACCTTAAAAAGTCCGCACCTACCGGAGCCCACCGCTTATCAGGCCGCACTCGTTAAGCGGGCGCCCCGCACTTACTTGAGCCCCGTGCTTTCTAGAAAAAACGCGTGAAATTAAAATTGCGCAACGAGAAGGCGCGGAGCCCCAAAAGCGCTGTCCCCGGCATATGCCGCTTCTGCCATAGTGTTAATCCGGCCCTGACTATAACAGTATATTATAATTTTACTCTGATGTACTCTATATATTAATTATTAAATTTGCTTGTGTAGCTTGCAGTAAAATCAACAGAAGTGTAACACTGTATCAACTCCAATTTCAAAGCACTGAGAATCGAGTTTTTAAAAGCTAGTTTTTTTAGGGACCACGTGTTCATACTTGGCTGGCACATTTGTATAATTTCACTTCATTCAATTTCCCTAGTTAATAATATATAGCCTAAAAATCAATCTTGTATATTTGAATAGGAGCAGATACTAGAGATAGAAGAAACATTGGAAGAGACTGATGTAGTTGTTCGAGATGCTTGTATTGATAAAAAGAATAAAGATCTTGTAGTAGAGCAGTTGAAGTATGACAAAGATGTAAATGAGATGAAAGATGATGATGGGAAAATTGAAGAGGCTTTGCAGGTATTTAAAATTATGTATAGGAAAGGGAAGGAAAGAAAGGGAAGAGAGGGGGAAGGGAATAGAAAGGAGAAAGCCAGAAAGGAAAGAAGAGTTGAAAGGAAAGGAGTAGCCTACGAGTACAGCCGTTATTTCGTCGCTCACGGCCGCTGGAAGTTCGCGAGAACTAGCTCCCAGCGGCCGTGAGCGACGAAGTAGCGGCTGTGTTCACAGGCTAGGGAAAGAGAGGAGAAAGGAAAGTTAAAGTAAAGCAATGGAGAAAGGATTATGGAGAATCGTAAGGAAAAGAGAGGAAAGAGGAAGAAGAAAGGAATGGAAAAGAAAAGATAAGAAAGTTAACAAAGTTCATGTAGAATAAAAGCAAAGAAAGAAATTAAAGGGAACACACAGAAAAGGAAATGACAAAAGGGAACATACATGAATGATTGGGGTAATACTTTGTTTTCACCGTCTAGGAACTGTCACTTCCACTAAAAGTTACAGTTTCTGACATTGTGAATGTGTCGGGAAAGAAAGCTCAACTTGTTGAGAAATCAGGTACACGTATTCGTCATAATTACATCACTGTAAAACCACAGGCACGTGATTGTGATGGTGATGTGACATTTTTATCCACGTGGCAAGAGGCAGGAATACCAGTCTTAATGAAGGTACGTGTTGCAGGCAGCATGTCTCTATGACAGGTTGCTGAACATCTTTGTTCTGTAAGAAATAATGATGTTGACATTTATTTACATGGAACCATTCGAGGGTTCGAATATGCGAATCGAATTTGCGAACTTTTGCGAATCCACACTTTTTATTGACTGCGTTAACTACAGTAACAAGGAACGATTCTTTCTTAATTAGCATATGTTTCAGATGAAAATAGTTCACAAACGCTTGTGCACCGTAAATTGTTTTGCAGACTTTAGGTCCACCCTTATCCTTATTTCCGAATGGTCTGGAGACATAACACCATATTGTGAGTCGTAACACTTTTAACAACGTTGTTAGACGATGCAAAAGACATTACGTTACCTCGTAAGACATTATAATGCTACATGCCGTAAGACGTTACACAAGATGTTACGCTTAGTTTTAACATGGGTAAGTTGTTAGACGTTACGCTACGTTCGGCTGTAAGACGTTAATATATACGATACGCTAAGCTGTTGGACTACACAACTACCTAGACTACCTAGTTGTAAGACGATGTAAGACGATGTAAGACGATACGCTCTGCCATAAAGCAATACGCTACGTTGAACGTAATAATAATAATAATAATAATAATAATACGCTAGGTTGAACGCTACATCCTGGTCAACAAATTGTCCAAAATAGAATGTTGAAACATTTCTCGCTTTTATGGTTAACTGCATGTTTTAAATATTTCATTTGAACTTTTCACATGATATCATCACACCTTGAAATAGTTACCAAAAATTCCACGAATCGACTTTCCTTTCTAATTCGAACCATGCATTCTTCATCTTTACATGTATGTTTCATTCTCTGATGAAGCTTTAGACTTCCTACGTTTTAGAGGAGAATTATAGTTGCCATGGGCAACTAGGGTTGTAAAACTGTGATATAGAAGAGAAAGATGAATTGATATGTATTGTGCAGAAATTGTGTAATCGCTTATTTGTGAGGATGATCATTCTCGGTAACAGGAAAAAGTTTAAAGTTATTGGGTGAGGTTTTTGTGATATCTGGAATAATCAAGGTCGAGGCTGATAACAGTTACCGAGACGTTTATCCAGATATCACAAAAACCAAATCCAATGATTGTTTTATTATATATTATATTCATAACATTATACATTGTTATTATATGCATATATTGTTTTAAGGAAAGTAACAATAAACGCACTGTCGCACGGAACGAGCAGTCATGTTGTTTTTGCTTCTGTGGAAAGCTACCGCTCGTTAGGAAATCTCGCATTGCGGGCGCAACCTACAGATTAGTGAATAATCAGCAGATTATTCACTAATCTGTAGGTTGCGCTGATTTCCATAATTAACTGCATGCGCTTAGCCAATGAGAAGACGGGAAGTGACTACAATGTATAATAATCATCATAATTAACACACTGCTGTTTTTTCTATAGTCACCAGTATAGTTTAATCATAATGTTAATTAGTTTTCATGTTGAGGTGTCGAAACTGTTTGTTTAGCTTCTTTAAAATATGTTATCCTTCGCTTTGCGTGTTTCAGACAGCGAATAAATCGACGATGAAAATCCACCACTTCTGCTGTCAAAACACCACTGTGGAATTACCAGCTCATCTTGCACGTGTCTCAAGGGACATCCATACTGTTGATAAATACAGAGTAGTAGCACAGCGCTATCAAACAACACAGGTAAACTCAATTTAGTTTTGTATTGAAGACTTACTGAAGCTTATATTGGTAGACCAAAAGCTAGATTATATTAATATTTATTTAGGATACCCACATTTCAGTAGCGTCCTCTAACATAAAACAAAATACAATATCATGTCGGCACGACGAGACGTCAACATTTGTTGTGCGTTCTTCAATTTTCAACCAAATGTTATAAATATTTGTACAAGGATAGCTTTCGCCACCACAACAAATCGTATGTTTTTTGTTTTTATTTCTAACCGCTTTTGGCGGGAAAATGACGTCACAGAACAGGCACAAAATTTAAAATTTTTGCAACATAACAAATATTGAAGGTTTGTCTATTAACACATCACGAGTGAGTAAACTTCAAAACAGAAGAAATAACTTAAATTATTATTCAGTTAAGAGTTATACTTGTTTAAATTTTGAATTTACCGCCATTTTGTTACTAAAAATAGCACAAAATGGCGAAAAATTCGCACTTTAAGAAGACATATCTTTGGCCTGGATTAAGATATTAACATTATTTTTTTAGTTTTGACGTTTTCTCACCATGATCTTGAAGGTGTAACTTCCAAATGTTTTATTTTGCAAAAATTTAATTTTAGTGCCCGTTCTGTTACGTCATTTTCCCGCCAAAAACCGTTGAAAATAAAAACAAAAAGCTCACGATTTGTTGGAAAAGTGAAAGCTACCCCTATACGAAGATTTATAACATTTGGTTGAAAATTGAAGAAAGCACAACAAACGTTCCGATTTTGACGTTTCTCGCGCCCGGCGTATATGCAATACGGAGGAGATGAGTATGACTTGTGAACGCTTTTGGAGAGTTGCCCAATAAATGTACAGTAACCTTGAAATCATTTTATGATTACTTTGAAGCAATAGTTACTTTGTTACTTTGATACTTTGAAGCTTTGTAATAATTACTTTGTTACTTTGAAGCAATAGTTACTTTGTTACTTTGTTACTTTGAACACAAGTAAGAGTTCTTCCTCCAATTTCAAAGCACCGGGAATCGAGTTTTAAAAGCGAGTTTCTTTAACAAACGTCAAGGTGTTTTGCAATCAGCGGAAGAATTTTTGCGAGTGTTTGAACTTAAAGGGGCAGCGTCATGACTTGCTTCGAGGGGTACTTCGACCTTTGGCACGCCATAATGGAATCCAAGGTAAGTGAAACAAATGGGTGTTGTAGCACCTCTCGTAACAGTGAATCTAATGGGTTTTCTAGCTTAAAAATATACTGAGCAAAGTCACTGTCACTGCAGTAATTACATCCAGCCAAGCATTTCGCATCAATCCACGACTGGTATATTGTTTCGGTCAAGTAGATCCTTTATGGGAATCGTTCCATCTTTTCTTGGCTTCTTTACATTGATCCTGTAACTTCTTCTTGCGACCAGAGTTCTCGCGCTTTCCGCCATGCGATTTACCGAGAGTATGGACGTCATTTTGAATCGTAAAACCACACATGCGCAAGTCATGACGCTGCCCCTTTAAGCTTTTCAAACAAGTGGTTGTACCTCGTCTTTATCTCTTTATTTATCTTTATTTAGAAATAGGTTCTAGAATATTTTCTTGTGTGTGTTACTATTACGTGTATGTTTTTATTTCCAGGAAACCCTCCCTCGTGTGCTTCCTATTTCGGAAACTTTCCCGCGTTGTAAACATTTTGAACTCGACGAGGAGTTTCAAGTGGCAGAAGGAGAATATGAATTTGAAAGAAGGTTGTCAGAGGTTGCTGAGGATATTCTGATGAATGCCGCCAACCAAGCAGATATTTTGAAAAGTTTACAAAGTACTGCTGAGAAAATGGTAAGAAGTGCCGGAACAGATGAGGGAGATAAACATTGAGACAAACGGAATACATGACATTGTATTCACAGCACAACTACACCACACATCACGCCCCTTCATACCACACAACTACACATCTTACGTCTTCATACCCACACAACTATACACCATTTTACAAAGCTTCACACCACACTACACATTACTGTATACCAAGCAACTTCATGCCAATGGCCACACAACTGCACATTACACAAGTGCACATCACACAACTGCACATCACACAACTGCACATCACACGACTGCACATCACACAACTGCACACGACACAACTGCACATCACACAACTGCGCATCAAAACACAACTGCCCATCACACAACTGTACATCACACAACTGCACATCAACACACAACTGCACATCAACACACAACTGCACATCAACACACAACTGCACATCAACACACAACTGCACATCAACACACAACTGAACATCAACACACAACTGCACACCACACAACTGCACATCAACACACAACTGCACATCAACACACAACTGCACATCACACAACTGCACATCAAAACACAACTGCACATCAACACACAACTGCACATCAACACACAACTGCACATCAACACACAACTGCACATCAACACACAACTGCACATCAACACACAACTGCACATCAACACACAACTGCACATCAACACACAACTGCACATCAACACACAACTGCACATCAACACCAACTGCACATCACACAACTGCACATCAACACACAACTGCACATCAACACACAACTGCACATCAACACACAACTGCATATCACACAAGTGCACATCAACACACAACTGTACACCACACAACTGCACACCACACAGCTGCACATCACACAACTGCACACCACACAGCTGCATATCACACAACTGCACATCACACACAATTGCACATCACACCCAACTGCACACCACACAACTGCACAAAAGTGCACACCACACAACTCCATAAAACTGCACACCACACACCTTGATACTGCTCCACTTGCCACACTATACCATATCATTTAACACTACATGACCGATCATGTATTGTATTGTGTCACGCTGTCTTGCAGAATAATAACAAATACATTATTTTTTTGTGTCTTACTATCACTCCATTTCAGTTTTCAGGAAGTGGAGATGAACCACTGAATATCCAAGGAGTCAAAATTGACCTGAAAGATGACTCAACAAGGTTGTACAAGGAACATTGAGTTTGCTTATTTATAAAAATGCAGTATATTTTAAAAGTATTCTTCTTATTGCTTCCCAGTTCAACATGTATTTATTTGTCTCTCCATATAAGGTATTACTGGACCCCGGCTCCTCCTAAACTCCACCTAACTCCATCATTTGTTCGGGATCAAATGTTTCCTAACTATCAAGGGGCACCTGTGTTCAAGGATACTTTAGGAACGGAATATGGAACAATAGATACTACAAATTATGATTCTGAGGATGACGAGGACAACCTGGATAAATTGGACCCCGAGGATCGTGAAGCACGTGAGAGGTCCGTATGCAAGTTCTACCGAGCTTTACTGTCTTTTCAGTTTGTTCGGTCCTTTTTAAACTCCTGTCTTTCCAGCCATCTTTCTTTTTGCCTTTCCATCTGTTTTCCTTCCGTCTTTTCACCCATTCCTCTTTATTTCCGTCTTTCCATCGATCTTTCCTTCTACCTTTTCATCTATTCATCTGTTTTCCTTCCATCTTTTCACCCATCCCTCTTTATTTCCGTCTTTCCATCCATCTTTCCTTTCGCCTTTCCATCCGTTTTTCTTCCGTCTGTTCACTCATCCCTCTTTATTTCTGTCTTTATATCCATCTTTCCTTCCACCTTTTCATCTGTTTTCCTTCCATTTTTCACCCATCCATCTTTTCCTCAGTCTTTCCATTCTTCTTTTCTTCCATTTTTCCATCCCTCTTTCCTTCAGTCTTTACACCTGTCTTTCCATTCCTTTTTTTACCCGTTTTTTCTTCCGTTATCTTTCATAATAGGATGTCATTTATCTTGCTATAGGGTCCTTCAACGCGCCCATGGTTCAATGTCAAACATTATGAACCAACTGTCCCGAAAGCCTGTAAAAATTGTGACCGAGACTAAACCTAGTGACACACAAGACGAAACACTACTGAATGTAAACAAAGGTTAGAAGATCGAAGCAGTTTAATTTAACATGGACTCATCTCATAACGCATCGTAGTATAGATAACTGTAGGGATGTTTACTGGCCTAACCTCGAATCGGCCTACATTTGCTCATGTCAGCTGACTCAGCTCTTACATGAGGCCGGCCTCACAATCATGCCTTGGTTAGTTTCAAATATGACCGCCATTAAATCAATTCATATTCACCCTCCACAGTTTTTAATTCATTGTATAGAGGATGCGAAATGATTATGAGCTGATAAGTTATTTTACAGTATTCGATTTGGTCCATTATTTCCCGTTATTTAAGAGGGGCCTGGAGTTAGGAACGATAAGATTTCACACAACAAGGAATACATAAACGTTTTGACCACAGAGTTACCAAAAACTATATCCGGTATTACTACCAAAAACACACTCTTGAACTGATAGGACACAGTTTTTGGTAATCAGAGATCAGTGAGCGAGTGGCGTCGGTTGCTGGTTCCCAGGCCATAAAGCTTTAAAACATTCTCGCGAATTTCTGGCTGGGAGTCCAAAATTGGGCTTTTTGAAAGCAAATATCTCGGGAACTAACGGACTAAATCAAAAACTGTAAAGTAACTTACCAGTTCTTTTCGCATCCTCTATACAAACAACTAAAAACTATGGAGGGTTTCTATGCGCGTTAATATTGTGGCAACTTTTAGAAGGCTTGTTATAAGAAGACGGATCAGACTTAGATCTTGTTGACATGGGAAACAGGTCCGATAGGAGACTCATGGGAGTTTAGGCCGATGTGACCTGAATCTCAGGCCTAACCCATGTAAACAACCTACAGGAAAACATCTAAACCAAAGTCAGTCTGACCTGAACTCAGGCTAGTCCCCCTCGCAGCCGCTCTTAGTGTCCGCTCTTAGTGTCGTTACTAAGAGCGGCTGCGATGGAGACTAAACTCAGACCAGCGTCGTGTAAACATCCCCTCAGAGGCTTTAATGCATGTCTCATTCAATCATTATGTCTATTTTAGAAGAAGGTGAAGAGGGAACAACGGGAGAAAGATTTGTATCTGTTTTGGATGTTCGTCGACAAATGGCAAAAATGAAGGATTCGTTACGTAACGACGAAGCAGAAACAGGAGAATCTGATGATGCGAAATTATTTTCCAGTTTAAACTTACAAAGGTAATTGTTTTTCAGGTATTATACCTGTGCATGCATGTGTGGATATGTTGATTAATCTCACATTTTATCTTGTTCTATCTAGGAGACCCGAGTCTCAGCCAGATCTTAGTAACGAAGTGAGTTTGTGTGTCCAGTCTGATTATCACACCAGTATGCAAGAGGTAAGAGCACTACAATTGAATATATTGCTTACCACAAAGGGTACAGTACACTAGCTGTGTTGACTTAGGAGCATTATCAGTATCAATATCAGTATCAGTATACAAACTCTCCTTATTGGTGTCCAAGCAGTTTTTATACTCAGAGCCGGATTAAGGGTATGTTGGGCCTGGAACTAGCGGAGAGACATTAGGGCCTATATAGATCGTTTTCGATCGTTATAAAATATATATAAAGCTGTCTTTATGTTTCACAAATCAGTATTGTAAGCTCTATCGAAAATTAGAATCGATACAAGACGTTTATGAAAGTATGCTTACTCGCTAAGACCTTATTTTTTAACACTGTCCTTATTTTTTAACACAAGTTTGGTGAGAAAAGGCCTATTTTTGTCCAGGGCCTGGAGCAGCCGTCCCCGTCTTAATCCGGCTTTGTTTATACTAGTAGTTGTTTTTAAAACAAAATGAGTTAGATACTGATCACCCCTGGGGCATACTGTAAATAGTTAATGGATAATATAATATATATAGCAAAGTGAAAAGGTGGTAAACTGCCAAGAATTTTAGTGACGAAATACTGACGTTTCGAGCGGAGCCCTTCATCAGTATTTCGTCACTAAAATACGTCAGTATTTCGTCACTAAAATTCTTGGCAGTTTACCACCTTTTCACTTTTATACTATATATTCAAAACACTGTCTACGAGCACTCTACTTTAATATAATATATATATATGTAAACTGTATCTTTTCTTCAAATGTAGCTCGAGGAACAAGTTACTTTGGTTTCAGCAATCATATCAGAAAAAAAGAGCCCAGAATACAGTGAGAAACCTGAAACTTTCCCAAAGGTTTGTCTTTGCTTTGCCAACATTAATTACATAAAGTAAAGTGGAGTACTGCCAAAGCGAGAAGGATATATTAGTACTTATTCCTTATAAGGAAGCGCAAGTACATCGGATTGACGAGTAAACACATTGGACTAGTTACCAGGGGCGAAAGGTACTAATCCTAAACCCCAAATCATATTAATCCTAACCTTAATACCCCGCCAAATGTGTTATCCTAACCCCCCTAATGTGCACTAGGAATGGTCTCCACTCGAACACCCGCCACATCGACTTCTCCGGTCGTTTGATCAGACTAGTAGTAAACTAATGTTGGACATATAGCTTGTGGGATACGCAGAACATTGCTCGTCAATCCAATATATTTCCTCGTCAATCCGATCTATTTGCGCTTCGGCCACTTCCGCAGATGGTATCAAGGTCGTACCCAGGGTCTTATCTCCGCCCCCGCTGCGAAACGAGCCTTGATGGAGGCTGGTCACGTGTCAACAAGACATTTTTGATACCATGGGAGGGGATAAAGATCATAACTATTCGCCACGTTATATCAACGAACACGACGAAATCTAGGTGATCATAAGTGCTAACATGTCTCCATTTCGATATCGTAACCAGTGTGCATTGAAATGTAGTTTAACAGTGTTTGTCTGGAAAAATTATTTTTGAGACTGGGAGTTATTGATGTTCTAAAAGTGCCAGCGGGATATAAAACATCGTTACACATTCTTTTACACCTTAGTATTGACTTTGATAATTTGTCGCAACAAAGCAGCCAATTAAAAAAGATTTTAAAAGGTTGGTTGAAAAACGTTGGAAAGAATTGAAAAACGTTGGTTTTTTCAACCAACTTCCGGGTGTTTTGATCGAGAGAAGTATTTAATATAGCTTCTCAAACAAATCAGTATTGTAAAAGTTGGCTTAGTTTATGCATGTGTTTGATCATGGTATCAAAACACGTCTTGGTTATGATTTTCCTTTGCGTTATCCTCAGGAATTATTAATGAGTTTGAGAAATACTACATCCAACATCGAGACAAAGGCGTATTATATGGCTTATATTACATAAGTAACATTGAAGATTTGCAAGAACTGTTGACCATTACGGAAGTTTTTAGTCTTTGCTCTATTCACCATCACCACTCCTCTCTAAGTGATTTTCTTTTCTAATTTAAAAACCCCAATTTTTAGGAGGCACGTGACCAGCCTCCACTAGGGTATTTTCGCAGCTGGTGTGGGGGCGGGAGGGGAGCGGAAATAAAACCCTGGGTACGAGGTTCATATGGTATACGTTCTTGATGTACATATTGCCAAAGTAGTATCATGGTTAACACTTTAAGACCTAGTATCAACATACAAATTCTCATTATTGATTCCAAGTATTATTATAGTACTAGTTGGGAGAACTTGTTTTGGTAAAGACATGTCAGTTTATCTTTGGTGATCATTTCCTTTATTCTCATTACCTCTATACTTGGTTAAGCATTGATATTATTAGGAGAAGTTAGGTGTTGATCAACCTCGTACCCAGGGTCTGGGGGAGTGGAGATAATACCCTGGTCGGATCAACCCTGGGGCATAAAGCATAAACACGGTTAATCTTCGTGTTTTTGATGTTAGGATGAAACGCCGCAAGAAAAACGTGATTCCTTTGACTGCTCTTTCTCTTTGAACACAGGTACGTTGTAGTGTTGCCAAAACTGTGTTTTAATTGACTGTTTGCATTTTAGGATTCGCCATTTTAATTTTCGGCTTCCGTGAAGAGAAATTATTTTTAATCAATGAAATAAAGCTTGTTTTTTATTATGTTTTATTTTATGTCACCTTGACCAACTCTTATGCTTTCTATCTGACAACTTCCCACGGACATTCATTACTCGATGGGTAGGCATGCCAAACCATAACCATTTCTTAATTCAGATTCAGTACCTCAGGACTTGGCCACGGACAAGAGAGAAGATGGTGCAACAGACACCAATTCAGTGATAACTACAACCAGCAGGACGGTGTTCTCATTGAAAAGAACAGGGTAAGATGGTACATTCCTCTCTCCCTCCCTTCCACTCTCCATCCATTCCTTTCTTATTCCCTTCATCCATCCCTTACTTACTTCCCTTCCCTCTCTCCCTTCCCTCTCTCCCTTCCCTCTCTCCCTTCCCTCTCTCCCTCCCTCCTCTCTTCCTCCCTTTCTCTCTCCTATCCCATCCTCTCTCCTATCCCATCCTCTCTCGCTGCCTTCCTTCCACTCTCCCTTCTTTCCACTCTCACTTCCTTCCTCTCTCACGTCCTTCCTCTCACCCTACCTTCCTCTCACCCCCCTTCCTCTCTTCCGTCCCATCCTATCTCCCTGTCTTCCTCTTTCCATTCTTCTCTCCTTCCCTACTTCCCTCTGTCGATTCCTCTCTCTCTCTCTCCCCCTTCCTCTCTCCGTCCCTTCATCTTTCTATCTCTTCCTCCCTCCATCCTTTGCTTGCTTCACCTCCACTTCCTTCCAGTTGTATATTATAGTGTTCAATATTTTTATTCTAGAAAATCTTTACCAAAAGGTTATCAATTTCATCGAAGAAAGACAAAGAAGGACACTATATCTGAACTAGGAAGGAAAAAGGTAAGATCAAATTTTCACTTGCCTGCCATACACCTGACGCCAGGGACGCAACCAGGAATTTAAGAAAGAGGGGTCGTTATTTGATATAGAAGCCCCGTAACAATAATGTAAAATACTGGATATCTCAAAACTAGAAGTAACTTTTAGGTAGCACAGGCCACTGCAATTAACCTCCAGAATTCCCCAAAAGGGGTAGGTGATCGCCCTCTGACTACCTCTTTATTACGCCCTTGGTTGTATGTTATTACATGTTATATGTTATATTATATGTTATATGTTACATATTAGATGTTATATGTCATATATATTATATGTTATATGTCATATATTATATGTTACATATTAGCATGTTATTCCATGTTTGTACGTAATTGTATCTGAGACATCCCCCCTTGCAATCCGATGTAACTGGTTAAATGAATTTATGCAATAAATAAAATTAACCTCAGGCACATTGTAGTCGTGTGTTGATGTGTTGATTACGGGATTTTGGGTCTAGGGTTTTCCCAGGGCACTTTCGATAGATTCAGTTCATTTCGGTTCAGTTTGGAAGTTTCTCGCCTATCCTATATCAGCGGAAGTGATGGCCTCTCGTCAATTGCCACGCCTTCATGACTCATCGATGGACTTTGACATCAGTTGCTCACCGGACGAACAGCCATGCACATGTATCTTTCCAACCCAGTCTGTTTCCCCATTCCTCATGTGGTATTGCCTGTTCTCTCCGCCAGTAGATCATCCTGGTGTAATAACTGCCGTTGGTTATGCCTCCTATCCTCCAAAACATCGTACTGATGCCTCCATTCGTCCAGGCGCAGTCGTCATGGGGTGGTTCATGCTGCTCCTGTTGATGCCAATTAACTCCGCCAGAAGGTCGTACTATTGTTGTTACTCGTACTCATTTGTTTCTGTTTTGGATGTTCGTCAACAAATGGCAAAAATGAAGGATTCGTTACGTAACGACGAAGCAGAAACAGTAGAATCTGAGGGGATGTTGTTGTTACTGTTGTTTTACTGCTGCTAGTAATGCTTCCACTCCTCTAGTGCTTCCACTCCTTAACTTCTCTAAATGGTCATTCTGGTGTTATTACATCTCTAGGTAGCCGTTCTAAGTCGATAAAATACAGCTGCTTCTTTATTACACATTACATGTACATAACTTTTCTCGTATTAGAAAATGCAAAAGAAAATCAAGGAATTCTTAGAGAAGCCTCCTCGGTCAATCAAACGGTAAGTGATAAAAAAGTGTTGTGCTGCGTAGGTAGTGTAGAAATACAAACAGGATACTCTAAAAAGTTGGTACTAAAATAGTGTGTGTAGGAGGTGTTACGTATCAAAGACCCTTTGTCACTGAAGCGTGTGACGAAGGGTCTACGCTTGAAACGTCAATTTTCCTACACACTATTTTAGAAGTACACCAACCTTTTAGAGTATTTATTTTATATTTTATTAAGTTTATAACAGTGGTATATATAAAACTATTTTCCATGTTTTATAATTGCCTGTCTTATTAAATCTGAGAATAACACATCCACACATTAATGTTATATAGTGACTGCTGCATAGGCGGTACATATATATCAATGGAACATGGTAACTGAGAGTGTAAAAAGTACAGTGCTGCGTAAGCCAGTGTTTTGGATATAGTAAAGTGAAAAGGTGGTACCGAAATTTTTAGCAACATGCTTAAAGGGACACTCCACCCCTAAAACAAGTGTTGCTTAAATTAAAGTTCTTTGTCACCTTACATGAGAATGGGTATTAGTTTTCTTCTAATCGTTTTAATTTTAGAATTGAAGGCCGCCATTTTTGTTCTGATTGCGGGCGAATGCGGTCGCTCCCACTAATTTTTGACGTCATTGAGTGATAGAAACACTACACAAAGAAACCCTTCACAATAGCATGACAATAATGTGGTCTTAAGTCTATTGTGCAGGATTTCTACTCACGCTATTGTGAAAGATTTATTTTCAAAGTGTTTCTATCACTCAATGACGTCAAAAATTAACCGAAGCGACCGCATTCGCACGCAATCTGAACAAAAATGGCGGCCTTCGATTTACAAAAATACGATAAACAAAGCCAAATTTCTCTCAAACTAAAAAGATTAGAAGAAAACTAACACCCATTCTCATGCAAGGACTTTCATTTAAGCGACACTTGTTTTGGCCCTTGAAACGTCCGTATTTCGTTGCTAAATCTCGGCAGTTCACTATCTTTTTGCTTTATCATGATAACCTTCGCTCTTTATCTGAGTGATAATCAGAAGGTTACATGTTCGATCACTGGATTCAGAAATATTTTCTGACGATTTGAGCTTGACGAAACACGTGTCTGTAGATTGAACTATTACGCTCCTTCACTTCTGTGTTGTTGGGCACTCTGTGAAGTCTGTCTGTTAGCGATAATGCAACGCTCATTACCCTTGTGGTAATTTGAGCAATTGCCGGTGATTATTATTATAATTGATTATTATATAATTAATTATTATATAATTAATTATAATTAATTATAATTAATTAATAATATTAATTATATTATTAATTAATTATTTACATTTATTAATTAATTATTCATATTTATAATTATATAATTAATTTTATAATTAATTAATTATATTTTTAAAATTTATTTTATAAATTATATTTTATAAATTTTATAATTAATTAATTATATTTATTAATTATAATTAATTAATTATATTATCATTAATTATAATTATAATATATAATTAATTAATTGTTACTATAATCATAAGGTTTTCGTATTAAATGATAAAATTAAATATTTACAGTAATTATTTCTTTCGTTCATATAACAGGTCAGAATCCCTGCATTCATTATCAGGTGTCAGGTAAATCAATAATTGTAGAACATGTGGCCTAGATACATTATACAACTCGTAAAGAGCTCTTTACGTGCCTTCGCTCGAAACATTACACCTCCTACACAATAAGGACTTTAAGATCTACGACGTGGCAACCTCGACAACGTGGCCTTCAAAACAAAGAATTCTTTATGCGAAACAAAGAGAATGAATAATTTGTAGTCCCAAGAGTATTCTCAACACCGTTCTCGTTCTGTTTACAACGCAACTCTGAGCATTTTCACGTCTTCAGGACGACGTGAACTCACTGAGAGGTGAGAGATGTACCTTAATGTTGACTTCAGCTCAAGCACTACAATCGTTTTAGCAGAACTGTAGCGTTTTGGAGGTCATAAAATACAGTAGTCAATTTACGATGGCTTCTTAAAAAAATGCTTAAATTCACACTGCTTGTTAAAGTTTGGAGGGCCGCGTCTTCGAGGTTGCCGCGTCGTAGATTTTAAAGTCCCCCTACTATTTCTGTAGTACACCAAGCTTTTAGTGTTTTCTATTTCTACGCACTATTTACGCAATACATCACTTTTACCTACAGTATATAGCTGTCGTATCCTATACAGACGATATTCCACACTGTGAGAGATGAAGTTGACAGATGGTTTACTTTGCCGGTTTAATTTTTAGAAAAGAGGAAGAAAAAATTAAAATTAAAATTAGAGAACTCTGTCTTTGAGCTATTGAAACAGTTTTATGTATCAGTCTTCGACGACGAAAGCTCAAAAAATAAAGATATTTTTAAACAGCAGTGACTTTTGCGAATTTCCTTCCTCTTTTTACTGTTTGCTCTTGAAGGGCAAGTATTAATTTATATAATAAGATATAAATTAAGGTTAATGACTTAGCAACATCGCTTTGTTAGGACCACAGAGCTATATGACGTGCTGACGATGGTCAATACACCATAGTGTACACGAGCAAGGAACTGTCACAAGAGTACAACCTTTGTTTAACCAAGAACAAGGCACATTATCCTATAGGCCCCAACCCGATGTACGCCAGTCACTTTAGTCATTCTAGCATTTACCTCCCTGGGAATATGCCTGGAATAAGCCTACACGGGTAGTCACTAAAAGAAAGAAAGAAAAAGTTTCTCCACCCACCTCCCTTCTAACTTCAGCCTGGTAATAAATAATAACTCTTCTTTTTGTACATATCTCGATAGTTTTTTAGAAATTACTTGTTACGGTAGCACTAGAGAAAACATTTTGTAATATTTGTAAAAATTTTAAATAAAAAAATTAATAGGGGCGGGAAGTGGTGTCCCCCAGCCCACACTTCACCCACGGTGAAGGCCAGGACATGAGGGCAATGTCCTTTCCAAAAGGAGTGTGGATCCTTACCCGCACTCCGACCTTGTTCTCCCGTTTCTGAGGACCCAGACCCTCAGAACGGCACTTCCCGTCACCCATATTTGCCACACGATTTGCATAGAATCATTAACCTATTGATTTTTAGGACACTAAAACGGACTTCCAGCGTTCCTTGTTTAATGGATTATCAATCATTGAATAACGAAAACATGTAAGTTTAACAAATAATAAAAAATAACGCAACCAGGTGATAAATCAGACATACAGTAGTTTGACGCTACTCTGGCTTTAAAAAGTTTTTTGAACGTAACTTTAAAAGTTACTGTCCATTGCCCAACGTTTCGACACTCCAATCGTTGTAAAGTTAGGACCCCTATTTATACCTCATAGAACCGATGATGACGTTATCTATTAACAAGATGCAAATAAGCTTCTGGTAATAAACCACCGTCATCGCGATTCAATGGCGTGGGCGCTATTGATATGCCAAGCCTCCAGACAACGTCTCTGATGGTACCGCTGATTAGTCGTAATAATTTTGGAATTTTCCCACGCAATCTCATGGTAGGTTACGCAATGTGCTCCGACAAAGCAGAATTTTCCTTTTTTGAAAAGAAAAGAAAAAAAAGAGAAAAAATGAGGGTATAAATAGGGATCCTATCTTTACAACGATCACCCCTGATGAAGACACTAAATTGGAATGTCGAAACGTTGGGTCATGGACAGTAACTTTTAAAGTTACGTTCAAAAAATTTTTAAGTTTAAATGATGATATGCCTGTATTTATTATTATTAAACACTTATTGACCGAGCGGAGGTCTTTACGGCAAAATAATCCTGCCAGCGGTCTTTCAGTACAGACTGAGCGACCAAGGAGTGAGGTCTTTGCGAAGAGATCAAGGGCAGGATTATTTTGCCGTAAAGACCAACCAAACGAGGTTAATAAGGTTTTTATTATATGGCTCTTTTAAATTTCTCACATTTCCTTATCTTTTTGCAAATTTTTAAAACTTTTCAGTTGTTTTGTAATGACTGGTCTTTACCGGTTTGTAACGACCACTAAGCATCCAATCACATTGCAGAAAAGCTGCGTTAAGACTGCTCACGAGCCAAGCCATATAATATACCGGTTTAACTACGAGTTATAGTGTCTATAAGCCATGGACAGTTTTTTGTTTTCTATATAGAAGACACGAAAATAGCTGATATGGTCTTTTACAGTTTTTGATATTTGCAAGAAAAAACCGTGAAACGAAAACAGCCGAAAGAGGCCTGTGACGAGTCACCTGTCACGTAGCTTAAGGAATGTGATGAAGTGAAATTTCGTTCCCGAGCCTGCGTTCCTTCTGGCCACCGCTGGTAGAAGGAATACAAGCTCTAGGAACAAGATTGCGTGTCACGTCACATAAGGTAGTTAGATGTGTGAAGTTGATCGTCCAGGTTGTTGTGGTCTTGAGAAAGACTATTGTTGGTGACTGATGTTTCGACGGCCTCAGCGGCGGCCACTCTAAAGATGACCGCCACTCTGAAGATGACCGCCGCTGAGGCCGTCGCAACTTCAGTTACCAACTATAGTCTTTCTCAAGAGTCAAGACTACAACATTCTGGACGATCAACTTCACACATCTAAGATACTCCTAGGTTCAAACCATTTACTTTATAAGGTAATTAGTTACCAGACCCTTTGGAATTTGCGGAAATGTTTAGCGGGGAATTCAAAACAGCGCTTTTGCCCATTTTTAAAAAGAGATCTAACGGAAACGAATGGACGAGATCAAAAACTATAAAAGAACTTCTCAACTATTTTGGCTTTCTCTACAGAAAGCTAAAAACTATGGAGTGTTTATTTGCACTTTAAGTTTAATTTCCTCTTAACCAATGCGACAGATAATTGATCGCAGTCATGAGTAATTTGTATGAATGTCCCTTTTCAGGTGTGAAGATGATCTATTTTACTGGATCCAAGATGAATATTGGTATAAATGGCTTGACGAAGTTTACCCTCCTAGTTCTGCTGCTCCTGACATACTCAGAGGTCAGTATTTTAAACTGACATCTGACAGCTGTCTTAGTAAATGATCACGTCTATGATTAACGGGCCATCACGTCTAAATCTTGTCTAAATCTTGTATCCACAGTCAAGTATCCGTTTTGTTTTCTGTCCGTCTAGTCAGATATAGAATACCCTTTAGTTTAAGATCTCATGTTGTTTATTTATAATTAGTGTCAATGCTATGATGCATTGTATGTCGGACAAACGTGCCGACACATTCACACACGAATCTCCGAACATGTTTTAGTTTAGTTTATTATATTTACCACTCTTCGGTGAACGGAATACCCCAAACAGGCTAGAAACCCAATTATAGGGGGTTCCGAGGGCCTACGATTTAAGGTTGTTATACAAGAAGACCAGAAAGTCTTACCATTTGCTGATATTATTGCAAAGGCAGCACTTTCTCCTCCATTATATTTAAGACCCTGAGTGGAGGTCCGACCCAGGATTTGAACCTGTGTCTCCCAGCTCATAGACATGTGTGGTAACAACTAGACCACAACAGCTGCAGGTTATGTGTATTTCCCTATAACTGGAAATAAACGTTCTGTTTCTTCTCTATCCAGTGTTCTATCACATAATCATTTCACCACCAAACACCCTATTTCCTTCTCTGATTTTAAAATCCTCACCTCTGCAACATCTAAATTTAAATCTTGTAATTAAATCTAGATTCGAGTTAAAGAAAACAAGTGATAATGTGATATCATGGTAAATAACTGCATTTCATTATTTTAGATATGATGAGCAGTGCATCAATGACGGAGCAATTAAGGTGAATTTATTATACATTTATTATATACATTTATTGTGTACAAATCTCGTGCATTTCATTCTACCCTAACTCTTCGAGTCCGTACGTCCGTTTGTTTGTTTGTTTGTTTGTTTGTGCGTTTGTGCGTTTGTCTGTCTCTTTGTTTGTTTGTTTGTTTGTTTGTTTGTTTGTTTGTTTGTTTGTTTGTTTGTTTGTTTGTCTGTCTATCCGTTGGTCTATTACAAGTAATATTTGGCATTTCGCTCGATTAAACTATATGTTCTAAGGATTTATGGCGAAGGAAAATTTCGAGTGTGTCTGTTTGTTTGTAAGTCTGTGTATCTCTTTGTTTATTTATTTATGTCATTACTCTCATTATAGTCACATTTTACCAAGCGTCTTGGATGAAATCGAAGTGATCGAACCCTATGTTGACGAGAACAGCAGACAGCTTTATGAGGTATTATTATCAAATAATTTCCCAACGCAACCACTCTGGCTTTAAAAGGTTTTTTGAACGTAACTTTAAAAGTTACTTCCATGAATCAACCACAATCTAGTGTCTTCATCAGGGGTGATCGTTGTAAAATTAGGACCCCTATTTATACCCTCATAGAGCCGATTATGACGTTATCTATATTAACAAGATGCAAATAAGCTTCTGGTAATAAACCACCGTCATCGCGAGTCAATGGGGCGTGGGCGCTATTGATATTCTAAGCCTCCAGACAACGTCTCTGATGAAGACACTAGATTGGAGTGTCGAAACGTTGGGTCATGGACAGTAACTTTTAAATTTACGTTCAAAAAACTTTTTAAAGCCAGAGTAGCGTCAAACTATGTCTGAGGTATTATTATTTTGCATCTTCGAAAATCACATTTGACATCAAGTTCACATCTGCTTGATTATAGGACTTAGAGATGGAAGCAGAAAAGGTGTCTGAGTGGATTGAAAAAACTGAAAGTAAACAGACTTTAGCATTGTACCTAGCACGAAGAGGAGCTATCTATCGAAAGGTGGGTGTAGCATTGGAATGGAGGCTCTAGAGGTGGTCTCATGCGAAGACTTATACACCTCACTAAGTCACATGAAGGTTAAACGCAAGGATGGATATATGGTTGGCCGGTTGGATAAGAATGAAAAGATGGTTGTTGATGGCTGGCTGGCTGGTAGGATAGGGTTGGGTGAATGAATGAATAGGAGTTGCTGGCTTGTCTAGTGGATGGATAGGTATTGGAATGGATAGCTGGTTGGATAAGAATGGATGTACGCATGCATGGAGGGAGAAATGGATGGAAGGACGGATGGATTGAGGGACGGCGGGATGGAGGGACGGCGGGATGGAGGGAGGGAGGAAGGACGGACGGACGTACGCTAGGAACGTGAGGAAGGAAGGAAGGAAGGAAGGTAGTACAGATGGATGGATGGAGGATTGGATGGATCGAAGGATGGACGGATGGATGGACAAACAGAGTACGAACTATCGGACAAGTTGTATTCACATTATGTTTCCAATTACAGCTGGGCCAATTAAAGAAGGCTTGGGATGATTTGGAGAGGTAAGGAGATGTGAATTATAAGAATTCGTAGCAATTATGCTTCGTTTTATAATTTTTTCATTGACAATATTGTAGATCAATCGAGCTGGAACCACAACTGGTCGACAGCCGTTGGCATCGTCATCTTCTTTATCTTTTAAATGACAAACCAAAGGTACTTTCTCATCTCCTCTATAAGCTCTGTGTTTTTATAACAAACATTTTATAACTTCGGTTTTGCTGTCTTTCTCTTCAGAAAGCTCTGGAAGATTTAACCTTTATTATTAAGAAGAACAGCGATTGTGCAAAAGCGTACAGGTCCAGGTACTGCTTGGGATATACCTTTTTAAACTATGTTACTGTCATGGTGTACTTAGCATCTCATCCGACATTTTATTTTAGTATGGCCCGTGTGATTAATTTAGCCGAAAAGACAAGAAATTTATAAATTTAAACAATAGCTATATGCTTATAAAAGAAAACACTAACTTTTTTATCTCGCTAACCTTCGCTCTTCCATCTACCTCAATGGTGAAACCATCTCACTTATCGTAACCTTTTGCTCTACCATCTGAGTCCATCTATAGCTCAATGGTTAGGGCATCTCACCAATCGTAACCTTTGCTCTGCCATCTGAGTCCATCTAGCTCAATGGTTAGAGCATCTCACTTATCGTAACCTTTGCTCTGCCATCTGAGTCCATCTAGTTCAATGGTTAGAACATACGGAACCTTTGCGCTGTAAAAGCTTTTTCTCTTAGGGCGGAAATCTACAGATCACAAGAGGATACAACTATGGCGATTTTGAACTATTCTCAAGTACTGTTTTTGTTAAAATAAAATGTGCTTCGAAATTATAAGCTAAATTAAACTCTTCCAAATTTCAAGCTTAAATTTGTTTTGTTTGCATTTTCAGGCCATTAAATTAAACCCAGATGAAGCAGAGATTTATTATCGCAGAGCATCTGTATTTGAACAAGTAAGTGATTGTGAAAGATGGCGAGTTCGTGATGGTCTTGTGGCTTATTTTGTAGTACTGAACGAGAGTAACAGAGGTTGTAAATTATGAGGGTTTTCGTTAAGCAACGTTACAGATATTGGGTCATTTAATACGTGCACCCCCCGTATCGAGGGCTCTGGATATCCTAGAGGAAGTGGGTTAATCATCTTCATTTATCCTTAAAGTGCACCTAACCCCAAAAATGATAATGCTATGTTTGAAAGGGCAGAAGGAAAATAGGTATCAAAGAACTGTTAGCGCCAGCTAACAGTTCTTTGATACCTATTTTCGTTCTCGAGGTATTCAGTTATATGTGATATGTTAATGAGGCACAGGATGACGTCAAAGCAGGCAAACAACATTGTGGCAATTCTAAAATTTGGATATATCTTCAAAGTTATCCAATGAAATTACTTGAAACTTTGCACGTGGATACATACCACCAAACTAAAGAACGTGCTTCAAGTTATGTTATCACCATAGTAACAGTAGTTTCCAGATCTCCTAGTTTCTAAAACAAAATAATTTGTTTTCTCTCATGTTGAAATTGGCAGTTCTCAATAACTTTCTCAATAACTTTTCCAATGGCAGAAAATGAAGACTTCTGTATGGGAACAGGGAGGTTTGGAAGCTAATCTGTTACTATGGTGACAACATAACTTGACAACATAACTTTTATATCTCTAGAGAGGAGACATTATTCTTGCTCTGGAAGACTATAAAGTAGCATCTGAGTTAATGCCTAGCAAGACTGAAGCCATGTTTAATATTGGTCGATACCATTTTAATCATAAGTAAGTGAACAGAAATGCTCTTTATAGATTTAATATAACACCGCTTCTGATTGGCTGTCGTGTCTGCTCCATCTCTGGATGAAGTGACCAATCAGAAACGTTCCACATTTTCTGCTGCCGTAAGGAGATAATTATTTTTAATCAACGAAATAAAGTTTGTTTTTATTATTTTGTGTTTTATTCTGTTATAAAAGAAATGGTTCATGATTAGGTGTGCTCCATCAAGTTATGGATGTACTTAGGAAGTTTGGAGAACACTTAGGAAGTTGGGAGAACAGTTAGGAAGTTGAGAGAACACTTTGGAAGTTGGGAGAACACTCTTACGCTTTATTTGTGCCAGCTCCCCCCGATTTACTGAAGAGAATAGTGGGACATTTGCTGAAAAATGTTCCTTTTTACTTTGCATTTGCTCGGGAATAGTTAATAATGTACTTTGTGATTGATATATGTACTCATTTCTATGTAGTAGTTAAAACATCGACCGCGAATGTTTTAACGAACTTGTAAAATGAGTAGAATTTTTAATACATACTTTGTTTGGAAGTTGTAGAAACGGTACAAACAAATCATTTTAACCCCGAAAAAGCTCAATTTGAGCAAGTTAACTTTGATAAAACATTGATGTTTTATTAATCAGCAAGTTAACTTTGATAAAACATTGATGTTTTATTAATCAATGTTTTATCCTGGGTTAAAGATGCTGATTAAATATTAATTTCTTTTGAATTTTCTTCATGAATTATTAATACAAGTATAAATACATCATTGTAGTTTACTATAGTTTAGTTCAGTTTAGTTTATTATGTTTATCACTCTTAGGTGAACGGAATATCCAACAGGTTTCCAAGGGCCTACGATTTAAGGTTCTACATTGTCCGAGAAGACCGGAAAGTCTTACCATTTGTTCGTATTATTGGCATTTATTGCAAAGGCAGCACTTTAACCTTCGCTCTCTATCTGAGTCTCGGTAGCTCAATGGTTAGAGCGTCCCACCAGCAATCAGAAGGTTACAGGTTCAATTCCTGTCCATAACTCAGAAACATGTTCTGAGGATTTGAGCTTGATGATCGTCCATGTCTCGTCTTTTTACTTACTACATGATTATATATATAACATGCAGTAAGAAATCCTCCTCATTAATGACCCAGTGTTTCAACATACTTTGATGTCACTTCAAACCCTGTTCGAGAAAACTGACGATCTTTTAGCTGACTTTCAGAATAAGTGTGAACATTCCTGTCTTACTTATAGTAACTGGCCGTCAGCTCTGAAGAGTTTCACAACGATGTTAAAACAAGATCCCCTAGACGTGAAGGCTTACTTATACAGGGGAAAGGCTTGGGCAAAACAGGTGAGTAATATGGTATGGGGGGAGAGTGGGCGGAGATTAAAACAGTGATGGATTTACAGGGGGTGCAGGGGGTGATTGTCAAACAAAAATAAAATAAAGTTGTAAAGGTTTTGCTGTGCAAACTGTGTTAAGTTGTCAATACTCAGAAAAACTCTGAGCTCCAGACAGGATTAACTAACAACATTTGACTGGAAATTGACTGTCACAACACGACTTGTAGTCCAACAAGTATTTGTGATAACGGCAAGACTCGTCCCAGGTAACTTAAATACCGTATTTAACCTTGCTGTGCCATCTGAGTTCTAGTGGCTCAATAGTTAGAGCGTTTGTCTAGCGGGTTCGAGTCCTGTCTGGAGCTCAGACATTTCTATTGACAACTTAACACAGCTTGCACAGCAAAACCTTTACAACTTAAGACAAAATAAGATAATGGCGTGATAACGTACAATAGTTAGACAATTCAAATTGCAAGCAAGTCTTCAATCCTGGACCTAGCTCCCTCAGCGGCGCTCCACCCTCTCACCTCGCTCGCTCAGCAACCCGCCCCCCCCCCCTACCAGATCAAGCTTGATCCATCACTGGATTAAAATGGCACCTGATGCTTTACTATATACATGGCAGCAGTGGAGGGGCTCTATGACGTGGACGACCCCAGGACATGGAGAACAGTTTGCCCAAAGTGTGGTTCAGCCCGGAGTTTGGCTGGTGCTCTCTGCTGCTGTGGTTGACCTTCGGAAGATATTTTAGTCTTTTAATTTTAATTTTATTTTTATTCTTACTGTCCTGCTTACGAATTGTAATTAAGCTGGTTTCCTAATACTAACCCTAACCTAACCTAACCCTAACATAAATCGTAATATTGACCGCCATCTTGAAAACTATCTCTCGTCCATGCCCTTTAGTCATTACCGATACACCATTACTCACGAAGACAGAACCTTCAAAACTCTGGAATTCATTACCAGAACAAATTAGAAGAACTTACTGTTTAAATAGTTTTAAATCAACACCTAAGAAACATTTTTCATTTACTGTAAAGAAAGAGGAACTTTTTAAGTAATCTACAGAAGAATCATAACGAAGTTTCTCAAGCCAACAATCAATATTGCATTGTAGCACGTGAGAGAACATCCGTTTTGACTGTAAAAAAGCATGTTTTATTATTATTTGACTGTCGACGTCGTATAATCCTTATATAGGGTGCATTCAACGAGTCTCTCAAGGACTTATCATGTGCAATTCACTTGGATCCCAGGAATGCTGAAGCTTTTTACCATCGAGGATGCTCATTAAGAAAGTAAGTGAAAGTGGATACATGCATGGCTTTGAAGCGACGTTTTGCTCAGCTTGCTGGAATAATTTACTATACATTATCTTAAAGACAACAATATGTCTACAAATATTTTTAAGAATTATATTAATGATTTGAATTTTAACTGATGTAATAAATGTAGTTCAATAGTAGTGTACCGTTTTATAGACTTTTTAGATGTAGTATTTTAGATTTTAATGAGCATTTTAAACTTTATATTAGCCTTTTTAAGATGTATTTGTAATAGTTCTATTTTTAGATGTATTTGTAATGGTTCTATTTTTAGATGTATTTGTAATAGTTCTATTTTTAGATGTATTTGTAATAGTTCTATTTTTAGATGTATTTGTAATAGTTCTATTTTTAGATGTATTTGTAATAGTTCTATTTTTAGATGTATTTGTAATAGTTCTATTTTTAGATGTATTTGTAATAGTTCCATTTTTAGATGTATTTGTAATAGTTCTATTTTTAGATGTATTTGTAATAGTTCTATTTTTAGATGTATTTGTAATAGTTCTATTTTTAGATGTATTTGTAATAGTTCTATTTTGATATGTAAATAGTAGTTTATTTGTAATGACGGCCCCTCTGAAGACGGCCCCCTCGTTGTTCAAAACAAACAAACTCAGGGAGACCTGAAGTTTTCTATTCGTTTGTTGTTCCAACTGAGGCAAAACAAGTGATTTCTGTATCGAAACACAGTTTCCTCGAACCCATGTAAATGTTTTGTTAGTGTAGGACCAACTCCTTATAAGGAAGTAAAAAGTCGTTTTGGGTGATCTGTTTGAATCGTACAATATTTGGCGATTTGTGGTCTGACGAAGTACATCAGTTCACATGCATTACACAATTATGGACACAAAATATATTCATATACATAATAAAGTGGAAGGGTGGCTGCAACAGCGTACGCCAATTATTGAGGTCCCAGAATGAATTGAAGTAAAAGCTATTATAGACGCATGAGCCCACGGACCGCTCGTACCGACCGCTCGACATAATTTGAAAAGCACAGACTTTTCTTTTTTGTCCACTAGAAATACTGATGACGACCAAAAAAACAAGCCGGGATATTAAGGGGAAAATACATAAATTATTTACCGTTTTGGTCGGTCCGTATTGAGAAATATTTCCATTGGTCTCAAAAATGTTTTTGACACCTTGGAAAATATTTCTCCATACGGACCTCCTAGCCGGTAAAAAACATATATATTTTATTTTTCAAATAACTTAGAAATAACTGGAAGAAGTTTGAGAGGTCGATAGTTCTTGCTAGACTAGAGTTACATTGCTCATTTTCCATATATCAGGCCAATAATTTTGTTAATGGATCAACAATCCCCTTTGACGATCGATAGTTTAATTAATTTAGCAGATATTCCATCAAACATCCAGTTGCGTTTTTTACGTCAATTGCCTTTATAATCTTCCTAACATATGTAGCAGTAACGGACTGAAAGCAAAATCCTAGATCAATTGAGCGTTTTTTTAATTTCTTCAACACTAGGGTGTTTATCGAAATCTTCTTCAGGGATATTTGAAGCTTGTCCAATAACAGCGGTAGTAAAACGTATTTAAGAGGTTATAAAACGTGTTGTGCTACGTAGACAATGTAGAAATACAAATTAAATATCTAAAAAGGTTGGTGTATTGCCGAAATAGCGTGTAAGTTTTCTAACGTTTCGAGCAAAGGCCTTTCGTCAGAAAGTGAAACGTAAAGTGAAATAATAACTGAGTGAGAATTTATAGAATAAATAATCGCGTAAACCAATCAGGTGCGAGAAACAATAACAAATAATAATGAGATGTAAAAATAGGAAAGTCATTTGCTATTATTACCGACAATCAGCAAACAGACCTGGTCTGACAACTTAACACAGCTTGCACAGCAAAACCTTTACAACTTTAATAAAAGTGTTCTTTATTATCGCTTCAGGGTTCACCCTCAAAAGGGGTTGCAAGATTTAAGTGTTTCATTATTGTTGGACAGTAGCCGTGAGAATATCAATGCTTTTCTACATCGTGGGATTATTTACACGGATTTAAAAAGGTAAAGTAGTTTAAGATCTTCATCAAACGATGAGTTGAACTCTCATCAACTTTCATCAACTTTCATCAACTCTCATCAACTTTCATCAACTCTCATCAAGTCAATTATCAACTTTCATCAACTCTCATCAAGTAAATTATCAACTTTCATCCCCTCATCAACTTTCATCAACTCTCATCAACTCTCATCGACTCTCGTCAACTCTCATCAACTCTCATCAACTTTCATCAACTCTCATCAACTCTCATCAAGTCAATTATCAACTTTCATCAACTTGATGAATCAACTCTCATCAACTCTTATCAACTTTCATTAACCCTTATCAACTCTCATCAACTTTCATCAACTCTTATCAACTTTCATCAACTCTTATCAACTTTCATCAACTCTTATCAACTTTCATCAACTTTCATCAACTCTCAGCAACTCTCATCAACTTTTATCAACTCTCATCAACTCTCATCAACTCTCATCAACTTTCATCAACTCTCATCAAGTCAATTATCAACTTTCATCAACTCTCATCAACTTTCATCAACTCTCATCAACGTTCATCAACTTTCATCAACTCTCAGCAACTTTTATTCTCTTCATTCTCTCTCTCATCAGCTCTCGTAAACTCTCTCATCAGCTCTCACACACTCTCTCGTCAGCTCTCATCCACTCTCTTATCAGCTCTCATACACTCTCTTATCAGCTCTCATAAACTCTCTCATCAGCTCTCACACACTCGTCAGCTCTCATTTACTCTCTTATCAGCTCTCATACACTCTCTTATCAGCTCTCATTCACTCTCTTATCAGCTCTCATAAACTCTCTCATCAGCTCTCACACACTCTCTCGTCAGCTCTCATTTACTCTCTTATCAGCTCTCATACACTCTCTTATCAGCTCTCATTCACTCTCTTATCAGCTCTCATAAACTCTCTCATCAGCTCTCACACACTCTCTCGTCAGCTCTCATTTACTCTCTTATCAGCTCTCATACACTCTCTTATCAGCTCTCATTCACTCTCATCAGCTCTCATAAACTCTCTCATCAGCTCTCACACACTCTCTCGTCAGCTCTCACACACTCTCTCATCAGCTCTTATACACTCTCTTATCAGCTCTCACACACTCTCTTATCAGCTCTCATCCACTCTCTTATCAGCTCTCATACACTCTCTTATCAGCTCTCATACACTCTCTCATCAGCTCTCATACACTCTCTCATCAGCTCTCACACACTCTCTCATCAGCTCTCACACACTCTCTCATCAGCTCTTATACACTCTCTTATCAGCTCTCATATACTCTCTTATCAGCTCTCGTACACTCTCTTATCAGCTCTAGCACACTCTCTCGTCAGCTCTCATTCACTCTCTGATCTTTTAATCGGTTTCCTTCATGACTTCATGCTCTATCGAACGCCGGAAGTTAGGGAAACACAAAGAAAGCGTAAGTGAATCCAAAAGTCTAATCCCAAGTGCAAATTCATCTCAAGTACATTCGTAACTCGATGAAGCACACCAATCCATGAACCATTTATTTTATAACATAAAATAAGACACAAAATAATAAAAAACAAGATTATTTCGTTGATTAAAAATAACTATTTCGAAAATTTAGAACGTTTCTGATTGGTCGCTTGAAATTCCCGCGCTCGAATATCAGCCAATCAGAAGCGACGTTATATTATGGATCACACACGTCAGTCAATCAGAAGCGACGTTATATTAAATTTATTTTCTAATCTTTATCATTTCTATCACTTTGTTAGGTGGGACGAGGCTGTTAATGATTTTGAGTCTGCGTTACGATTGGATAAGTGTATTCCAAGTGCGCATGTCAACATCGGTCTCATCGTTATCACCAAGCATGGAAATTATGCCAGGTAATAATAATAATAATAATAATAATAATAATAATAATAATAATAATAATATTTTCCTTTCTGCCCTAACACCTGAACACTCTGCTCAGTTCTAATACAATAAATATATATATATATATATGCTAGGCATGCGACAGTCACATAAAATTGTATCAAACCTACAACACAGTATCAACAAAGCAATTATATATGCAGTCATTCAAATTGACATTGAAAAGGAAAAGGTATAGTCATGATACGAGTTTCTTTACTCTGTGTCTCCATATATAGTTTGCCATAATTAAGTTTGATAGTGAGCACCAACTCAGCAGTCTATTTGCATCATCTCTATCGATTGACAAAGCTCTCATTCCACGCCAAACATCCTTTTTAATACACCCTTTTTTAATACACCCGAGGGATCCAAAAACACAAAACAATCAGTTTAACGCTCCAATTCCTTCTACGCAGAAAATTACAAACAGGTTCGTATTTTTCACATTTTCCATCAAATGCGTAACCAAAATAAAGATCGTAGCAAACGGTCACTTCCACCACAATACATGACTTCATCAATGACTAAAATATCTGGTTTTCGATGACGAAACAATGACAACTACTCGTGAAATTCCTGGAAAACGGTTTAATATATTACCACCATGAACAAAAAACTATTAATTTTAAAAAAGAAAAGTCTTAAGTGCTGACTTAAAACTACTTAACATTTCAAAACTTCTAATTTCCTGTGGTAATAAATTCCACAGTTTTGGTGCTGCAACCGAGAATGCTCTGTCAACATGAGTTACCGTTTTGGATTTTGGCTCAAGTAGCAGATTTCGGTCAGATGATCTCAAAGCACGAGTAGGTTTATATTTAGTTAGCAAATCAGTAATATAAACAGGCGCCTGGCCATATTATACTTGCTAATTATGCATATTATACTTACTAATTATGCATATTATATTTACTAATTATGCATATTATATTTACTAATTATGCATATTATTTACTAATTATTTATATTATAACGATAAAACTGCGTTGTTGTTTTTTCAAACTTCCTCATATCTTCACTATTTATATACCTGCTTTAAGTAATGCATTTATTATTTACAGAGGAATAAAAAGGTTTACAGCGGCAGTTCGTGTTGACCCGACGTACATACGTGGTTATATATGTCGTGCAGATGCTTATGACAAAGTGGGAAATGTGAGTATAATTTTAGTGGTGATGTTGTGCAGACGCTTGTGACAAAGTGGGAAATGTGAGTATAATTTTAGTGGTGATGTTGAGCAGACGCCTGTGACAAAGTGAGAAATGTGAGTACAATTTTAGTGACCAGTTCCTATTCAGATACATTGTGGATTATTTTTGTATTATTTATTTCTTCAGCTTAAGGAATCCATTGATGACTACACAAAAGCGATTCATTTGCGACCTGACGTTTCAGATTATCGCATGTCAAGGGTAAATAAGGCTATTATGTTTATACACTGCGATTAATCAGGCCGATTTCATACCCTGGTGCATGTTATATATAGGATATACTCACGTAAGTGTTGGTACATTTGCTAGCGAATGTTACTCTTTGTAGTTTCGTTATATAACATGCGCCACAAATTATTAAAGTGGTACTACGATCAAATTTTTGCCTATCGATATTTTTACGTATTTATAAAGCGGTCGAAACCGTTTTGCGATTCGACGATGGCAAGTATTATTTTTCTGACTCCGAATCTGGAGTTATTATGTCCGCCATTAATCGATCACGTTGCTGAATGCTGACCAGCGTAAGGAAGTGACGTCAGACTCTCACCGCGAAGACTCCACATGGCTATAATTCTTCAAGTAAATCCATAGTGATCAAGGTCCTTTTTTCAAATTCTTCGTCTGAAAGGCTGGACATTTCATCTACTCGAAGAAAACAAGAAAAAGTAACCTCGACTGAAATTCAGGCGTAGCATTGAGAGTCTGACGTCACAAACAATATTACCTTTTGAAATTGCGGACTCACTTGGTACACGTTCTTAGTAATGGTGACCTAAATAGTAGTTATCTCAGAGCTCATAATACTTACTTCAAAATACCATTTTTTGATATTTTTTTACATCGATCATTACTTTCGACCCTGAAATATTATTCTATGCTAAAGAAAATCTAAAAAACGGGGATGAATTTTCATCGTAGTGCCACTTTAAGGTGACAGTGAAACCCCTGTGAAACCCCTGTCTTTTATTTAATATACGTTTACACACGTTTATTTTATTTTTCGTTTTTTATATATTATACGTTTATTTTTCATATACCACAACTTTCGTAATATCTCTGGCCGCTCCACTTGCACAGAGCTTCCGCCTGTTTCTCAAGACTACAACAACCTGGACGATCAACTTCACACTTCTTATGTGATTTATGTGATTTTTTCCAATTTACGTTTTTCAGGGAAAAGTTTTATTGAAGCAAAATAAATTGGAGCTGGCCAGTTTTCATATCCGGTAATGTCATATATTGAAATCTAAAGTTTACCTTGGATTGACATCGTCAATTTAACAAATAGATTCCATTTTGCCGTTGTCTGTGCAGCTATAGATGCACAGATGACGTCAGAACGTGGTAAGAACAAAAAAGTGGCCCACGAGACGATAGTCGAGTGGGTCACTGATGTTCTTACCACGTTCTAACGTCCTCTGCGTATCTATAACTGAACAGACAACGGCAAAATGGAATCTATTTGTTTTATACAATAAAAATTGGAAACAAACCATTCAAAAGGCTTATTAGCTCTTTGGCGATTTCTGGGGCATGAAAAAAGATAAAAGCAGTCGGCTGACGTGTGAGCTGACGTGATCCGTGAGCTGACGTGAGCTGACGTGATCCGTGCCTCTGTCCTCTAATAGATCATGGCCAACAACCAATGAGAATGCGCGTAGTAAACAAGTTATTGTATAAAACTATATATGCTTGACACTCGCCTTAATTCTAAATATATTAATATTGTAATAATTTTAACTTTTTTAGGCAAGCTGCGGAGTTAAGTCAAGGTCTTGGTGGATCAGCGACTCAGCAAGCTGTTGTTCATGCATTTTTGAAAGATTTCGACCGTGTTAGTTTTTTTAAATTGACGGTACCTAAAAAGATGGCGACTGGTACATGTAACCATAATTCCTTGCGCGCAGTAAATATTGAATCTCGTAGAAATAGCAGAGGATAGAGTTTCAAAAAGATTAAGTTTGGTATAAAGGAAACTTTTACGTATTTAGTTCATGTTTACAAGGTAAACAATGTTTTTTTGTTTTTTTTTTATTAATGTCGCAAAGCATTCTGGTAAAATGTACAGTCGCCATCTTTTTCAGTACCGTCAATTATTTTCTAACTTTTAGTTGCTTATAAAAACACACCTTTAGACCTGCAACCTCGTCACACCACGCACCCTCACACCACCCACATGCATACGACTCCACCCACGTACGCCCCACACCTACTCACGTCCCATACCTACACACGTCCCACACCTACACACGCTCACACCTATACATGACCCCTCCTACACACCCACACATGACCCCACCTACACACGACCTCCATACACACGCCACTCACTTATTATATTTTATTTAGGCAGTGGACATACTTACCAAAGCTACTAGGATCAATCCAAGTGCCCCTATGTTCATCTTACTTGGTAAAACGTGCATGAAAGCTAAGCAATATCAAAACGCCATTGCTAGTTTTAAAAGAGCCATTTATACTCTGGTAAGTTGATTCCTTTAACGCATTCTGCGGGAATCATTGAAATCTGTTCGAAATTTAGCCACATCAGAAAAACGGTTTTTCTTACAATTATTCGCTCTCAATTACTGATGTGGCTAAATTTCGAATAGATCAGGATTCAGGAAGCCCTGATCCACTGGAATGGCCCCCACAGCCAGGGCCGACAGGCTGGGGAGGGAGGCATTGGATAGGCACTTCGGGAGGGGGAGGTGGCACTTCATCACCCTGCAGAACAAGCTCGACTCTCCTGTGACCAAGAGACTGAGGGCGGAGGAGCCGAGCTTGCCTTTTTTCTAAAGTCTAAACACTGATAATGACTCAACTATCGGGGTTTGGGGACATTTTTTGTCTTTTTGCAACTCTGGAAAAACCCCGCTGGTGGTTAATTACTGGATATAATATGAAAACGAGAAATAAGAGAACTTCAATATGACAATTAAGTAACATGATCTTACCTGAAGGACACATTGTCCTAAACATCGTCTTTGACAATACGTAAGAACTCTTGCTTAAACTCTTGCTTAAAGGCGTAAGCCTTAAAGGTCTCCAGCCAAAATTAAAGTGAAGTTCATATGAAAGATCTTACTGACTTCAGTTTGTTCCCAAAGTTTCAGCATTCAAATCAATTATGTTAAGAAGATACACTGTATGGCTAGTTGAAGTTGAAGTTGAAAATTTGAGGATTTTGACGCCATATTTGTTTTGAAAATATGCATACATCATTCGAGTGCTTCTTTATAGGCAGTGGAGTTGTTTTGATGGCGATCACATAGTGATAGCTGTTGTGAGTTCTATTTGGATGAAAATATGTCGAAATAAACTATTTAGTTCCTCATGCGAGAATTAAGAAGAGAAGCTTCTTAGGCATAATATGACGTCATATTTGAAACAAATATAAACAAATATTGCATCGAAATTGGACAAACTCTCCAACTTCAACTTGTGATATCTTCTTAACTTAATTCATTTGAATGTTGAATGTTGAATGTTGAAACTTTAGGAATAAACTAAAGACAGTAAGATCTTTCATATGAACTCCACTTGTATTTTGACTGGAGTCATTTCTTTGAATATTTTTCGACATATTGAAGTTCTCTTATTTTTCTTTTACATACATCAAGATGACCACCGTAAAACAAAAATCGTAGAACGTGTATAGATGTGCCTTAATGTATTATTTTTTCATATTGTTTGTAGACCCCATGGCACCCCAGAATTGCGATGCCTTTGAGTGCTGGCACTGTTTATTTCTTAATTGGAACATGTTACACAGAGTTAAACAACTGGGTCAACGCTCTAGATGCTTTTAACAACGCAATCAAAGTTAACCCTGAAGATGCTGAGGTAGAAGTCGCCATCATGGGCCACTATCATTCTTGCTTATGCAATTATATTCTCGTCAGTAAATCACATACATTAAGATGACATTCTTAAAATATGACATTCAAAACAAGTTAACAAAGAATGTTTTATCACAAGTAATTCAAGCTCCAAACTTGTCAAAACTTTGTCCGCCATTGCTCAAAACATGTTCCTAACGAGCCCGCGATTTCAAAATAATCTAGGACGATTTTCTAAGCCTATTTTGAGTTATTCTCAAAAATGCGCGAAATGCTACAAAATGTTTTTTTAGTGGGTTTAGCCTTCTGTAACTCAACACGAGCTTGGAAAATCGTACAACCCGCTTGAATGTCCTTCATATAGTTTTTTGCGAACTTTCTAATGATATGGGTGATATTGGCTAAGAGTGAACTTTGAATTTTCACCTTTTTATAAGATAGTACTTTAATAGGTAAATTGGAATAAAAACTCGATTTTGTGGCAACCAGGAAGAAATCTGTGTTGCCTCTATATCAGAAAATCATCAGCACAAGTAACCCTATCTACTTGCCAAGTTTCATGCTTGTATCACAAAACGTACAAAGGCGCTGGGGCGAGCGTGATAATCTTGACGGGGTGGTACAATGTCCGGTCGTATACAATGTCCGGTCGTTTGTGTCAGGGCAAATTGTTTCATATTTTGTTTGTGACCGCGTATAAATATATGTATCCATCAACCGCGGACATTGGTTGTCTTAGTTACGATGACGAGACCTCACGGGGCAGAAAGTAGGTAAACAATGATATTTACGGATCTACAAGGATATTTATCTAAGGTCGTGAGCCGGAGAACATTTTGTGTTATTTTTCAAAAGCGATTTTTAAACAGTATTGGAAACTCGAAAAAACGTGAAATGAGTAATTTAAATAACGAATGGTAGGCTGAAGCTACACGAGCAGAGGAGAACGGGAGGGGTTAGTCGTTAGTCGTTAAAACAAAACCTCAATACTTATTCTGTGAAAAAACCAACACAGTAAGAAGGATTGTCAACGATGAGCAAAGCGACTCGAAGTGTTGAAGCAAAATGTCAACAACGAGCAAAGCAACTCGAAATGTTAACGCAAAACACCACAAGAAGGGTCAAGCTCATATCCTCGACAGGAATCGAATCTGTAACCTGATTGCCGCTGAGATGCTCTAACCATGCATTGAGCTACCAAGACTCAAATGGAGAGTGAAGGTTACAATTCGACATAATACATTCGGATTGATATAGGTAATAACGGTACCGCCTATGCAGCTCGCATTCACTACAGAAGCATTACTGATATAATATAGTGACTGCCGTATAGGCAGTACATATATCAATTGAACCAGTACATCATTGTATTAATTCTCTCTCCATCGGAGTCTTGATGGCTCCGGCAATCAGAAGAGTCACCGGCAATCAGAAGTTATAATTTTTTTCAACCGGGAATAATTTTTCTGAGGAGACTTGACGATTGTCCATGTATCGTATACTGGTCTATATTCCATAAACAATCTGTGTTAACTCCATTCATTATGGAACATTGTTAGATCTACAGTATAGCTGGCCTAGATACTATAGTACATAATGCCATGTCTTGTTGCACACACATGGCTTTTGTATTAATAACCATCAAAATATGGTATCTACACTAGGCATTTATTATTATTATTTTTATTATTATTATTATTATGTATTATTTACGGTACTGAAATAAACTGTACAAGAATGTTAGAGAAGTGCATGGAAGTGTCCATGCGCGCCTCTTTTTATTTGTATATACGACGCAACAAATCGTGGACCAATCCAGATTTGTTGAAGTTTTACTAATTGTTTGATCTTGTCAGATCGTCTCTGTTGGACTGCCTTACGATTTTCGTAAGAGATAAACACAGAGTTTTTTCTCTTTTTTCTCTTCTTATATAACCTAGTTTTCCTATTTGTAAATAGCTTAACTGATTGAATTGAATAAAAGTTTTCATTATTAATAATACAATAATATTTATGGTAGCCCCTTCAATGCTAACACTGGTATCAATGGGCGTCTTGTTTCCTAACAAATTACAGTTATCCCCTCGCCCGGCGCGAAGCGCCGGCCGAAGGCCTGAGGGCGAGGGTGCTAATATCGACCGGCGTTTAGTCCCTCATCACAGATTCCAGGCGTAATGTAGAGTAACTTTCAGTTTCCTTGTATTTAACAAATAGATTCCATTTTGCCGTTGTCTGTTCAGTTATAGATGCACAGATGACGTCAGAACGTTGGTAAGAACAAAAAAGTGGCCCACGAGACGATAGTCGAGTGGGTCACTGATGTTCTTACCACGTTCTAACGTCCTCTGTGCATCTATAACTGAACAGACAACGGCTAAATGGAATCTATTTGTTTTATACAATAAAAATTGAAAACAAAGCATTCAAAAGGCTTATTAGGTCTTTTGCAATTTCTGGGGCATGAAAAAAGATAAAAGCAGTTGGCTGACGTGATATGGCGTGATATGGCGTGAGCTGACGTCATCCGTGCATCTGTCCTCTAATAGATCATGGGCAACAACCAATGAGAATGCGCGTAGTAAACAGGTTATTGTATAAATATATATATATGCATCAACGTCGTCGATCATGCGCGGCATCGGAAAATTTGGCACTGGTAACTAGATACTCAGATTAAATTGAACCGTCACAAGAGACATAGTTTTTTGAGGAAATAGAAATCCGAGTCCGAGTATGTATTTTGACTCGCTAATTCCAAATCTGTTTTCAGAATTGAAAACGGTTGTATATTGATCGAGATTATCATAGCCGACCAAGCCCGGACTAATTTCTAAGTACATAAACCATTTTTACGAAGGGTATTCACGTTCTCGTAATATAGTAGACACATATGTTATGTATTTTGACTCGCTAATTCCAAATCTGTTTTCAGAATTGAAAACGGTTATATATTGATCGAGATATTCAACATAATATTCGACAAAGTGACCGGCTGATCATAGCCGACAAAGCCGACTAACTTTCTAAGTACATAAACCATTTTTACGAAGGGTATTCACGTTCTCGTAATATAGTAGACACATATGTGATGTATTTTGACTCGCTAATTCCAAATCTGTTTTCAGAATTGAAAACGGTTAAATATTGATCGAGATAACGTTCAAAATAATATACGATGAAGTGACCAGTTTATAATCGACTAATTTCCAAGTACATAAACCGTTTTTACGAAGGGTACTCACGTTCTTGTAATATGGTAAACGCGTATGTTATGTATGTTGACTCGCTAATTCCAAATCTGTTTTCAGAGTTTAAATCGGTTAAATATTGGCCGAGATAACGTTCAAACATTTCTTCGACGAAACGGGTTTTGGAAATTGTGAATTTTTGCAAAACAGAAATACACGGCCACGGCGTGCGAGGTCTGGGCACCATGGATGGAGAAATTCCCGTAGGGAGGGGGGGGGGGGGTAGAAAAGGCGGGCGAGGGGATTATTGCGAATTCGTATTTCTAGTTACAAATATAAACACATATTTATATATGTACAGTACAATGTTACAAAAACTAATTTTAACTCAAAAGTTGTATAAATCCTGCACATTAATGGATCAGTTGCAAGTCGCGACTTGGAAAAGATCAGTTTCCCTGCCCTGCGTTGAGACCTCCCAAGAGCATCAATATTATATAAGTTATCCACATCCCTGCCAGCTCCTCATCGCAATGTGGGTAGAATTATCAACTTACTTTATATAATCATCCACACCAACAATTGGGGTAGAATCCCAAATACGTCTTATTAAACCCAATTTGAATAGACCCCTAGACATTTGAACGAATTTGATTTTTTTTTAAATGGGACCCATTGTATGATAAAGATGCACTTTCTTCCTTCAACAGCCTTTTGTGTCTGTTTATACTAACCACTGAGTTGATTATTTCATGTGGAATCATCAATAGTGTGAAACAAGTAATTTTTTTCTTAGTGATTGATGGCAGAAACAGACTTCCCCACTATTCTGTTACTGCACCCAAAAATTAAAAAGGTTGGGCTATATAGTTATTTAGTTTGATGTTCTATGAAACAATTAAATTCAGACAACACAAAGCTCTCAGAGATATTGACAAATTGTCCACTGAAAATCCATTCAGTTTGGCAAATGAATGGGCTATTACCTGATAGCTCAAAATGCGGACAAACAATTAACCAAATTTGACTCACAAATGATTGCAAATGAGCTATTTTCTTTTGTTATGACCGCAAGAATTATGGGTAAAAGCGGACAAACATGTTTACTGACGTCATCTCGACGGAGTGCTATTGAAGTAAAAGAACGAAAATAACGGGGTGCTTACATGGAGAAATTTTAGCCCGGGCTGAGATTTCAGCCCGGCTACTAAGGTATGGTAAATTACGGAGTATTGAAAGTACATTTAGATAGATTTGTTTTTATGCCATATTTGTTACCGCTTGACCCCTTTCGACACCGTGATTTCTATTCTCCCTCTTTACCATACCTCAGTAGCCGGGCTGAAATCTCAGCCCGGGCTGAAATTTCTCCATGTAATCAGCCCCTAAGTACTGTAAGTAACTACGCTACAAAAGTTTCAAACAGTAAGCAGCCGAGGGGTTGTTGCGTATACGTGTTTCTAGTCGTAAGAGTTATGGTCAGTGTAGGGTTTGGGGTTAGGATAGGGTTTGGGTTAGGGTAGGGTTTGGGTTAGGGTAGGGTTTGGGTTAGGGTAGGGTTTGGGGTTAGGACTATATTTTAAATTCGGGATACTTATATGAAACGTCAGCCATTGTAGCGTGTGAATGGATCATCTTAATGTATTTCTTTTCTCTTTTTGTTAGGCTTACTATAACCGAGGTTTAACCAAGATGAAGTTACGTCACGCGAAAAGCATCCACGATTTCAACAGAGCGCTGGCCATCAATCCTAAATTGTTTCAAGTAAATTCCTGTTTATCTTCTTTTCTGATACAATTCGTATCATCAGCTTATTGACCTCGCTTGTTTGGTCTGTATAGTGAAATATCGTACCGACGTTAGTATGGACCAAGCGAATGTATCCAGCCTAGGTTCGTGCAAAAAACGGAGATCCGACATTTCTCTGTTTAGTTTATTAAATTGATCACTCTTTTAGGTGAACGGAATACCCCAACAGGCTAGAAGCTCAATTGATTGGGGGTCCGAGGGCCTACGATTTAAGGTCGTTATACGAGAAGACCCGAAAGTCTTACCATTTGCTGGTATTATTGCAAAGGCAGCACTTTCGCCTTAATTATTAAGACCTTGAGTGGTGGTCCGACCCAAGCTAATAGACCTGTGTGCAGGGGCGGATACAGGCTTTTTCAAGGGGGTGACTATTATAAGATGCTACTTAATGACTATAAGATGCTCAAACATGAAAATCGTAAACTTCACTACATTCTCTAGTTACGGAATGAGGCATTTTGACGAGCCTTGCATGCTTAAGTGGTATATGGTAACTATAGTTGTAAGACAAGCAACACTTGTTACACTTTTTACTTCTGGTGTACGTTCGTGGGGCGAACCGCAATGATCTAGATCCAGAAAATTTTGATATTTTCAAGATCTAGAATCACATTTTCAGCGATGTTTGCGTGACATAGCTTATTAACAAGGCCCAAGGCAAGATATAGATTCACAACCAGATTCAAAACAAGAAATCAGAAAATGGAAGAATGTAGAAATAACTCAACCTCTGCTCGTGATATTGAAATTCAACTAGTTTCCGAATCGAAGCCTATCAATTATAATGTATCGGTTGCGATTGGGACCCAGTCACCCCCGTTGTAAACGCCCCGTGGTAACCACTGCACCACAACAGCTGGTTAAATTCTGTACAGATCAAACAAGCGAGGTTAATAAGCTGTTTATTATATGGCCTCAATAACAAGAACTTTTCAGCAATCATATGAATGCAGTATGTCTTCACTAATGTCTTCACTAGCATGTATTTTTATATTAGATTAACTTTCTTGTTTAGTTTTCAAAGTAAAGATGAACAGATTTTATGTCACTTGCAGTTTTACTTCACGCGCTGTTCGTACTTTGTTGTTCCTTTTTTTCAATTTCTTGCTGCTGACTGTTTAAATCCTCTGCCATTTTCATTGTCTATGTGTGTACCTTCAAATTCGTCAAAGTCTGAATAACAGAATTCGTTTTCTGAATGTTTTTTTGTCACTCAAGATTTTAAGTGAACGAAAAAATAAATTAACAGAGTAATATGTTTGAGGGTATTTCTTTTGTTCTCACAGGGCCATTAACAACTAATATACCTCATTATATCCATTTTTTTCTAATCTTACATGTACCTCCGTTGACGGCAAACCAGGTCTGATTAGAACTAATCATACCCGGTTTGACGTCAGAGGTACGATTACGAAAGAACAAAAGAAATACCCGCAAACATTATATTACAAAGGAATAGCATAAAAAGAGGTGCATTAACCATTAAACGTCCCGCTCGATTCCGGGTCATTTAGTAAAATTTACTAAATGACCCTCATCGAGCGGGACGTTTAATAGCTAATGCACCTCTTTTTATGCTATTACTTATAATAAACAAGTTGCTATTAAAATTTAAAAAAATATATATTTTTTTTAATTTTATATTTCTATTAAAATTTTTGCTATTAATTTTCTGATATTTTGAAACGTTTTGTCGCAAACTTTCTATGTCTTTGAATCCCTAAGATATTAACAATGTTCGTAATGCCATCGTAATTCCTGTGCAGGTAATGACCTGCCGTTGACCAATCATATTGCGTAATTTTACCGGAGTCCATATAATAAATACTTTTAAATAACCAGTTGATATTAGGGGGCTGGTCATGATTACCTTTTTGTATTCTCTCTGTTAGGCGTTTTTAAGTCGTGCGGCGTATTATGGTATGAAAGGACGCTTTTCAAAGGGAATCATGAATTGTAACGAAGCCATCAAGTTACAACCAAGAAGTGTTCGTGCCTATTTATACAGGTATGTAATATGTTTATATATATATATATATTAATATATATTAGTTAAAACGACTAAAAACATTAAAACTACTATAATTATATTTATCAATTGCATACACCAATGGGCTATTTTTAAAACGTTCATTTTTACATTTAAAATTAAAATTATAAAGTTTATTACCATTATATCTAGTATTTCTTTCCCGAACGTTTTGAACTTGTTCTGGAAGGAGATGATGTAGCTTATGCGACGTAGATAGCGTTCGCTTAATTAATTCTACGCAGTGCTTCTTCTGTCTTTCTTTAAGGTTACAGAACACCCTAACAAGCCCATTCACGAAATTTGTTACCGCCCGGGCAATTTGTCTCCGATTTGTCTCAAATTTGCACCAAATATAGTTAAGTATACGAAGAACACTCTCAAATTGTGCAACAAATAAAAAATACGATAGTTTTCCAGATATATTCATCAATTTAAAATCATATGACCTTCGCGCCGCGGTTTAACCTGGTCTTTGATTTTACCAAAAAGCTCTCAATTTACCATATTTACACTTCTCGATGTTTGTTCTAAAAAAGTGTGTCGGGGATTTTTTATTACTGGAGGGGTTTAGCAGCTAGGATATTTTATTCCTTGACCTATGTTATGGAAGAAGCAATTGACGAATAAAGGCCCATAACTCAGTTAGTTTTTACATTAAAAAAAAACGCCGACACACTTTTGTAGCCCAGCTGTTCGCTGACATCCTGTGCAAGATTGGTGGGAATCGGTTAAAACGCGCGATCAGGTTACACCTTTTAGTGCCCCTATGTGACTCAAAATTGATGTGGTAATAAATAAGCCGTGAAAGTTTGGCGCATTTTAACAGCTATTGCAAATTCTCCGCCCCCTCTAATAATTGAATTACTTTCCACCAATAAGAACAACAGCGATATTAATTGTTTGTTTTGGGTGAGTTGCAATTGCAAAACAAAGACTATGCTAGTACACTAAATAGCCCTTGTCTACAAAGTTCCAAGATGCTTGCAAAAAGAAAGGGCGCTAAAAGTACTCGGACGGCCGACGGCTAAAGAAAAAAAGCGCAATGCCAGTGCGTCTACACCTGATGGCCCCAGCACCACAGCAATAGATTTCATTTCTATGTTTTTGGTATGTTTACTCCAAGTGTAAACGGGAGAAGAAATATCCATCATGCTAAGACATTTTTCTGCTGCGGCTATGCCTTTTCCTATTGCTCTGAAAGCAACAACAGAGGATGTATTCACCGAAATTCACGTCATATTTCTGGCTTTTCGCTTCTGGAAACTTTCCATACTAGTCTTCAGTTTCTGCTCGCTTCTAGAAGACCTTTCGGAACGTTTATCGCTGTTCGCAGTCACGTCTGGCCGTTGTGTCTCTTGTTCAAAGTATGAACCCTTGTCGCTGGCAGATAAATGTTGCTTTTTTCATCCAAAAAGACGTCTTTGTCAGCTTTCTTGTGTTTGGCCCGTTTTTTACGACTACCACAGAATGGATTTTTATTCCGTTTACTGTCAGACATAAGCTAGAGAGACGAGTTGAAGTTGTGTTTATTTTTCCAATTTCTTTCGTAATTTGATACAAGTTAGCTGTCATTCATCCTATTAATTAATAGTTGACTTTCCCGCCACGGATAATAACCGTAAACCGTTTTAACACGATAACTCGCTCAATTTTCAATATTTTCAATTCAAATTTTTGCAGCTGATAGATGTAATGGTAACCTTTACAAACATATCAAAACACCATTTTCAAAAAAAATTACCATTCTAGGGTATTCTGTAACCTTAAGAGAAGGCAATTTATATGTCGCTAAAGCTTCTTCGTATTTTAAATCCGGAGCAATAATCCTAAATGCTCGTTTCTGAATTCCTTCAATGTCTTGGCTTTCTGATGATGTTAGGCCCTCCGTGCCACAATATGTCACCATATTCCAACACTGATCGAATTACTGAGCATGAATAAAACGTTAGACGATCTTTTGCTGGTGCACTTTTCTTAAGCACTTTTAGATAGAAAAGACGTTTCCTTCCTTTTTTAACAATTGAACAGGTGTTTTCGTGCCACTTAAAATCTGACTCAATCAAAATACCTAAAAGCTTGTACGATGTTTTTCTTTCGATTATAGTATTGTCAATCGTGATCGCTGGTATTTCAGATTTCTTTGTACGGAAATCTATGACCATTTATTTCGTTTTCTTCAGATTTAAGGTTATACACGTTTGCGTAATATAATAGGCACGAGTGCTCTGTGTTTAGTAATTCCAAATCTATTTTCAGAATTGAAAACGGTTAAATATTGACCTAGATAACGTTCAAAATAATATACGACGAAGCGGCTGCCTGATTGCCGATTAATTTCTAAGTACAAAAGCAGGTTTTTACGAAGGGTATGCACGTTTTCGTAATATAATAGACACGTGTGTTATGTATTTAGACTCGGTGATTTCAAATCTGTTTTCAGAATTGAAATCGGTTAACCAAGTGTAACATCCTGATCGGTCTGCCGATGACACTGCATTACTTTAAGGTTTCTATTCGGAGTCTTGCACTGCAACTATCCAGAAAATAATGTCAAAATTGATCTCGTCTATCGATGGCTGGTGTCAAACAATCTCGGAATACGCCCGAATGTAAATCCTTATGTTGCAGCTGAGAATATCTACCGGCGAAGCATTATTAATCCGATTATGTATTACTGCTATCCAGCATACACGTTGGTTAAAGTAATTCTGCCAACAAATGCCATGAGAGCTAAATGCCACGAGAGCTAAATGCCATGAGAGCTACAAAATGCCACGAGAGCTACAAAATGTCATGAGAGCTACAAAATGCCATGAGAGCTACAAAATGACATATATGAGAGCTACAAAATTACATATATGAGAGCTACAAAATGCCATGAGAGCTACAAAATGACATATATGAGAGCTACAAAATTACATATATGAGAGCTACAAAATGCCATGAGAGCTACAAAATGACATATATGAGAGCTACAAAATTACATATATGAGAGCTACAAAATGCCATGAGAGCTACAAAATGACATATATGAGAGCTACAAAATGCCACGAGAGCTACAAAATGTCATGAGAGCTACAAAATGCCATGAGAGCTACAAAATGACATATATGAGAGCTACAAAATTACATATATGAGAGCTACAAAATGCCATGAGAGCTACAAAATGACATATATGAGAGCTACAAAATTACATATATGAGAGCTACAAAATGCCATGAGAGCTACAAAATGACATATATGAGAGCTACAAAATGCCATGAGAGCTACAAAATACCATAAGAGCTACAAAATGCCATGAGAGCTACAAAATGCCATATATGAGAGCTACAAAATGACATATATGAGAGCTACAAAATGCCACGAGAGCTACAAAATGCCATGAGAGCTACAAAATACCATAAGAGCTACAAAATGCCATGAGAGCTACATGATAGAGTCAAAGAAAACGTCCTCAGTATACAAACACCTGGCCAGTCACGGTGGCAGTGAAAGCGAGATAACCATCAAAATTCGTATCAGAGACAACGATCCTGTTAACCTACGTTTAAAGGAAGCCCTATATACATCAGGAGAAAAAAACAAAAATAAACAGTAAAAACGAATGCAACGAACTTGTTGATTTATTATTTTAGTTATTTTAGTTGTTTTTACTTTAGCATTCAATGCAATGTATTTCCACATGCCTCTAGTTGCAGTACTCCTTTATTTATCACATAATAATCTTAGATGTATTTACATTTTACACACTGTATTTTAAATATCTTACGTAATTTACATAACCCTCTGTATATTAATTATCACTTATTTACTGAGACCGAGGGAAACAGTGTGTTTTGTGGCCCCGAGACCGCCGTTGTTGCCCGAGGCGAAACCGCCGTTGTTGCCCGAGGTGAAGCCGAGGGCAACAACGGCGGTCGAGGGGCCACAAAACACACTGCTTTCCCGAGGTCTCAGTAAATAAGTGTTTTGTTATTAGTATATTAGTGTCAAAGTATGAATAATTCACCGGTTATTGGAGTGAACTTTGAAACCAAAACTATAAAACAAAACTATAACAGCAAAACTATAAAATGAACTTTGGAACTTCACGGTTGACGCGCATGCGCACTGCACCCATTCTATTGTGGACCGGTCAATAAATGTTCTGTTATGGACTTATGGACCGGTTGCCTCGTTGCCAGGGCAATGCAGTAAACACGACGTTTTGCGGACCGGCACGTGATACGCTTTTGTCCAATCGGAAAACAGAAAAATTGAACTTTGACACTAACTATATAACAATCGCAGTTATCTTCTCCCTCGTTATCCTGATGATGCCGTAGACGGCGAAATCTTGACCATATTTTAATAAATATTTTACATAGTAGCCCTTGGCCTCATTTGATTTTATACTTTATTCATCAAACTACAAAGATTGGAGGATCGGGCAATTAAAATCATTGGTCCTAGGAATCGCATCCATGATGATGATGATGTAACTATTCGTAATTGATTTTATAAAATAACATGTATGCTACGCAAGCTCTGATTGGTCAATACCCGTGTTTGGATCAGGCCATCCAAACACGGAAATTTCCCGCCAAACGTTTCCTCAAGTTTGTGTTGCTCGTTCGTTCGTATTATTTTATAAAAGAAATACCTAATGGTTTTTCCGTGTTTGGATAGCCTGATCCAATCACTTGGGATGTTGCTCGACTTTCGAAAAGCTAAAAAGTCTCGCAACATCCCGCGTGTTTGGATCAGGCCATCCAAACACGGAAACCATTAGGTATTTCTTTATTCTGAATCTTGACCGCTTATTACCGCAGCATCATCAGCAAACTGAAACCAATGGATTGAGTTTAAAAATTTTGTGATGAAACAAAATTGCCGGTACTTGTCAGTTTTTATGTGTTGAATAAAAGTGTAATAATAATAATAATAATAATAATAATAATAATAATAATAATAATAATATGATGATGTGATGATCACGGAGATGATGTGGCGATGGCTGAAAAATAGTGATCTAAAGCCAGGAACAGAGGCTTTGATATGTGCAACCCAGGAACAGGCATTAAGAACTAACTACATCAAGTTCAACATTGACAAAACAGTAGAATCACCGTTGTGCAGGCTCTGTGGAGAAAAGGGAGAAATCGTGGGACACCTTATCAGTGGATGTACAAAGCTAGCTCAAAGAGAGTACAAACGACGCCATGACAATGTCGCAAGGATTATTCATTGGACACTATGTGGAAAATATGACCTAGAAAGAGTAGACAAATGGTACGAGCATACCCCCGAAGGAGTGGTGGAATCAAATCAGATAAAGATGCTTTGGGATTTTATGATTCAGTGTGACCAATACATAGAGTGTAGGAGACCAGACATAATCATAGTAGACAAAAAAGAACGGAAATGCATGATTATAATCGATATTGCTATCCCGGCAGACAACAGAGTCGGAAAGAAGGAAGGAGAAAAGATAGAGAAATATGATGAATTGAAGCGAGAGGTTAAACGACTGTGGTCGACGAGGAAGGTAGAAGTAGTTCCAGTTGTAGGAGCTTGTGTGAGCTTGTAGGAGCTGTGGGTAAAAAGTTTGAACAGTGGATAGAAAGATTGGAATCGAGGTGAAGATTGAGCAAATCCAGAAAACGACGCTACTTGGAACAGCAAGGATTCTAAGAAAAACATTAGAAAACTAAACAACCCAGTGTCACCTTAGTCTACTGGGAGTAGACAGCTGGCACTGATAAACACCAACCGAACATCAAGTTGTGCGAAGATAAATAATAATAATAATAATAATAATAATAATGGTTTATTTAACAGATCCATTTTACATGGCTCTTCCCTGTTTATAAAGTGCTAATATAATAAGAAATAATAACATTAAATTAAATTAAATGTACAACATTATAAAGATGTTATAAAATAGAATACTAAACATACATATTACATAATTTACAGGCATACTTGATGTGCTCTTTAAAAGTTCTTTAGTAAAATTGATAAATTGTTTATAGTTTTTACAGTTCCTAATGTTGTCTGCTAGAGAGTTGAAAAGTCTCGCGTCTTGAAAAGTGCCTGTTTCATTGGGAACGACTAGTCTAATCGAACTGCTAGAACGCAGTTCTCGAACACACGTCTGTCTTTCTAGCTTTAGGTAATCTGGCCATTCTGGAAAGTATGCTTTGAAACATGATATTTAACATATGTTTGGAGAAGACAGGGTGCGAGCTACTGTGCACGACACTCTCTTTGACTTCCTTTCGTCCCAACAAGTCAGCTGTATTTACTCCTAAGCTTTCTGACGTTTTCAGCTGTCTAACGTGTTCCGTTTTCAGCAACATCCCGTCTCTCCTAGTCCACTTGAGCGGTTTTTGAAAGATAATCAGCCACAGAGATACCTCTTTTTCCAATCTCCGTTTTCCTAGCCAAGTATATAATTAACATTATAAAATTCAAGTTAAATTCAGCCTGACTTGTAAAACAGCAGATGTATGATGTGAGATAAACATACAGACGGCGTTATTAAGAAAATGACGTTCCACCAATAGGAGCTCAGCTAGACCTAAATTATATAACGGAGACTAAACAAACTACTTAAAAATAGATTGTTACTCTGTACACTATAACCACTGTCTTCTGTCAAACATGCGTCTAGCGCACCCGAGAGAACACAAGAGTCGACATAAGAACGTGTGAAGATGATTTCAAACACATCTTTGAAGTACTTTCATGATCAAGAGCTGACTGTTGAAAAATGTATAGTTTCTTACGTGGTACGTTCGTCATCGATTTACTACATCGGAAACAGCATTGCAGTTTGTGCTGTGAATTTCATTTTTGCCGTCACCGGGATCTGTCTTAATTCCCTGGTTCTTTCTATATTTTTCAAGTCGAAGAAACTACAGTCAAAGATTTCCTTTTTATTGATCATGGTGCTGTCTTTGAATGACCTTGGAGTTTCCCTACTTGTTCAGCCATTATTAATTTTTCATTCTATTAACGAAGCTTTAGGGACGGCGAAATGTGAATACAAGATAGTTTTTTTCGTCGGATCGTTTCTCTTTACTGCAATGTCGTCGTTGACTTTACTCATTATTAGCATCGAGCGATATCTGTCCATCGTCCACCCTGTGTTCCATCGAACACGTGTCACCAAGAGACGTGTCATCTTCATCTGGGTTCTCTTTTGGGTCTCAGTTCTTATGAACATGATACTCGTTTTTCATCCGTCATTCTACACGAAACTGGTTATTTCAATAACCGTCTTCATCATATGTTCAACATCTGTGTTTACGTACGTATCAATATTCCATGTCGCAAAACAGAAATTATTATCACAAAACTCGCGTACCGAGGAGGATGGAAGAAGCTTAATGGGGTTTTTACGTGAATTAAAGCTGGCGAGAACCTCGATTCTTATTGTCACTTTAAGCTTCGTCTGCTATCTACCAACTGGCATATTTTTCGGTATACCTCCCACCTGGAGAGGAAGCGAGAAAACTCGCAGTATCTTGTTCAACGTGCGCATATGGGTTCCAACTGTTGCCTTGATGAATTCGTCTTTAAATTGCTTAGTTTATTTCTGGTCAAACAGGGAACTAAGAAAGGAGGCGTCGAAAATATTTAAAAATATCTGCTGTTCTAGGGGTGTATAGTTCAATGATTATATAGTAATATTGGAATCTAGTGTGTATATAGTGTATGGCAGTACGGCAATTGGAAACTATATATATAATAGACTTTCTAATTTGATTTTCAAAAAACATCAAGAACTGTATCTTCGCTGCAATTTAATATAAATGTGGAATTAGTAAAATAATGTGGCTAGCAGTCAAGATAAAAATGAAATGAATTACTCATTTGTTGAATTTTGAAGCCAGCCAGCCGTTAATATTGTGAAGTACGCTCGCGGGCAATTAGAAAGGAAATAACTTTCCTCCGCAGAGTTGAATGTGAGAACCAATTCGTTTAACACGTGTGTTTATTATTATTATTATTATTATTACTAATATTATTATTTGAAGTTTGAAGCTTTGCATGTTATATCTCGATAAGATTTTCTGGAAATATCCATGTTTCTTACTTATCTTTCGTCTCTGCATGTGCTGCAGCCACATCACATTATGTATTTTTTAATTTCAACGGGAAGGCGCCTCGCATGGGTCCTCGAGTCCCGTTCGCGCTCTTTCCTTTTAGGTATTTTTTGTATTTACATTAATATCTAATAAAATCGATCAAACTAACAGAGCTTTACTGAAACAATCTCGTTAAAATATTATTACTTACAATTTCGGTATAACCGTCATCACCCATTGATCCTCAATAATACACATATATTAGTGGACGTTTTTCATCATACTAGTAATATATTTAACAAATAGATTCCATTTTGCCGTTGGCTGTTCAGTTATAGCTGCACAGATGACGTGAGAACGTGGTAAGAACAAAAAAGTGGCCCACGAGACGATAGTTGAGTTGTGGGTCACTGATGTTCTTACTTCTGTGCATCTATTTAACTATTAGACAACGAGTCCGAGTTGTCTATGAGCGAATAGTCAACGAAGGCGAACGACAAATTAGTGGACTATTACAAATCATGCATTCTCCAAGAAATTATCCAAAAACCTCATGTGAAACCTCCCCAAAACGAGAGTTTTCTGCCATTGTTTTGAACGCGTTTCCCAAACGTTGTCTATCACGAATAGACATGGTCAGTTTCTACTAATCTATGTGTTTTATACAATAAAAATTGAAGGCAAACCGTTCAAAATGTTTATTGAAGCTCTTGGGGATTTTGGGGGCATGGAAAAAGACAAAAGGGACCTTAAGATCTACGACGGCAACCAAGGACGGCGACGTCGTTCAAACAAAATATCTTCATGCGAAACACAAAGAATGAATAATTTTTATTCCCAAGAGTAATCTCAACGCCGTCCTCGTTCTGTTTACAACGCCACTGAGAACATTTTCACGTCTTTAGGACGACGGTAACTCGCGGAGAGATGAGAGCTGTTACTTAAGACTGACTTAAACACAGACACTACAATCGTTTTAGAAATATTGAAGCGTTTTGGAGATCATAAAACAAGCTTTGAGTGTAAGATACGCGAGTCAATCGACCGTGGTTTCATTCAAATGCTAAAATTTATATTGCTTTCACTGCCGTCGCCGTCCTAGGTTGCCGTCGTAGAGCTTAAGTTCCCTAAAAGCAGTCGGCTGACGGGAGCTGACGTGAGGCGTGCGTATGTCCTCTAATTTTTTTTTATTTACAAGCTTTGCCACATTGAGTAGCAGGGATACCCCACAGAGCTTATTGCGCCATTACGATATATTCTTTATATTACTTATATGACTAATTACAGTTTCATTAGAAGATAAAGCCTACTATACATTAATTACCATAAACTATGAACCAAAAACTATTACTAATTTTAAAAAAGAAAAGTCTTAAGTGCTGACTTAAAGTTACTTAAAATATCAATGCTCAAATATCAAACGAGGTGTTTGAGAAAAATAAGGTGATCGAACTGATCCGTTGCGGTACGTAACAAGGCCACTAGGTTCTCCTCAGTATGACGAATCTTGCGAAGAACCAAACAAACAAAAAGGATAACGTGGATTGTTCGGAGCAAAATCATGGCGCGTGTGTCTACAGCGAGTACAGTTCGATGAGTTCCTACACAAACTATTTCGGCAGTGCACCAACCTTGTAGATTATTCGATTTATTTTTCATACGAATGGACAGCACGCAGGCTAGTTCTGACAGCACGCAGGCTAGTTCCACCTGGTTTTCACTGACAACTAATTGCATGAGCAATTGCACGTCAGATATTGATATACATGACTAATTGCACGTCAGATATTGCCGGATATACAAGGTGTTCAGTCGCTATTAAGTTAACGCATTGCTCCACCGGATGCCATTGCAAATCGATAAGCAGAGACGTAACGTGCCTTTTATGACAAAGATGTGAGTCTAGTACGTAATATGACCGATGAATTAAGTAACTTGGCACAATTTTCATCGTCTTGGTTTCAACTCCGTTTCCTTTGTCGTTGTTTTTTCATAATTTCCGCGAGTTTGACAGAGGGTACAATAATTTCACAAAAATATAAAAGGATTTTACAGGTATTGTCAGGAACGTTAAAGGATATATGAAGAGAAAAATAAGTTCATAAGTTGATAGAACTTTTAAAATTATAAAGATTGACCTTTACTGCTCTCCCATAACTCATAACATGACACTGCGTGATGACTTCAGACTGCATGACACATCACATTGCATAATGACTTCAGACTGCATGACACATCACATTGCATAATGACTTCAGACTGCATGACACATCACATTGCATAATGACTTCAGACTGCATGACACATCACATTGCATAATGACTTCAGACTGCATGACACATCACATTGCATAATGACTTCAGACTGCATGACACATCACATTGCATAATGACTTCAGACTGCATGACACATCACATTGCATAATGACTTCAGACTGCATGACACATCACATTGCATAATGACTTCAGACTGCATGACACATCACATTGCATAATGACTTCAGACTGCATGACACATCACATTGCATAATGACTTCAGACTACATGACAAATCACATTGCATAATGACTTCAGACTGCATGACACATCACATTGCATAATGACTTCAGACTGCATGACACATCATTGCATAATGACTTCAGACTGCATGACACATCACATTGCATAATGACTTCAGACTGCATGACACATCACATTGCATAATGACTTCAGACTGCATGACACATCACATTGCATAATGACTTCAGACTGCATGACACATCACATTGCATAATGACTTCAGACTGCATGACACATCACATTGCATAATGACTTCAGACTGCATGACACATCACATTGCATAATGACTTTAGATGCATGACACATCACATTGCATAATGACTTCAGACTGCATGACACATCACATTGCATAATGACTTCAGACTGCATGACAAATCACATTGCATAATGACTTCAGACTGCATGACGCATCACATTGCATAATGACTTCAGACTGCATGACACATCACATTGTATAATGACTTCAGACTACATGACGCATCACATTGCATAATGACTTCAGACTGCATGACACATCACATTGCATAATGACTTCAGACTGCATGACACATCACATTGCATAATGACTTCAGACTGCATGACAAATCACATTGCATAATGACTTCAGACTGCATGACAAATCACATTGCATAATGACTTCAGACTGCATGACACATCACATTGCATAATGACTTCAGACTGCATGACACATCACATTGCATAATGACTTCAGACTGCATGACAAATCACATTGCATAATGACTTCAGACTGCATGACAAATCACATTGCATAATGACTTCAGACTGCATGACACATCACACTGCATAATGACTTCAGACTGCATGACACATCACATTGCATAATGACTTCAGACTGCATGACACATCACATTGCATGACTGCATGACGCATCACATTGCATAATGACTTCAGACTGCATGACAAATCACATTGCATAATGACTTCAGACTGCATGACACATCACATTGCATAATGACTTTAGATGCATGACACATCACATTGCATAATGACTTCAGACTGCATGACACATCACACTGCATAATGACTTCAGACTGCATGACACATCACACTGCATAATGACTTCAGACTACATGACACATCACACTGCATAATGACTTCAGACTGCATGACACATCACATTGCATAATGACTTCAGACTGCATGACACATCACATTGCATAATGACTTCAGACTGCATGACACATCACATTGCATAATGACTTCAGACTGCATGACACATCACACTGCATAATGACTTCAGACTGCATGACACATCACACTGCATAATGACTTCAGATTGCATGACACATCACATTGCATAATGACTTCAGACTGCATGACACATCACATTGCATAATGACTTCAGACTGCATGACACATCACACTGCATAATGACTTCAGATTGCATGACAAATCACATTGCATAATGACTTTAGATGCATGACACATCACATTGCATAATGACTTCAGACTGCATGACACATCACATTGCATAATGACTTCAGACTGCATGACACATCACACTGCATAATGACTTCAGACTGCATGACACATCACATTGCATAATGACTTCAGATTGCATGACAAATCACATTGCATAATGACTTCAGATTGCATGACACATCACATTGCATAATGACTTCAGACTGCATGACACATCACACTGCATAATGACTTCAGACTGCATGACACATCACATTGCATAATGACTTCAGATTGCATGACAAATCACATTGCATAATGACTTCAGATTGCATGACACATCACATTGCATAATGACTTCAGATTGCATGACACATCACATTGCATAATGACTTCAGACTGCATGACACATCACATTGTATAATGACTTCAGACTGCATGACACATCACATTGCATAATGACTTCAGACTGCATGACGCATCACATTGTATAATGACTTCAGACTGCATGACACATCACATTGCATAATGACTTCAGACTGCATGACACATCACATTGCATAATGACTTCAGACTGCATGACGCATCACATTGCATAATGACTTCAGACTGCATGACGCATCACATTGCACATTGCATAATGACTTCAGACTGCATGACACATCACATTGCATAATGACTTCAGACTGCATGACACATCACATTGCATAATGACTTCAGACTGCATGACACATCACATTGCATAATGACTTCAGACTGCATGACACATCACATTGCATAATGACTTCAGACTGCATGCTGACGCATCACATTGCATCAGACATGCATAATGACTTCAGACTGCATGACATGCATGACATGACACATCACATTGCATAATGACTTCAGACTGCATGACGCATCACATTGCATAATGACTTCAGACTGCATGACACATCACATTGCATAATGACTTCAGACTGCATGACACATCACATTGCATAATGACTTCAGACTGCATGACACATCACATTGCATAATGACTTCAGACTGCATGACAAATCACATTGCATAATGACTTCAGACTGCATGACACATCACATTGCATAATGACTTCAGACTGCATGACACATCACATTGCATAATGACTTCAGACTGCATGACAAATCACATTGCATAATGACTTTAGATGCATGACACATCACATTGGACTGCATGACACATCACATTGCATAATGACTTCAGACTACATGACGCATCACATTGCATAATGACTTCAGACTGCATGACAAATCACATTGCATAATGACTTCAGACTGCATGACAAATCACATTGCATAATGACTTCAGACTGCATGACACATCACATTGCATAATGACTTCAGACTGCATGACACATCACATTGCATAATGACTTCAGACTGCATGACACATCACATTGTATAATGACTTCAGACTGCATGACACATCACATTGCATAATGACTTCAGACTGCATGACGCATCACATTGCATAATGACTTCAGACTGCATGACACATCACATTGTATAATGACTTCAGACTGCATGACACATCACATTGCATAATGACTTCAGACTGCATGACGCATCACATTGCATAATGACTTCAGACTGCATGACACATCACACTGCATAATGACTTCAGACTGCATGACACATCACATTGCATAATGACTTCAGATTGCATGACAAATCACATTGCATAATGACTTCAGACTGCATGACACATCACATTGCATAATGACTTCAGACTGCATGACACATCACACTGCATAATGACTTTAGATGCATGACACATCACATTGCATAATGACTTTAGATGCATGACACATCACATTGCATAATGACTTCAGACTGCATGACACATCACACTGCATAATGACTTCAGACTGCATGACACATCACATTGCATAATGACTTCAGACTGCATGACACATCACATTGCATAATGACTTCAGATTGCATGACACATCACATTGCATAATGACTTCAGACTGCATGACACATCACATTGCATAATGACTTCAGACTGCATGACGCATCACATCTGCATGACAAATCACATTGCATAATGACTTCAGACTGCATGACACATCACATTGCATAATGACTTCAGACTGCATGACACATCACACTGCATAATGACTTCAGACTGCATGACACATCACACTGCATAATGACTTCAGACTACATGACACATCACACTGCATAATGACTTCAGACTGCATGACACATCACATTGCATAATGACTTCAGACTGCATGACACATCACATTGCATAATGACTTCAGACTGCATGACACATCACATTGCATAATGACTTCAGACTGCATGACACATCACACTGCATAATGACTTCAGACTGCATGACACATCACACTGCATAATGACTTCAGATTGCATGACAAATCACATTGCATAATGACTTTAGATGCATGACACATCACATTGCATAATGACTTCAGACTGCATGACACATCACATTGCATAATGACTTCAGACTGCATGACACATCACACTGCATAATGACTTCAGACTGCATGACACATCACATTGCATAATGACTTCAGATTGCATGACACATCACATTGCATAATGACTTCAGACTGCATGACACATCACATTGCATAATGACTTCAGACTGCATGACAAATCACATTGCATAATGACTTCAGACTGCATGACACATCACACTGCATAATGACTTCAGACTGCATGACACATCACATTGCATAATGACTTCAGATTGCATGACAAATCACATTGCATAATGACTTCAGATTGCATGACACATCACATTGCATAATGACTTCAGATTGCATGACACATCACATTGTATAATGACTTCAGACTACATGACACATCACATTGCATAATGACTTCAGACTGCATGACACATCACACTGCATAATGACTTCAGACTGCATGACACATCACATTGCATAATGACTTCAGATTGCATGACAAATCACATTGCATAATGACTTCAGATTGCATGACACATCACATTGCATAATGACTTCAGATTGCATGACAAATCACATTGCATAATGACTTCAGATTGCATGACACATCACATTGCATAATGACTTCAGATTGCATGACACATCACATTGTATAATGACTTCAGACTACATGACACATCACATTGCATAATGACTTCAGACTGCATGACGCATCACATTGCATAATGACTTCAGACTGCATGACAAATCACATTGCATAATGACTTCAGACTGCATGACAAATCACATTGCATAATGACTTCAGACTGCATGACACATCACACTGCATAATGACTTCAGACTGCATGACACATCACATTGCATAATGACTTCAGACTGCATGACACATCACATTGCATAATGACTTCAGACTGCATGACACATCACATTGCATAATGACTTCAGACTGCATGACACATCACATTGCATAATGACTTCAGACTGCATGACACATCACACTGCATAATGACTTCAGACTGCATGACACATCACACTGCATAATGACTTCAGATTGCATGACAAATCACATTGCATAATGACTTTAGATGCATGACACATCACATTGCATAATGACTTCAGACTGCATGACACATCACATTGCATAATGACTTCAGACTGCATGACACATCACATTGCATAATGACTTCAGATTGCATGACAAATCACATTGTATAATGACTTCAGACTGCATGACGCATCACATTGTATAATGACTTCAGACTGCATGACACATCACATTGCATAATGACTTCAGACTGCATGACGCATCACATTGCATAATGACTTCAGACTGCATGACGCATCACATTGTATAATGACTTCAGACTGCATGACGCATCACATTGCATAATGACTTCAGACTGCATGACGCATCACATTGCATAATGACTTCAGACTGCATGACACATCACATTGTATAATGACTTCAGACTGCATGACGCATCACATTGCATAATGACTTCAGACTGCATGACGCATCACATTGCATAATGACTTCAGACTGCATGACACATCACATTGCATAATGACTTCAGACTGCATGACACATCACATTGCATAATGACTTCAGACTGCATGACGCATCACATTGCATAATGACTTCAGACTGCATGACACATCACATTGCATAATGACTTCAGACTGCATGACACATCACATTGCATAATGACTTCAGACTGCATGACGCATCACATTGCATAATGACTTCAGACTGCATGACAAATCACATTGCATAATGACTTCAGATTGCATGACACATCACATTGCATAATGACTTCAGATTGCATGACACATCACATTGTATAATGACTTCAGACTACATGACACATCACATTGCATAATGACTTCAGACTGCATGACACATCACACTGCATAATGACTTCAGACTGCATGACACATCACATTGCATAATGACTTCAGATTGCATGACAAATCACATTGCATAATGACTTTAGATGCATGACACATCACATTGCATAATGACTTCAGACTGCATGACACATCACACTGCATAATGACTTCAGACTGCATGACACATCACACTGCATAATGACTTCAGACTACATGACACATCACACTGCATAATGACTTCAGACTGCATGACACATCACATTGCATAATGACTTCAGACTGCATGACACATCACATTGCATAATGACTTCAGACTGCATGACACATCACATTGCATAATGACTTCAGACTGCATGACACATCACACTGCATAATGACTTCAGACTGCATGACACATCACACTGCATAATGACTTCAGATTGCATGACAAATCACATTGCATAATGACTTTAGATGCATGACACATCACATTGCATAATGACTTCAGACTGCATGACACATCACATTGCATAATGACTTCAGACTGCATGACACATCACACTGCATAATGACTTCAGACTGCATGACACATCACATTGCATAATGACTTCAGATTGCATGACAAATCACATTGCATAATGACTTCAGATTGCATGACACATCACATTGCATAATGACTTCAGACTGCATGACACATCACACTGCATAATGACTTCAGACTGCATGACACATCACATTGCATAATGACTTCAGATTGCATGACAAATCACATTGCATAATGACTTCAGATTGCATGACACATCACATTGCATAATGACTTCAGATTGCATGACACATCACATTGTATAATGACTTCAGACTACATGACACATCACATTGCATAATGACTTCAGACTGCATGACGCATCACATTGTATAATGACTTCAGACTGCATGACGCATCACATTGTATAATGACTTCAGACTGCATGACGCATCACATTGCATAATGACTTCAGACTGCATGACGCATCACATTGCATAATGACTTCAGACTGCATGACACATCACATTGCATAATGACTTCAGACTGCATGACACATCACATTGCATAATGACTTCAGACTGCATGACACATCACATTGCATAATGACTTCAGACTGCATGACGCATCACATTGTATAATGACTTCAGACTGCATGACGCATCACATTGTATAATGACTTCAGACTGCATGACACATCACATTGCATAATGACTTCAGACTGCATGACACATCACATTGCATAATGACTTCAGACTGCATGACACATCACATTGCATAATGACTTCAGACTGCATGACGCATCACATTGTATAATGACTTCAGACTGCATGACGCATCACATTGTATAATGACTTCAGACTGCATGACACATCACATTGCATAATGACTTCAGACTGCATGACACATCACATTGCATAATGACTTCAGACTGCATGACACATCACATTGCATAATGACTTCAGACTGCATGACACATCACACTGCATAATGACTTCAGACTGCATGACACATCACACTGCATAATGACTTCAGATTGCATGACAAATCACATTGCATAATGACTTTAGATGCATGACACATCACATTGCATAATGACTTCAGACTGCATGACACATCACATTGCATAATGACTTCAGACTGCATGACACATCACACTGCATAATGACTTCAGACTGCATGACACATCACATTGCATAATGACTTCAGATTGCATGACAAATCACATTGCATAATGACTTCAGATTGCATGACACATCACATTGCATAATGACTTCAGACTGCATGACACATCACACTGCATAATGACTTCAGACTGCATGACACATCACATTGCATAATGACTTCAGATTGCATGACAAATCACATTGCATAATGACTTCAGATTGCATGACACATCACATTGCATAATGACTTCAGATTGCATGACACATCACATTGTATAATGACTTCAGACTACATGACACATCACATTGCATAATGACTTCAGACTGCATGACGCATCACATTGTATAATGACTTCAGACTGCATGACGCATCACATTGTATAATGACTTCAGACTGCATGACGCATCACATTGCATAATGACTTCAGACTGCATGACGCATCACATTGCATAATGACTTCAGACTGCATGACACATCACATTGCATAATGACTTCAGACTGCATGACACATCACATTGCATAATGACTTCAGACTGCATGACACATCACATTGCATAATGACTTCAGACTGCATGACGCATCACATTGTATAATGACTTCAGACTGCATGACGCATCACATTGTATAATGACTTCAGACTGCATGACACATCACATTGCATAATGACTTCAGACTGCATGACACATCACATTGCATAATGACTTCAGACTGCATGACACATCACATTGCATAATGACTTCAGACTGCATGACGCATCACATTGTATAATGACTTCAGACTGCATGACGCATCACATTGTATAATGACTTCAGACTGCATGACACATCACATTGCATAATGACTTCAGACTGCATGACGCATCACATTGCATAATGACTTCAGACTGCATGACGCATCACATTGTATAATGACTTCAGACTGCATGACGCATCACATTGCATAATGACTTCAGACTGCATGACGCATCACATTGCATAATGACTTCAGACTGCATGACACATCACATTGCATAATGACTTCAGACTGCATGACACATCACATTGCATAATGACTTCAGACTGCATGACGCATCACATTGCATAATGACTTCAGACTGCATGACACATCACATTGCATAATGACTTCAGACTGCATGACACATCACATTGCATAATGACTTCAGACTGCATGACGCATCACATTGCATAATGACTTCAGACTGCATGACGCATCACATTGCATAATGACTTCAGACTGCATGACACATCACATTGCATAATGACTTTAGATGCATGACACATCACATTGCATAATGACTTCAGACTGCATGACACATCACATTGCATAATGACTTCAGACTGCATGACACATCACATTGCATAATGACTTCAGACTGCATGACGCATCACATTGCATAATGACTTCAGATTGCATGACACATCACATTGCATAATGACTTCAGACTGCATGACACATCACATTGCATAATGACTTCAGACTGCATGACACATCACATTGCATAATGACTTCAGACTGCATGACACATCACATTGCATAATGACTTCAGACTGCATGACGCATCACATTGCATAATGACTTCAGACTGCATGACACATCACATTGCATAATGACTTCAGACTGCATGACACATCACATTGCATAATGACTTCAGACTGCATGACACATCACATTGCATAATGACTTCAGATTGCATGACAAATCACATTGCATAATGACTTCAGATTGCATGACACATCACATTGCATAATGACTTCAGACTGCATGACACATCACATTGCATAATGACTTCAGACTGCATGACAAATCACATTGCATAATGACTTTAGATGCATGACACATCACATTGCATATTGACTTCAGACTGCATGACACATCACATTGCATATTGACTTCAGACTGCATGACACATCACATTGCATAATGACTTCAGACTGCATGACACATCACATTGCATAATGACTTCAGACTACATGACGCATCACATTGCATAATGACTTCAGACTGCATGACAAATCACATTGCATAATGACTTCAGACTGCATGACAAATCACATTGCATAATGACTTCAGACTGCATGACACATCACATTGCATAATGACTTCAGACTACATGACACATCACATTGCATAATGACTTCAGACTGCATGACACATCACATTGTATAATGACTTCAGACTGCATGACACATCACATTGCATAATGACTTCAGACTGCATGACGCATCACATTGCATAATGACTTCAGACTGCATGACACATCACATTGCATAATGACTTCAGATTGCATGACACATCACATTGTATAATGACTTCAGACTGCATGACACATCACATTGCATAATGACTTCAGATTGCATGACACATCACATTGCATAATGACTTCAGACTGCATGACACATCACATTGCATAATGACTTCAGACTGCATGACACATCACATTGTATAATGACTTCAGATTGCATGACACATCACATTGCATAATGACTTCAGACTGCATGACACATCACATTGCATAATGACTTCAGACTGCATGACACATCACATTGCATAATGACTTCAGACTGCATGACAAATCACATTGCATAATGACTTCAGACTGCATGACACATCACATTGCATAATGACTTCAGACTGCATGACACATCACATTGCATAATGACTTCAGACTGCATGACAAATCACATTGCATAATGACTTCAGACTGCATGACACATCACATTGCATAATGACTTCAGATTGCATGACACATCACATTGCATAATGACTTTAGATGCATGACACATCACATTGCATAATGACTTCAGACTGCATGACACATCACATTGCATAATGACTTCAGACTGCATGACACATCACATTGCATAATGACTTCAGATTGCATGACGCATCACATTGTATAATGACTTCAGACTGCATGACACATCACATTGCATAATGACTTCAGACTGCATGACGCATCACATTGCATAATGACTTCAGACTGCATGACGCATCACATTGTATAATGACTTCAGACTGCATGACGCATCACATTGCATAATGACTTCAGACTGCATGACGCATCACATTGCATAATGACTTCAGACTGCATGACACATCACATTGCATAATGACTTCAGACTGCATGACACATCACATTGCATAATGACTTCAGACTGCATGACGCATCACATTGCATAATGACTTCAGACTGCATGACACATCACATTGCATAATGACTTCAGACTGCATGACACATCACATTGCATAATGACTTCAGACTGCATGACGCATCACATTGCATAATGACTTCAGACTGCATGACGCATCACATTGCATAATGACTTCAGACTGCATGACACATCACATTGCATAATGACTTTAGATGCATGACACATCACATTGCATAATGACTTCAGACTGCATGACACATCACATTGCATAATGACTTCAGACTGCATGACACATCACATTGCATAATGACTTCAGACTGCATGACGCATCACATTGCATAATGACTTCAGATTGCATGACACATCACATTGCATAATGACTTCAGACTGCATGACACATCACATTGCATAATGACTTCAGACTGCATGACACATCACATTGCATAATGACTTCAGACTGCATGACACATCACATTGCATAATGACTTCAGACTGCATGACGCATCACATTGCATAATGACTTCAGACTGCATGACACATCACATTGCATAATGACTTCAGACTGCATGACACATCACATTGCATAATGACTTCAGACTGCATGACACATCACATTGCATAATGACTTCAGATTGCATGACAAATCACATTGCATAATGACTTCAGATTGCATGACACATCACATTGCATAATGACTTCAGACTGCATGACACATCACATTGCATAATGACTTCAGACTGCATGACAAATCACATTGCATAATGACTTTAGATGCATGACACATCACATTGCATATTGACTTCAGACTGCATGACACATCACATTGCATATTGACTTCAGACTGCATGACACATCACATTGCATAATGACTTCAGACTGCATGACACATCACATTGCATAATGACTTCAGACTACATGACGCATCACATTGCATAATGACTTCAGACTGCATGACAAATCACATTGCATAATGACTTCAGACTGCATGACAAATCACATTGCATAATGACTTCAGACTGCATGACACATCACATTGCATAATGACTTCAGACTACATGACACATCACATTGCATAATGACTTCAGACTGCATGACACATCACATTGTATAATGACTTCAGACTGCATGACACATCACATTGCATAATGACTTCAGACTGCATGACGCATCACATTGCATAATGACTTCAGACTGCATGACACATCACATTGCATAATGACTTCAGATTGCATGACACATCACATTGTATAATGACTTCAGACTGCATGACACATCACATTGCATAATGACTTCAGATTGCATGACACATCACATTGCATAATGACTTCAGACTGCATGACACATCACATTGCATAATGACTTCAGACTGCATGACACATCACATTGTATAATGACTTCAGATTGCATGACACATCACATTGCATAATGACTTCAGACTGCATGACACATCACATTGCATAATGACTTCAGACTGCATGACACATCACATTGCATAATGACTTCAGACTGCATGACAAATCACATTGCATAATGACTTCAGACTGCATGACACATCACATTGCATAATGACTTCAGACTGCATGACACATCACATTGCATAATGACTTCAGACTGCATGACAAATCACATTGCATAATGACTTCAGACTGCATGACACATCACATTGCATAATGACTTCAGATTGCATGACACATCACATTGCATAATGACTTTAGATGCATGACACATCACATTGCATAATGACTTCAGACTGCATGACACATCACATTGCATAATGACTTCAGACTGCATGACACATCACATTGCATAATGACTTCAGATTGCATGACAAATCACATTGTATAATGACTTCAGACTGCATGACGCATCACATTGTATAATGACTTCAGACTGCATGACACATCACATTGCATAATGACTTCAGACTGCATGACACATCACACTGCATAATGACTTCAGACTGCATGACACATCACATTGCATAATGACTTCAGACTGCATGACAAATCACATTGCATAATGACTTTAGATGCATGACACATCACATTGCATAATGACTTCAGACTACATGACGCATCACATTGCATAATGACTTCAGACTGCATGACACATCACATTGCATAATGACTTCAGACTGCATGACGCATCACATTGCATAATGACTTCAGACTGCATGACGCATCACATTGCATAATGACTTCAGACTGCATGACACATCACATTGCATAATGACTTCAGACTGCATGACACATCACATTGCATAATGACTTCAGACTGCATGACACATCACATTGCATAATGACTTCAGACTGCATGACGCATCACATTGCATATTGACTTCAGATTGCATGACACATCACACTGCATAATGACTTCAGACTGCATGACACATCACATTGCATAATGACTTCAGACTGCATGACAAATCACATTGCATAATGACTTTAGATGCATGACACATCACATTGCATAATGACTTCAGACTACATGACGCATCACATTGCATAATGACTTCAGACTGCATGACACATCACATTGCATAATGACTTCAGACTGCATGACGCATCACATTGCATAATGACTTCAGACTGCATGACGCATCACATTGCATAATGACTTCAGACTGCATGACACATCACATTGCATAATGACTTCAGACTGCATGACACATCACATTGCATAATGACTTCAGACTGCATGACGCATCACATTGCATATTGACTTCAGATTGCATGACACATCACATTGCATAATGACTTTAGATGCATGACACATCACATTGCATAATGACTTCAGACTACATGACGCATCACATTGCATAATGACTTCAGACTGCATGACACATCACATTGCATAATGACTTCAGACTGCATGACACATCACATTGCATAATGACTTCAGACTGCATGACAAATCACATTGCATAATGACTTCAGACTGCATGACACATCACATTGCATAATGACTTCAGATTGCATGACACATCACATTGCATAATGACTTCAGACTGCATGACACATCACATTGTATAATGACTTCAGACTGCATGACACATCACATTGCATAATGACTTCAGACTGCATGACACATCACATTGCATAATGACTTCAGACTGCATGACACATCACATTGCATAATGACTTCAGACTGCATGACACATCACATTGCATAATGACTTCAGACTGCATGACACATCACATTGCATAATGACTTCAGACTGCATGACACATCACATTGCATAATGACTTTAGATGCATGACACATCACATTGCATAATGACTTCAGATTGCATGACAAATCACATTGCATAATGACTTCAGACTGCATGACACATCACATTGCATAATGACGTCAGACTGCATGACACATCACATTGCATAATGACTTCAGACTGCATGACACATCACATTGCATAATGACTTCAGACTGCATGACGCATCACATTGCATAATGACTTTAGATGCATGACACATCACATTGCATAATGACTTCAGACTGCATGACACATCACATTGCATAATGACTTCAGACTGCATGACACATCACATTGCATAATGACTTCAGACTGCATGACACATCACATTGCATAATGACTTCAGACTGCATGACACATCACATTGCATAATGACTTCAGACTGCATGACACATCACATTGCATAATGACTTCAGACTGCATGACACATCACATTGCATAATGACTTTAGATGCATGACACATCACATTGCATAATGACTTCAGATTGCATGACAAATCACATTGCATAATGACTTCAGACTGCATGACACATCACATTGCATAATGACTTTAGATGCATGACACATCACATTGCATAATGACTTCAGATGCATGACACATCACATTGCATAATGACTTCAGACTGCATGACACATCACATTGCATAATGACTTCAGACTGCATGACACATCACATTGCATAATGACTTCAGACTGCATGACACATCACATTGCATAATGACTTCAGACTGCATGACACATCACATTGCATAATGACTTCAGACTGCATGACACATCACATTGCATAATGACTTCAGACTGCATGACACATCACACTGCATAATGACTTCAGACTGCATGACACATCACATTGCATAATGACTTCAGACTGCATGACGCATCACATTGCATAATGACTTCAGACTGCATGACGCATCACATTGCATAATGACTTCAGACTGCATGACACATCACATTGCATAATGACTTTAGATGCATGACACATCACATTGCATAATGACTTCAGATTGCATGACACATCACACTGCATAATGACTTCAGACTGCATGACAAATCACATTGCATAATGACTTCAGACTGCATGACACATCACATTGCATAATGACTTCAGACTGCATGACACATCACATTGCATAATGACTTCAGACTACATGACACATCACATTGCATAATGACTTCAGACTGCATGACAAATCACATTGCATAATGACGTAAGACTGCATGACAAATCACATTGCATAATGACTTTAGATTGCATGACAGATCACATTACATAATGACTTCAGACTGTATGACACATCACATTGCATAATGACGTCAGACTGCATGACACATCACATTGCACAATGACTTCAGACTGCATGACACATCACATTGCACAATGACTTCAGAACATTGCATAATGACTTCAGACTACATGACAGATCACATTACATAATGACTTCAGACTGCATGACACATCACACTTCGTGATGACTTCAGACTGTATAACACATCGCACTGGATAATAACTTCAGACTGCATGACACATCACACTGCATAATGACTTCAGTAAAACATGGCTGCAAATTGTTTTTTCTTGGCAGCACAAATGTCTGACCAATTCCCCATTTTACTATATTTCATCAACCTTTTTCATTTTTTATACAATTTATGATACGCAGGTTTCCATGGCACTTGGTAGTCTGCTTAGCGTATGTTATAGATTGTTTGCACACGATACCACTGCATACGTCATAATGAATAATGACTTCAGTAAGAATATAATTAAGGTGGCTCGATAGTCTAAATCGTGAGAAATTGCATTTTTCCGCATAAAAATGCTTGTAATGCAGATCTGAACTTCATCGTGGTTCATTGCATAGCTCTAGTAGTGGTCTTGTTTACTGAAAAGTTTTATACCCTCAAAGTTTACCTTAGTGGAGAAATCGTGTTTCCATATAAATCCAGAAAACTAATTTACATAAAATCTGCCGCTTATCATAAACACAATTTCTCTAGATATACAAATGCTACAAGTGTGAAACGTTTCAATAATCAAGACCACCGCTAGAGCTATGCGATGAACCAAAAATAAAGCGCAGATCTGCATTACAAAACATTTTATGTGGTAAAATTCAATTTCTCATGATTTAGACTATCGAGCCACCTTAAGGTGGCTCCGTACTGTTTCTTGAAAGGTAGCAAAAATGCAAATTTCAATTTCGAAAAGTGCCCATGGATATTTGGGAAAAGATTGAAACTAAAGCTATGCTTAGAATAACTTTCAGGGCATCAAATACTATTAATGGCTAAAGTGTTTCATCTGTTGCTATGACAACAGTGACGTTTCAAAATGGCCGAAAATGAACATTTCATCTAATTTATTTCGCAAACGAGTCGGTGACCCCCGAATTTTTTTGCATTTAAACATTTCTTTTAGTTTAATTAATAAATAGGCAGATTAAAAAAAAATTCTGTGGAGCCAATTATTTTACACAAAAAAAATCATGTTTTTTTAGTTTTTTAAAAATTGGCTCCACAGAATTTTCTTTTAATCTGCCTATTTATTAATTAAACTAAAAGAAATGTTTAAATGCAAAAAAAATCGGGGTTCACCGACTCGTTTGCCAAATAAATTAGATGAAATGTTCATTTTCGGCCATTTTGAAACGTCACTGTTGTCATAGCAACAGATGAAACACTTTAGCCATTAATAGTATTTGATGCCCTGAAAGTTATTCTAAGCATAGCTTTAGTTTCAATCTTTTCCCAAATATCCATGGGCACTTTTCGAGATTGAAATTTGCATTTTTGCCACCTTTCAAGAAACAGTAGGGAGCCACCTTAAAGTAGCTCTGCTT